>JANFCV010000032.1:3057027-3714054 GCA_024500475.1 Phthorimaea operculella | reverse complement strand
AACGTGTTTGCAAATGACACACGATAGAAACGATTTGGCAGTTGAGCAGCGACTTTGCTCGTTTCGGAGGCAGAGGTAGGCCGAACGATGACGGCACACGGGAACAACGGAAGCGGCCCGCTTATCTTGGTCGCAGCTCGTACCGTTTTACATCCCAGTATCATATAGTAACCACCATCCAGAACTTAAAAACATAGTAGGGAAATACCGCATTACGACATACATAAATTGAGACAAAGAACCGAAAGTAACACACGAAATTGAATAGCTGCAATGGCACGTAGAAAAACAAAGCGGAACCGAATATTAAGGATGCGAAGGTGGTGAAAATGTGAATATATTACAGCAAAGTAATCAAACGCACGCAAGAAAACGGGCCCGCCGCAGGTTTATACCGTCGAGGAATAATTCTCCTAAAACCAATAATTCACCTTCATACACTTTAATTTCGTGCAATTTCCAAAAAGGTAAAATGTAACTTGCGAGGGCAGGTGTTATGTTAAAATATCTTGGCTGTTTTAACGAATTGTTATATTTAACAGCGATTTAAGGGGTTAAGTGGATGTGGAGCAGAATTAGCTGAGGTCGTAAAAGATTTGTAGGCCGGTATACTTTCCCCTCCATAAAGGATGTTGTAGACATAGGAAGGGCGCGTGAGGCGTGCGAGGCGGCGCGGCGGCGGCGGCGGTGTTACGAGCGGCGGCGCAGGAGGCGGCGGTAACGAGGCCGGGTAATGAAGTGCCACGTTAGGACCTGGGTCGCACCTCCGCTCCAATTTCTTACTAACTGGACCCTTAACGCAACGACCTGCGGGCTCGTAGCCCAACTATTTGCTTACCCAACTACAGCCGCTCACTAAATTTCGCATATAACCAATTTGCTCCGAGATGCGCAGATTATTCCTCAACCACAAACTTCTATCAAATCGTCAAATGTTAAAACGCTTACCTACCTAGTTAAGACTTTGAAACTTAGGCTATTACAACACAAACAAAAAAATGATTTCCCCGCGATATTAAAATCGTAAGTTCATTTTCTGAAAACAAGGGAAAGGAGAAAGCAGAGTCAATATAATTATGCCGCCTGACATGGTAGAGGGATAGCGAAATGACTGCCTGAATTTCATTTTAGAGAATTTTGATTACATTGTGTAAAAAAGAAAAGAACATAGTAGGTAAATTAATTATTGTAGCAATAAAAGTCAAATGTATGCCTGTATCTGAAACGAATCTTTTGTGTAGTCTAGCTAGCTAGGCCAGCTGATTTCATACCAGCGGCAATGAATTGAAAGTGACGTTTTTCAATTAAAGTAGCCGCTTATAAAGAAACATAAAAAGCTTAAACCTTTTTTGTGAAACTGCTTTTACTGCCGCAAACAGAACGACGACCTGCGGTAACGGTATTTTGAACCAAATTCACAACTGCTCTTTAGTAACTTTTAGAATGCCAAGTCAGATTTTTTTGAGACGCCGTCGTATCGTAATCAACCGCACGGAAACGATTCTGTTTTAGAGATCGCAGTTGAAGCAATTTAAGAACAAATTGCACGTATCGTAAGTAAAAGAATGTTTGGTGTATGTAGTCGATTGTGAGTAGATGTAGGTTTAATAGTGCCGCCAGGCTGTGCCGAGTGCGTTGCGGAGACATGAGATGGCCGAGGTGAATGTACGCACGAAGTGTGCCACGCGCCGGAGAAATACTTCGGAGTGGATACCGTTAGTGGAACGCGGTCAAGCCAGCAGCGGTACCGCTGGCCGCGTCCACCACTTCGCCACCTCCTTACCTTTCCCTCAATACGCTGATAATTTGCACTAATACTTTCAAGGCCTGTTGTTGTAGAAAATACAATGCCTCGAGCTTTTAAAAGCATGTCACTAGAACAACACAAAGGCGCATTTTAGTTAAAGTCAAAACGTGCAAAGTTAAAGTTTGGCAGTGCTAGAGGTGATGAACGATAGTTAAAGCTTCAGCAAACTTCAACCAACGTTTACTGATGTAGTGAGTTTACAGTAGAGGTAAGCCACACGGTCAACATTTCTGCATAGCTGACAAGGTAACGTAAATATACGAGGAAATAATGTGTTGTTGAGAGCAACAAGTTTGGAGCTTGTGTAGTCGGTCGGATGTTGCGGGGTGCAGGCAGGCGTAAGCTCGGCACAGATGAGCCGGCAGCGGCGCCCCTAGACGCGCGGCACGGCGGCGGCGGCTGCGGCGGCAAGTCGCATCGTGGTAATCGGAGCGTTTCTAATACCCACGCTTTGACTCGGTTTCACCGCACGCTTCTTGCCTCCGTTCTTGTTTATTCGTTTTGCGAAATCGTTTGAAATATGATAACGCGAAGTCGACTGAGCGACTATAGGTTCTCACGAAACTTCACACAGACTTCTTACAGACAGAGTTGGCTATTGAATTCCCGCGATCAGAGCTAGCTAACGGGTCCGCGACGGCGATATCGACTTACATGAGAAAAAGAATATTGCGTTTTGCAAGAGGTACAACGGTGTTGGATTCCCCTTGTTAACGGATAAAAAGATTTGTAGTAGTTTAATATTTCTGAATAAAAACTAAGTATTACAGATATTTTTTAATTTATATTCAGTATAGGTACACTGAAAAGCAAAGAAAACGAATGGATAGAAATTCAAGTTAACACAATATTCATGTGCAAAATAAATTAATACGGACTACAAATCCAAATTTATTGCCACATTTCGTGCATCAAACCATATCACAAGACGTTCGAAAGTTTTTTGTGGAATTCGGTTCGATTCCGCCAATACCTAATACGCCAAATTGAAGTTGGAATTCGAAAACAATTAATAATCATCATTATCTGAAATTGATGATAATACTAAAATTATAAGGCATTATAACGGGTTTTAACTCACGGTAGGGGTATATCGAGCAATTAAAACCCGTTATAATGCCTTATAATTTTAGTGATAATAACCACGGAACCTTAAAATCAATTGATGATAATACTTTTATTTAGGTTAGACACGGCCTACCTACAGGTGAACACAGAACGTCTCGGTTTGCGCAGAGTTTGCATTGCATTATGTTAATGTGGGGTTAAAGCGTACAAATGAATATTTTTCACAATAATTACAGCGGTTTGAGGGAGCAGAAGAGCAGAGGTAAGGCGTGAAGCGACATGGCGACGCGGCGGGCGGCGTGCAACAATTTGCATGACAAATGGCGCGGGTGCGGGTGGTGGCTGGCGGCTGGTGGCTGCGCCCGCGGCTCCCGCACCAGACAATGTCACAATCAACACCGCGTGGACGCTTTTTGGCCACCATGTGATTGCCGATTGTGGTCCGCTATAATAACCAAGCATTTTAAACGCTCTCTCACGCTATCGCCGGTGGAATTGCTCTCTAACAATACCACTTCTTTTGTTGCATTGCGAACCGAACTATTTTCCTTGTGTGAAATATTTTGTACACTGCAAATTATATTTCACATCGAACTAGATAAAGAGATCGTGAACCTTTGATATTTCTATAAAATAATAACATGCACATGTCATGCAGCTGTGCAACTGCATACGGACAGGAGTTAGATAGTGCAGATGGCATAAAATGGGCCGTCTAAAACGGTACTTAGGCAGTTGCTTTTCAAATAGCGAAGGTCCTGAGCGGGTAAAAGCGACTGAGTTGGAAGTCTGTGAATAAATAACGAACTTCTCCCGCGACGCGTGATGACGGCCGACACGAGTAGCGCATTAGACGCTTACTTGGAAAATTCACAAAAATCTACAGCTAATTACCATTCGTCAAGAGTTTTCACCATAGAAGGGGCCACTTTCAAAAAATCTGGGACGTGAAAGATTCGGCTTCGGCTGAACACAATTTATTACTTAAAAGTCGTCACGCCTAATAATGACTCATGTTTATTTATAAATATTTTAAGTGAGTTGACTGCATTTTCACAAAGTTAGCTTGCTAATTGAATATGATTCCGTTACTTCCACAAACCGTTGGGCAGCCTCCTAACCTAGTAAAGGTATAGTACAGGAAGAGAAAGGGGTCTGAAATAGGGTCGGTTAGTTCGTACAAATTGAACGCCATTTGTTAAATTCCGAGTCGAAGGCTCCGAGCTGAAATATGACGACTATCTCGGCTAAACGATGCAATCACTAGCGGATTTAACAGATCCCACCTTACCCACGTCAGTTTAACCTTCTTAGGAAATAAATTGTCTGACTACAAATGAAAACTATCTCCAAGAAAAATGGAATTACAGAACTTTCTCTGCTTTACATTAAACGCAATGTTTCCACGAAGTTTGAGCGTAGCGTTTCTAGCTTACACGACTAACAAATTGTGTGTTACTTAGCTATTAGCGCTTCGCTTACTCGGTGTGGGTTCAATATTATACGGGAGGACGTAAAGGCACGTATGACACGTGTAGTGCCGTACCGCGTACGTATAGGGGAGGTGGTGCAAGACGGGTTCAATATCGGAATAAATCTCCTTCAGAATGGCTCTGTTGGAAATTAACCTGGTACGGGCGTTTCAGCGCGGCTGGCGCGGCGGGTGCGGCGCGCGGCGACGGCGGTAAAGCGGCTCTTAATTAAATCAAGTGACGTCTCGCAGGTAGCTTCAATCACACGACCCCAATAAACCCGTCGCCGGCGAACACCTCGTCTTCGTCGTATCACACACTAAAACTAGAAAATTACATCTCGCTTCTTAACTTCAAACGTAATTAATTCATTATCCAACGAACTGCACCTACCTACGCTTAATCGAAGCATTGGACAAGGCGTGAAGACATGTAAATATAAATAATACATTATTTATAACAGGTAGTGAGTGAGTCACGGACAGGCAACAAGGCCGGTTCGCAAGTTCGTCTTAATAAGTTCTCGGCTATGCGAAATCACGACTGCTGTTTCTTGCATTTGCAGTTAGTTCAACGATCGTGCTAGAAAGGTGGTAATATTGTCGGTCATTAATCTATGCTGCACCAAGACCAAGCTGCACTCAAAATATTAACGGTAAAATTAGATCTCCAAAGACCGGCAAAGACCTCAACGGGTCGGGGGGCGCGTATTGTGGGGTGGAGGAACGGCTGCATGGCGACGATATTGAAAGTTGTAAACCTGAGACTACAATAAAAAGTGGAGTGGCTAGGCCGGGCAGGCAGGCGGATGGCGGGCTAGCGACGGTGCAGGACAACTTGCGGTCGCGCTCATTATTTCCGTAACGAGCTCGCGGCGCGCGGCCGACCCGACCGCGCCTGCACCGGGTAGTCGGGTAGAGCGCCCCCGACTTCGACCCCCGCCAATTAATTAACTGGCTAAACGCTATCGTGTTTTACATTCTGATGTTTACGCTGCTCTCCACCCATAATGTCGCGTGCCATCCGAATGACATCGCAACCCGAGCCCAGATTAATTAATAAATTATTATCAACATGACCCACCTCACTAAAAATTAAAGAGCTTCATTATGGAGCTCGTTATGGTTTGTACGTCCTGTGCATATAAATTGCTTATTTGAATAAGGAAAAGTCAGAAAACCTTAATGGGAAAGCGGTAATGATTAATACTTATTAATTCTCTTACACACTACATTCAGAGTTTGAGTAGAACATAAACAACTGACGCAAATGTTTAGAAGGTAAAGGAAAAGAGCCGACTGCGGTAGTTTAAGAGGCATAGGAACGCAGTAAAACAACAGAAACACGAATATACTGTTTCCAGGCACCATCAATCAATTCGCTCGTAATTTCGCCCAAGGTTGGCACGTGGGTGGGTGTGAGGGCTACTGTTCCACTGTTGTCAATGTGATCATATACAAGTCGGAACTGGAGCGAGCGTCCGCATTCGATCACCTGTCTTGCCCGAATATTAGATATTAATGAGCGTATCGGCGCGGGCTTGTGAACCATGGCTGCACACCGTGGTGTCGTAATATCTGGCAGTGGCTGTTACTTAAATTAGTTAACAATGACACATTTCGCTGGCAAACAAACGGAGAGGACTCCTAAATAGAGCGCACGCTATTCTGGTGACGCGCGCACCGCGCACCGGTGAGCGGCTGAGCGCGTCTGCTGATTCACGCACACCTCAAGGTGATGCCGGACGGGAGCGAGCTGCTCTTACGTGATCGACCCAATCTTCATCGCCATCCACAATGGATGACTGACGAGACAGATTGGTGGTGCCAAATTTTTTCACGGTCCGCTAAGTAGTAACTCATAAACTGTTGTAGTACACAACATGTTACATTTTTAACGTCGTCTGAAAATGATTTATTAATCCAGCAACTATATTTTAGTGAATTCAAAAGCACGTATCTAGTAGGCATGTGGTGATTCGTCGTCGAGCTTCGTCGCGAGCATGCAAGCGCATCGGGCACTCGAGTGTTGCGTAATCTCGCGCGAGCAGGACGTTGATCTCGTGCTTGAACTTGAATATCCTCGTCATGTTATAATGTCCTTGTCTGTCACATCACATTATCTTGTTGTGAACATGACATTTACACGATTATTGTTCAAGTTTTACTAAAATATTTAAATTACAAACAGCTTCTCCTTTGGGCCTCTATGGTACCGTTATATTACTCCACTCTACAGCAAAATAATCTCCAGCATATACAAGGTACCAAAGTACCACACGCTGGCCGGAAATTGTAGGAAATTGCAAGAGAAAATGAATCCGTAGGATTGAGAGGTCCGGCTGAAATGAAGGCCTCGCTAACATACGAAAAGGGGTTTAGGCTGAAAGATAAACAGGAAGACAGATTCGTACCATGTCGTCTATTCAAGGGTGTAAACTAATTGAAATACGAAAACTTCGGTGCCACCATCGTCAGAATTCTTGTGTTGTTTATGTTTACTAATGTCGTCTAAACAAAAATTATACTACAATAAAACATCATGAGTTGACGGCGAAGTCATTTTGCTGAATGGGTCATTGTGAAATCATTATCTCACGTCGCTATTGTTTTGTTGTCTGCTTTCGTATACTGTGCAAATATTGCATAAAGCAGCAGTAAAAATAAAGAGCTCTCTCCATCAATCACTGGAACAGAGCCCCGTTTCCGGACGAGGCCTGGTCGAGCGAAACATTTCTTTGAATAATGAATGTACAGGTAGGTATCGTGCCCGGTAACTGGACGTGATATACGCCGTCGTCGGCCGCATGCATAATTTCACTTATTTTATGTGGTTAATTGTCGAAAATGACCGGCGGTGAAATATGTTAGAGCGTTCCGACGCCGTCGGTGGTGTGTTGTGTTGGTGGTGTCGGTCTAATGTATTCCTCGGGCCGCGCTCCGCCCTCGCCTTTGTTTCACTAGTGGCGCGACCTCGCCACCAAGACCCACAATAATACCCTTTTGATACCACGCCACCACACACGCTTATGCTAATCAGCTACGGATGTGTCAAAGCTTTACACGCTTGTTTGTGGTTCAAAGGGGAAAGATACTCTTTCTAAAGTTACAGAAAGAAATCATTCTGTTTTCGAAAGCAAAATATTATTCATTTAAAGTGCCTGTGACATTTCTTAGAATAAGCAATCGAGCTAGTATTCCGCGAACGCCAGCCTACGATTCCTTACACGTTGATTGAGAAGCGGTCGCAGTCGTGATCAGTCTCAAGCGAATTCCACAAACGAAGTTCGTTGCCTGGTTACTGCCTGTCTAACGCATAATTATTACCGAGTTAACGAGCGGTGCATACACAGTATAATATCTAATTTCCTAATACGGTAGTGCTTGGAAATAAATACGTTTATTTCGGCGTAACACTTTTAGTAAATTAATCGGTTGTGATAGTTCTGAGATCATCGCCATTGTCGTCTAAAGACGATTGTGAGAATGCAGTATTTGGTATCTTTAATTCAATTATCTGAACTTATGAGGTTGTCAAAATATTACGGTTTTCAACTAACAAGGCAAATAGATATCAGTGCGGTTGGTGGCAGTAGCATGCACAATCGCGGCAAGTCGCGTCTACAATGCCGCTGCATTACAATTTTTCAAAGCAGACACAGGCGACGGGGCATAACAAAAGAGGTAGGAAGGCGCAAATAAACGAGCGCTGCGGCAAGCGGGTGCGGTGCGCCGAGCGCCGAGCGCCGGTGCACGCACGACCCCCTCGTAGACCTATGTCTACGAGCCTCTGTGCTACGCCACTTTTTACAACAAATAGGGTGAGATAATATTACTATCAAAAGTGATACAAGTATCAATTGCAGTTTACAGGCAGCCAATGTAAAGGAATGCAAAACTTTTGAAGAGCGATTGGTGGAATTCTAATATTTTAGCAATATTTCTTCCGAGACGTGTGCGGCGGCGCAGCGGCGCTACGAAATAAATTTGAAACACAAAGAGGGAATTCAATTTGTTTAATGTAAGTTTTCGACGGCAAACGCGGCGGAGTCTCAAAAAGCCAGGTGGAGGAATATCTCGTACATTTAGCGTTTTCCGGGCGAGCGATGAATACGGTGAGATCGGGAGGCGCGATACCGCGGCAGGCGGGCAGGCGGGCTGGCGGACTGGCCGGCAATCGCGCCCACATCTACCAGCACGCGGCCGGCTCAAAAACTATTTTGTGAAGATAGCAAATCCTTTGAAATCACCTCAAGGAATGCAAGTATACATTTCTTCAGACGAATTTTCTCTTCATGTGCTTTTGAAGCGGGCCGCAAACTTTTAAATTTTAGTTTAAATCTTTAAAATATAAAATAATTAAAGCTGTAGGGCCAAAGAAATGTAAGTATGGGCTGGTCGGGCTGTGAAGACGGTATGTAACGTAAAGAATGACAGTGGTTGTTGTGCCGATACAGTACTGATAAATGATACTCTCCAAAACAAAAAGTTTAAATCATAACTTCGATCCTTGTTCACCATTAGATACTTATAGTTTACTAAGTATAAACAAAATGAGATTTTATTAGCCTAGACTATCCCACTGCTGGGCAGTGCTGGGCAAAGGCCTCCCCTTTCTCTTTCCAGACTTTGCGGTTCATGGCTGTTTGCGACCAGTTTGGTTCGAACAAAATGAGATGCGAGATGAAAATAAAAACGCAGATTTTATTAATTCTAATGTCTCATATAACAGGTAATTTTAGACAATTAATAATAGGAAGAATGTAGCAACCTTTTTTTAATTATTTCAATCCAAATGTCAGTAAAACCCGGTCAAATGCCAGATTCGTCGCAGTAACATTTAGACAATGATTGTATTAATTAATTTAAATAGTTGTGAAGGTACTATTATTATTAGTTTATCTAAATCTTTGCAATGAAGTCTATACATCTTTGCATGTTAGGTAGATAAAAAATATGGTTACGACAAAATTAAATTAAACAACAAAAAAGATGAAGGTTGTTATACTCAAATTGGTCACATAATTTAACACCAACAAAAAATTTGAAAACAAAGCGATTAAGAGGACTGAACACATTTGAGAACCTTTACGAATACGACGCAACGGCATTCAGGTTAGTATGAGAAGGTTTTTAGAAACTTATAAGAAAGCAGATATAAAATCTGAATAAATAGTCTGACAGTAGAGTGGTAGGTATAAATATTAAATCGAACCAATTTTAAAGCAAAAATTGTTTTTTCTTTTCTCATAGACTCAAAGACTCTCAAACTCTGTTCTTATTCTATCTAGAACAGGAAAACTTTTGACTCTAAAATAAAGCTGTTGCTTTCCAAAAATGTAAATGATACCTGCAGCGGGAGTGATTTGCATCGCTCCATTTAGAGGATTCACTCGTTAAGTTTGTGCACTAATGCGGCGCATTGTGTGGCGGATGAACGGCTAAATATTTCAGCTAAATCATCATCACATTCGTATGGCGTTGTTTTGGATGGAAGATACTTTTTGCATGTTTTGGAAAGGCTGTGTCTCTGCACAGTGGCACTAGGTGTCTTCCTTAATTTTCAACCAAGTAAAATGTATTTCGTATCTAGTTAACATAACAATGACCACAACAATGTCTGCGATTTCATATTTGAAATCCGTGATACATGTTTTGTTAAAGGAAAATAGTTGGAACAGTTTTTTCTTTATCTGTATATGGTTTTGTTATAGAGTCGACTGAACACCTGATGACTATTTATAAATCGGTTAATACGCAGTTAATAACTCGTACAAATAATTATCCTTTTCAGTATTTTCATAAAAAAGGATTTGCTCGTTTAGTAAAAATGCAATTGTAGACACAGCAGCTTGATTCGTGTTACCGGTGGCATTGTTTCGATAAACGGAAGGATTTTGCGCAACCAGTTACACGGCGGACAATAACAATTACCCAACATAAACAATAACAGAAAGCTTGCGAATGTGCCGAGATGGTGCGGACGGGTGGCCCAGTTGTTTCAGCAACAGCCAAATAAATGTCATAGCATAATTCATACAACTAGATTACATCTCAAGAAAGAGCACAGAGTAGAATTGGACATGCTTGAAGACACATTATACGACCGAGCATCGCGGGAAGCCTAGTTATTACTAACAGGTATCTTGTATAAATATTCTAAAGCATATTAATAAGAACAACAGATTGTCGTGAATCTTGATGGCTCAAAAACATGATAGTTACCCACTTGCATGTGTAGTTTATAGTAAGTTTGTACATCACATCAGATAAGTTGAAAGTTTCCCTAATCTAGGGTAAGATCTGTGGTAGAAAGGAGAAAGTTCTTACAATTTGTAATTTGAGATCCTTCCCGGCGGCAGCGGCGGCGGTGACAGAGGTGGTCACCGGTGAAAGCCACTGGTGTAAGTTTATGTATCTTTTAGGTAAAAGTTTTAGTGAAACATCCGCTTGTGCATAGGCTCTTTCGAGACAGGCCGCGGCCGCGCCGTCGAGCGCGAGCGCGGGCTCGAGCAGGGCGCCTCCGCCCTCCAGCACCACCATGTCTCTAGTGTCCACAGTTTATTCAAGTGCGTAACAACACAACACCGGCACTCGCGCGAGAATCGCTACATGTCGAGGGACGGCCGGGCGGCGCGGCGCTGGTCGCGGGACTGAGCGCGCACCTGCCGAGACCGCGGCGCTCCGCCCCCCGGCCCCGGCCCCGCCGCCGCCGCCGCCCGCCCACCGTCAACACAACAAACACCGTTGCTGCAGCGGTCGCCCTGCATCCACAAAGCTTTGCCGGCTCTACTTTCGTCCCACTTTCCGAACTCCAAAACATCAAAATTCACCCAACTGGTTTCTGGGGCACAACACAAGCCTTCACTTTTACGACATTTCATACTAATAAAAGTAACCAACATGAATAAGAGATGATAGTTCTATTCTAAGTTACTAAATGGACACTAAATCATATTCAGGGTAGGTAGGTAATGAGTTATTGGAACAAGTCTTTGCTGTGAAGGTTGAAAGAATATCTGGTGATTATTACATCGAAACCTAATAAACACCGCGCTCCAGAGACTTCCAAAGATAATAAAATAATCAAAGTGAATTATAGCTACCAAATAACTTCGACAATGGAGCGCAGTGCCGAATCTTCTTCTGAGTCGTTTTCTTCACTGCTGAAGGTCGTGTCCACAAAGTTTCGCAAGCACGTTCGAAGTCAAGGTTCTCCATTTATCTCTGCTCTCGGCTTTTCTTAGGGCATCGGTTACAGGGGCTCCAACCAGCTGTTTCACTTGGTCCACCCATCTCGATGGAGAGCGACCACGTGAGCGTTTTCCTTCCACTTTCCCAAATATGACCAACTTTTCGAGGTTGTCTGGTTCTCTACGCGCCACATGTCCAAAATAGCTGAGGATCCTTTGGTAGCATATGGTGGATAAACGAGTTTTTATTCTCAGCTGCTCGAGAATAGATTTATTTGTTCTTTTCGCTGTCCAAGGAATACGTAGCATGCGTCGCCAACACCACATTTCAAATGCATCTATCTTCTTTCTTTCAGTAGCACGTATTGTCCACGACTCAGCTCCATACAGGAAGATTGAGAATACCAATGTTCGCATTAGTCTTATCTTTGTATTATTTCTAATATTTCGATCTTGCCAGATTCTAATAAGCTTGGTCACAGCTGTTTTTGACATCTGAATGCGACGACGTATCTCCTTCTCACATCCGCCCTGGTTACTAATGAGTGATCCTAGGTAGACAAATTCGTTTACATACTCCAGGTCTTTTAACTCTCCAGTAGTTGTAAGTTCGCCGGCTCGGTCCACTATCATCACCTTTGTCTTTGTCCGATTGATTGATAGACCTACAGCCTCACTTTCTCTCTACTCTCCGAATGAGTTCAGCCATCTCACTCTCAGAAGACGCAAACAGTGTGGTGTCATCTGCGTAGCGCAGGTTGTTGATTTTTGCACCGCCTATGCGAAATCCTTCCTCCCATCCTTCCAATGCTCTCCGCATGATGTACTCTCCGTAGATGTTAAACAGCACTGGCGATAAAATGCATCCCTGTCGGACGCCTTTTCGGGCTTGAATGGGTTTGATTCGCAGTCATTTACTCGGACTACGGTTTCTCCATTTTCATACAGATGCGATATAAGGATTACCAAATGCTCTGGGACACCCATCTCTCCTAGGACGCGCCATAAACAATCCCATCTGACACAGTCAAAGGCCTTCGAGTAGTCGATGAAACACATCAATAGTGGTCGGTTGAACTCTCGACTCTTTTCAATAATTTGCCTGATATTAACTATTTGTTCCTTTGTGCCTCGGCCCTTGACGAACCCAGCTTGTTCTTTAGGATTTGCCATTGCAAGTATCTATTTAGTCGGCTATTAATGACATAAAGAAGAATTTTGCTTGCATGTGAGATAAGCGCCACAGTTCGATAGTTGCTGCAAACCTTGGTGGATCCTTTTTTGTGTAAAGGTATGAGAGTGGATCTCTTCCAGTCGTTAATCCATTCGCCTGATTTCCAAATTTGGTTGCATAAGTCACGTAGAACTTTCACCCCATTTGGCCCTACGTGCTTCAATTCTTCTGCAAAAATAGTGTCACATCCGGCAGACTTGTTGTTTTTCAGCTTGTTGATAGCACATTTGATCTCGGAGTCCAAAATATCTGGTTCCAGCTCTTTATGATTTTGCAAGATGTCGTAGGTTGTCCGACCGACTCTGCACGATTATCCCTGTACAGCTCCTCGCAATACGCCCGCCACCTTTCAGTAACCTTGTCTATTTCTGTTATCAAGTTACCCGCATCGTCTTCCACGGCCCAGGTCTTCGGCTTAAATTCTCTCGTGATGTATTTCACTTTCATGAAAAGATCTCTCGTATGGATACTTGCAGCATGGTCTTCGATATCTTGACAGATAGAGTTGATATGATCATTTTATCACGGCGACATAATTTTTGTATTTCAGCTGAGCGCATCTGATATTGATCTTCGCTGGTACCAACATTATTCATCAGCAGATTCTTTCGCTCTTTATAGCGTCCCATGTTTCCTCAGTTATCCATACTTTTTTGGGTCCTTCATCATTTTTGATTTGCGATTTCTTGCGAGTCGTGATAACAAGGTTTTTAAAACTGTTCCAGTTTGCTTCTTTGTCCTCGTTGCTGTTCGCTGCCAATTCAGACACTTTTTCATTAAAGTTTTCCTCAAAGGCAATAAGCTCTGTTGGTTTTAAACGTCTTTGCGACTTATAGTTATTACGTTGACAGCGCTTTAGCTTGATATTCAGCTCAGCCACTAGCAATTTGTGATCACTACCACAGTCAGCCCGGGATAGGTTTTTGTGTTCGTGATACATGATCTCCACCTTTTTGCTATCGCGATATAATCGATCTGGTTACGAGCCCGATCTCCTGGCATTATCCAAGTATAGAGTCTTCTTGGATGATTTTGGAAGCATGTGTTCATAATAGTGAGAGAATTTTCTGTACAAAACTGAAGCCACATTTCTCCCTCTCATTTCTGTCGCCTAGTCCGTACTTTCCGACTGTTCCTCTCAGGTGATCATCACTAGAGGTATTGCCCACTTTGGCGTTCATATCCCCATCACAATTGTGATCTCCTTCTTGGCATTGATTGTAGGACGTCATCAAGCTTGCCATAAAACTGTTCAATTTCATCTTCCGAGGAATTCGATGTAGGTGCATACACTAGAACAATATTTAAGCGACATGGTTTGGTGTTTAGTTTTAAAGTCATGATCCTGTCATTAATCGGGTTGTAGCCTAGCACAGAGTTATTGATATGAGGTGATACAGATATAGCTACTCCATTCTTGCTTTCATCCACTGGTCCTGAAAAGTATGTTATGCGGCCGGAGGCAGTTGCATAAAACCAGAACCTCTCAAATGAGTCTCGGTCAATCCTAGAATTTCGAGATTGTAATTGGTCTGCTCTTTATCTATGATCTCTCTTTCCCGGTTGCAAAAGGCCACGAACATTCCAAGTGCCTAGTCTTATCCTTCGAAGAAGTGCGCGGTCACGAAGACCAGATGCTTCACCAGTAGCATTCTGTCCACTCTGGGCCTGGTGTGCCACCCAGGGTGGCCAGTAGCATATTTCACACCATGTGACCTGGACTCAACATGGCGCCAGGATATACCTGGGTCGCATTTCTTCGCTTTCTATATTCTTGGTGCTCATTGTGGATTTCTTGGGAAGATAGTCCAGTGGTTTCCCCTTGCCTACTGGACCGCTGTGGTATTATAGTATAGCCATAGCATCCAGCTGCCAATGCCTGACATCCGAACGTGGTAGAAGGAACGCCGGACCCCCTTTCTCCTTCTGCTTGCCGACCTACGCCTCCAAAGGGGTTGGTTACCACAATCTCAGCTATAGGTTACTCGACGTAACAGGGTTCACCGCGGGTAGGCAGGAGTGGAGTTGGTGAGAAGAGGCTAGCGTGACATGGTTGTCATATATTGCGCATTACTCACCCTTGAACCCCAGTGCCGAATAGAGTTCGCCATTTCGGGCAGCAAAGTTCAAAAAGGCACGAGGCACCGTCTTAAGACACGTGACCAAATCTAGAGCCCCGCCTCTTTAAATAATTTAAACCATTTCGTCTCAATACAACTTCTAAACAAACAATTAGGAACTCTCAATAAGGAATCGTGCGCCGTACTGAACTTCAGTTTCCGGAACCAATTCTATACAAACGAGGGGTTTTAAATTACAACGACCCGCCCCTCACATATAGAAACAGATATGTGGAAGATAAGTGCGTGATTCCAACTTGAATCCAATTTATAAGAAAGTCCCCAAGAGGGGAATGTCGAAACAATGATAAAAGTTATGGAAAATTTTGATTCCATCACACATAGTTTTCTTGCGTTTTTCGCGCGTGCACTGAAGTGTGGATTTAGGTTGAATTTGGAAAACATTATAGCTACGTAATATGAAAGTGATTAAATTGTTGTTCCTCTCTGAATTTAACTTTTCAAAAGTTTTTCTGGTAGACAAGCCGGCTTTAGTTGAAAAAGTTCCAAACTAAATTTACCTATTTCCAGTTCAAGTATACCTATTTTCTGTTCGTCTAAATGGAAATAAAAAACTGCAGTGACGCAAGTACTATGATATAAAAGTTTATCCGCAAGGCGCGGCGGTGTGGTCGCAGTAATAGGTCGCGCAGTGGGAGCTTCTAATAAGTGGGAGTTGTTCGTCTTCGGTGCTGAAATTAATTTCCCATAAACACTGGTATTAATAGACGCGAGACAATAAGCCACCCCTCGCGAGCTCCGAGCCGGCGGCTAATGTCTGCCGGCACGCGAGCCAGCGCGTCGCGCCCCGACCTCCAAACGTGCCTAGACTATATACATTTGCATACAATACGACAGGTATAAATAACATGTTAACAAGGATTAACCCCCATGAAATCGACAATTAAACAGTTTTTCTACTGCGTTCCTTTAATAACATAGGTACGTCATATTGTAGAGTAAATTTTGCTAACAAGAGTTTTTTAATAGTCAGGTACGATTCTCCCTAGGGAGGGTGTGGGTGTTGTGGTACTGTTAAAACAAGAATTTATTTAAAAGTTCAATTACAACGCCGAGGAGTATCACGCTGTCTAAAATATACCCGCTATGTCCTAAAAGGTGTCTACTCGCGTGGGCGGAACGGATTAATGCACACAAACACGAAATTTACTTAAACCCGTTTTATAATGCGTTCTGCTTTCTACATTCACGAAATTACACGTGTAGATAGCATGCACCGTAATGTAAATCAGGAAATAATGAGGCCAAGAAGAAAGGCGTGCAAAATGCTCTCAAACAAACATTATATTCCAACAAAGAAGGAAAGTCATCAATTATTTGGCAATTTAAAGGATTTTAGGAAAGTTGGTGCCGCATTCGTCGGTTGCTGTCATTCTAGAGAACATAATTAACTTTCTTTTTAACAAATGTCGGAGCATTCGAAATGAACTAAGTAAGCGGTGAGCGAGCAGCGGGGCAGATGTCAATGAGAATCTCGTTTTCCTAATTGGATCTTTTAGCCAAGAAATCCGATACTATTGTGGGCAAGGAGTAAAATCTAAAAACAGGATTGAAGTAGCGCTAATTACCTATTCTGGATCTTGCCGTACACTTTGTCGTTTAAAGTTGTGAAATGTGTCGTTTCGTCTGTAGCTTTCGAAATGTCATAATGGCAGTTTATCGGTCGTGACCCTGGTCCAAACAGGCCTAGCGGCGTTGGGTCGCGTCCGCCGCTAGGCCTGGTGGCTGCTGAGTGCCAGTATCGGCTCAATTATTCACACGACACGCCCGCCGCCGCATCATCCGCTTGCTGCCAAATTAAAAGTAAATAACCAAATGAAAACAACCGGCCGTGCTCGCTAGGGACCTGCAAACCTTTTACCGTTGTTGGGCAAACAGCTCGGGCTAAACACACTTTATCATTTTATCGACTGTCTATTTGCGAATGCAGATAAAAACCGCTGAAATCAAGCTAACATGAGTAAACAAATCGCTATGTAAAACAAAGATTGCACTCTCAATAATACTGCGGTATGGATGGCCAGGCCTGTTGTGCTTTTACTGAAATTCGCAAACGATCAAAATGTGCAGTATTGTATGTATAGGTACAGTGAGCAGTAGGTAACGCTAACCAATTTTTCGTACTTTTAATATAATAATAATATAATAAATAACATGTTCTTAGCTAATTAATCAAAGTAGACAAAAATAATTAGGCAGAGCTCAAATTTACGGTTTAATTACAACTCAGACGTTTTAATTCAAATATTTTTTGTTGGCTCAATGATTTGCTCTTCTTTAATGAAAACTGTACTCTCTTGTTGCGAAGCTACTTGCTAATATTCACCAAAGTTTTGGTTGAAAAGATTTAGATTGGAGGCACGTGTGCCGTTAGCTACAATGAACGCCGCCGCCGCCACGGTTCGAACCCAACAGCTACTCTCGGTGGAGAGCAATTTCGAAGAACAATGAACTACGATGAATGGTAGCGCAAAAGTAAAAAGTCTATTTACATCATGTGCATATTTCCTGCAGCGATGAAAAAGTACGGACACAAAACCGTTGCGTGTAGATGTAGACACGCAGCCAAGTAATTAGCAAGCGTTGACGAATAGAATGAAATAAATTGTTCGAGTTTTTACGGTTTTTCGGTATCGCGTGGAATAACGCTACATTGTGGCATCATTAGTGACAACATGAGATGGTGCCACAGGCAGGACAGGTGAGGCGGTAACGAGCGAGTGCTGAGTCATCGCACAAGAGTAGCCCCTCTTCGCAGCGAAAATGGTCACAAAGCAAACTATGTCACGAACTGTATCATTATTTTGACATGAAGTGTTGTCTTATCAGGAAAATAGACAGTACCTTCCCTACAAAATAATAAGACTAAAATGTATTCTCATATGTGTGTCAAGTAAACTATGCTTACCGAAGTATCAACCCACGAGTCAAGGAAAAATACCAGTTTTAAAGATTCGGACTTCGCATATTCAATGTGCCATATTTGTGTTGTCAATGACCGACAAATTATTCACGCCCAAATAAAGACCATAACTTTTGCTAACAATATTGTATTTTATTTAAACATCGTTCTCAGTGTGGCAATCAGCGCGTGTTAGCAACTAGGTTCGCAAGAAAAAAGCATGTTCGTTGTTTTATCCTGCACGCGTGCACACAATGATGTGATGCGCAGTCAGGTGGTGTAGAATGTAGGAAGTGACGGTGGTGGTCGCGAGCAAGCAAGCAAGCAGGCAGCAGGCGGCAGTCGGCGTGCAAACAGCAAGTCGAGCACGACAGCGGGTGAACGCCCGCGCCGCGCACCGGACCGGCAAGCGCACGGCTTCGCACCTCCGACGCATTACTTACAACAGTCATTCACTTCACTCAGAGACTGTTTGCTGACGACATCACCAACATTAGAAATATCAACCATGAAATCCCCAACAGCAATCATAAGTCATCGCAAAGTATAAACAATGACTCTCGTTTATACATTTGCATTCAAGAAGCATTAATAAACTCAGATTATCAACAATGAAGCTCATTTTAATAGCGGCGGAGATTTATACCAGATTTGTGTGACAAAGCAGTTTATGCACAACAAAACCGGCGTCGATTCGAAAGAACAATTACGCGAGTCAAAGCAGGTATCTAGGAAAAGGCGGCGAGATATAACAAATCGCTCACGCCACAAAGAGGCTTTCTCGCGGCCATTACGAGGGTGCGCAGACGGAAGCGGCGGGCGGCGGCGGCGGAGGCGGCGCGATTAGCGGGAGCGGCGGTGACGGCAGGTCGGAGCTGCCGGTGGAGCCCGAGGGAATACCCGAATTTACGATTGCCGCAAAGAATATTTTCAAAGTGGCGGGTTTGCGAGCCACTAGTGACCATCGAACGCTGCCTGCCGGTAGCGGACGGCGACGTACCGCTTCGCTGCCTTCCTTACTAGATTCGCAAAATGTAGAGTTTATACCTCGCGATTGAATAAATAAAATTGGTTTTAGGAAGTACGGGCGCGAGGTAGACGACAGGTCGGTGAGGCAACCGCAATAAGGGCCACCATAAAACGTAACATTAGGTAAAAGCGGCTTCTGGGGCGGCTATAAATATCTTCGTTGGAAAGTAGGGCCAGTGTCCCGCGGGAGGACGACGCCGGCCGAGGACGTGTCGCACCAATAAAAACATCTTCCTCACGCCTCGCGCGCTCCGCCACGCGCCCGGCGCCGGCACACCTCCGCCAATCAATATCACTTAGCAATAACGACCACCTCTCATATGTGACCATTATTTCAACTTTATATATCTACAGAGCGGTTACAAAATTACGAGCTCTGTGTACCGGAGCGCTTTTACTGCTCAGACCGTAAACTTGTCGCAAGTATTTGGATTATTCATAACCCTATGGCAGTTACCGTCGAAGCGTCTTTCTATTCGTTACTACAAAATGTTAAATTTGAATTACTTCTAATTTGCATTACGAGCCAGGAATCAATAAGGAAATATAAACAGACAAAACAGCGGAGCCCCTTGAGAACGTCCTATAAAAGGTCACGGGTTTGGAACCATCAAACATGACTGGATCTCCAATATTTGAACTAGTCGTGCTCGAAGGTTTGAAGTGAGCAATGTTTAAATCTATGCACATCTGTAGTTAAGCCAAGAGTATAGCTAGATGAGTGCGGACCACGTGTCTGCTAGTATTATAGAGAGACTGGTTACGTGGCTTTCACGAGAGAAACCTTAGTTTCACTCGTCCGTTAGTGAAACCGAGCTTTGATATGGCGAGGCTGGATGTTGTGTTGCTTGCTTCCATTTATTTGTGAAATAACGCATACAAAATGCAACAAAGCCTTTTCTAGCGAAAAGCCGGTTTATGTATAAAGGCTTAAAAGGATTGCACAATTTTCTACATGCTAAAATTAAAATAATTCAGCTCCTTTAGTTTTGAAGCATTGCGTAAACTTCTTTAGCCATGTACGCGTGCGAACATGAATAATTCGTGAAGGCAAACAGGGGCCGACTGTTCTACAACAATCCCAACAGGTTGAATAAGTCAAAATCATCAAATCACCTTAGCAAAGCAACAAAGTAAACAGAGGGCTCCCCAAATTGCTTGCGTTATTAAGCGGGCCTTAAAAGTTTAGGGCGGACTCGGTTTACAGAGGAAAGCTCGAGGTTAGCTGGTCGTGTTTGTATTAGCAGTGTCAACATGTCATGACCGCTAGAAATTTGCAAAATGAGTAACTTGTATTCGCATCCAATTAAATAAATGTTATCGCAATGCCTACCTATACATACACACAACGTACAACAATCGGCCACGTAAATTATTGTTGGTCAGCAGAGAACTAATAGTCGTAAATATGATTCCCAAGCCTACAATTACCATTGATAACGTTCGGTTCGGTATTAATAAGTAACCGGGTAACGTAGTGTGCGGTGAGACGGTGAGAGGGTGCACTGTGCAGTAGGAGGCGATGAGACGTGCAGTGTAGGGCTTGCAAATATTCGAAAATTTTACTATTCGAATATTCGATTTTTTTTTCGGGATTATTCGAATTATTCGAATAATATTCGAATATTTCGAAAAGACGAAAAAGCTTGTTATTTATATAGAAATTTGCTTCATTTTCACGAAAAATATGCTTAAAAATGCATAGGAGACTATCATCTATAGTTCTGAGTATTTAAAATCTAAAAATCAACTCTTAAAGTTTCATAATGACTCTTAAATTAAATATAAACATAAAATCAATAGTAATTATGACAGCAGTCAAATCAAACATCGATAATTCGAAATAAACATCAAACCAAAAGAAATATCAAGAAACTGATAGACAATAGATACATATGACGATTCTGGTCACAGTGATTAGAAATCTAGAAATGTTGTCATGAAATGTCAAATCATGTTGTGATAAACGGTCGATCATTAAATGATCATTCACAAAAAATATGTTTAAAAAATTAACTTGAGACTATCATCTATAGTTCTGAATATTTAAAATCTAAAAATTAACTCTTAAACTTTCATAATAACACAAAAACAAATATAAAACATTAAATCAATAATAATTACCTATGACAGCAGTGAAATCAAACATCGAAAATTCGAAATAAACATCAAACCAAAAGAAATATCAAGAGGCTGATAGATAATAATGTTTTAATGAAAAGAAAAAAAAAGCCATAAAGTGCGACTTATTTAATAAGAATTTGATCATTTATTGTAAATAATGACAGGTTTATGATTATGGTCGAATATATTCGAATTTTCCCAATGTGTTTTCGAATATTCGATCTGGTTTACTATTCGAATTATTCGAATATTCGAATATTCGAATGCAAGCCCTAGTGCAGTGGCTATGTCGGGGCCACCGCTACATGTGTTTGTGTGTCGGCTCGGCTCGGTGAGGGTCCCAGGCGACCCGCGCGCTGCCGCCGCCCGTCCGTCAAATGTCACTATCAATTACCGCGACGCCGCGCTGCACCCGAGGGCAGCTCGCCTACAAGGTAATTAAACTGTCGATCGGTGACATCTACTTACAAAACGCATTTGTACAGTCGTCGTCGTATTACCGGATAATCGGTCCATCACGGTTTTCGAGCGACGCTGTAACTAAATGGAATCGTAATCAAGTTTTCTCGATTTCATAACGCCAGACGTAACTTTGGCAACAATCTGCTCGCGAAGTAAGTGAATTTTAAATAAATAAAAGAGCTCGGAGTGGAGGGTTGGTCCGAAGTTTTGTCATTGTTTCCGTATTGCGCGGGGCAATTAGCGTCTTCTTGGGCGGCCCGCGCTCGCTCGCTCGCCAATCAAATTACTGGAGCGCCGCCTGCGCCCCAGCGCCCCGGCCTGCGCCCTCCGACCATTAAACAAACCATCACAATTCACGTCGCGACATCGACACTTCAACTAATGGTCAACCAACACGAATGAAATACAATTTGTTTGCTCTCTTCATTCCCGAGCAATTAATTTCCCGGTATTGATAAATCCGATCTATGAAAAATTCATGAAACAATGCAATCAGGGAGACAAACAACATTGATAAAAAGAGCCACTTTAAAGTAGTAGTAGTGGTAAAGTGTTTTATGAATAAAATAAACGCAGCCTACGCATTTGGATTGGATAGTGGTACTCAACCACGCATTAATGTGATTCTAAGTACCTAACCCACTTGCCTTACTTTCGCTGGGGTGCACTTTCGCTGCGCGCAAATGCAAATATTAACAGAGTGGTCAGCGAATCGTCTAAGTACAATTTAACTAAATTTCACACCAGAGCAAGATGCTCGTTGTTTTTCTTATTTGAACGTTTGATTGCAACATCCTTGGCACATTCTGACTGCACCATAATTATTTAAAGACGAGACATGGTGCAATTTCCGATACTTAGTTTTTCATGAAACCGGATAACTTAGTGTTATCAATCTATCAATCAAGCATAGAACAGTCTACATCGAAGTAATTAAAAACAAAAATAAAAGGTTTATGCAAGCTGATGAACTTGCATCTGCAAGCCTATTCTAAAAATAGAGCGCTGCACTTGTGAAGCGGCGATCCATGTCGTGAAGTGTGTGCATCGTGCAGTAATTAGGGTGCGGGTAGCGGGCGGTGGCGGTGGCGGTGGCGGTGCGGTGCGGTGCGGGTGAGCGGGCGGCGGCGGCAGCAGGAGCCGGCGACGTCGCCGCGGCTCACGGCGGTAATTACCGCGCCGGGGGGCATGGAGGCGCGGCCATCTCCTGTCAAAGCTCGCGTGCCACAGCCCGAGCCCGTATTAAACGCTAGCGAAGAACCCGCGCCCGAACCCCATCTGATAACATGCAATCAATTTCGCGATCTACATGCTTCTACGTCGGCACCGCCCCTGGACTGACGTCACGCCGATAAGCACATAGTGCCAGCTAACCGCTGGTACAACTTCGACTAACGTACTTCAGATTCATGATGCAGTTTTCACTTTATGATTTAAGCATTTCGAAGGCGATAGCTCAGCTGTTAAAATCCTTGACTGAAATGTCAGCGGTGGAGCAACCGCCAGGCGGCGGCGGCGGTGGTTGGTACGTGTTGTGGCTGATCCACGTAGCGCTGTAGGTACAAAAGTCTCGCCTAATCAAGGCATTCACCGACGCTACGGTGCGGGCTAAGTCACGCGATCGTTTTATCGCACACCTTCTTTCTGTTTTATAGAGCAGATAAAGTTTGTTTAAAAAGCTCGCATGTCTTTACAACATCGACGTCCTTGTCGTGACAAGTGGTGTAACCCTCGACATCCTAATACCGAACCAAACAAGCCGTTCCAACTTTATGAATTTACCGTTCCGCTTAATATATTACTGCAGTTAAAAAGTGGATTGCACTTTTGCAATGGTCGTTTACCCGTCTTGGATAAGTTAATCGGGACCGAGCAGTTTGTTATAAGAAGTCTTGAAAGAAAATAGATAGAAGACAAGGGAAGTCAGTAAACAAAGAGAGACAAGAAAAGCCAGCCGGGGAGTGCGAAAAATCCTCGCGAGTCAATTTGGCATTATGAGGTAATGGAGAGTAACGGGCATGATTTACGCGGGCGGCCGACAGCGTTCACGGCAGCACAATTATCGGCCCGCTGGCGCTCTCAATTACAAAGAGGTGCGCCCGCGGGACCCGCCGCCTCTCGACCGGGCCCAACCACAAATCTTCCGGCCTTACTGCCTTACGCCCAACAAGTTGCAAGCAGATGGAAACTCTGTTTTCTCTTTTGCCCAGGTTTTTCATAAAAAGTGCAAGAATTTATTTTCAAATGAAATAGTTGGAAAGTTGAGCGTGCTACCGATAAACGAATAGCAGTTGAGAGTTTGATCTGGTCGAGTGGTGCGTTTTAATTTGCGCGGCGACACACGAGTGGACCCCGCCAACGGCGTGGTGGCGACGAGCGACGTCGAGTGCCCTGCTAATTGCGACGCCACGCTATCCTCCCAACATCACTCGCACGGCTTTGCGATCATCAAATATGTACACTTAAATTTACGCCTGTACGCGTTATACATTGGATTTCTCACTTATTCACCTACGCATTAATCGTGTAGCCACAGTGGAATGTTGGAAGCTATCTCTACATCACAACGCGAGTATCTCCCACAGGAGCCGCCCGATAAAGCTGACCGTAATCATATCGGTGAGAACATTAATTACTTAATTTGACACCACACAAACGAGTGAGACAACAATCTTAGTAATTACACGTTATTTTGTTTGGTGGGAGCCGGGAGTGAGTGAGTTGTTCGGCTGGCAGTGAAGGGGCGAGCGAGCAAGCGGTGAGAAGCGAGAACGTCTCGAGTAATTTCTGAAGAAACAAATGAAACGGCTCCCCTCTCGGCTGAAAACCGCGCGCCCATGTAATCGGATAATAAAAAGGGCAAACGCGGTAAATATAAGATGAGCAAGACAGTTTTACGACCAGCACCTAATTAAGCGGTGAACCAAAAACAACGAACAAACGTTTACAGTTAAATAATAGGGTACGATAAGAACAGGATAGTTACACATCTGCAGCCGGTGATAATAGCGTGCACAACATGCACGTAGTTAAATATTCAATAAAGAGTATAAACAGAACAAAATGTAATATGAGTTTTCATGTCATTTTGGGTTTAAGTATTCATATTTATCTGCAGCACACTGTTGAGCTTATCAGGCAAACCGCGGGTCTGTTTTCGCTTGAACAACAGTCTGGTTGTTTATTCACAAAGTATGTGCTATCAAATTCAGATTGTTTGCGTAAAGACTAGAATTCGCCAAAAATACCAGTGTGCGCGCACGGCGGGCGGCGCGGTGTTGGGCGCGCGGGAGGGTAGAGGGCGCGGGCGGCGCTGCGGTGCGCGTGAGTGGGGTATTTCGGGCGCGCAGGTAGGGCGGAGCGCAAAGGAATTCGACCTCACCTGAGCGCGTCTGATTCACTCATGCTAAATCAGTGCGCTCTACATATTACACGTCAGACAGACATCAGCTCTTTGATGCCACATTTAAACACATTGCCACACCTGCGCTGAAAGATGGGACAGTCTTGGCCCGACCACGTGATTTAAAGTCGGCCAACATTGGCGAGGACAATAAAGCTTTCCGCAACGACCGTGCTTGTCGTCAAACGTGGTCAATATCGTGATTAACGATTTGTTTGCAGGTCTATACCATTTAAGGGTGTAAACGTTTAACGTGGCCGGGGCCGCGGACATGGGTCCGGGCTGGGGCCCGAGGCGATTCATTAGGGCGGTCGCGTCAGTACAAACAAATTAACGCGCGGGCGTGTTTCGGCGTGTGATAAAAGGGCGCAGGGCGATGGGCAGTGCGCCAGCTGCGTGCGGCCGCGCGATAAATCTCGAGGCGGAGCCGCCGCTGCCGCGCCGTGCGGCTTCCTGTCTTACGGCCCGACGCCTGGACCTCCACCGGCTACTGTCCTACATGCATCTCTAATTAACCCCAACTATCTTTACGGCCCCATCTTCATCTAGATTAGTGAATAGTTTGCTGAACCTTTCCTCGGGTCACGCAAATTGCATTGCATAATGTTAGCAGTGGTTGTAGTGTGGCATAACAAAGCTGCTAACAGGTTTACTGGTGCGATGTCGGTGACCGATGCCATACGCGGTCGGGTCGGTGGTCGGACGTGGTCGCCGCGGCGGGTCAGCCGCGCCGCCGAGCGGCTCGCACGGAGAGCGCCACGCCGCCGCCGCCGCCACCCCGCGCGAGTAAATGGCTTCAGTTAATTAAGTTTAATCAGAGCAGTGATGGGCTGGTGGAGCGCGCGACGACCATCTGCCCGCTGTTTCACGCCCACATATACAGTTACAAGCGCAGGCCATGTCCCCGTAACGTTTATCAGAGAAACCTTATAGTTTAACTGCCGATAGTGTTCATTTACTCGCGTTAATTAATTTGAAACGTAATAAAATGTGTGTCATGTCACTATTTTCGTTTTATCTGCTAGTTATATATTATACTTATACCCTACCGTGTATTGACTTTACGTATCTACTTATGTATCAAATGGCTACATAGCTACAATAACATGTTCCAATAAAGGTAAATCAGATACTTGCTAGTTTTTATTGTCCTAACTAAACGACTATGATCGAATTTTATGGTTTCCAAAATAATACAAAAGACACTAATAACCGGAACAAACTACTGCGTTCGAATTCATAAATAAATTATTCGCTTTTACGAACGACATGATATGCCAATACTGTTCTAGCACGATATTCTGTCCAAATTTTGAGTTAGTGAATTACTAACTTCAAAATTAGAGATACAGCTGTGAAAACTACTTTCTTAGTCGATATAAATATCTGCCTAAATTGCAGTTTCTAGCTTCTTTGTGAAATGAATAAAGTTGCTCCACGGAATCGCGTTGGAAAGTTTGAATATGTTTGGAGGGTTAACTGGAATTTAATGGGGCATTGTGTACAGATATCGATGGGTGGGGCGCGGATAGCTTAGCAGATAGTCAAGTGTAGCGTGCTGTGCGACCATTAACGCAGCGTGACGAATCGTCCGGCGGAGGAGCCACGGGGCGGTTGCGGGGCGGCTGCGGCGGCGGCGGAGCGTGCCCTGCCGCGCCGCACGCGATCTTATCGCCTTCGCGAACATAGCATCGCACTGCCCGCCCGTGTCTGTTCCGTGACTGCCTTCGCCCTATCTTTCCTACTTCAGCCATAAATTAAATTTAGGCTATCACAAAAGTTTCAATTCTGGGTGCAGTTATTCAGAGCGTGTGACAGGCGCGGGCGGCTGGGGCGGCTGGCGCGGCGCGTAATGAGCGGCGAATCCTTTGACCGGCTGCATGCAGTGGGCGCGGGACTGCGGCCGCGGACCCAAACGCTCAGCTAATTAGGCGGCTCAGATTCAAAGCCGAGACCGAATTACTGCGATTGTACTCCAGGATTAACTGACTCCCTAAGCTTTAAATATCCAACCGCATAGTTTGCACGAAATCATCTCTAGCTATTCCATAAAAGCACCGGCCAACACCTGATACCTACACAATAGAATAGACTCATAAAAGAAGTATGCAAGGATAGCGTCATGGATCGAGGAGCTCCCCATGCAAATATCAGCATGAACTTTAAATGTCACAGTCTATGATTCGTGACCCAGTGTCGAGGTAACTCAGGTAGAACAATGACAATGACGCCTGGTGCTCGGTGGACGCCATCCATCACGAAATACCTGATGAAATTAATTTGAAAAGCCACCGCGCCGCGTTTTAGGAAATAATGTTATCGTAACATTTACAGCAACTGTTACATAAGGCGCTGTTGAATAATTCGGTACTGCAAGACGCCTTTTTCAGTTTGAAAGCGTATGTTCGTAAATCAGCAATGTCCAGGTAATGCTCAGTATCAATAAACCCGGCGTCCTTATGGCGCGACCCTCATTTATTTGGGAGTCAATTCGACACGTGAACGCCCAACGTGTTATGTTTCTACGTGCCCTATTGTAAACTTTCGTCCCCAATTCTATTAACAATCAACAGTTTAACTATTTACAATGGCCAAGTGGAAAAGGGTTCTTAGAGTTTTCATTACGAAACTTAATTTAGTTAGGAAGCCTTACTTCACGGCGACGCTTTTCGTTCAAGAATTTGCCCCAAATTGCCTTCGTCGAATGTATTTTTGATTAATCATTTTACGAGTCACTCATAACAGCGGAAAGTTAAACCGGGGTCGTTCTCAGTTAATTCCGGTTGTCTGTTCTAAGCCGGGATGTGCCGATGGTGACATGGGCAATCCTCGCCGGCCGGGCGGAGGCGGCAAATCCTTTCGCGAAATCCGCGACGAATATAAAGAGCCACCCGGATTTAAAAGCTTGCTTTGTGGCGAACGAGTAGGTACTACCACCCGACATGACTGTTGAGTTCTGTACAAAAAAGTTCCGTTGTTTTTGTCAGCTCTACCGAGTAATTTTGTTTTATGTGACGAAAAATCGGGAAATTATCGCAGCTGCAATATTGTGGAAATGTGACTTCGGCGAACGGTGATGTTGGATATTTAATCAGTTTCGGACCGCGACAACGGCACAACTAGCCGGTGGTGGTTCAACAGAGCCGGCGAGCAAACAGGGCGGCTATTGTGCGTGGAGCTCGTGCTGCCAATGTTTCAGGACGGTTTGCGACCACCTCGAGTCAACACCGACGTAAGGACCATTGTTATTAATTACAGCCTAGGATGAAACCACATAATACAACCTCTATTGCAAGGCTGTTCCTGCAACATGGAGCAAATATTAGGTGGTTATGCCGATGCATAATATAACCGTGCTGCATTGAAAATAGCACATTTTCGTGCAACAGCAAGTGAATTACCGAATTGGACCTTAGAAAGAGGTTTGAACATGGAATAAAACAATAGATAGTGGCGTCCGCGGTGCGAGGCTCGCGGCGCGGCGCGGCGCGCTCGTCGCGTGACTGTCTCGCGCGTGGTTTATACGACTTCCTTTGTTTCTTCACATAGCTTGCATTGCACACTTTCAAAGCTGAATTTTGTTCGCAAACAATGAGATTCCTAGGCCTGTCTTTACCGATGCTAATTAGGTAAATTCGAGGCAATTAACTGTTAGCGTCTTTTAGCTAGATTGTAGCCTCGGCGACCAATGGCAACGTAGTGCTTGCTAATAGCGTAACAGCGGTCCTATTTTATACGACGCACTAAACTCAAACATAAACCACGGCCGATACACTATAGGAAGAAACGGGAATGGCTCCAAGCGTTATTAATTCATGTTTTCCACACATACAATGAGGAGAAAGCAACATAAAAACGGTCGTTGACAATGGAATAATAGACATACACCTAATACAAGAGTTTCCCACAAAGGATATTAAAACAAAGGCCCACTAGACGCAATCACCTAGCACATAAACATTACACTATTGTAAGAATATTCATGTTTGTGTAAATATTCGGCCTTAACACTGCCTTGAAAGATTAAGCAATAAATATTGGCAAACAAAAAATTACGCTGTAAATATTGTATTTAAAAATTATCGCCTATTTTGCGTTAATATATGACCGCTGACAATTTTGTTTATTTATCCGGCTGGAATCACGTACCTGTTAACTAGCTTGGTAAAGTTAGATGTATTTTGATATAGCAACCACTAGCAAGTTTGTCAAATATATTAAAATGTGAATTGTAACCTTTCCATAGAACTGAAAGTTGTTTCTATCACGACAAAATTGTCTGATTTATATGATAATCTATTCTATTCTATTTTGCTATTTACGGATATACGTCTATTGCAATTGCAACTACCGTTTCGTCTATTCTAAATAAAGCGAGTTCTGTAGAAAAATTGAAGACTAGTTCCGTTAGCCAACTAAAAGGCTAATTACGTCCGAGAGAAATTATAGCATCGGACATGGGCATTTAGCTCCAGCTAAACGATAATAACGTCTAATTCAGAGCAGAACTTGTAGCTTCTCGGCAAGTTTTTTTATTAGTGAAGATAAATAGGTGCAGCAACGAGGCCGAGCAAGCGATTAATCTAAGTTTAGAGTAAACAAGAAGGTGAAGTGATCAGCGGGAGCGTTGTTGAAGTTTAATAAGCGTTAGTTAGCGGCGGCGCTGAGGCAGGCGCAGGCTGCGGGCAATAAGGAGACTATCTCCGGTGCGGCGCGGAATTACCGCTACAGTCTCCACCCCCGCGGTCTCCCGACACGTTATTACTCATCCAACACATTCACTAACACGATCATTGTATCAATTAGGCCGTGAACGATCGACTCCGATACCCGCTCTGCCCCACTTCATAACGCGCATATTGATGCAACCGACGAGCCTCGCCTCCTCACGCCACGTCATTCCTTTTCGTGTTTGCACCGACTTCCAACAGACACGTAAACGTGCAGCGAAATAGGAACAAATTATGTATGCATTATTATTCGCCACGAGAATTAAAATAATATGACATAAAATGTGCCGGGCACAACAACATCAAGTCGTAAAATAGCCAATTAGGATTTTAAATGTAAACGAGGCGAGCGGGGCCTAAAGCGCAACGCGGTGCATGCGGACGAGGCGAGCCGTCAAAGCGAGAATAATCTCATAACCGCGGCCCGGACGCGGCCAGCTTACGCCCGCCCGGCGCCCTCGGGCTTACCGGGATCGCTCTTTCAGCAAACACGGCTGCGTAAGACTCGCTACCCCCGACACCTCTTCGCTAAGAATACCCATTAACCTTTTGAATTATCATCGCTTGTTGGGTATTCATGCGCATCGAATTTCCTCGTTACGATAAATTCTCGAAATCGGGATTAGGTATAGCGGACAATTAACCGGTGCGAAGTTTCGCAAGCGGTTGGCAGCGAGCTCGAGCAGCGCGCTCGGTGCTCGGCGCTCGGCGGGTTGCGGGCTGCTATTCTAGCGGTTCGTGCACTTCAATTTCTCCGCGCTCGCTGATGCGTGGCGGCGCAATCGGGCGCGGCTCAGCGATTCCGATCCGATTCGCGAAGCCGTTCGCCCCATTGCAACATTGCCTACTTCTTCCGCCAAGGCAAAAGAAAACTTCCCCGCGAAAACACGCGGACATGGCTTCGTTAATTACGATAGTAAAGTGCGCCGGCAATCTAATTAAGATTGCGTGTACATTTAGGATTCTGGTTGACGATAAACAATCTTATTGTTCGCAATTCGGGCACAAACACAGGTATGAAAATAGAACAAAGAGCATGCGGTGAGGCCGAGGCAGAGGGACCTGTGCGAGCGGCGCACTGATTACGACTTCATATTTAATGATCCACTCACATGGGCCCGCAACGAGCAGCAAACTAATTTCAATACCGGCCCGGATATTAAATGAGTATCGCCACAGAAAACAACGCTCTGGGAAAAGCGCAAAAAGATTGCAAAACTAGAATGCAATTTTCTTAGGCACGTAATAATGCTTGTAGGTGTGCTAGATTAAGTGTCGTTGCGACACTGAGATGGCGAGCGAGGCGCATCGGTGGAAAAATCGGGAAATGTGTGAAGAGAAAGTGTTTCATATGTGAAGAGGCTGGCTGGGGCGGGGGCCGGGCGGCCGGGCCCGGCTCGGGGCGGCAAGACGGCTGCGCACAGTTTAATTTCCCACGAGGTCGATCTCCGCGCGCCGAGCACAGCCCGCGGGAATTAATTGCCAGTAATGAATAGTCAAGTGAACGTCCGTTAATTATGTATGCCTACCAGAATTTTGGAAGATACAATCAACAATTACACTCGTTTCTTTGCCACATCAACGCGAACTCCGAGTTTGTCCGATTACCACGGTAATGACGTCTACAAAGCACCATTTGTGGTGTAACAAGCGTGAAGCCAACGCAACGTCAAGTTAACATTCTGACCATAGGAAAACCATGGCAAAGAGGCATTTTGCGGTTCAAACATTAAAGCGACTGTTTAAAAAGCGTGGCACCGTCATGTAGCTTCGTTTTAACCCAGATAGCAGTTTTCACACGGATTGCAACCGTCGAACAATGCAAGCTGCAACTAAAACGTCGTTGCTAAAGTTTAACGACCCGCGATTTCTTGTCGGGAAACTTCACCTCTGGAGCAACTGCTATCGCGAAAAAACAGCCCATTGTGAAACTATTTCATTGACACAACTGTCGCTGACATAAATAATGAATAATTGAGACAGAAACTATGTGAAACTCATTCCTACGCTACATTATAAGCAAGAAAGATGGAATCTTAACTAGAATGTCACATTTTCCGTGTGAGAGGGATCATGCCACTTAGTGAGAGGATCATGCATGACAGTAGAATTTCTCAGCACAGCAACGAGGAAAATAGTACACATTGCGACTATAACGATGACTACCTTTACAAAAATGACAGCAGATTTAAACGCCAACATCATGATCTTTCAATAGACGTTGCCGTTATGACTTTCGTCACCAAATTCTGTTACCTCTATTCAAAGAGGATATAAAAGCCTATGGAAGTGAGGTTATGAAAGCTGGCACGAGACGGCGGCGGCTGACAACACGCCAATTCGATAAGGCGTTATTGACACATCGCGAGGGTTGGTTGCGATCGTCGCTGGGTGATTCTATCACATGTGCCGTTACAATCGGTAATGGTGTGTGCAGTTAAGGTGTAGGTTTATTGCTTCCTCGTGGAGGGGCGCCGTGGGAACAGGGCCGGAGATAGTACATCGTTAGAGAGGCACGCGTCGCGTTCGCGTCGTAACGGTAACGCCACCTATATGCATACTGCGACCAGCGACAACACGCCCGAACTAATAACACTCGTCCAGTGTAATACACAGTTTATGCAAGCGTTATGTTAAAATTGCTGGCTAGGTGATCACCATGCCTGAGTAATTATTAGCATTATACGTGGTAAATAGATAATCATTGCAATATTGCTCATGTTCGTGTACGCAAAAACAACCGAGCAGAGTCAGTCAACCGTATAAGAAAATTACTAGATCCGGAATCTAGTAGTCTGAAGCATTAGTGTCCGGCACATCGATCCGCCCGCACGGTTAGTGAAGACATTAGAAAAGCAGAAAAGCGGTTACTGCAAATGAAACAGGTAAACCGCGCAATTACTTAGTTAATGATCGAAAGTGGACCGCCTGCTCCTGCGGTATTCGAAACACTTACGTTGTAACAGCATGTTTTGTTCGCGGTCTATTTTGTACGGAACCCGTCACCCCGTCGAGGGCACGCTGCGATGATTTCTACGTACTCGCGCGCGAATAAAGGTGACCACAGACAGGCGCTATATGTTTCATTTTATAGCGTTTGCTGGATAGACTAGGAACCGATAATTTTAAGAATTTAATTCTTGACAAGAATCGAACTACAACGACAGGAAAGCGAACAAGGATTTATACTATGTTCCGTCTGAAATAAAAACAATAACCCCTTGTAATAAACTCGCCTGCAACGATTGGTAAGTATGGCAAATCTTGGGATGTTAAGGCTGTTGATATGGACATCGGACAAGTATTTTTTGAACCATAAAAGATGTAGGTAGATAATATACATTATAGCGGCCGTCTGTAGTCCCCTTAAATCGTGAGAGCGACGGTCGTGGGGTTCACACGACACGCGACTTCGTGCGGGGAGACACTGTACCGCTATTCCATATTACCCCGCGTAAAGCGCGAATCGAATCAACTTAAATGAATCTCGAGATTGCGTATGTAAAGCCTTAACGGTAAAGTCTGGAAAGTGCCGTTCTCTCATTCCCAGTTACAGCATTTGATTCCTGCAGCTTTAGGATCGTGCTAAACTTGAAAATCAAGAATGCGAAACGGCATTTGCATCTCGACCTTACTCGAACAGGTAAAGGTAGTTTTAATATGTATGTTTTGAATTAGACGCCATGCAAAGGGTCCGGCAAAACAAAAATACAACGCTGTTGGGTTTTATTTGGAAGTTGGCACAACGTACCGAACAAGAGATTCAAAAAACAAAACATCTCAAGGTGACACAGTCTTAAACAGGAATAATGACTTCACAATGTAATATTTGTTTGTTAATAACAGTAAGTAAATAAAAATTGGGTGCATATCAAAGCTATCTCTGTGTTTACCTGCCCTGCCACCGAGCTAAACAAGTGCGTATGAAACCTATCAAAAATGGTTTGTTGTTCTGATGTTTTACGAACTGACAGACTGATCCAATCTTCTGGATTATCCAGTGTCTGATAGGTTCATCCAAAACGCTGATCTAGTTGGCTTAGTGGGGTAGTAACACAACATAATTACAGCATCCGAAATAGAAGTTCCACGCGCCTATTATTATCTCAGTTCAGCGAAGTAGGTAGTACTACGCGCAAATTTTACTACACGCGTATATTTAGAACGCGTAAGCTGTGTATTAGCAATAAATCTATTTCAAGCTTTCAAAGCCATTTGTCACGAAGTGTTGGGTTGGGATATAAACGTCAAAAAATGTTAGCTTTTTCTTTGAAACGGAATTTAAGATGCCGCCGTAAAGTCTTTCCGATCTACTGTCGTAACCTAGGTCAATATCATTACATCACATTGAAATATTGCGACAAAATATTTACTGACTTTAGTGTGTCGTCGTTTTTATATCAAATCGTTTATTTTTTATAAACTTACCGTAGTTTTATGAAAATATTTGCGGCGAAGATGTTGAATGGAATAGAATCCATTAGATTCATCTTTTGCTTGATGCAGCGGAACACCAATTTATTAACTTTACAGATGGTATTTTACAAATCAGAGAAAACGTGCTAAGGCCAAGCTGGAGAAAGTATGAAATCGTCGACCCAAAGGCCAAAGCGATAGTCTACGTATCATTTGAGTGCTCGTACAGATATAATCCCAGGGATTATTTAAAGCTCATGAAACGCTCACGGTAAAGATCATTATACACTTCGCCAACACAATGATTTTCCACGTAGGTATCCTCCAGTGCCAACATTAAAATTATTTACGTGAAATGACCAGGACCAAACAGCTGAAATAATGGATTTTGGCAGGTGTCGACCACGCACATTCAACGCTTATTGCACATGGATGGATAATAAATATATTACTAAGATGCAATGCAGCTCGGTCGACGGTAAGCAAGATTTATTGTATTTCGCTTGCTTGTAGCACGATGATGTCAAAGTACTAGTCACGTTCGTAAATACAACTCGGAGAAATGATAGAAATACATCTATCGTCAGAAGATAGCTATTTAGAACATAATGACCAGACCTTATGTAAATATGACTTCTTGATGATGATGAATAAATGATGCCGATGCAGGCAGATACATTAGAAAGAATACGTTATTGCTTTTCGATGTGAGGGTAAACAAAACACATGCAAAACTCTTCTCTGTAGTAAAAGTTCTTGGACCTACGCGATTAGATTGCACTAAACTCAAAAATATCTGTTTCGATATAGAAACAATGCAGGCTTGTACATTATATTGTACATAATCAGAACTTAAAATGCCTGGCGGAATCCTAAAAGTAGTTGGAAGTTTTACACATGTACAACTGGAAAAGGTTAGATAAAAATAAGATGCTTAATTATTGTAAAAGAAAATATAGGGCCTTACCACAAAAAAGTTAGACCAGTGTTGAACGCGTGTCTAAAGTAAAACTTCATACAAAAAAAACGCTAGACACGCGTTCAACATTGGTCTAACTTTTTTGTGGTAAGGCGCATAAGGTTTCCAACTTTCTTTTCATACAAACGAAAATCTGAACTACAACCGAGTTAAACATCAGCTAAACGACGTCTTTTTCAAAAAAACTTTTTGTGAAATGATGAAGGCACACGTAAATTTGTCGCAAAATTGCTATTATGGTAAAAAAAAATAAGTATTTCCTCCAAAAAAATAAATAAACGTGTTTTATTGCAGCAGTACCTCCATCTATGTTCATAAAGTGGAAAAACGGTCTTTGCACAGAAATCTGATGGTTAAAAAATCATTGCTTTTATTTTGCGAAAATTTTATAGAAACACGGGACTTCCCATCAAGTCTTTTAATCATATTTTTGTCTCCTTTAAAGACATAACTCCATTTAACTTTTGTATGGAAAGCGTCCCACCTTAAAAAGGGCCAATAACATGACGTAAGAACAGGATATCCGAACAAGAAGTAATCATTTATAATACCTTGTTATTTATTCTATATTCATTAACAAATAATGACTATGAAACAGATAATGCAAGAAGTAAATTAATCCATTAACATCCGCTATAACAATTTTACGATACTTAGTCCAGTACGGCTAGCTTTTCGTGTTTCAAAAATATTAAAGTCGATGGTTTTTTGCTCATAGCTTCTGGACCATTCATTGATCCCAATTTATTGATTTGTGCCATTTTAGATGTGAGGAAACATACTTTCGTTATCAGTGGAAAAGCGACTCAAACAAGGTTTTTACACTGTGTTAACTGTCACAGAGACAATACTGGTAAACTTTTTAGTATTGTTTTGTATGTACCTACATACTTAAAAAATAATTTAATAATGAGCTGCCATACATTTAATCAAAAAATTACTCAAGCTTAAAAAATGGCACAAAATTAAATATGTGCTTTATAGACACAAATTGCACAATCGTACAAAAAATTAGCGACTTTAGAATTTTTGTAAGTTACGCCCTCAAATGATGCCAGCCATACCGGACTAACTAGAAAGCCGGCTGATTTACTTACTACTTACTGTTGTGGTACCTACCTTCTTATTAATACAGAGTGACTTTTTTCTTGCTATGAACATAACTTTTCAACACTATTTGGTGTGAGTATTGGGCGCACTTGTTCTTCAGGCCCGTAGATCTAGGCAAGCCAAATTGGTTGGGATTCTTTGTATAAAGAAAACTGAAATTGGTGCGACCTAGGTCATAATAATCGTTATACAACTAGAAAAATTTATAAAATATTCAAAAGATCCTTTTGTCTATCTAAAATCAAACAAAGCCATACTTCTGGGACAAATTACTTCTTTTCGTTTAATGTACTTTTCCCAACTTAATTGGAACACTCTGTACACTATAGGAAGACAGCTATATTGTTAATCTGTGCTGAAGAAATTATGCCATTTCTTACAGCACCAATTATGACTTCTTCTGGTTTTAAAACCACCTTTCTAATAATAGTCCTTTGAATACTAAAATAGACGCCAGGTCTGATGTAACTCGGTATATAATTTAAAAGCAAGTTCTTTAATATGCTGAGTACACATACAATTCCTGAAATAATTATAAATTATTTACTTACCTTGTCGTAGAACGAACCTTTACACTGGACATCATGATATTGACGACAGAAGAGCAAGTGCTACATAGATGCAAAGTGTACGAGAGAAAAATATCGGTGGTGCTATTTTTAAAAGAAAATTATGTTGTGCTGTGTGGTTTTAGAATTGTCAGTAATTTGCTACTTTCCATCATTCATTTAGTGGACGCTTTACGCGGCTAAATAAACAAGCCTGACCAAGTGATGATGATGAATGATCTAATTAGTGGTTCTTATGTAAACAGTTTCATTACATTTTGCCAAAATACAAGAATGACGTGCGTTTTGCCTGTAATCTAAAATACAAGAATGATAACATTATTTACTCAAGATCAAATTTTGTTAGGGACTGGATATTTTAAATATGCATTGGCTGGGCTTCTTTAAGGTATACTTAGCTGAAGAAATTTAGGTCTATGAGAAAAAAATTATAACTAGTAACTCAAATCTCATATTTCGACCTGTGTTCGTAGGAGACAGTTTTTCGTCAACAGCAAACCTGATTTCAGTATCGGGTTACTATTTTATTTATGCCGAGTAAAATTCATCAGGCGGTTTCAAATAAGTTTCCACGCAACCAGAAGAGCTAAAAAGATATGTTATAAAATACAAACAAAACAACCGTATCACGCTCATACACTTGCCATCTAAGGTAGGCTCCACACACCAACCAAGAGATTTTTTTTAGTTTCTGACAGTAATACAAAAATATGTATTAGCCCCAGTGTAACAAGGATAGACAGTTATTTTGTCACCAACGCTGGTCTGTGGGTTTGTGGAGCCTACTTTATGAGTGTTTACTCCATTCTACCCTAGAGGACGACGTGGTCGTGGGTCGACAGCCGACAAAACGCATAGAAGGCAATGTCTAAGTTCTGGGAAAGAGCTGGAAGAGACAAGTCCGATCGTCGAAAGTGGAGATCGTTGGAGGACACCTTAGAGTTTTAATAAGCGAGCTATAGAGTGCGCGTATTGCCCCCCGCCGTACTGTCAAAACGTAAGCAGTTGCTCCATAGACATCAAATGTATGAGAAGATATAGAGGTTCAATAGTGTTGTCACTGGTGTTTTGCTACTTCTTCTTATTTTCGAATGGCTATAAAACCCAGGTTATAGTTTTCGTTCCCAAAAAGTGGCCACGTCAATGGCATTTTAATTGGCGTAGAGGAGATCTTCCTGACTGCAAGCAGCAGGACAGGTAGGTCATAACATCAGAATGTGGCATAGACTTTCCGCCGCCACACTCGCACATATCATAATCCATCATTTATCACTGATAGACACAAAGGTTGTGTGCTGAATACTGACAATCGTTCTAACTTTTTAGGCTCACTCTATAGCTCTTATATACAGGGTGGATCATAGAGTGACGTCAATAATTATTCCTTTCCTTTTTTTATTTCCGTATAAGGGCTTTTCGCGCGGTTGATTTCATAGCACAATCTTTATGATTTGTACTTTTTAGCGTACAAAAGAAGAAAAAAGTTCTGCCATTCGAGTTTTTCCCATACAACTTTAAAATTTGAATAAATCTGTAACTAAAAATAATCGCGAAACATACATGGAGTATTTTCGAATACCCCAAGATGTGAGGAATTTTTTATTGATGTCACTCTATGGTCCATAATAATACTCCTACATCAGCATTAGGCGGGTTGAATAAGTATAACTGTGACGTACCTGCACGTCGAATGGTTGGTGGTGCTGCTGGTTGTCGGGCTGCTGCGGCACCACGGAGGCGCCGTTGACGAGGGAGGCGGCGCCCCCCGCCACGCCCACCCCCGCGCTGCCCCCGCCCACGCCCACCCCGCCGGGCCCGCCCGGACCGCCCACTCCGCCGCCGTACTAAGGGATAAACAAACAACGTTATTTTATTAACATACACGTAGAGTACACTTTCGGGATGGTCAATGATCGCAAAAATACGGTCAATCGCCACGTCTGACAAATATTTCAGGGCAAAAATCGTGTATACGTAAGAGGTGGTTCGTCTATCGCCTAAAATTTCAATACACAAACACACACACACACAAATCTTGCAGTACCTTAGTCGTCTCTTACGTCTATATGAATGGACGTCGGAGGACGACGATTTAGTTGGAACTTGCCAAATCACTAAAGCTTGACGCAAAGCACTACTTAATTATTTGTGTTTGCTTAAAATTTCTGAAGAGATCTGAATGGATATCTCTAGGTGGTGGCTTATCACTGTGGAATAGATATCTCTTGATAGTGGCTTAAAAATCTCTGGAATTCATATCACTAGGTGGCGGGTTAAAAACTCTTGAATGGATATCTCTCGGTGATGGCTAAAAAGACTCTTGCTATCTTGAAGACCTCGTGGCTGAGCCCAATATTATAGAAGAGAGAGACCAAGGCTCACCGTCTCCGCTGGCTCGCACACGTGCTAAAAAGCTTAACAGGGATGACCTAGCGGTAGACGACCGCTTGATCGTTCTAGGTACCGCTGAGGCAATGTCGTTGACGACTTGCGCGACGTCATGGCTTGAAGCGGTCCAGGATCGGGGGCAAATGGCGGAAAGTCGTGCCGAAGACCAAGACACATTTTGGGTTCCTGAGCCACAGGAGTAAGTAGGTTCTCTCTAGGGGGCGGCGGTTTAAAAACTCACGAATGATTATCTCTAGGTGATGGTTTAAAAACTCTCAAATGGATATATCTAGCCGCTAGATATCTCTAGGTGGTGATTTAAAAACTTTTGACTAGATATTTCTAGGTGGTGATTTAAAAACTTTTGATTAGATATCTCTAGGTGGTGGTTTAAAAACTCTTGACTAGATATCTCTAGGTGGTGGTTTAAAAACTCTTGACTAGATATCTCTAGGTGGTGGTTTAAAAACTCTTGACTAGATATCTCTAGGTGGTGGTTTAAAAACTCTTGACTAGATATCTCTAGGTGGTGGTTTAAAAACTCTTGACTAGATATCTCTAGGTGGTGGTTTAAAAACTCTTGACTAGATATTTCTAGGTCGTGGTTTGAAAACTCTTGATTAGATATCTCTAGGTGGTGGTTTGAAAACTCTTGATTAGATATCTCTAGGTCGTGGTTTGAAAACTCTTGATTAGATATCTCTAGGTGGTGGTTTGAAAACTCTTGATTAGATATCTCTAGGTGGTGGTTTGAAAACTCTTGATTAGATATCTCTAGGTGGTGGTTTAAAAACTCTTGATTAGATATCTCTAGGTGGTGGTTTAAAAACTCTTGATTAGATATCTCTAGGTGGTGGTTTAAAAACTCTTGATTAGATATCTCTCTAGGTGGTGGTTTAAAAACTCTTGATTAGATATCTCTCTAGGTGGTGGTTTAAAAACTCTTGATTAGATATCTCTCTAGGTGGTGGTTTAAAAACTCTTGATTAGATATCTCTCTAGGTGGTGGTTTAAAAACTCTTGATTAGATATCTCTAGGTGGTGGTTTAAAAACTCTTGATTAGATATCTCTCTAGGTGGTGGTTTAAAAACTCTTGATTAGATATCTCTAGGTGGTGGTTTAAAAACTCTCGAACGGAAATCTCTTGTCTGTGGTATAAACGCTCTTGAATGAATATCACTAGGTATTGATCTAGATGGCAGTTTAAAAATACAAATTTGTTCAAATAAATAATAATAACTTTGGCTTGTGGTTTAAAAACTGAAAATCTGTGTAAGTTCGTCTCTTGTTGATGGTTTTAGAGTGGACATGTAGGTTGTAGATTTTTATAGCATGATGAAATATCTTGTTTTTTTTTCAGTGATGAGATGACTGTAAAGGTAAAGGTAAGATGAGATGACTAAAAACTTTGGCTAGTGACTTATAAACACGGGAGTTTTTTTTTTCGTTCTTTGGGCTTTGTCTAGGAACTTAATTCTTGAAAAAGATCTGAGAATGACGGATGTTGGCAATAAATTGTTACCTGTTGCGTGCTGAAGCTGCTGTTGTCGAACTGCGGATGCTGCTCCATCTGAAGCACCAGCTCGATGTGCTGGTTCATCGAGTCGTTCAGGGTCATGCCTGGAAATAAACAACACCGGATTGTTACACATTGCGTCGTTAAAAAATTACTTGTAATCACCATAATAATAATCTAAGTATCAATAAAACAAGAATTGTTTTTTTTTTATTTAGGTATCAATTTCAGACGACATCGGCCCTAAGGTTGCATTCTATTTTAAATATACTTCAAAATATAGCTGTTAAGAATAGCGTAGCGGCTAAGAATACTGCCACCCATAGTCCACTCAGGGTGTTTCGTAAAAGGCGACTGAAGAGATTTTGACCTCGGCTGAATATCTGTCGACTATAGTCATCCACATAGTTGCGGTGATACCTCATATAATAGCATTTCCAAAGAGGGATGACTTCAGACAGGCGGCCGGTCATAAAACATAGCCAAATCTCTTTGATATAGGATTTTGTATTCTAACAAAACATGTTGCGCCCACCCCAACTGATTTACGATTAGGGCTGTAAGATGATGACAACGGATCCAACAACGTTTTGCCAAACATTTTTTTTCGTTAGTGTCGGTGGTGACAAAGTACAATTCAGTCCCAAAGAATCACGTGTCCCAATCCCAATTCAAAAATTGAAAAGAAAACTAACCTGGATGTATTTGAGGATGTTGCGGGTGCGGCAGCCCCTGCAGCGGCGCCACGCCCAGCATGCCCGGGTGGTGCTGGAGAATACAAACAGACGAACATATTATTACTTATCCATCATGACGATATTTCAAAATTAAATATAACAAATTTTCAAGTGGCACATGTACTTAACCAACCTAATCACCGAAATACACTAGACTGTGTTAATTATTGCTGAAACCAAGAGACTTTTACTTCTTTGCGTACCGATCACTTTGGCTTTGTTAAATCTTAATAAATAGAGGCTTGAGATAAAAGCTGTCCCATGAACAAATAATATTTGATGTAAAATGGGTAGACAGTCCAAAAGACACTTAACATGTGAAGATCTATATTGGCTTGGAAATAATAACTAGGATATAGTAGGATCAATGACCAAAAGAAAAGGGTAAAAAGACCAGAGAAAGAATAAAGTAATAGATAGATTTGCGTAGTTCTTTTCATATTTGCAATCATGTATGCCGTGCAAGTAACATCTAGAAATGACACACACTACCCATCCCGCGGTTCTTTCATACAAGATACAGTTTTGATCTCGCATGTCTAAAGCGCATCAATCTGCGCATACGCACGTTGAAGAACGAGATAACCGATCTCCGCTTCACATTGTCAGGTACGAACATAGTTCGCATAGCAAACATTCATGACTTCCTAGTACATGGCAAGAATGTAATGCACTTTAGAGAATGACAATCGTCAATTATCAAAGTCGTAAAAGACACAATAATATCTTTGGTTCAGTGTTGCGTAACACATAAGATAACGGCATAGTTTTCCATGCAATAGGGCTCAACACATTGAGGTAAGTTATCAGTGGATTTCTTTACTTCTTCTTTGTTTTGATCAGTAAGTTTTTGTGCTGTACGCTGCTGACGGAAATTGTGACTAGTTGATTAATGAGACCACTACTAAATATGGCAGTATCTATTTATAGTTTGCTTGCTGATGAACTCTATTGGTTTTTATTTCTTGCAAGTTTTTTCTGAACTTGTTTTTCTTAGAACAGTAGTTCGACCCAAAGGAGGAGGTATCTAAAAGGTGGGCCAAAATAAGTCACCCGTCACCCGATATGATTTGCCTACCATTTTATGTATTAAGTTCTGCTTTCAGACATAAAAATTCGGATATAATAAGATGCAAACTTTATGTGACTATTTTTTTTCTTTTGCTTCCAATTTGGAAAGGATATCGCAGGAAGACTAGCGAACGACACGATGAGCCTGTGTCAGTTTTTCCATGAACTACAAATAGTGTGGTTGTTATTAGAGGTTGGTATCAAAAGACCCACTTTCCCGAAAACTCTAAGCTCAATAGGTCAAACAAACTAAACTACTTACTTTCCCTAAGAACCAATGCTCAAAGTAAAAAATTGGACCTCCCTTAGAAAATAGCTCTGACTGCAGTATTTTTTTTGTATGGGCAGTACAATTGTTAAGAGCTTTGAACTTTGCTCCTTAGGGAAAGTTGTTCAGTTTGACCTGTTGAGCTTAGCGTTTTCGGAAAAGTGTGTCGTTCGGTATCACCCCGTATATCCACTTCTGAAGCCTTTAAGGTCGGGATCTCCCGCAGTTTGTTTACCTGCGGGTGCTGCAGATGCTGCAGATGGTGCAGCTGCGGCTGCGGCGCGGCGAGCGCGTGCGGCGGCAGCGGCGGGAACACGGCGGCGTCGCCGTTGCGCACGTTGCCACCGCCGGCGTTGTTGCCGCCGCCGACGCCCACGCCGCCGCCGCCCCCGCCCTCCTCCTCGGCGGGCGACGGCTGCCGAGATCCTGGCGTGCGGCTGTAAAAGAATGCAATTCGAAACGTGAGTACTTCTTTTTCTTCTTGTCGCATCAACGGCAATCTCGTCAAATATTGCGAGCCTACAATTCGTCTACCTTAACCGCTTCTGTAGTAGCGGCCACATGAGTGCTATTACGTCAGGTCATCTTAGTCCGGTGTATAATAGAAGATGTGTTAAGAAAGAAAAATGAACCTTGTGCACCACAATTACGATGGACCTAACTGCTATAACATGAATGAAAGTGAGTTTTAGAGATTGCCTTAACAATATGAAATAAAATACATTATTACACAACAAAATAATCATCATACTTATTATTAGCTGTATATGATCAGAACTTTTCAGTGTTACTACAATCTATGCAGTCTTTTAGCCAAGAGTGACCACGGACGGAGTTAACCAATTTTGTACAACTTAAGCTCCCAAAACATATTACCTTGGCCTTTCCTCAGGGCATTTAAAATTTATTAGGGTATGATAAGCTCTTTTATATTTAGCACTCTATTTAAGGATGCTTCCACATTTGGTTCTGTACGCCCCCCACGCATCATCATTTCTACATATTTTACCGATAATAAGGCAGCGGTTACCGTGACGTCAGAAAATGTCTCGACGAAGCCCATACGTTCAATCTGGTTAGCCTTGAGAATATTAGGTAGGTTTTTCAAAGTCAATGACCTGGCAAATTTTATCATTATCGCTCTATCTTAGTGAATTTTTGCGATAGATAATGTAATGTAGTATCGCATATTACTCACTACACTACCTGATTTAATCCATTATATATAATATAACTAATCATTATGAAGTACGTGTTTATTATTAAAAATCCTAATATTAACTATCTGTATTAGCTTGCTAATTAATATTCATACACAAATGTGTTTGAAACACCTTGATATCGTTTTACAGAGTGATTTTTCAGAGATTGGTCAGAAATCATTTCAAGCAGTCGTGAGTTTATTTCCAATAAAATTAGAACAGGATCTACTGTGGCGTAAAAACTTTCGGCAAGCAGCTCACTGTTGCCCAAAATACCCAAGTAGGTAGTGTTGACAACAATGCTACTATATTAATCGTGTAGACGGCTCATTAGCACTTCGGTGACATCATAATGTGATATGACAGCCCGAAACCCCAGCTGGCAAAACAAAGCTGATAGCGAGTGGAGGAAACGTTTTTATCTAAAGTCATCTGTGTGATGTGATGATGATTCATGTTTTGCAATGGTGATATGATAAAGGATTGCGTCTGGGCCGCGTCTGCGGTGCGGGGAGCGGCGTGAGGTAGCGCGGCGCGGCGATGGCGGCGGGAAGGGGAAGGGGGAGAGGGGGGAGGTAAGGAGCGGAGTGCGGACCCGCGCTCGGCGGCTCGGGCGGCTCGGCGCTCGCGCTGGCATTGACAGAGGCCATGATCCACGAAGCGCGGTTATTGCCCGCGCGACCTGCCCCGTAGAAACACCGCGCACCGCGCACCGCCGCAGCCGAGCGTTATACACTCCACTTCGCGACTGAACGACCTTCGCAACGGTCTTTCAAATTGCTCATTTATAATTCTATTGGCATTTGTAACAGCTGCTAGTACAGGAAACATTGCAATTCAATTTCGTGGGGAAGGAGCGATGTTGATATTATTATCAGATAGATCTTTAAAATTACGTAAAACTACTACAGTTGTATTACTAAAAATTTATAGTTGAATTATTGAGGTATTGCAATTTTAAATTGCCATTGCATGGATAAACACTTAAGTAAATATAAAGCGGCCACTGTAAGCAAATATTTCGTTGCTAAGTTTATATTTTTTTAAACTAATAATAAGAGACTGCACAAAAACCGTAACTAACATTAATATTTCAACTCCGACGCCAACTCACGACTTTGATCAATTAATGTATAATTTTACCATTTGTCATGGTAAAGTTTGGCAAATACCTCCCCAATAGGATAGGATAACGGCTATGTCCAGCTGCAGCGACAGTGATGAATTTTTGTAAAACTTTCATTGCAAAAGTTTCAAATACAAAGAAAAATATCAATGCTACTACCAGATTCATAGAAGAAAGGTACCAGAAGGTTATTGTTGACATCTTGCTCAAATGTCATGTAACATGAAAAAGATGCAAATAATAATGTTGCCATTTCGGGTACCTTTCTTGTATGAATCAGGTTATACTCACTTGAAGGCTTTATCATCGTCCTGCCCGTTGTGCAGGCCGTTGGGCAGCTGCCCGTGGTCGTGCAGCTCGTGCAGGTCCTTCTCGAAGGGCGAGGCGGACTTGTCCTCCGCGCGCTCCTCGAGCACCATGCCGCGCAGGCCGGCCACCACGCCCGCCACCTTAGCCGTTACCGCAAGGTACAACTTGGCGAGATCATATGTAAATAAAAACTGTGTTACTCACTTGAAGGCTTTATCATCGTCCTGTCCGTTGTGCAGGCCGTTGGGCAGCTGGCCGTGGTCGTGCAGCTCGTGCAGGTCCTTCTCGAAGGGCGAGGCGGACTTGTCCTCCGCGCGCTCCTCGAGCACCATGCCGCGCAGGCCGGCCACCACGCCCGCCACCTTAGCCGCTACCACAAGGTACAACTTGGCAATATGTAAACAAAAACTGTGTTACTCACTTGAAGGCCTTATCATCGTCCTGTCCGTTGTGCAGGCCGTTGGGCAGCTGCCCGTGGTCGTGCAGCTCGTGCAGGTCCTTCTCGAAGGGCGAGGCGGACTTGTCCTCCGCACGCTCCTCGAGCACCATCCCGCGCAGACCGGCCACCACGCCCGCCACCTTCTCCCCGCCGCCGCCGCCCCCGCCTGCCGCAACACCGCCCGCCTCTGTCACATTGCCGTAGGATTACAGAGTAAATACAACAGTTCATCGAGAGATGGACTGCAATTGCTAACTTAGTCACTTTCAGCACAAATTAGGGAACGGCGCGCGACGCGCTTGCAGGTTACTACTGTGAATTGAGTCTATCGCCTGATTACACAAAAAACTCTATGGTTCACAATGAATTTCGTCATGTTAGGAAAGAAACATCAAATAAAGAAACCCAACAGTTTAGGTTTTCTGTCTCTATTATTTTGTTTGTATTGTATCAGAATAACTTAAGGATGCCTTCCTGCTCAGAATCTAAGTAGCTGAAAGTCACGAAAAACTCTAGGACGGAGCGAGGCAACACCATGATGCAAGTTTTACATGATGCGACATTGACCAACTTTTAAACAAGAAAATGCATACAAATGTGCACATACGTGGCGCCACATTGTACTGCAATAATCATTCACGCAGTTTAAACTTGCAATAACAGCGGCCGTTTTGAGGAAACTAGGTAATGTTTGATAAGGAAACTTGCGTGTGTTGATGACCTAAGGTTGTGATAAAGTATCGAACTCGTGTGATAAAAAAACCTCGTTTGTAGTATATTCTGAAAACTCGGCATCGATGACGGTGAAACTTGGCTCGATAATTTCACACAAGTTTCGTCTATTAAACTGTTTATTGCTCAGTCGATGAAAGGAGATGACTAATACGAATATTACGAAAGAAAAGTGACGCACATCCAAGTGTGTAATAGCTAGCTCGTAGTGCCATAGAAAATTACAAATCGGTAGCTCGGTAGGTACTTCAGAACAATTAAAGAGAATATGGCAGTTATTCTTGGAAACAATTCTATAGAGCCAGATGTGAAGCTAGCTAGGCATACCGTTAACTTGCTGGCTAGAATTTTTATGAAGATGTGTGTTCGAATGTTCGAAGCTAAAACGTAATCGGCAATAGTCATGAAACATCTACAACATCTATTGCTTGGACATTGGCTTCTCCCACGCATAGTTGCAGTCCGTCTCCGACGCGCGTCAACACTATTAGGTCATCCGCTTAAATTTTAGGACAGTTGAAGTTTCACATTTAGTAGAAGAATGCTTTGTTGCTACAATATGAAATTTGTTTTGCATGTTATTCGTTTATGTACAGCAAAGTTCTAGACTCAATTCACAGCACAAGTCAAGGGATAAAATTTAAACTACTTCTGTCACTTTCAGTTTACTAAAATTCAATGATAGACGACTTTACATATTAGCGAATAAAAAGAAACTACCGCGAAAAGAGAAAATGTATAACATGTCAATCTTACGTTATAAGCGTCAAACCATGGAGAACACATGTTTCTTTTCAGACGACTTCTCACAATTTAAGCGGTGAATAAAAGACGGTAGCTAAAGGTAAGAGGAAATGTATAAAATTACGCCTAGTCATATGTTTTACGCGGCCGACCATGGAGAACAAACACCTGCTCTTTTTAATTAGTCTAAACTGAAAGTGACAGCGCTATTTTTAAGATATTCTGGTAAAACCTGGTTCACAAAAGAAGGGGATCTGAAATGGCCACATTATGGGTATGGCATTTGAGCAAGATGTCATAATCATAATAATTTATTTGCATTAAATATACATTGTTAAAGGTCTTATGAGCTAGAACAGTAGGTATATTTTAACCTGTTATCAGGTGTGCAAATGTCCTTTTAGGTGCAAAATTAATGTTGCCATTTCGGATCCCCCTCTTTCGTGAACCAGGTAGTAGCGATATCTCGCCGGCACCGTTGTGTACCCATGATGGCAATGGCAGTGCACCCACCTGTAGGCGAGCCGCCGAGCACGTACTCGACCATCTTGACGCCGAGGCCGGCGGTGTCGCGCGGGGACAGGATGCTGCTCGCGTCGCCGCCCGGGAACGCCACGCCGCGCCGCCCACCCATCATCGCTACGCCGACGTTGTGCTCTACGGCTAAACATATTGTTCATCTTAGGCGCAAATCCACAGGAAAGACGTGAAAGTATGCTTTTAAATTGTTTTAAAAGAGAAGCCGATGGGAATCAACATGTCTGGACCCTTCGCCACTGGAGACGTAAGATGTAAGATGGCACCTGTCAAAAAAGTGATCGTCGTACACGTTAGACGTGCAACATCGCATAGTTTGAAACCGTTTCCATACAAAATGTATGATACAGAAGAAACAAAGCTACACGCGTGACACGCGTGTCTCATCGATCACAGCTAACGATCGCTTGTTTGACAGATGCCATGTTGCGCGTCGCGTCTCGCATCTATTCTGTGGAGCTTGCCCCTTAGGCTCATTTAAGAGAGAAGCGGTAGGTGCATTTTTAGGTGTTCTAGTCGCCTGCCAGCGCTAAAGGCACGCGCAATTTATCACTGCAAAGACCACTCTTAAACGAGACAGCCGATCTAAGATCAGCCTTAGTAAGAAAACACAAAAATGCGATAAGTATCGATTCGCGTTACTACATGTTAATTCTAATGAAAATTTATTATTCAAGACATTGGCTCGCATAGTTATGTTTAGGCGCGCAAATCGCACCTTAGCAGCGTATTTCAGGTTATGAATAGCATCATCAAAATATAAGAAAGAAATATCAAAAGATTTGAAGTTTGTATTTTTAACTATAAGATTATTTTATTCAACAAAATTTATTACCAAATGACGAGCTAAGTATAAAATGCCTTATTTGAATAAGGTAAAACATGCTCAATGAATGGTAACTTGACCATCACCTGACCGAAAAGGCGAGCTAAGCATGTTCGCACATATTAAGTTTCAAGATCTATCGTGCATAACGTGGCAGTGAACAATTAAACAATATACAATGCATGAATTGCAATTGAGAATCAGTTTGGCTGGTTCCAATTTTCTATGTCTCGAAAACGTAAGTGCAAAATAAGGTTAAAAAACAATCATGGCTGAAATTTCATAGGTCTCGGATAACCTGCGTAGGGATCAAGCTCTGGCCGTTGATAAACATTTTCTTTTCTTATTTTGAAAATAATGTGTGCACTTGATACCTAGAAGTGCGACTGGCGGCCCTAGCTGCCATAACTCAGACCAGCCACCATAGTTACCTTGCGCGGACCAGGTGGGGTCGCGCCACATCTGCTCAGGGTTCAGCTGCAGCGGGGGGAGGTGCGGCGGGCCCTTGCTGTCTCCGCCGGCGCCCGGCCCCTTGTCCCATAGCTTTTTTGCAGCAGGTGCAATCTAGAAGAAAAATAAAGTTTGTAAACAATAAAGTCGCGTATAAGTGACGATTATTATGCAAGGTGAAGTAAAATAGCGGCTGTTGACATTGAAATAAGGAAAACTTGCATAGTATTGTGCAATGAGCATTCAAAAACATCTTAGCATCCAACATAACGCCGGCGCGCAAATACTAATAATTTTCAGTAACTATAGCAAGTAAACTTTATTGTAATGGAAATATGGGCAATATCAGCTGAGAAGAGCTAACGCGTCAGAGGTCTGCTACTTGTAGTAGGCTGTTGTAAAACTCTGACAGCAGGGATTAATTTCCAATACGAATTTTCGCTGGTCCTTAGTGAAAGAAAACCTTTTACTTTTAACCAGTATAAGCTTAGCCACTATGATTCAAAAATTCAACTATGCCTGGTGGTAATGACCTAATAACAACCTTTGAGTGACCGCGGGAGTTACGTTTGAATCTCAAATCTCACATTAATGGCCTTGGCCAAAAATAGTTAGGTCAATAAGTTTAACCAGAAATAATATTTACGATGGAAATATGCGTTTTCAAGATTTCACAATTTTGATTTCCAAATAGATTTACAAAGAAAACTGCAATAGTGCACGCGCGATCTGATTGCATTCGGAAGTGAAGACATGTCATATGGCTGCAATTCGATCGCGCACGTACTAAAGGTACTCGGACTATGACATTGTAAGCAAATAGTTTTCTAGAGAAGGAACAAATAATAATTTATGCTTAAAACTTCGAAGAGACAAGAAAATAGTAGTTTTCATGAGTTCATTGGCCTGCATGTAGAGTATCTTTTGTTACACCAAGCATAAACTCGCACACTAACTATTTTGACCATTTCTATTAAATGGTTGTTGCACAACATCCTTATTGTAGACTCATATCAATAGATCATGCCACCCATGATTTGATTTAATAACAACACAGATTCAATTTATAACAGAAGAACTAGCTTTATGCCCCAGGTTTCACCCATGATTTATTGAACTGGTACCCTAGACATGGATTTTGAACACTATTGAAAATATTATTAGTATTTTTTTACAACTAGATCTAAAAGCTTTTCTTGCTCTTTTATTTCATTCATAGCACATGTTTAGAACAGATTAAAGGTGCAAGTTCATCAGGTGCGGCCGATGCGTGCGCCTGCGGCTATAGTCGTAGAACGAAAGTGTTTAAGCGCCGTGTTCAAGGGGTGCGACTTAAGGTTGTCCTTAAGACAACCGTCTCCATATGCAGGACGTATGCGTGCGCGTCATCCATCACGCGCGTACCGGTTGTAATGTATGGGATGGGATGGTATAAGAGGCGGCATACTGCCTGCGTATATCTTTAAACCTTTACAGCCACAACAGTCCACTGCTAGACATGGGCCTTCCCCTAATGGGGAGTATTGCCATACTCACCACGCTTGGCAGGCGGATTGACAAGCGCAGTGCAAGATGTTTAATTCACAGGGAACGCTGCTGCCCACTCCCTGAAGAATTAACCCTCGTTGCTTTTTACGACACCCTCGGGTAGAATAGGGGTGATGCTATTCTAAGCCGGCATCACATGGCGAATTACGGCCTGCATATGCGTACACGTAATCACGCGCAACCGTGTTGTATACAATGATGTGAATACAATATAACGTCAGCTACCCGCGCGTGATGACGTGCACCACACATCTACGGAGGCGGTATGTGGCGCTCTTTAAGGGCGCTACACACCGGGCGCGTATGCGTGACGTGCAATATAAGTTTTTAGGTTTTCACGGTTGTTCACAACACTAAAATTATTGTTTAAAACAGGATTATTACCGTGATAATATTTTTGTTGATCCCGATATTATGGAAAAGGTATGTAGATGACGTTTTTTGTATAATAGGAGGAAAAGAGGAAGAGGTAAAGGACTACTTGGCATTTTTGAATAACATTCACTCAAAATTGAAATTTACCTGTGAGATCGAAGACCAACGAAAGCTTGCCTTCCTAGATGTGTTAGTTGAGGTCAAAGAAGATGGATCTTTAAGTCATTCGGTCTACAGAAAACCAACGCATACCGACAAGTATCTGCATTCTACGTCACACCACCATCCACGGCATCTTGATTCTGTTGTTAGATCGTTGGTTGATAGGGCTCACGATCTGTGTGATGTGAACCACCTAGCTAAAGAGCTGAATCATGTCAAGACGGTCTTACAACGGAACGGTTATAATGTCAAAGCTTGCGAGACTAAAAGGAAAACAAAAAAGAGGAAAGCAGAAGAAGCGCAACGACAGCCAGCGTTTTTGCCTTATGTAAAGGGAGTGACCGATAAAATAGGCAGATTATTAGGAAAGTTTTCCATTAAAACTGTTTTCACTCCCTTTAACAAAATTGGAAAGCTACTACGATCGCCTAAAGATCAACTTCCTCTTCAAACTCCCGGCGTCTACAAAGTTAATTGCAGCTGTGGGAGCTCGTACATTGGTCAGACCAAAAGAACAATAGTCGACCGCATGAAGGAACATATCAGAGCTGTAAAAAACAACGATGCCCAGAAGTCAGCCATAGCGGAACACCTAAACCAAGCGGAAACTAATCACTGGATTGAACTACATAACCCGCAAGTACTGTCAACAGAACGTCACTATATACCTCGTTTAGTGCGAGAAGCCATCGAAATCACAAAATATAAAAACTTTAATCGTGAAGATGGTTTCAAGCTGTCCAGTGCGTGGAATCCAGTATTAAACGTATACAACCGCAAAAAACACTCGACTTCAAACTTGCGAAGTGATACTGTTAGTGTGGTGTGTCGTGATCGTGACAAAATAGTGAGTGACAATAGTAGTGATTCGAGTAACCGTGTAGAACGCAGTCGACGAATCCGAAAGAGGGTAGACAGATATGTTTGCCCTTAGAAAGATGACATCACTCGCCAAGCCAGTCTACTCGTGCGTGACCATGGGGCGTGCAACCGCCCCGAAATATCGGGATCAACAAAAATATTATCACGGTAATAATCCTGTTTTAAACAATAATTTTAGTGCGTGACGTGCACGTCATCACGCGCGTAGAAATGACGTTGTATCGTATGGGATTGTATGAGAGGCTCCACACCGAATACGCATGCGTACGCGTAACCACGGCGTAATTACGCGCGCTTTCATACAATCCCATACGATACAATGTCATCTCTACGCGCGTAGTGACGCCGTGACTACGTGCACGTCACGCATACGCGCCCGGTGTGTAGCGCCCTTTATACTGCGACGATAGCAGCATCAGCCGCACCGGCCGCATATGACGAACTTGCACCTTTGGGGAAAATATGACATCAAACACCTATTGTTTCTCAATGGTTCTCCACAGCTTCTTTCAAATTGATTGTTTATATTATTATCTTATTAACTTAATGAAGGTCACACAGCAGTTTCACCTGCTGCTGCACATTAGCTCTTTCCCAAAGGAATAAAGTAAGTGCTTTTCCTTTCCAACTTATGCTAAGGCCCAAATTGTGCAGTTTTATGCCCAAAATGCAGTTTTTTATTAATGACATTTTTACGGGTCCAGATTATAACATCGAAGGTCGTTACATGGAATGTCGCAACATCGACAACGCTGCATCGAAAGGTCGCTACATCGAATGGTCGCCACATCGAATGGTCGCCACATCGAAAGGTCTCTACATCGAAAGGCCGCCACATCGAATGGTCGCCACATCGAAAGGCCGCCGCATCGAATGGTCGTCACATCGAAAAGTTGCCACTTTGAAAGGCTGCCACATCGAATGTGCATTACATTGAAGGTCGCCATGTCGAATGTTTCTGCATCAAATAATGTTCGTAATGGTTCATCGGGTCTTAAGGGTACATCGGGTCATAAAGGTTCATCGGGTCGTAAGAGTTCATCGGGTCGAATGGGTTTATCGGGTCGTAAGAGTTCACAGGGTTGTAACTTTAACTTTGATAGTGACTGTCATAGTAACTTTGATAGTGGCTTTGACAGCGACTTTGACAGTGACATTGACAGTGATTCTGACAGTGTCTTTGACATTAACTTTGACAATCCTAAGTCGCAAGTCGCAAGTAGATTCAAAGTCAAAGTCACTGTCAAAGTCACAACCTAAGTCACTGTCAAAGTCCCTGTCAAAGTCACTGTCAAAGTCCCTGTCAAAGTCACTGTCAAAGCCACTGTCAAAGTCACTGTCAAAGCCACTATGAAAGTTACTATCAAAGTCACTATCAAAGTCAAAGTTACAACCCGATAAACCCTTTCGACCCGATGAACTCTTACGAGCCGATGAACCTTTATAACTATAACCCGATGAACCCTTATGACCCGATGAGCCATTCACCCGACGAGGGAACATTCAATACAGCATTATACGATACAGAAACATTCGACATGGCGACCTTCAATATAATGCACATTCGATGTGGCAGTCTTTCGATGTGGCGACCATTCGATGGGGCGACCATTCGATGCGGCGGCCTTTCGATGTGGCGACCATTCGATGTGGCGGCCTTTCGATGTAGAGACCTTTCGATGTGGCGACCATTCGATGTGGCGACCATTCGATGTAGCGACCTTTCGATGCAGCGTTGTCGATGTTGCGACATTCCATGTAACGACCTTCGATGTTATAATCTGGACCCCATTTTTACAATTTAGTTATTTGCTAAGTATTGAAAAAATGATTTTTTGAAATCTGGGGGCACGGCAGTGCCCCCACCAAGTCGAGCTGAAAGCGGCACGGCCGTACCATCCTTTTCTCGAATCAGTTCAGGCAATTTTTGACCCCCCCATAACTATCTTGTCGATAAGTTTAGAACCCTCATTTTAAAATATCTTATCAAGCACTGCATAGACACGATACATTTCAAATTTCATTTAATTTGTACCAGTAGTTTAGAAGTTATAGTTAGTCAAAGTTTCTTAATTTTCTGCCTGACTGACTGACTGACTGACTGACCGATCATCAAAATTCTAAGGTACTTCTAGCAGACTGAGGAGCTTGAAACTTAGAATACACCTTGTATTTAGTGTATGAATAAAGGGAAAACTATAACATTCTGCAAATTCTGTTGCAACCGCATAACTAACTTTGTATTTCCATACAAATGTATAGGATTACAAAGTTAACTTTGCGGATGGGCTTTGAGGAAATCTGTAACTGAGGTTCAAGAAGTAGTTCCAGATAAGAGAAAGAGGAAGACTATCTACAAAAAGAAATGAGATCCCACCAAAAACATTTACTTGTAAAAAGAACCAAGTCTCGCCTCTCAGTTCATCTACTGTAAAAAGTTGTGAGATCCATGTGATGCCAAGTCGGTTATTGATTTATTCAAGGACTACTTCAGGGAACTTTCATCTTAAGCAATTGCGTAATTAGGTAACAGACATCATTTTACAGTAACTATATCGATGTTTAAAAACTTTTATATTTACAATAACTAGAATGACTCGGCCATCGCACTAGACTAGACCATCTTATCTCACAAGCAAATAGTGTGCGATTGCCAAGTCATTCTAGTTATTGTAAATATAAAAGTTTTTAAATATCGATATAGTTACTGTAAGATGATGTCTGTTACCTAATTACGCAATTGCTTAAGATGAAAGTTCCCTGAAGTAGTCCTTGAATAAATCAATAACCGACTTGGCATCACATGGATCTCACAACTTTTTACAGTAGATGAACTGAGAGGCGAGTCTTGGTTCTTTTTACAAGTAAATGTTTTTGGTGGGTTGGTCTTTTCTCCAATCATGTAATTCACCAAAAGTACCATAATTTCAAACAAAATGATCAGGCAAGTATTTCAATCACATATTATTCTGGTCAACGAATGCTTGAAATCTTTTATAGAAAGCATAAGTCAACCAGTTAGGGTACAATAGGTTTAGGGCTGAGGTTTAGGGTCACCTGCCTACCCTAGAGTTGTAACAAGAAATAAATACCTAGTCAATGCATAACATTTCTATGTATATTCTATGTACAGGCTTCATATTTTGGATTGAAAGAGAATCTGATATAGTAAAAAAAATTTTAGAATATGTCCAGACTGAAACTCATTTGCAATTTTATTGGCATATTTTATTTCATAAAAAATATATTTCATCAATTAATCGGATTAGTGAAAGTTGTTGTATGATGGGATCCTAGTATCAAAGTGGATATTCATTGAGGACAAAATCCAAGTGCAATGTTGCAGGACAATGTTCATGAAAAGTTCCCAATAAGGCCAGGTATTAATTGCGGATCAAATCCCAGAAACTTTGTATGACAAACACATCAGAAACAAAGTTCCTAACAAATGTACCCATGAAATTGCCAGAAACATTGTTTAAAATGCATAATTATTGGGAATATTTTTGGGGAACTTTTGTATTTTTGCAATGTTTTGGAACTTTGTCCCAAAAATGTTCCCAAATAATTACCCGCCTTGAAGCCTGGTATGTAAAATCCCAGATACTTTGTATATTATACAATGTTTCCAATGTTTAAAATATATCCACATTGGGAACATTGTCCAGAAACATTGTATAATATACAAAGTGTCTGGGATTTTATCCCCAATTAATACCTGGCTTGAAGATGCACCATCATTTGGAACTTTGTCTCACAACATTGAGATTACTGGGGAACTTTTGTATTTGTGCAAAGTGCGGGACTTTGTCCCTGAAATTTTCCTAGTGAATACCTACTTTAAACCAACTTCCTTGAAAGTGCTAAGCTCAAGCAGATCAAAATATGAAAAATATTGACCTCCCATAGAAAATTAGTTGGTCAGCTGACTTTTTTCTACAGGGAGTAACAGAAAGGGTATTACAAGCCGTAAGGAGGTGAAAGTACTCATAAAACTAAACAACTTTCCCCTTGGAACATGGGTCGGAACATGAAAAAAAAATTTGGACCTCCCATACAAAATCGCCGATCAACTGACTGATTTAATTTGGGAGGCTCAATTTTTAGGGTTTCGTAGTCTACTAGAAACCCTTATAGTTTCGTCATGTCTGTCTGTCTGTCTGTCTGTCTGTCTGTCTGTATGCCGCGCCCTCATATCTTCGTCAGTTTTAGAGCTATCGACATGAAATTTAGTGAGAAGATAGATCGTGTTGACCCAAATATAGAAATGTTAAGAAAAAAATATTTAAAATGTTTTTTGGACCCCCTCCCATACAAGTGAAAGGGGGGCAAAAAAAATTTTTTTCTTCTGTAATATTGAGTAGGGTATCGTTGAATAGGTCTTTTAAAATTAAGGTGAGGTTTCTTTGAAACAAATTCTCTAAAATGTTTCTGTCACAAGATATTTGCTTTTAAAAAGGGCGTTTTTGACCCATAATTTGTTCCAGCTGTAACTTCTAAAGTATAAACGCTAAAAATTTGAAATAAATATGGAATATAGCTTACAATCTGAAGTTACAATGAAAACTATAACGGATATCGTACCCTTAAAGGTTTCAGGAAAAATTGAGTTTTTCTATTTGCGGTTGGTCATCATACTGCTGCGAACAAACCAGCAACAAAATTAAGTTTGTAATGCTGAAAAACCTGATATTTAAACGTTGACTACGAAACCCTATTTGTGGGCGTGTCTGACACGCTCTTGGCCGGTTTTTTTTTTTCATATTTCGACCTATGTTCCATTGGGAAAGTTCTTCAGTTTCATGAGTACCTTCATCTCCTTTCGGCTTGTAATAAATACCCTTTCTGTTACTCCCGGTATATGGGTGGTTTAAGCCAGGTATTCATTGTGGACAAAATACCAGATACTTTGTATAAGGACAATGTTCCCAATATTTTTTTTGGATCTTTGTTTAGGAACATTGTATAACATACATCTACATCCCTGTTATTGTTGGTTACTTACTCCAAGGAACCCCCTAAGGCAATATGTATCATCGCAGTCGTTGTTGGCAGTCCCAAGGCACCCAGTATCATGCCAGTTGTAGTACTTACAATGTACATAATAGCAATCATAGAGAGTTATTTATGTTGCAATTACATGACTCCACCTTATACTATATTTTGGCCAATAACAATTCTATAGCTATTATTAGGTAGGTTCTTATTAGTAAATAAACAAACAATACCGGTAAAATACACCTTATTGGTTCAAACTGAAACTATTACTAAAGAGATACCCCAAATGAATGATGTTACTAATGGCACTAGCCCTCAAATACTATGTTCAGAGGTCGACTATAGATATGGGTATTCATGGATCACCATGATGGGCATTATGGCGACCGAATCAATGGCAAACCCGCGTTAGGGCTCTAATACTACGTTACTATGTAAAACATACATGTTTCATGGCGCCAAAACATAAATTACGACCATCAGACACAAAATACTGCGATTTCTTTGACGCAATTATGGATTTCTTTCAGCGCCGGTGAACAAAATCCATCCCAGAAATGGCGGACGCCGGTGACAAGTAAACAAAACAAAAACGAACCTGTTGCGTGGAAAAAACGCGAATTTAAGCAGTTCATGACATAAAACATGATCTTCATGTGATAATCTACAAGATTCTTCAATAAAACTTACCATGTCGGGGCCCATATCCTTAACATCAGTTTCGAAAAAAAAGTCACTCAAGGGTTTCATGCGTACAATCCACCAAAAGCTCGATCATGAACTCGGAACGAAAGCTTACAGTCAGAAAATTGTTCACTTCACACAATAAACACACGTTATATGAAATTCGTATCACTATTTAGTGAAATAGATCACATTTCTCACAGTAATTCGTTTATTAGCAGCGAAATAAAACCAGAAAGATCCAAATCCAAAGCACAATGTTGATTTGTTTCGAACAAAGGACATACGCCGACCATAGCGCCTGCGTCAAAACCCCCCATGCACAGACGCGCGTCGCCGGGCGGGTGCAAGAAATTCTCGTAGCCATGGATAGATGGCGTTGGAACTAATAAAAAAAACTCCTCAATATAGAGAAGCGAGCGCCCCGGCAGGTTTTGTTGTTTGGTGAATCAATAAATAGGTGATGGATTGAAAGTTCTCAATTTGGCGGAGTGTTCTTTTAATTTTATATCTAGGTAGTAGCTCAGAGACCTTAATTATTATTTCAAAAACATGCAGCCGCCGTGTGGTAGCGGCTGGGGGTGAATACAGCCTGTCACCCCTAGTTCACTCAGGGTGTTTCGTAAAAGGCGACGTAGGTAGAGGTTTTGACCTCTGCTGCATAAGTATTTGTCGGGCGAATAAAGTCAACCGCATGGTGGCGGTGATACCACCTACAATAGCGTTCCCAAAGAGGGTTGACGTCAAGAAGGCGGCCGGTCATAAAAAAATACCAAATCCTTTTGCTACCATTTAATACATGATATTGTAGGCGGTTGAAAAACCAGGGTTCATCGGGTCGTTGAACGACTCGGTGTCCCACACGAAAAGAAGAAGATTCTAACAAAACATGTTGCACCACCCTAACCGATTTGAGATAAGAGTAGGCAGGTGACGATATTTCAAAAACATGGTTAGTGTAGCAACAACGCGTTATCTTTCGAGATATTTTAGCCCAAGACCGAGAAGATTCCCTAGACATTTATCGATTCCGGTTTCTTTCACTTCAGAAAGAAAATACTTTGGGTTCCGTGCTTAAGGTGGTTCGTTACGTCATACAAACGAAAAACTGCACTTCAGTCGGGTTACACATGAGCTGTAGAGTTTCTTTTTAAAGAAACTTTATTCTGAATGATGAAGGCACACGTAAATTTGTCGCAAAACTACTTATAGTTAAAAGATAATCAGTATTTTTTGCACAATAAAATTAAACGTATTTATTGCAGCAGTAGCTCCATCTATTTTCGTAAAGTGGCGACTCGCTTTTTACGGGGAAATCTGATGATTTAAAAATTCTTTTTAGTGTTTTGCGACAATCTTATATACGCACGGGACTCCCCATCAAGTTTTTTAAACAGACTCTTGTCTCCTTTACATACATAACTCCATTGAATTTTTGTATGGAAAACGGAACGCCTTAAGGGGTCACAACAAAACGCGACCTTACTGAGACTGTTCTGTCCGTTGTAGTTCATCTTCAACAGCCACAACAATCCACTGCTAGACATGGATCTCATCCTATTCCGTATTCCGCTAAATTTCGTATTCCGCTAAAATTTCGGGTCATAGTGGGAATTAAATGAATGTAAATCAATTGAATTGGTTTAAGCAGAATTGGTTTCTAAGCTAATTTAAATCTTGCGCTAACTGTTATGGGACATGATAGGTATGTATCATCCAGCGATTTTCATCTTTCCTATTTCTTGCGCTATTGCAATTATTTGCAATGCAAGTGTCGACGATGGTCGCGGATGTATTTTTCCGAAAGTTACGAAACGCCGATTTGTACACTAAAATTTTATGGAAAGCTTGCTGTAGCGCCTGATAAGTCAACCGCCAAACTCCTACCCATAGGTGTGGTAAAAAGTTACTAAGAATACTCCATTCGGGGAATGAGCGGCAGAGCTTGAAATGCACTCGCCAAACCAAACCGCATGCCAAACGTGATGCGGATGGCAAATAGGTATTCCCAAAATGAGGAGGTACATGTCCGACAGTGGAACAGTGTAGCTATTTGCAATGAGTGTGCTTCACTAGAGGCCAGCCCAGCGGTTTCACTTGCTACTTACCCGTGTGAATAAGGCATTTTCCGTGGTAAAAAGTAGCCTATGTTACTCGCGGATGTTGCAGTTTTCTAATGTTGAAAGAATTTTTGAAATCAGTCAAGTACTTTCGGAGTTTATTGATTACATACAGTGTACACACAAATCTTTTGCCAGGACCGACGAACGACCCGATGAACCCTAAAAAATAGCAAACTGGGTCACATAATGGTGCCATTTTCGACTGCGCCTTTGTCTGTGATTGGTCGAAAATCTGTCAAAGTTCAGTGAAGGACTTTATTAGTGCGTTTAGGTAATAAGCTATTTTCTTTCCATGGAAAGTTTTTTTCACTTTTCCGTCTGATGTCGACGAAGCAGTCCGTGAAGGTACATTCATTTTACCTTTTGTTTGGTAAGAAACAATCTTTATCTGCTTATTTACGCGCCTTTGCGTGAAAGATACTCTGGGAACATTCTTTAAAGCATTATATCTGCTTACTCTGTCTGTTGCAAGCGATTCCGAATTGTCTAGCTATCTATGAGTAAAAAAAACAGCCAAGTGCGAGTTGGACTCGCCCACCGAGGGTTCAGATTTGAGGTTATTCTGGTTGGTAAACCTGTATTTCATATGATACTCCACTTGGACAACTAGCCAACTTTTTTTGCACTGTTTACTTCGGTATAGCTAACGATAACAATTTAATAACGAAATACTCGATATACAGCCAAATTCAGCATTTTTGTCTCTTCCGATACTCAACTTTAACATTTAATAACTTCAGAATTCCTGTCATAATAAACTTATTTTCAGTTACAAAATGCTAAGCAATAAATAGACTTTATAATTGTTTAACTTTGGCCTTGATGCGAGGCCTGCAAGTAGTGAGGCAAGCAATGGACGAACATCCATACTAGAGTGGGCAAGATCCTTTCTTAAATTTTGTTTTTTTTTTCGGCCCCCATAAAAACCATAAAAGGTAAAGAACATTTAAAAACCTGCCTCCTAACTTCTTAATATATAAAACTCAAAAAAGACTGACTGATCATCAACGCACAGCCTAAACTACTGGACCGATCAGGTTGTAATTTGGCATGCAGATAGCCACTATGATGCAACCATCCGCTAAGAAAGGATTTTTCGAAATTCGACCCCTAAAGGGGTTAAACAGGGGATGAAAGTTTGTATGAAACTTTTTATTCCTTTGATATATTTGCTTCAAATTTTGTATATAAGTAGAACTTTAGAATTAATGAAGGACGTGTTTCAGCATTTTCCAATTTTAAACCCCTGAGGGGGTAAGAAAGGGGGTGAAAGTATTATATTTACACGCAGGCCGCTCCTTTGAAGCTACAGTTTTGAAATTTGGCACCTATATTTTTAATAAACAGTTGATATTATTTGGATTAAGAAGTATTCAAAATTCATCCCCCGATGGGTTGACATAGGGGATGAAAATTACGCATTGTAGTAAAAACCAAACCCTTGGAGCTAGAAGCGTGAAATTTGGCACGTGTATTCATTAGGCAACGTTAGCATCCACTAAGAAAGGATATTTTGAAATTCATCCCCTAAGGGGGTAAAACGGGGGATGAAAGTTTGTATGAAACTTTTTATTCCTTTGATATAAGTGCTTCAAATTTCGTATTTAGGAAGAACTTTAAAAATAATAAATAACGTGTTTCAGCATTTTCCAATTTTAGACCCCTGAGGGGGTAAGAAAGGGGATGAAAGTATTATATTTACACGCAGGCCGCTCCTTTGAAGCAACAGTTTTGAAATTTGGCACCCTTATTTTTAATAAACCGTTGATATTATTTTGATTAAGAAGTATTCAAAATTCATCCCCCGATGGGTTGACATAGGGGATGAAAATTACGCATAGTCGTAAAAACCAAACCGTTGGAGCTAGAAGCGTGAAATTTGGCATGTGTATTCATTAAGCAACGTTAGCATCCACTAAGAAAGGATTTTTCGAAATTCAACCCCTAAGGGGGTAAATCGGGGGATGAAAGTTTGCATGAAACTCTTTATTCTTTTGATATAACTGCTTCAAATTTCGTATTTAGGAAGAACTTTAAAAGTATTGAATGACGTGTTTTAGCATTTTCCAATTTTAAACCCCTGAGGGGGTAAGAAAGGGGATGAAAGTATTATATTTACGCGCAGGCCGCTCCTTTGAAGCTACAGTTTTGAAATTTGGCACCCTTATTTCTAATAAACCGTTGATAATATTTTGATTAAGAAGTATTCAAAATTCATCCCCCGATGGGATGACATAGGGGATGAAAATTACGCATTGTCGTAAAAACCACACCCTTGAAGCTAGAAGCGTGAAATTTGGCATGTGTATTCCTTAAGCAACGTAGATATCCATTAAAGTAGGATTTTACTAATTCAAAGATTTTATTTTAAAGTCAAGCATTGTCGTTATCACGGTCATACATAACCAAACCCTTGAAACGTGAAATTTGGCATGTGTATTCCTTGAGGGAGAGGGAGAGGTAGAGGGAGAGAGAGACAGAGAGAGGGCAGGTGGGATAGTGGAAGGGAGAGCAGGTGGGATAGTGGAAGGGAGAGCGGGAGGGAGAATGAGAGGGAGAGCAAGAGGGTCAGAGAGAGGGAGAGCAGGTGGGATAGCGGAAGGGAGAGCGGGAGGGAGAATGAGAGGGAGAGCAAGAGGGTCAGAGAGAGGGAGAGCAGGTGGGAGAGCGGGAGGGAGAGGTCCCACTGCGCCACATCAGCCGTCTTTTAGATTATACATAACGTGTTTAGGCGTTTTTAGGGTTTCGTAGTCTACTAGAAACCCTTATAGTTTCGTCATGTCTGTCTGTCTGTCTGTCTGTCTGTCTGTCTGTCTGTATGCCGCGCCCTCATATCTTCGTCAGTTTTAGAGCTATCGACATGTTTGGTGAGAAGATAGATCGTGTTGACCCAAATATAGAAATGTTAAGAAAAAAATATTTTAAATGTTTTTTGGACCCCCTCCCATACAAGTGAAAGGGGGGCAATAAATTTTTTTTCTTCTGTAATATTGAATATGATATTGTTGAATAGGTCTTTTAAAACTAAGATGAGGTTTCTTTGAAACAAAGTCACTAAAATGTTTCTGTCACGAGATATTTGCTTTTAAAAAGGGCGTTTTTGACCCATAATTTGTTCCAGCTGTAACTTCTAAAGTATAAAAGCTAAAAATTTGAAATAAATATGGAATATAGCTTACAATCTGAAGTTACAACGAAAACTATAACGGATATTGTACCCTTAATGGTTTCAGAAAAAAATGAGTTTTTCTATTTGCGGTTGGTCATCATACTGCTGCTAACAAACCAGCAACAAATTAAGTTTGTAATGCTGAAAAACCTGATATTTAAACGTTGACTACGAAACCCTATTTGTGGGCGTGTCTGACACGCTCTTGGCCGGTTTTTCTGTTTACCTATCTCTAAAAGAGAAAGGAAAGGGGCAAGATATTTGTGTTTAAGTGCAACAAATCATAAAGTGCAATATACTGAGGTATCTATGTTATTTCTTATGACTACGCGGGCGAAGCCGCGGGTTTCAGCTAGTCCTACTAATATTATAAAGGCGGATGTTTGTGTGTGTGTTTGTTACGACATCACGCAAAAACGGCTGATTAGATTGACATGAAACTTTGCAGAAATATAAAAGGGCATCTGGAATAACACATAGGCTACTTTTTACCCCAGGAAAATGTCTCATTTCTACGGAATCACGCATATTCCAAAATTTTTGACGTAGGTGGCGTGACTGAGCCGATTCGCGTCTTTGTGGGGAAGCATATCCGTTAATTCAACAGTCAACTTAAAGTCATGGTAGCTGCGGCGATAGTGCGCTTGCCTACCAAACAAGGTGACTCGCGTTCGAATCCGGATAGTGTTCTCCTTATTTTTGTTTTTATTTTTTCGAACTTTTATTTAATTTAAGTTTTGTCTTACATCATCTTCCTGCCCTTATCCCAATTGCTTGGGGTCGGCGCAACACGTTTTGCTAAACACAAAATCGTGCTGCAATGGATTCGGTTTAATTTTACGACCGGCCGCCTAACAGACGTCAACCCTCATTGGGAATGCTTTTGTGGTGGATTAACCGCCACCATACGGTTGGCCTGGCTGTTTGGGTCGGGTTTATCCCTCGGTCGCCTATTACGACGCCCACGGGAAGAGAGGGGGTGGTGCTATTCTACTCTGCCGGTACCACACGGCGTTAAGTTTTGTCTTACGATATTGGAAAATCTTACACACTGGTCTTGCTATACTTCCTACAATACGCGAATGAGTTCATGACCATGTTGAGGAATGCGGTAGTGCTGTGACTAATTCATGTTGATATCGATATCGAGAATTGTTGCCGAACAGTTCAGTTCAGACTACTCATAGTTATTAGTTAATGGGTTGTTTTTCCTACAATATTGAGTAGGTAGGGTATCGTTGAATAGGTCTTTATAAACTAAGGGCAGGTTTCTTTAAAACAAAGTAACTAAAATGTATACCTATGTCTCGAGACATTTGCTTATTAAAGGGGCCTTTTTAGCCATAGTTTGTTCGAACTGTAACTTCACTGTTTGTGAATAATATTAAAGAAGTATTTATGGTTTCTACACAAAACACAACACAACGACAAAATATCGACAACTTTGTGACACACTTTTTTCCCATCACTCGACTGCGGGCGAATGCGGGTAGTTGGGTAACCGCGGGGCGCGCCGCCCCCGCGCGCCTCCTCATTCCCCGATGGCCAAGAACTCATTCGCGTACTGTACGTGTGTGTTTGTTACGACTTCACGCAAAAACGGCTGATTAGATTGACATGAAACTTTACAGAAATATAAAAGGGAATAGCATATACTTTTTACTACGGAAAAATGTCTCATTCCCACGGGATCACGCATTTTCCAATATTTATGAAAAAAGTGGCCCGACTGAGCCGATTCGCGTTTTAGAAACTAACAGCGTCATCTCTTGGCGAGTAAGTAAGGCAAAATTGATGTATATCCCACAACACAATTTACGTACAAAAATTACTTGCCAATGAAAATGTTTTAACAAGATTTTGAATCCCACAAATTCTACTTCCTACTAATCCTACTCCTACTAATATTATAAAGGCGGATGTTTGTGTGTGTGTTTGTTACGACATCACGCTAAAACGGCTGATTAGATTGACATGAAATTTTGCACAAATATAGAAGACTATCTGGAATAACACATAGGCTACTTTTTACCACGGGAAAATGTCTTATTCCTACGGGATCACGCATATTCCGATATTTTTGCAAAGGTGGCGTGACTGAGCCGATTCGCGTTTTAAACGTTTTCGCCGAAAACTAAAAGCGACATCTCTTGGCGAGTAATGCTTTCTTCCCGCGTAATAATGGGTTGCAGCGGGTGAAACCGCTGACGGGCAGCTAGTACTCTATATATTTAAAAAAACCGCATCAAAATCCGTTAAGGGGTTTTAAAGATATAAGATACAAACATACATACAGACACGGGAAGGGACTTTATACTATGTAAAGATGTAAAAGGAGGACATTCCTTTTTCGTCTGTTACATTGATTTCTTTGAAACAAAATCGTATATAAATCGTATAAAAATCACGTTTGTTGTATGGGAGCCCCCCCTTAATTATGTTGTTCTACTTTTTAGTATTTGTTGTTATATATAACTAGCAGCCCGCCCAGCGGTTTCACCCGCTGCTACTTACCTGTTTTCCCGTAGAAATTGGATCTTTGCCCGTAGTAAAAAGTCCATTACTCCGATCCAGCAGAGGTAAATGTGCGAGCAGAAGCGGCCCGTCATGCTGAATAACTGTTACTTTGAAGCCATGGCCGTATCTCTTATAGTTTAGATGGGATGCTGGTGGTCTTCATCAGGTACTCCAGATCCTCGATGACCATGTGCCAGCAGAAGCGGCCCGTCATGGTGAACAACTGGGATGCTGGTGGTCTTCATCAGGTGCTCCAGATCCTCGATGACCATGTGTCAGCAGAAGCGGCCCGTCATGGTGAACAACTTTGTCTATGAAGCCATTGCCGTATCTCTTATAGTTTATATGAGATGCTGGTGGTCTACATCAAGTACCTACTCCAGACCCTCGTGACCATTTGCCAGCAGAAGCGGCCCGTCATGCTGAATAACTTTTACTTTGAAGCCATTACCGTATCTCTTATAGTTTATATTGGATGCTGGTGGTCTTCATCAGGTGCTCCAGATCCTCGATGACCATGTGTCAGCAGAAGCGGCCCGTCATGGTGAACAACTTTGTCTATGAAGCCATTGCCGTATCTCTTATAGCTTATATGGGATGCTGGTGGTCTACTTCAGGTACTCAGACCCTCGTGACCATTTGCCAGCAGAAGCGGCCTGTCATGCTGAATAACTTTTACTTTGAAGCCATTACCGTATCTCTTATAGTTTAGATGGGATGCTGGTGATCTTTATCAGGTACTCCAGATCCTCGATGCCCATGTGCCAGCAGAAGCAGCGTGCCATGCTGAGTAACTTTACTTAAAAATCATTACCGTATCTCTTATAGTTTAGATGGGATGCTGGTGATCTTTATCAGGTACTCCAGATCCTCGATGCCCATGTGCCAGCAGAAGCGGCCCGTCATGATGCACAACTTTGTCTATAAAGCCATGGCCGTATCTCTTATAGTTTAGATGGGATGCTGGTGGTCTTCATCAGGTACTCCAGATCCTCGATGACCATGTGCCAGCAGAAGCGGCCCGTCATGGTGAACAACTTTTTCCATGAAGCCATGACCGTATCTTTTATAGTTTAGATGGGATGATGGTGGTCTTCATCAGGTACTCCAGATCCTCGAGGGCTGACAAAAAGTAGTCCATGGCCAACTTTACTATGCTAGTAATATCAGTGCCAAATTTCGCGAAGATCGGTAATGCGGTTTGGCTTATTTGGGTAATATCCGCTGTATTTCCCGCTTTTCCTGCTGCTTACCGTTTTCCCGTGGAAATGAGGAATTTTCCCGTGGTAAAAAGTAGCCTATGTTTCTCAGGAATGTTGTAGCTTTCTAATGGTGAAAGAATTTTCGAAATTGGTCCAGTAGTTTCGGAGTTTATCGATTACATACATACAAAAAAACAAACAAACAAACAAAAAAACAAACAAAGTTTTCCTCTTTATTATATTAGTGTAGATAGTGGCAATAATAACTATGTTCTGTGAAAATATTAACTGTCTAATCAGATACAGCCTCCAAACCATCACAGCTAAAATTGGGCAAAATTTCACGGTTTTTTCTATGGGAGCATTCATTAGGACATCCAAGGTAAAAGTAAAATTTGATAAAATTGTTTTCAATCTCAGTATAATTCCACTATCTCCACCTGTGGCAAGCATCCACACTGAGTTTGCATAAGATGCAAAATATTGGCCTAGTGCCCAAAATACCACCGAAACAACACAACCATAAATGAAAGGACTATAGTGAACTACATACACATTTGTTCAATAAAAACTTGAATATTAATTTATGAGACATTACCCTATTTATGCACAAAAATCATAGATAAGTACACATCATTCTCATAACCAAGTATATCTTATTTACTCATAGGACACATTCTGTACAAATCAAGCCTTTCCTCTTACTTTCGTAAATCAGCGAAAGCAAAAGAAAATCTCATGCAATATTTTAGACATTTGCCTGCTTAACTTATTATTGGGGAATTTTAGAAAATCAATATGTCGTGGCCCCTGAAGTATTGAAATAATGCATTTTTGATTGTAATGATAGGCACGTAATGTCTACTTTACCAAAATGTCAACTTTACCAAAATGTCAACTTTACCAAAATTACCCCTACCGAAATTACTACTTTTTTTGACAAAAAACACTTTACCAAAATGACCACTTTGCCAAAATGACTACTTTTGTTCACAAAAAGACTATTTTACCGAAGTTATCAATATTTTTGTCAAAAATATTACTTTCCCAAAATGACCTCTTTTTACCCAACTGCCTCAGAAGAAGGGTTATATTTGTATGTATGTATCCCTTTTTCATTTTCCTTGTTTGAAATTCTGGCAATTTGAATACTTGTTTCTTTGACATTCTGCTACTTTGATATTCTGCCACTATGACATTCTGCCGCTTGTACACCTCGTTAAAACCTTAAAATTCATTAAAGAAACAGATTGTCTATCACGCATAGTTTTAGAGGTAAATTAAGGTGGTATTCCGAACAGTGCAGCCGACAGCCGACAGCATATGCTGCAACGGCTGCAACTGCACTACTGGTATGGAGTTCTATGGAACGCTATCCGAAAGCTGCAGCCGACAGCACATGCTGTCGGCCCATGCTGTCGGCCGCTGCAGCATATGCCGCAACTGCAGATGACGGCAATGCGATACGCATGTATCTGTTTTTGCTATTTTGCTATAAAACGTAAAATGTGTGGTTCAGACATAATCATGAAGTAAATAAACTATCATTATTATTAAAAAACTAAACCCGACAGCGGTAATTTCAAAGGTACCTATTATACCTACCTAGGTTCGAGTTTCGGTAAGCTGAATAGTACCAACTATAGTACCATCATTCGAATAGGCCATTTTTGACAGCTGTCAAAATCATGTTAATGCTATGACATAAGGTCTATTTTTCTTTGTTGACATATGTGTCCTAATGGGTTTGACAGCTGTCAAATATGACCTATTCGAATAACAGTACTATAAGTACTTACAGTCCGTCGTGAGTTACCTGTAGGTATATATTATAACTACCTATGTATCTACCTGCTACTCTGCCGTGTGATGCCGGCTTAAATAGCATCACCCCATTTTTTTCCTGTGGGTGTCGTAAGCAGCGACTAAGGGACTCGAAGGCAACATGTGTATTGCAATTTTAGGCCTCAGGCTGACAACCTGTAGGTTGACAACCTGTCACTATAGTAATACACGACAATAGCTAAAACGCCCCTCAAATAATTTGTTAGACGTGGCGATAACGAGCGTATTTTTACGGTTGTTGAAGCTCTGCCTACCCCGCAAGGGTTTAAGGCGTGATTTATATGTGTATGTAGGCACCTATTACCTGTAGGTACCTATATACCTACCTAAGTGTACATGCAACTATCGGCGGTCACGGCATGTGCCGTCGGCTGTCGGCTGTCGGTCGGTGCCTTCGGAATCGCATGTGCTGCAACTACCAACAGCATGTGCTGCAACTGCCGATAGCTGCAGCCGTTGCAGCATGTGCTGTCGGCTGTCGGCCGTCGGCTGCACTGTTCGGAATAGCAGCTTTAGGTTTAAGTTTGACAGCTGTCACTTTAAATGAAGATATCAGCAAGGCATACAACTTCTTCAAAGAAACTAGTGCTGTTAACGAGATAAACGAGTTTTAAGTCAACGAGATAAACGAGTCTAAGTTAACGAGATTAACCAGTTTTAAGTTTGACCTGTCACTTAAAATGAAGATCTCATCAAGGCCTATAACTTCTTCAAATAAACTGGTAGTGTAGCATGCTCAGATAAAGAGATAAAGGTGTTTGAAGTGTGACAGCTGTCACTAAAAATATGGATCTCGTGAAAGCCTACAACTTCTTTAAAAACAAGTAACTTAACATGATCAGATAAACAGAGTACGCCTTGAGAAAGGTCATGCAACTGGACTTAGGCGTAGAGTTGAATGGAAAGCATAAGGTGGTAGGGTACGCTGACGACCTAGCTCTGTTAGGTGAAATTCGTGGGGAAGAAGGTAGGGCTCACGATCAGTCACGATAAAACGGAGTATCTCCATATGAGACTGTAAAAGAAGACGCGCGTCTCTTGGAAACATCTGCATGACGGAGAAGCTACGTAAAAGGATGTGCATTAATTCAAATACCTGGGGTGCACGACTGACACCAACAGACGCGATGAAGAAAATTGATATCCGCATACAAAACACCTTGCGGTGTAGTGCAGCTCTTCACAAGGTGTTATTTATGTCCAAGCTTCTCAGCAAAAGGTACAAAATCCGTATCTACAACACAATTATACGGCCCATCTTAACGTACCGTTGTGAAGCTTGGACACTTATTCTAACAGAAGAGAGTAAACTCCTATATAGTCACTGAGCGAAAAGTTCTGCGAAAAATTCTGGGCCCAACTAGACGGGATGATGGCAGGTGGCGAATACGGAAAAATGCTGAAATCGAAGAGCTACTGGGGGAGGATTGGGGAGCAAAAAGAGCGTAAATGGGTTGTCGGACGGCGGACGGACAGGACGGCGTCCTGTGGGGAGCCCCAGGTACCGCTGGCGGGACGTGGTAGTGGCTGATCTGCGTGATCTTCGAACCAGCAACTGGCAGATCGCGCGGGACAGGGATAAGTGGAGAGAGCTTGTTTCGGAGGCCAAGATCTTCTTAGGGTCGCTGAGTCAGCGGAGTGAGTTATAGTTAGTTAGATAAATATATAAACGAGTTGTAAGTTTGACAGCTGTCAATTAAAATGTACATCTCTTCAAAGCTTACAACCTACAACCATACTACAACTTCTTTGAAAAACTAATTTGCATGCACCCTGATGGATTGACGTGCTGCCAGCTCTTGACGTGCGCTTAACCCTTTTTAAGGCAAAGGGGATATTTTTCCCACCATGATTTCTGACATGCTATGAAACGAACGATCCACTTCCGGTATATTTTTTTTCTCATGTAGCAATGTAGGTAGATTAAATTCTTTTTGGGTAACTGACTTTGACAGATTTTATGGTAACAATAACAGCCAGGTGAACTTCAATATTCGTGCAAATTTCAAGTTGGAGCTAAATCGGTTTATATCTCAGCTATCTTTGCGTGATAATCAGGTAATTAGAATTAATCCTATTAATTTATGTATAAACTATCGACAGCCCCCCATATTTTCATTCCTGCATGCGACATATTTAATATTTATTTATTTTAATTGGTGGGAAGCATATTCCCTTTACCCGTCAGGGTACTAAGTACTATGTGTATTTGGCACTTTTTCTAATCTTGGGGCCTTTGCAGTTATTTATTAGCTTTTTGGTTGTTATTTGCTTACAGATACAAAGAGTAAAAAGATACTCAAGGATCAAGGATCTAGAGATAGAAGCTGCTCTTTATGGAATATTTGGCTTACCGTCGGACCCAGAGGACTCGGCAGATGGAGAGGAGTCTGACGAAGATTAGGTGCACTATAATTCTGCCGAACTCCAAAGAATTTTGGAAGAAATTGATGAACCACAACCAATACAAGGGCTGCTGTCTTCAGCAAGTGAGATTAGGAGTTCAAAATCTTCTAGGGATGCTGATAGCCCAACACCATCTATGTTGGATGCACAGAGCCCTACACCAACATCCAAGAATGCAGGTAGTCCTGCACTGTCGTTCAAGGATTCAGCGAACTCAACACCATCTTGTTTCAAGGGTGCAGGTAGCCAAGCATCGTCATATAAGGATGCAGAGACCCCAGTTTCTTCAAAGTATGCAAAAAGACCTTCTTCACAGAGCGGTAGAGGTTGTGAAACTGTATAAAAAAGAGAAAGCAGGAATGGAGAAAGAGTAGGTCGCGGTGCAGGGTATGAAAGTAGTCGAGTTAGAGGACGCGGAAAAAGTCAAGGAAGAGGACGCGGAAATAGTCGAGGAAGAGGACGCGGAAATAGTCGAGAAAGAGGACGCGGAAAAAGTAAAGGAAGAGGACAGGGAAACAGTCAAAATTGGGGTCGAAAAAGTGGTCGGTCTGATGACAGATTATCTGCGTTTGCGGATAATGGTGGACTGCCTGTATTTTTTGTCATTTTTGGTTTTTTTGCATACTTTGAAGAAACTGGGGTCTCTGCATCCTTAGATGACGATGCTTGGCTACCTGCACCCTTGAAACAAGATGGTGTTGAGCTCGCTGAATCCTTGAACGACAGTGCAGGACTACCTACCTGCATTCTTAGATGTTGGTGTAGGGCTCTGTGCATCCAACATAGATGGTGTTGGGCTATCAGTATCCCTAGAAGATTTTGAACTCTTACTTGCTGAAGACAGCAGCCCTTGTATTGGTTGTGGTTCATCAATTTCTTCCAAAATTCTTTGGAGTTCGGCAGAATTATAGTTCACCTCCCCTTCGTCAGACTCCTCTCCATCTTCAGAGTCCTCTGGGTTCGACGGTAAGCCAAATATCTCTAGGTCCTTGAGTATCTTTTTACTCATAGTGAATTTATATCTGTAAGCAAATAACAACCAAAATGCTAATAAATAAGTGCAAAGGTAACCCCAAGTTTAGCAAAAGTGCCAAACACACAGAGTACCCTGGCGGGTAAAGGGAATATGCTTCCCACCAATAAAATTTTTTGATTTTTGATTTTTCATGTATGGCGTATTATTTTGCGTTACTGAAGTAGGTATTCCAAAACCATTACCAGATTTATTTTACCTCTACTAGATCGTTATGCCCGTTAAAGGGTTAAAATGTAAAACTCGTCAAAGCTTCGAGCACGCATCTTCCGTCCCGCGTCCTGCCTACAATCATACAACTTCTTCAAAAAACTAATATCCATGCACCCTGATGACAGCTCTTGACGTGGTGCAAGACAGCGGCATATTTGAATAGGTAGACCACAGGCAAAGGCAACAGACTTTATTTATTAGCATTAGGAGGACCAACCATTAGTCTTCCGTGACGTCGACACCATCAACCAACTAAACTTCAATACAAATCACCGTATTTTGAGAGCTTCCATAAGCTATAACAGTAAAAGAATGTGGACCACAGACAGAGGATTAACAGACACAGCATTAAGAAATCTCTAAAAGAACTAAAGGAAGAAGCCAAATATGGATCGTAAACTAAGAATCAAAAAGTTACCGAAACAATTAGAACAAGCATTCTTGACATAGCCACTAGTTTCTATAAAGATCTATACTCAACCAAAGACCCAGAAGCACTAGATCAATCACCTAGCGACAAAACAAATCTAACAAAAAACGAAGAGCAAGTTCCACTCATACTAGAAGAAGAAGTAACCCACGCGGTTTTGTCTCAAAAGAATGATAAATCACCCGGACAGGACAACATCACAAACGAAATGATGAAGATAACTCTAAAACAGAACCTACTAAGACTCACCATTCACCAATCTCTACAACGTCATATCACAGACTAAATATATACCATCCTAGTGGACAAGTAGCACAATCATCCAGATATACAAAAACCGGCCAAGAGCGTGTCAGACACGCCCACAAATAGGGTTTCGTAGTCAACGTTTAAATATCAGGTTATTCAGCGTTACAAAGTTAATTTTGTTGCTGGTTTGTTTGCAGCTGTATGATTACCAACCGCAAATAGAAAAACTTTTATATTTCTGAAATTTCTCGTGGTACAGTATCCGTTATAGTTTTCATGGTAACTTCAAATTGAGAAGTATATTCCATATTTTTTTCAAATTTTTATCGTTTATACTTTAGTAGTTACTGCTGGAACAAATTATGGCTCAAAAACGCCCCTTTTAAAAGCAAATATTTCGAGACAGAAACATTTTAGAGACTTTGTTTCAAAAAAACCTCCCCTTAGTTTTAAAAGACCTATTCAACTATACCCTTTTCAATATTACAGAAGAAATATTTTTTTTTTGCCCCCTGTCACTTGTATGGGAGGGGCTCCAAAAAACTTATAAAATATTTTTTTCTCAACATTTCTAAATTTGGGTCAACACGATCTATCTCCACACCAAATTTGATGTCGATAGCTTTAAAACTGACGGAGTTATGAGGGCGCGGCATACAGACAGACAGACAGACAGACAGACTAAAGCTGCTATTCCGAACACTGCAGCCAACAGCCGACAGCCAACAGCATATGCTGCAACGGCAGTTGCAGCCGTTGCAGCACTACTGGTTTGTATGGAGTTCTATGGAAAGCTATCCGAAGGCTGCAGCCGACAGCATATGCTGTCGGCCGCTGCAGCATATGCCGCAACTGCCGTGACTGCAGATCAGTATTGCTGCAACGGCAGTGCGATACGCACATATCTATTTTTGATAGTTTGCTATAAAACGTAAAATGTGTGGTTCAGAAATAATTATGAAGTAATTAACTATCCCACCCAAAACATAAATGTGAAAGGCTGCCAAGTTCGATAATATTGGAATGCTTCGCCTATAAAAGAAGTGAGATCTAAATAAGTACCAAGTTCCATACACAGACCTCAGTTAAAAATAGTTACAGGAATGCACACTTGATTTTCCGCAGTTTGGAAAGTAGATTCTGAATAAATATCATATTAAATACCTAAAATTGTAATACTTACAAAAACGCAAACCTGTTTTTTCAGCAGTTTTCTTATGACTTTTTTTTTCTGTACTTTGTAATGATATAACTTGGCAAGTTTTCACACACTTTGTTATAAACCTACTAAACGCAATGAGTCAAGTATATAATTTTCTATCAAAACTTGCCAAGTTATATCATTACAAAGTACAGAAAAAAAAAGTCATAAGAAAACTGCTGAAAAAACAGGTTTGCGTTTTTGTAAGTATTACAATTTTAGGTATTTAATATGATATTTATTCAGAATCTACTTTCCAAACTGCGGAAAATCAAGTGTGCATTCCTGTAACTATTTTTAACTGAGGTCTGTGTATGGAACTTGGTACTTATTTAGATCTCACTTCTTTTATAGGCGAAGCATTCCAATATTATCGAACTTGGCAGCCTTACACATTTATGTTTTGGGTGGGATTTCATTTATTTTTGTAAGGTTTATTTTCTTTTTTTCTTATGATTAAGTTAGTTAAGGGAATGTCTCATTTATACTAATTTTCAGATTTTTGAATATGGACTATATGGACTATGCTTCTTACAAAGAAATGGACTACTTTTTTTTTTTATTTTTCTACTTTTGCGTGGCAAAGGAAACTTTTTTGTTTTGTCATTTTGTATGCTGTTTTGTACGACTGACACGCTAGAGCGCATTGCCCATTCAATATCTTGGATTTTTTTTACACGTTTTCTATTTACTGATAAGCTTGCCAAGTCAGGGCGGTATAATGTACGTAGCCGGATAACATAACATAACAGCTACAACAGTCCACTGCTGGACATGGGCCTCCCCCTATCGGGGGGTATTGCCATACTCACCACGCTTGGCAGGCGGATTGGCGAGGATTCCCTGGATGAGTATCCCTTAGTCGCTTTTTACGACACCCACGGGTAGAATTGGGGTGATGCTATTCTAAGCCGGCATCACACGGCATAGCAATTACAGCAATTTTTACTTTACTTTGACTAAATTACAAACCTTCGTAACTAATTCTAGGTCGGTACGACCATTGGAAGATATAGATAAATTTTTTGTTTTAGTTCCTTAGGGGTATGAATTTACACCTTCATTATTTTTAAAACCGACTCACACTTGGCCATTTTCAGATTTTTTCCTTTACCTTGACCTAAAGACCAACCTCCATGCCAAATTTCAAGTCAATACGACCATTGGAAGTGGTCTAGGTTTTTGATGAGTGAGTGAGTGAGTCAGTCAGTGAGTGTATAGTAAAAATAGCGATTTTCTGACGTCAATATCTCAAGACCTACAATAGGTACATTAATGAAATTTTGTATTTTAGATAAGTAAGTAGATCTCGACAGATACTAGAAATTTCATTTGCGGAGATAAAATAGATTTTGAGTTATAGGTAGGTCGAACTTGGCCCGAAATGGTTCGTGTAATATAACCCACGGCCGGTGTGTCGGTTCTTTGCTCGAACTTGGCGGACACACTGCCGTGTGTCTAGATCATAATTATTAAAAAACGAAACCACACAGCGGTAATTACAAAGGTACCTACCTATTATACCTACCTAGGATCGAGTTGCGGTACACTGAATTGTACCAACTAAGTACTTACAGTTCGTGCGTGAGTTACCTGTAGGTACCTATTATAACTACTTAAGTGCCTACAGTCTACTCTGCCGTGTGATGCTGGCTTAGAATAGCATCACCTCCTTTTTTTTCTGTGGGTGTCGTAAGAAGCTACTATGGGACTCGGAGGTAACATGTGTATTGCAATTTTAGGCGACAAGCTGACAACCTGTCACTATAGTGATACACGACAATAGCTAGAACGGCTCTCAAATATTTGTTACACGTGGCAATAACGACCGAATTTTTACGGCCGTCGCTACCCCGCAAGGGTTTAAGGCGTGATTTATGTATGTAGGTACCTATTAACCTGTAGGTACCTATAAAATCTACCTAAGTCGGCAGTCACGGCATGTGCTGTCGGCTGTCGGCTGTCGGCCGGTGCCTTCGGAATCGCATGTGCTGCAACTGCCAACAGCATGTGCTGCAACTGCCAATAGCTGCAGCCGTTGCAGCATATGCTGTTGGCTGTCGGCTGTTGGCTGCAGTGTTCGGAATACCACCTTTACCGAAACTATAAGGGTTTCTAGTAGACTACGAAACCCTAAAAAGGCGACAGATGATATGAACAACTACCTTATTAGCCTTATGTCAAACATATATAAAGTCTTTTCAAAACTTATTCTTAACCGAATTAGAGGTAGTAAGACACTGGAGTTTCACCAACCTCCTGAACAAGCACGATTTAGGGCAGGATATTCAACTACAGATCATATGCATAGTCTGAAACAAATAATAGAGAAAAGCCAAGAATATGGATGTACACTATACCTAGCATATGTAGATTACAGTAAGGCTTTCGACTGTTTGGAACATCGACATATTTGGAGAGCCCTAGAAAACCAAGGAGTAGACTCTAAATATATAAGACTCATAAAAAATGTGTACTCCAACAGCTCCGCAAAAATCAAACCTAAGACGTGTGGAGATAGCTTCGCAATTCAAAGAGAAGTGCGACAGGGATACCCTCTATCCCCTAAGTTGTTCTCTGCTGTACTAGAAGAAACCATAAGGAAGCTGCAGTGGGATGATATTGGAATCAATATTGATGGCCGCAAACTCAACCATCTCAGATTCGCAGATGACCTGGTGTTAGTGACAGACAACCCAAGAATACTACAATCAATGCTCCAAGACCTTAGTAGCAGAAGTAAAGAGGTGGGTTTAATCATCAACAAGTCAAAAACCAAAATAATGACTAATAGTATTAAATTCAAAATCTGTGTTGACAACGAAGAAATAGAGTATGTAGAACACTCATATACAGGGAGTAACAGAAAGGGTATAACAAGCCGAAAGGAGGTCTAGGTACTCATGAAACTGAACAACTTTCCCCATGGAACATGGTTCGAAATATGAAAAAAAAATTTGGACCTCCCATACAAAATCGCCGATCAGCTAATTGATTTACTATGGGAGGGAGGATCATATTTCGGGAAAGTTGTTCAGTTTCATGAGTACCTTGACCTCCTTTCGGCTTGTTATACCCTTTCTGTTACTCCCGGTATACCTGGGACAGTTCATCTCATTCGAAAACCAGATGCCTCAAGAAATCAACAGATGTGTAACAAATGCGTGGAAGAGATATTGGGCTCTCAAAGATATCATGAAGAACAAAAAGTACAAGATGGGTATAAAGAGGAAGTTGTTCAACATATGCATATTACTAATACTGACCTATGGTTGCCAAACTTGGGCCCTTACCCAAAAACTACAAAATAAACTAATTGGATACAAAAGAATATATAGGAAACATGCATCTGACCTACGCAAAATTACTAAATTTGAGGATGTCAACAGAAAATGCAACATACTGAAATGGCGCTGGACTGGTCATATGCAAGGCAGCCAAACGAAAAATGAGTAAGTATAAACACTTACTGAATGGCTTCCAAGGTACAACACCAAGCGTAAAAGGGGAAGACACCGTAAAAGGAGAAGAAAGCTTAAAAGATGGGCCGACGACCTCAAAAATTTTCATTATAATTGTATTTTATCAACAATAAAGGCTTTTATCTACACTCAGTTCGTAATATTCGTTTTACAGAATCGAAAGTACGAACATAATGAACTGCATTACGAATATACAGCCTTTAAAAAAAAACTTTCATACTACTGGCAGCTACATAAAGTAACTCGATTTCTAGTATTTGAAAAAAAATTAAACGAATTGACCCGCGTACCAAATTGTAATCTGTTCCAATTTGACACTGCCCATCAGTAAGTCGAATGAAAAAAAAAACAAGTGTCACCCGCGGCGGGAAGACACTTGAAATTATGAGGACTTATTTATTATTAAATCTTTGCTTCAAATCATTTTTCGAATTAAAATTCACCGATAAATGCTATTTAATTTTAAAAGTTGTTCAGTTTTTATGAGCCTCCATTTTAATGTTTAGTTAAAAAGTTACTTATGTACAAAAAGTCGTTCAGTTGGTGGTCAGTAGATAGGCTTGCAATCGCCATAGTGCAGTGCGGAGGTTTGAATTATTTTTCATAGTTTTTCTTGTAGAGTGTAGATAAAATAGTGTATGCAACTGCAAATAATTAGGCTTTAGAATGCTCGTGTCAAACTATTATCACACTCGGCTGCGCCTCGTGTGATAAACAGACACTCTCATCCTAAAGCCTCTCATTATTAGGCAATTGCATAAACTACTATTGTATTTGTATTTTGTAGGAGGACCATGGGAGGAAAAATCTTGCCCATGGTCCACCCCACCAAATGTTAAGAGTTGCAGGGAGTATCTGTACTGCCGACGCCTCTACCATCTACAATGCAGACTGCTGAATATCGCGGCTCAATCTTAGACTGCGAAATTAAGCAAGTGAATCTTGGCCTCTAAAGCGTGGCGTGGTAATTGTAAACCTAACAAGGTTTTGTGAAAGTGGATGTTTTGACAGACAGATGGATGAACAGACATGTGAGATAGTGGTATAGCATCCGTTATAGTTTTCATGGTAACTTAACTTCAGATTGAAACCTATATCCCATATTTTTTCAAATTAACTTTAATACTTTAGGAGTAACAGCTGGAACAAATTATGGCTCAAAAACGCCCCTTTTAAAAGAAAATATCGCGAGACAGAAACATTTTAGTGACTTTGTTTCAAAGAAAACTCCCCTTAGTATTAAAAGACCTTTTTAGCAATAACCTATTCAATACACCAGAAATAAAATGTTTTCACTTGTATGAAACATTTGTTAACATTTTTTTCTCAACATTTCTAAATTTGGAACAACACAAACTATCTTCACACCAAAGATGGCGATAGTTTCAAAACTGACGAAGTTATGAGGATGCGGCATGCAGACAGACAGACTTGACGAAATGACAAGGGTTTCTAGTAGACTATGAAACCCTAAAAATGCATGGTTAAAAAACTTTTCAAAGTTGGCAATTATTTGTTAATTTTCTTTGTTTTGTCACAAAAATGGGATTAGTAGTGCCATAAAACTTTGTTTCATAAAAACAATCTGTTTCAACAATTTTCAGTAGATTAAATCCCACCCAAAACATAAATGTGAAAGGCTGCCAAGTTCGATAATATTGGAATGCTTCGCCTATAAAAGAAGTGAGATCTAAATAAGTACCAAGTTCCATACACAGACCTCAGTTAAAAATAGTTACAGGAATGCACACTTGATTTTTCGCAGTTTGGAAATAAGAATCTACTTTCCAAACTGCGGAAAATCAAGTGTGCATTCCTGTAACTATTTTTAACTGTGTATGGAACTTGGTACTTATTTAGATCTCACTTCTTTATAGGCGAAGCATTCCAATATTATCGAACTTGGCAGCCTTTCACATTTATGTTTTGGGTGGATTTCATTTATTTTTGTAAGGTTTATTCTTTTTTTCTTATGATTAAGTTAGGTAAGGAAATATATACTTTACTTTGACTAAATAGAAACCTTCGTAACGAATTTTAGGTCGGTACGACGATTGGAAGATATAGATAAATTTTTTGTTTTAGTTCCTTAGGGGTATGAATTTACACCTTCATTATTTTTAAAACCGACTCACACTTGGCCATTTTCAGATTTTTTCCTTTACCTTGATCTAAAGACCTACCTCCATGCCAAATTTCAAGTCAATACGACCATTGGAAGTGGTCTAGGTTTTTGATGAGTGAGTGAGTGAGTGAGTCAGTGAGTGTATAGTAAAAATAGCGATTTTCTGACGTCAATATCTCAAGACCTACAATAGGTACATTAATGAAATTTTGTATTTTAGATAAGTAAGTAGATCTCGACAGATACTAGAAATTTCATATGCGTAGATAAAATAGATTTTGAGTTATAGGTGGGTCGAACTTGGCCCGAAATGGTTCGTGTAATATAACCCACGGCCGGTGTGTCGCTTTTTTTGCTCGAACTTGGCGGACACACTGCCGTGTGTCTAGATGGTTTAGAATAACCAAACATGTGTTTCATCAGCATTTTGGAATTTTTAACTTCTAAAGGGTCTTCTTCTTTGAGAGTCGAAGACGAAACTAAATTTTCTTTTGACCAATATGGGGTAAAACAGGGGTTAATTTTTTTAAATAAATGTTTGTTACAGAACTCTAGCTAGCTACTCAGCTACTTTTACTTGCTCCATTTGATACCACATGCATTGCAAAAGTTCACATTTCTACAAAGTCCTTTCTATCCTACATAATGTATGTCATGTTGTTATTGTTACAAGCCAAAAAAGTAACAATTAATTTGATTCACTATTATAATTTAAATAGGAGGAATCCCTAGTCCTTGATAGTCCCTAGCTTCAGAGAAGCAAACCAGAATTGTATAAATAAAAAGAAATGCTTCTTCTTGTATGTTGTCAACTGCATTTTAGGCCACAGAAAATATTTCACATACATGTAATTTCGAAGACATCATTGACTTTGGTGTTACATTACAAGAACAAATACTACAACCACTAACACTCAAAAATTCTAGGTATTAAGATGATCTCTACTACCCCATAATTAGGCATAGTTGTAACTCATTGGATGAAATAGATGAAAATTACTTTTTAAATGTAATTAATATACCAAGCTTCTACTATACCTACTAAATATAGTAATAATCAAAACAAAACTTTTAACGAGAAGCAAGTTAGGTATCTAGTTAAACTAAATGATAGAACTATCACTACAGCATGCTTTACAATATAAAACTTACCTGGTTTCTGATAGCAGCTACAGGCGTAAGACCAAGTTGATTTTGTCCCTGTTGCAAAAACTGGTTAGTTCCAGGTGCCAGCATGCCCGCTTGACTCAAATACATGAGATGTTCAGCACTCTTGCCAATGCCATTCATGGCTTGCATAGGGTTGCCCGGGTGTTGTGGATGCATGTCATACAATCCTTGCTGGCCCAACTGAGGAGCATTCTGCATGCCTTGTAGTGGTGGTAGCATCATAGCACTGTTTTGTATCATATTATTGCCCAAAGTATGGTTCTGCATTGGTGCCAACTGAGTGTGAACCATGTTTGTAGTCAAATGAGCCGGGTGGCTTCCGATCACTGATGGGTTCATAGCTAAAGTGCCAACGGATGAGGCTATAGCTTGATTAATGAACTGATGTTGGCTTGCTTGGGAGTTTTTTAGCTGGACTTGGCCTTGTTGATGCATATTGTGCATATTCATTGGAGTAGTGTTCTTCCATTTATCTTGGTTCTGGAATAAATAAAATACACTTATTAACTTAACCAGTCACATTTCAGGAACAATAAACTCAGTGCTTTTGGTAATCTATACTTCAGCAGGTGCTCAATAAGGTGTGTCAAACCAAGGACATATAAATGCAAATAATGTTTTCAAAATAGCATTCAACATTGCATCACTAAATAACAGTAAGGTTTCTGGTGAAACAGACTTCTCATATTTACTCATTTTATTGTAATCAATAACAAAAGGTTAATAGAAATTTTGAGGTTATATTTACTAGCTTTATCAATGTTATGGTTTGTAAACTTAGCTCAATTTACATGCAAAGTATGGTGTACAAACCTCAGCAATAGCGTCGTCTCCGACAGCCCAGCGCTGTTTGGGGGCTAGCGACGGCAGCTCGGCCTCCTGGGGCTCTCGCTGGAACACATAGTGCACGGCTGCATCGTCCTGCGAGCGGGCCTGCGCGGCGCGCGCCTGCACTCCAGCCTCACCCGCCTCTTCTTCCGGCCCCGAGCCCGGCCACTTCATTGGGCTACCGTGAGGTTCAAGCATTCAGGTCCACTATCAGATCCAACGCTAGCGTAAATACAATCCTCTATGTCTTGCAGATGTATTGTATAGAACACTAGCCGATGCTAATCGAGTGAGATGTATAATCGAATCCGTTTACATGATAATTTGGACTAAACACTAACGGCAGATCTCAGCATCAAAGGCATTTAGCGACTACAGTCCTTTTGTCTTCGTAATATTGACAGTTCGTGGTTTTAGAGAAGCGCGATGACAGCCGCTTTGGGAAACCAAAATATTGCAAGCGCTGCAACGGTCTCCTTGACGGATCGAACACAAAGGCGACAGAAGAAATCGATGAGCCGGGGCAAACGAAATTCACAGGTTTCAACGAATTTTGATGTAACACACGCAATGCAAATGTAATAACTTCACGGTTTAGAGATTTGTCGGCGTCTAAAACTGAACAGAATAAACACTGAAAATAATACACTATTCACACAATTTCTAAACAAAACGACCACAAATATAATTACTATATGTACACAGAACTATTTACAATGTACAATTTTTACAAAAAACCCGGTTTATGCCATTGGCTACTGTCGATACTTTCTGATTTAGAAAAGACGACAAACATCCTTCACTGCCCGTCCGCCATAATCGGTCAGGCAGATGCTAGCTAGCTATGCGCGCGCAACGCGCAAAGCTATACAAAAATAAACATAAATACATAGACAATAACGTCTCTTTACACGTATCATTTGCTTGGTATTTACCGGCATTTTGAAAAACACTTGATTCGACGTTATTTTCTAATAAAATATAGCTAATATCATATCAAAATTTTGTAGAAAAGTTGAAAAATTATAATTTTATAACAATTACATTTTTAGTGTCACGAATAAAACTTTATTCGTCTCAAAAAATTGCGTTGAATGAAACTTGATTGTCAATTGAGACCATAGATTGTAAATTTCTGCAATAGAAACCTCCCATGCACAACATGATTCAGTTCAAATGCTAATAGGACTTGGATAAAATACTAACTTAGGTTTTATTAAATATTTTCTTCTATGTTTTCTTCAAAATGTCTGCTTACATTTACATTGTCATAACATCAGTTATGGAAGAAATTTCTTTAGAAATAAGCAGTAATTGTTGTCCTTTGTTTTACTTTTGTAATAAATTATTTATTGTAAGTTTTAATCATAAGCAACTTGTTTACCAACTGTTGGGTTAGGTACCAACTGTTGGAAATGAACAAAAATAAATATGTAAGAATGTTCTTTATTTACTTAGGAGCAAGTATTACAGAAGTACAACTAAAACTTATATAGGCTTAATTTTAAAGTGGAGACCAATGAGCGAGAAAACTAGACACTTCAGGTCTTGCACAAGGTAATAGAAGCACCGGAGTCCTTCTGGGTCCCGAGACTGATTCACATCTACCAATGATCCAGTCTTGGAGGTTGTGAAAGAGATGTGCTCCTCACCAATGACAATTTCCAGCTCCTGCAAATAATAGGATTGTAGTAAGATTTTTACTTCTTAAATAGTGTTCCTTGTACTGTCTTGACTAGAGATGGGCGGTGGGTATATACCCAATCTACCCATTTGGGTTTATACCTGGGTAATTGGGTATTTACCGGGTAAATACCCATATGTACCCAAATAGGTGGGTAGATTGAAAAGTAATATTTTTTTCGTAATTCTCATTATTTTTGACTTTAACCATGACGGTTCGTTAGATAATATAAATACTATGATTAATAATATATAGAGAGCCTTGTACGAGCAGGCGGAGTTAAGTTATAGGGAGAAAAGGGTAAATTTGTATTTTTTCATATTTTGACCTATGTTCCTTAGGAAAAGTTGTTCGATTTCATGGGCTGGTTTATCCTTTCAAATATTTGCAGTTATTTTTTTTACAACTTTTACGCGTGAACTTGATGGTTTGCCTAAAACTTTGCGAGCATGCTCGGACCATGAAACTGAACAACTTTTTCTATGGAGGCCATGATGGCAAACGAGAAAAAATTTTCGACTTCCCATACATTTTTATCTACCCACCTATTTGGGTACATACGGGTATTTACCGGGTACGTACGGGTATTTACCGGGTAGTTGGGTAAATACCCGGGTACGTGCCCATCTCTAGTCTTGACAATAAAAATAACTAATGACAAAGATTTTATAAGTATGTTGATAAAATATAACAGAACATCCGGTCACTAAATAAAGTTTATTCTATTCTAAACATACCAATGAAAGGAAAATGACTTAACTTGTAAACTTTGTTTATAGTGTGAAATTTTACTAGTGACTGATAGCAAAAACTCAGAACCGGCTAGTGATAAGGAACAACTTTTCCCAAGGAACATAGGTCTAAATACGAAAAAAAAATTTGGACCTCGCATACAAACTGGCCGATCAGCTGATTTCAGTTACTATGGGAGGTCCAAATTTTTTTTTGTATTTTTACCTATATTCCTTGGGGAAAGTTGTTCCTTATCACTAGCCGGTTCTGAGTTTTCGCTATCGGTCACTAGTAAAATTTCGGATAGCATGGAAATGAACAACCTCATTTTCAAAAAATATTATAAACAATCCTAACCTATGTTTATGCTTACACTCTATAAGTAATTTTGAGTTTGTCTGTATACATACATAGCAATAAAAATACAACACCCCTAAACGTCCTGCTTACATGCGTAATTTTCAGGATCATTCCCTTGTCTGATGACCAATGACCCAATACTACCAGACACAATCAAAAACATAGCAGCATACTAAAAACTAACCTGTCTTCCGACTCTGTCGGGCTGCGGCCATAGCCGGTCGTCTTCATGCATGATTTCCGAGTCACTAATGATTCTTTTCAGTTCTTCCATCACGCAAGGGTGCACATACGCTTCCTTGCGAATCATTGTATCATTTTTGTAGTTCGAATTGTTGGCGTACCGCAACTTTCCATCCGGACGAAACTCAAACTCGAGGAACTCATGTCCAAACTTCCCCTTGTGTCCCACGTAATAGCGTATGTAAAAATCTGTCGACATTTTAGTGGAAAGTTATAATATCACACAGAGACCCAAAAAATCATTGATGGAAATTGGGAAAACGCGTTAGCGACGCCGACTTTTCCATAGACAAGGGAGAACAAAGTTGACGTTGACGTTATGGAATACGTTTTCGAATCTTGTTTCATAAAGATGTGTCTGAGATAACTTTGCATCTGTGGAATGAATTAGGAACCAAAAATGTCGTCAATCAGTGGTATTGCTTGCAAACGCGACGTCAATTATGATATCGCCGCATGTAATGTCTCGCTGTTTTCAAAAATATAAATAAAAGCTTGGAAAGTAATTGCATAGCAATCTTCGTAAACGTTTTTGCTAGTAGTCGACGAAAGAAAAATTATGATAGTTTGTCGATGGTTTAGAGTTGTCTTACCGGTTTTTTGGACCCGGTATTTTTGCTTGAAATATTTTTAAAGGTATCGTCACACAGGTTGCGAGTTCGTTGTACAGTGAATGGTTTTTATTTGAATACTCCTTTCTTTGAACTTTGTTTTTCCTAGCAACTAACAATCTGACAAAATTTTGATTTTGGAATAAACGTCATACTTTTGTCTTTTCATTTTCATTCTTCGCTTGTTTTCTCTTCTGAAACACGTCGCGTGTGGACAAAGTTATTTTTTGTGGATTTCGTACTAACTATTGTTACTCGTTATAAGTGAAAATTCTGTGATTTTCCGTGCCCAATTATGTTTTAACTTGATAATAAGTAAAAAATAAAGCATAAGTGAAGTTTTATATTTGAAAAGGGCGCCCCTCCTGTGCGGTCCTTAGTGATTTGAGAGATAAGAAAAAATTAATGTCTTCGAAAGATTATTTATTGGTTACAATATATTATAAGAACTTTCGAAGAAAATATAGTTTATTCAGATTGTGTAATATAATATCTGAGTGTACTAAAAAACCGGTTTGAAAACTTTGCGGACTGAGCATAGACTACAATCCGTAGACTACAGAAGTGTAGAGGTTCCTAACGTCAAACTGATCTTTTCTTTTGCGACCCAACCAAGATGGGTGAGTAAACTTCGTCCGTTTTGTAAAAATCGAGTTATATCTTTGTCGTGGTTTATTAAAAATTGTAATCAAAGTGAGAAGTGGTTAGTTTTTGATGCAACAAAATAATTTCAACTCATATTTCAGTGAATTACAGAGTATCATGAATTATTTGTTGTGGTCGGAATGGTTTTGATGTGAAGACAAGTTTGATTCATGATGATGATATTGTGCAGGTATCAGTCGCGATCACTGGCATAAACGGCGGGCTACGGGCGGCAAACGCGCGCCCATCCGCAAGAAGAGGAAGTACGAGTTAGGTCGCCCGGCTGCCAACACCAAGGTACGAAACATAACCTATTTTACTCATGAATAACCTAAAAGTGTATGAAATGTGCAAGTTCTTTACGATGTTTTCTGCCCCTAAAAAGCGGCAACCAATAACCTAATGGCATCCCCTCTAAACAAACATGTGCCCTAATCTTGAAGTTCCAAACATTAGGTCTATAAAGTTGTTATTCATTTTCAGCTTGGATCACAGCGCATTCATTTGGTGCGCTCCCGCGGTGGTAACACCAAGTTCCGTGCCCTGCGCCTTGACACTGGCAACTTCTCCTGGGGTTCAGAATGTAAGTATCTGGATGTGCCGAAATTCGGTAACTTTCATTTATATTCCCATCACAGTTGATCATCTTGAAGTGATGCTTGAGGTTATGCTAAAATAGTAAAAATAGTTTCCGGTAGGTCTTAATGCCTAACCTTACAACCCATTTTTACTTTAAACTCAATTATCTTGTACTTTTTACGAACTAAACAATATTCTTTTAATTTCAGGCGCCACCCGCAAGTCCCGTATTATCGACGTGGTTTACAATGCGTCCAACAACGAGTTGGTGCGTACCAAGACCCTGGTGAAGAACGCCATTGTGGTGGTTGACGCCACCCCCTTCAGACAGTGGTACGAGTCTCACTACCTGCTGCCGCTCGGCAGAAAGAAGGGAGCTAAACTGGTTGGTTTTACTTATTTATTATTATTATTTTCAATTTGTCAAACAATTTGAGGTGGTGAGCATGTGAGGCTGCTTGCCTAGTGTAGATAAACATTATTTGTCTTACATTTGTTTTAAAATATTATTCAATTGAAATATATCTATTATTTTTTGTTCTGTGTGACATTTGACCATGGGCTATGGGTAAAAGTAAGCTCCATTTTTGTCAGTTGCAATATTGTTGTAGTCCTTTCAAGAGATTTACTTGGTGATAACATCAGGCTAAGTTTATGAATAAAAACCAGATATGCATTCTTTGATTATCAAGATGTTAAAAATGTGAAACGAACAGTAATTTACATAATTTATTATAAAATTTTGCTTTTAAATAATAAGAAAGGAAGTATTCATTTGTGGCTTCTTGTGTGATGCTAGTTAATTTTATTGATACCAAAGTGATGAAACTATTTGCGTGTCATATGAAGCTATGGCAATGATTAGCAATATCACAGCTGAACCTGGTTTTATTTTTATTTGCCTTCTTTACATAGTTTTTGATCTCAATAATTTGTTTTACATTTCAGACTGAAGCTGAAGAAGCCATCATCAACAAGAAGCGCAGCAAGAAGACTGCCAAGAAATACTTGACCAGACAGCGCATCGCTAAGGTCGAGGCTGCTCTTGAGGAGCAATTCCACACTGGACGTTTGCTAGGTTTGTATCTACATTCTAACTTTTATTAGATTTAGAGCCTCCATAGGCCAGCGACACTTTGACGCGGAGGTGAGCGACAAAGGTCGCTGCAGTCTGCAACAGTTGCAGACAATCGAGTCCGTCGCGCGACAGTTGGCGACGTCGCTAGCTGTCGTAGGTGAAGTGTCGTTCATCATTAGTAGACTGTCGCTGGTCTGTGGTAGCCTTTATTCCCATTTGGGAACATTTGATGATGAAATCGAGAAGTTTTGAAGCCGCATTAACAGTCTGGTACCGTTTTGGGAACAGTCTAGCGGCTGTATGATTCTGCTTGTCATAGTTACTCTGATCTAACAATTCTTAATCTTCTGGCGCTTTCATTTTGATGTTGTTTACTAATTGTGTGGTGGTTTTCCAGCATGCGTGTCGAGTCGGCCGGGCCAGTGCGGCCGTGCCGACGGCTACGTGCTCGAGGGCAAGGAGCTAGAGTTCTACCTAAGGAAGATCAAATCCAAGAGGGCTAAGTGAGAAGTGTAATTGTATAAATAAAAGTTAAAAACACAATTTAATCTTTAATTTATGTAGTTATGAACCAAATGTGACCTTTTTAATAAATCTCCAAAACACACAAGCAAACTCTCACAATGTTTTGGATTCTACATGTGACATTTTGCTATTCTAATCATTTTGCGCTCACCAAGCGCTCACTACTGTCTACATAGTTCGAGAGCCCAGGGGGTAAGTGGCTATCTCATAAGGTACCACGATAGGCTAGGTTTGGATCGTTAACCAAGACTTAAACAAGTCGTATGACCCAGGTCTGCCAGAGCCAATCCTGCCGAAACATAAAAATAATCGATATTTTTCAGAGTAATTTTTTCGTAAAAAATATGTCATAAGGTACCACAATGAAAGTGCTGGCATCAGTTAACCATTGAAAAATTATGTAAAAAAAGCTTGGTCTGCCACTCCGCACCCTGCCGGAAGTGCTTGCCAGACCTCTCCAAAGATGCCCTTCCGACACCCCTAAACTATCTCATCGGGTACCACGACGCGACCACCACAACATAATAGCCAAGATCACTCTGACAATAGATCACAAGGTCTGCCAGGCCTAAACTTGCCGCATCCTAGTTAGTACGGTCTGTGACTTTTGGAAATGTATGGAAAGGTGACGATTTTTGTTTAAGTGAAATTTCGATATGGGGCCTTGTAGAAGACCTCAATCTTAGGATTTTGAGCCCGGTTACCAAACTCCAGCACGTGGTGGGGGGGAGGGGGGAGCGTTCAAACTTTCGCGTTACTGCGCTTCAGTAAAAAAAATATGTGGCGTTGGCTTTACATATAATTTTGATTTTGGTATCAATTTCTTATAAATCGAGGATGTACCTTTCATTTTTTGTATCAAAATACCTATATTTCTTACGAGAAATATGAAAAAAATTGAAATAAATGAAAAATATCTGCAAAGATTTGTAATATTTTTCATTTGACAGGCTATATCTTTAAAAATATATATGAATAAGTCATAAATAAAAAATATTATCCGTTAGTCTTATTATTTTTTATGAAACCATACACAGTAATGCCAATATTCGAAGAAAAAACTCCCAAAAAAAATAAGAACCGTGCCTACTGCAATGTGTACCCGTACGGACCTACTGCTATGTTTACCGCATAACATTTTTCATCTTCCTGAAAAAGCGTTACAGAGTTATTATTTGTAATGTCATTTATTATAATAAATAAAGTAGACGTATCTACACTAATATAATAAAGAGGAAAGATTTGTTTTTTGTATGTACGTATGTAATCGATAAACTCAGGAACTACTGAACTGAATTCAAAAATACTTTCACCATTAGAAAGCTACAATATTTCAGAGTAACATAGGCTACTTTATAGTACGGGAAAATATCTTATTCCCACGGGAAAACGGTTAGCAGCGGGAAAACTGTTAAATTTAGCTGATATTACCCAAATTATCCACAGCACTTGACCGATCTTCGAGAAATTCATCACTGATATTGCTAGCATATCAAAAAAGGGCATGGACTACGTTTTGTCAGACCTTGCTAAGCATGATGGTCTGCTTCTGCTGGCACATGGTCATTGAGGGTCTGGAGTACTTGATGAAGATGACCAGCATCTCATCCAAACAATAAGAAATACGGTAAAGGCTTCGAAGTAAAAGTTGTTCAGCACGTCGGGCTGCTTCTGCTGGCACATGGTCATCGAGGGTCTGGAGGATCTGATGAATTTGGTAACGGATACAAAGTAAAAGTTGTTTAGTATGACGGGATGCTTCTGCTGGCACATTGTCATTTCACGTCTGGAGTACCTGATGTAGACCACCAGCATTCCATCAGAATTATCTAGACACACGGCAGTGTGTCCGCCAAGTTCGAGCGACACACCGGCCGTGGGTTATATTACACGAACCATTTCGGGCCAAGTTCGACCCACCTATAACTCAAAATCTATTTTATCTACGCATATGAAATTTCTAGTATCTGTTGAGATCTACTTACTCATCTAAAATACAAAATTTCATTAATGTACCTATTGTAGGTCTTGAGATATTGACGTCAGAAAATCGCTATTTTTACTATACACTCACTGACTGACTGACTCACTCACTCATCAAAAACCTAGACCACTTCCAGTGGTCGTATTGACTTGAAATTTGGCATAGGGGTAGGTCTTTAGGTCAAGGTAAAGGAAAAAATCTGAAAATGGCCAAGTGTGAGTCGGTTTTAAAAATAATGAAGGTGTAAATTCATACCCCTAAGGAACTAATACAAAAAAATTATCTATATCTTCCAATGGTCGTACCGACCTAAAATTGCAACCGACCGAAAACCTTACAAAAATAAATGAAATCCCACCCAAAACATAAATGTGAAAGGCTGCCAAGTTCGACAATATTGGAATGCTTCGCCTATAAAAGAAGTGAGATCTAAATAAGTACCAAGTTCCATACACAGACCTCAGGTAAAAATAGTTACAGGAATGCACACTTGATTTTCCGCAGTTTGGAAAGTAGATTCTGAATAAATATCATATTAATACCTAAAATTCTAATACTTACAAAAACGCAAACCTGTTTTTTCAGCAGTTTCCTTTCCTACTTTTTAATGATATAACTTGGCAAGTTTTAATAGAAAATTATATACTTGACTCATTGCGTTTTGTAGGTTTATAAATAACAAAGTGTGTGAAAACTTGCCAAGTTATATCATTAAAAAGTAGGAAAGGAAACTGCTGAAAAAACAGGTTTGCGTTTTTGTAAGTATTAGAATTTTAGGTATTAATATGATATTTATTCAGAATCTACTTTCCAAACTGCGGAAAATCAAGTGTGCATTCCTGTAACTATTTTTAACTGAGGTCTGTGTATGGAACTTGGTACTTATTTAGATCTCACTTCTTTTATAGGCGAAGCATTCCAATATTGTCGAACTTGGCAGCCTTTCACATTTATGTTTTGGGTGGGATTTGAGTTACGGTATTGACTTCAAAATAAAAGTTGTTAAGCATGGCTATTTTTTGGCACTTTGATATTGATGATGTTAGCGTATATAGTATGGAACACCAGAAGCCTAGCACAACTGAAAGATATATGTGCAAGGCTTCATAGAAAAGGTTTTTAAACATGACATTTCCACGGGAAAACAGGTAAGTAGCAGCGGGTGAAGCCGCTGGTCGGGTTGCTAGTCTACACTTATATAATTGTTTTTTTGTATGTATGTAATCGATAAACTCTGAAACTACTGGACCGATTTCAAAAAATCTTTTACCATTAGAAAGCTACAACATTCCTGAGTAACATAGGCTACTTTTTACCACGGGAAAATTCCTCATTCCTACGGGGAAACGGCTAACAGCAGGAAAAGCGGGAAATACAGCAGATATTACCCAAATTAGCCAAAACGCTTTACAGATCTTCGCGAAATTTGTCACTGATGTTACTAATTTTAATTTAATTTTATTTATTTGGAATAACAAACAGCTGTGTACAAATGTAGGTTGTTAGTATTAATTAAATAATAATATGTTAGTGCACAGCCAACGACGTTATTCACATGTTAAACAAAAGTGGATAGTAGTAGTGCAAGCAAACAAAATTACAATAAGTTATATAAGTAGTTGGTGATACATTAGATTTCTTTTAACTTCTTAATAAGCAAACTCCTAAATCTAGGTTTAGATAATCCAAATATGTCAATTTGAGTAAAGTGCTCGTTATAAGTCGCAGTGATACGTCTAACAGGGGATCTCACGCCTGCATTGCTTCTGCTAATCTTTGTAGTGAAGAGTTTGTGAGAATTAGCTTTACGCTGTATTCGAGTTGGAACGCTATAGCTTATGTATGAATTTATACTTTGACAGTCAATTAGGTACTAGCATATTAAAGACGAACATGGCCTACTTTTTGTCAGCCCTCGAGGATCTGGAGTACCTTACGAAGACCACCAGCATCCCATCTAAACTATAAGAGGGTCATGGCTTGATAGAAAAAGTTGTTCATCATGACGGGCCACTTCTGCTGGTACATGGTCATCGAGGACCTGGAGTACCTGATGAAGACCACCAGCATCCCATCTAAACTATAAGAGATACGGTAATGGCTACAAAGTAAAAGTTATTCAGCATGACGGGCCGCTTCTGCTGGCACATTCACCTTTGCTGGAACGGACTTTTTACTACGGGCAAAGATCCAATTTCTACGGGAAAACATGTAAGTAGCAGCGGGTGAAACCGCTGGGCGGGCCGCTAGTTTGTTATAAAAATGATTTTATTATCCTACAATATTTATGGTATTGCCTAATAAATGATGATCTATGCAATGATGAACTTTATTGAAAGTCTCCCTTTCAAGAACAAATAACTTGAGTTAATAACTAGATAAAAAATACTTTCTTGCCATTTTTGTATCTCATAATAATATAGTATAGCAGTGCTCCTTGTGCCCTCTATCAGGTACTCCAGATCCTCAAGTTCTGACAAAACGTAGTTCATGCCCTTTTTTGATATGCTAGCAATATCAGTGATGAATTTCGCGAAGATCGGTCAAGAGCTTTGGATAATTTGGGTAATATCAGCTAAATTTAACGGTTTTCCCGCTGCTAACCGTTTTCCCGTGGGAATAAGATATTTTCCCGTGGTATAAAGTAGCTTATGCTACTCTGAAATATTGTAACTTTCTAATGGTGAAAGAATTTTTTAATTTAGTTCAGTAGTTCCGGAGTTTATCGATTACATACATACATACAAAAAACAAAACTTTCCTCTTTATTATATTAGTGTAGATACGTCTACTTTATTTATTATAATAAATGACATTACAAATAATAACTCTGTAACGCTTTTTCAGGAAAATGAAAAATGTTATACGGTAAACATAGCAGTAGGTACATACGGGTACACATTGCAGTAGGCACGGTTCTTATTTTTTTGGGAGTTTTTTCTACGAATATTGGCATTACTGTGAGTGATTTCATAAATTTTAATAATAAGACTAACTGATAATATTTTTTATTTATGACTTATTCATATATATTTTTAAAGATATAGCCTGTCAAATGAAAAAAAATTACAAATCTTTGCAGATTTTTTTCATTTATTTCAATTTTTTTCATATTTCTCGCAAGAAATATAGGTATTTTGATACAAAAAATGAAAGGTACATCCTCGATTTATACGAAATTGATACCAAAATCAAAATTGTATGTAAAGCCAACGCCACATATTTTTTTTACTGAAGCGCGGTAACGCGAAAGTTTAAACGCCCCCCCCTCCCCCCACAACGTGCTGGAGTTTGGTAACCGGGCTCAAAAACCTTAGATTGAGGTCCTCTACACGGCCCCATATCGAAATTTCACTTAAACAAAAATCGTCACCTTTCCATACATTTCCAAAAGTCACAGACCGTACTAAGTGTTTCAGACATTTGAAGTTGTAGGTCCAGTGTATGAAAAATGACCTATATCTTTTTCCCCCCGTGTTTGATTTTGATGGTGCCTTAATACGAAATGCTCTCCATAATAAGGAGCTTCGAGTCATATAGGACAGTTGGGTGGAGGGTTTCAGTATTGAACGCAATCCTGTCAAAAAGTTTGAAATGGAGGTTTGGTCTATGAAAACTGGCCTATATCTTATTCCCCCCGGGTTTGATTTTGATGGCCCCTTAATATGAAATGCTCTCCATAACTAGGAGCTTTCAGTCATATAGGTCAGTGAGGAGGAGGGTCTCTGTATTGTACACAATCCTGTCAAAAAGTGTGAAATTGTAGGTAAAGTGTATGAAAACTGGCCTATATATTTTCCCCCACTTGTTTGATTTTGATGGTGCCTTGGTATGAAGGGAAAATCCGCTCGTAATGATTAGGAGATTCGATTTGTATAGGTCAATTGGATAGAAGGTCTCTGTTCTGTGCACAATCCTCCTAAATATGAAAATATTCGATAACTTCTGCAGATTTTATCAGTTAAAATTGTCATATCATAAGGAACTCGAATAAAAGTGCTTGCATCAGCTTACCATTGACAAATTATGTTAAAAAAACTTGGTCTGCCACTGCGCACTCTGCCGGAAGTCCTTAGATGAGATAGGTTAGGGGTGTCGGAAGGGTATATTTGGAGGGGTCTCCCAAGGACTTCTGGCAGAGTGCGCAATGGCAGACCAAGTTTTCGTAACTCAATTTATCAATGGTAAGCTGATGCTGGCACTGTCATTCGGGTACCTTATGAAATTACAATGTTAACGGAAAAAATCTCAATCCTGCTAAACATGAAAATATTGGATATGTTCTGCAGATTTTTGCCGTTAATATTGTCATATCATATCATACCTGCAGTGTACCTGTACATAAAAATATAAAATAATCAAAATGTTGACAAATACCAGTAAAAAACGTGTAAAAACGATATAGGGGAAACTGGGGGCACTTGAGCCCTAGGGGAGACTTTGTCAACATTTTGATTATTTTATATTTTTATGTACAGGTACACTGCAGGTACACAAAAGTACAAAAGAATAAAAGCGAAATAAGTATCTACAGACCGAAATAAAAATGTACACCCGCCATCCTAACGTTAGAATGGCGGGTGTGCATATTTCATCGAATAACTTTTTATCTAAAGAGGTACACTGGATTTCATTGGAGGTACACTGAGGTACACTGCAGGTACTACCATCCTGTAGATAAGCAGCTCAATCCTAACTTGTACACCCGCGGTCCTAACGCACATTCACAGACACATTTACATACACTACACACACACACATACACCACGCATACACACACTCGTATAGCGGGAAGTTGGTGAAGTGGGAAGTCGGTGAGATGGGATCACCTCGTGGTCCACCTGGTGGACCACGGGTAATTCTTTTTTCCCCGTGGTCCACCCTAGTCCACCTGCTATAGGTGGACTCACGGGCAGGTGATTTCCCTATGGTTCACCCGGTTCACGTTATTCCTGAAAGCAACTTTGAATAAATGTTTACACTAATTACATGACAGGTGTCAGCTGTCATACCAAAAAGTCGTTTATATCGGAAACTATGCGTGCTAGACTATTGGTTTCTTTGGGAAAGTTGTAGGCCTTAACGAGATCTACATGACAGGTGTCAGCTGTCATACTAAAAAGTCGTTTATATCGGAAACTATGCGTGCGAGACTATTGGTTTCTTTGGGAAAGTTGTAGGCCTTAACGAGATCTACATGACAGGTGTCAGCTGTCAAACTGAAAAGTCGTTTATAGAGGTATAAAGGCTTTAGTTCCTGTTCTTTAGTATTTATTTTGGTAGTATTTTATGTGTACATCCTTAACCGGTCTAGTGATACTATTTAAGTCTCATTAGTTCGATGACACGTCACACCCGAACTAGTGAGACGAAAACAGTATCAGTAGTCCGGGACCGGACAAAACAACCGTGCTACTGAGACTAGACCGTCCCGCTCAAGGGCCGTTTGCAAAACTTGAATAATGTTGAATAGATTCACGCGGCACTTGCCGGCGGTATTGTGTGCAGTAGACGTTTATAATATAGATGTTCATTATTTAGAACTAGTAGTGTAGCATGCGAAGTTTCTGACATAAACGGGTTTTAAGTTTGACATCTGTTATACACAATGTAGATCTCGTAATGGCCTACACCTTTCCCAAAGAAACTAATAGTGTAGCACGCATAGTTTCCGATATAAACGACTTTTTAGTATGACAGCTGACACCTGTCATGTAGATCTCGTTAAGGCCTACAACTTTCCCAAAGAAACTAATAGTCTAGCACGCATAGTTTCTGATATAAACGACTTTTTAGTATGACAGCTGACACCTGTCATGTAGATCTCGTTAAGGCCTACAACTTTCCCAAAGAAACCAATAGTCTAGCACGCATAGTTTCCGATATAAACGACGTTTTAGTTTGACAGCTGACACCTGTCATGTAGATCTAGTTAAGGCCTACAACTTTCTCAAAGAAACTAATAGTCTAGCACGCATAGTTTCCGATATAAACGACTTTTTAGTATGACAGCTGACACCTCTCATGTAGATCTCGTTAAGGCCTACAACTTTCCCAAAGAAACCAATAGTCTAGCACGCATAGTTTCCGATATAAACGACGTTTTAGTTTGACAGCTGACACCTGTCATGTAGATCTCGTTAAGGCCTACAACTTTCCCAAAGAAACCAATAGTCTCGCACGCATAGTTTCCGATATAAACGACGTTTTAGTTTGACAGCTGACACCTGTCATGTAGATCTCGTTAAGGCCTACAACTTTTCCAAAGAAACCAATAGTCTAGCACTTACAGTTTCCGATATAAACGAATTTTTAGTTTGACAGATGACACCTGTCATGTAGATCTTGTTAAGACCTACAACTTTCCCAAAGAAACCAATAGTCTAGCACGCATAATTATTTCCGATATAAACGACTTTTTAGTATGACAGCTGACACCTGTCATGTAGATCTCGTTAAGGCCTACAACATTTTAACAGATTGTACTTGTTTTTTTTTGTGAGCTGTACCACCGGTGGACGTATAAAAAAGTGAACATTGATCAAATTCAGAAATTGTCTCCATTAGAAGTGGTGCTTGAGTGGTGCATACAAAATGTGGTCGAATCCAGAGCAGGTCATATCCCTCTATGAAGTCACTTTTGAAAAGGTGGACCACGGGTAATAGAATTTTATTTATTAGCGGTTTTAATTTATTAGGTGGACCACAGGAAAAAAAAACGTACCCGTGGTCCACCAGGTGGACCAGGAGGTGGACCACGGGGATGAAGGGCTATAGAATTGGCGAGTTGGCTATTTGGGAAGTTGTCTTTTTGGGACAGTTGTCCAAATGCTCCGGAGGGCCCAGAATGTCCCTTTCCTAAAATGTCCCTTTCTCAATATTTGTCTGTATAGTGCAGTCATTTCGTAAATGCAACCTAGATTACAAGTTTCTTGGAAAAGTTGTACTTCTTGACATAGTTGAAGAGATGATTTCAAATGACTCAAGTAAAACTTTGAACGCGATTTTCTCGGAAACTATGCTTGCCAGACAATTTGTGTTTCTTGAGAAAGTTGTTGGCCTTGACGAAATCTACATTTCAGGTGACAGCCGTCAAACTTTAAACGCGTTTTTCTCGGAAACTTTGCTTGCCACACAATTTGTTTCTTATAGAAAGTTGTTGTCTTGACGAAATCTACAATTCAGGTGACAACTGTCAAACTTTAAACGCGTTCTTCTCGGAAACTATGCTTGACAGCTGTCACTAATATGACTACTTTCCTAGAATGACTACTTACTAAAATGACTACTTTCCTAAAACGACTACTTTCCCAAAATGACTACTTTTCAGAAATGTAAAATGCTTGCTTTGCAAAATGTCATATCTGACAGCTGACAAGTCTATACTAGAAGACATGTTAACAAAGAAAAATTGCCTTATATGTCAAAGCATTAGCATGATTATGATAGCTGTCAAATATGGCCGATGCAAATTAGTTTTTTGAAGAAGTTGTAGTATGGTTGTAGGCCTTAAAGAGATCTACATTTTAAGTGACAGCTGTCAAACTTAAAACTCATTTATCTCGTTAACTGAGAATGCTACGCTACTAGTTTCTTTGAAGAAGTTGTAGGCCTTGATGAGATCTACATTTTAAGTGACAGCTGTCAAACTTAAAACTCGTTTATCTCGTTAACTGAGCATGCTACACTACTAGTTTCTTTGAAAATGTTGTTGGCCTTTAAGAGATCTACATTTCAAGTGACAGCTGTCAAACTTAAAACTCGTATATCTTGTTAACTGAGCATGCTACACTACTAGTTTCTTTGAAGAAGTTGTAGGCCTTGATTAGATCTTCATTTTAAGATAAACTAGTTTTAAGTTTGACAGCTGTCACTTAAAATGTAGTCCTCATCAAGGCCTACAACTTCTTCAAAGAAACTAGTGGTGTAGAATTCTCAGTTAACGAGATAAATGAGTTTGAAGTTTGACAGCTGTCACCCAAAATATAGATTTTTTCAAGGGCTCAAACTTCTTCAAAGTAACTAGTAGTGTAGCATTCCCATTTAACTAGATAAACGAGTTTTAAGTTTGACAGCTGTCACATAAAGTGTAGATCTCATCAAGGCCTACAACTTCTTTAAAGAAATAAGTAGTCATGGTATAATAAGATACTCCGCCTGGTATTTCATTCCGAGACTCGTGAACCACGTGACCAACACAAGACTACGTCATCATGCTTGTGGGTAACGTATTTTATTTAAATAAAGTGGCAATACTAGTGACGTAGGATTGTGTTTCTCTGGGAATGTAAGACCATGTTTTATTAGACTATGTTAGTAGTGTAGCACGCTCAGTTAACGAGATACCTAAACGTGTTATAAGTTTGACAGCTGTCACTTCAAAGGTAGATCTCGTCAAGGCCTATAACAATGCTACAACTTCTTCAAAAAACTAATTGGCATGCGCGCTGATGAAAGCTCTTAACGTGAGCACGACAGCGACTTATTCGAGTGGTCATTTTGGTAAAGTAGTCTTTTTGTGAACAAAAGTAGTCATTTCGGTAAAGTGGTCATTTTGGTAAAGTAGACTTTTTGTGAAAAAAAGTAGTCATTTCGGTAAAGTAGTCATTTTGGTAAAGTGGTCATTTTGGTAAAGTAGACTTTTCGTGCCTAAAGGTTTACAACATTTTCCAAGAAACGCTTGCATTTACGTAGTGACTGCACTATACAGACAAATATTGAGAAAGGGACTTTTTGGGAAAAGGAACATTCTGGAAAAAAGGCATTCTGGGAAAGGGACGTTTTGGAACCTTGGGACATTTTGGGAAAGGGACATTCTGGAACTGTGTGATGTGTACCAATGTGGTGTGTGTGTGAAGTTAATTAGTACAGAGACTATAGACCATAGGTTATTTTTATAATATTGGTATGGACCTTTGTTCCCAAGTGGCCAATGGGAACAAAGGTCCATACCAAGTCTAGTCTCTGTACTAATTAACTTCACACACACCACATAACATGTAGGTACACATCACATTTCTCTGCATACATACATACTATATCACGCCTATATCCCTTGCGTGGTAGGTAGAGCGTAAACGGCTGTAAAAACACGCAAAAAGTACTTTTCTGTAAATGCCCTTCCTAATTCCGACATTTGCGACTATGCTGCAAAGAACTGACGAGCAGCACCTTTCCTTTGGGAAAATTGAATTTTTTTACACGCTGTGACAGCGCGATACCAAACACTTGGTACGGGCTAGCTACGGCTGTAAATACGGCCACCACGTCTAACAAATTCGCCAGTTCTTTGCAGTGATAGGCGTAATTTGATTGTTTGTGTTATCGTGGGAGGAAGGGCATTTAGTGAAAAGGACTTTATGCGAAATGGTCATTATGAGGTGAGACGTCTCACTCAAATCCCTTAGCCGCTTCGTAAGACAACCACCAAACACATGGGGTGATGCTATTCTAAGCCGGCACCACACGGCGATTTTTTTCCTAACTTTTGCTTTTGCAGACGGTAGACAGGTTGGTGAAGACTGAAGATCACGTGTCTGGAAATAATCTGGGCTTAACCACAGCTTAACGTTTCTTCCGTACTTGGTCGTTCAGCGTGCAGAAGCTCAGAAAGACCAAAGACATACCTACATATAATATCATTGAGAAAGACCTGGAACTTTACTTCTGATTAAGGGTGAGAATCCACCAGAGCTGTGCGAGGAAAATGTGTCGTACGAGGATGCGTAGCTGTGCTGTGGAAATGTGTAGGGGTTTCCACCAAAGCTGTGCGAGTAAAATGTGACGTACGAGGATGCGTAGCGGAGCTGTGAAAATGCGCATTAATGTGCGGAGCGAGGATGCGTTGCGAAGCTGTGAAATGTGTGAGCGGGGGGAATGCGATGAAGTGGAAACCTCGCAACACATTTCTAGCAACGCATTCCTCGCAACGCATTCCTCGCTACACATTCCTCGCAACACATTCCTCGCACACATTTCTCGCTTGTTTTGTATGTAGAATGGCCTCGCTTTGCTCAACCCTATTCCACCAGAGCTGAGCTGAGCGAGGCTAGGAAAATGAAGTGATTCTATTGGTGGATTTTTTCCTCGCACACCGCTTAGCTACCTCGCACAGCTCTGGTGGATTCTTACCCTTAGGGTGAGAATCGGGTTTAGCGAAGCGAGGCCATTCTACATACAAAATAAGCGAGAAATGTGTTGCGAGGAATGCGTTGCGAGAAATGTGCTGCGAGGAATATGTTGCGAGGTTTGCGAAGATTCCCTGCCAGTCAATAGAGTGGATATGTTTTTCTCCAGTCCACTGCATATTTCCAGATTCTGCTTTTACGGACGTTTAGTACCTTCAATGAGATTCCTTATTTCAGCTATGAATAAATTTGTACCGGCAGGATTTCGGAAATATCGACAATAAACACTGACCCAGACAAAGACATGCATAACCTCAAAACAAAATTGTAAAAAATTCAATATATCTGCAAAGGAATGACCTACGACCAAAATTATCACATAGATGCCGTTACAAATCGCAAACCTTTATTTGTACCGATGCCTTGGAAACACCAGATTCGTGAATAAAAGACAATCAACACTTCTACAGTATGTCGTTGTCTGGCCATTGTATATCTCCGTAAATATAGCGGTCGGTACAAATCTTCTGTAAGAAATCCCAGTAACAAAACAAGCGGTACATAACAAAGCTACAACCAAAAAAGCCGTATCTTCTTTAATTAGCGAGTAAACAACCTGTTAAATTTACAAGGCAATCAGATGTACATGACCACAGCTGCACCATGATGTCCCTGTTATTGTATGTGGTACAATAACTGGGACGTTGGTAGTAGGTAGTTATGTGGATTCTGATTCTGATTTGCATTTCATACGACGGGACTATTTTTAATTTTCTGAAAAGAAGAATAGGTATACGGGGTGTTAGGGACGGTGTAACGAAAACTTTGCAGGCATGGTGGAAAACGAAAAAAAAAATCCGACCTCCCATAAAAATTCACGATCAGCTGTCTGACTTTGTATGGTAGGTCGGAATTTTTTTTTCGTTTCCCACCATTGGCTCCATAGTAAAAGTTGTTCAGTTTCATGGTCTGAGCACTCCTGCAAAGTTTTCGTTACACCGTCCCTAACACCCTGTATGTCGCAGTACGATGGCAGAATCAGTTTTTTGGCCAAAAGCCGGCATATGGCAAAATCGTAGACTTCCTTCGGCCATCGACCTAAGCTGATCCAGGTTTTTGGCCAAAAACCTAGGATTTTGACCAAAAACCTAGGATTATGGCCGAAATCCTAGATTCGTTTAGTATTATGGCTTTTTTTTGCATTTCTAGGGAACTACTTTGAATTCGCTGGAGAAGACGGTATCATACCAGAGATGCTGAAGACCACCGGGAGATGGTTCTGGGAAGCACTGGCTAGCCTCTTTACAAAATGTCTACTTGAGGGCCATGTTCCAACATCATGGCATAACGCTGTCATCACCCTTATCCATAAAAAAGGCGATATAAAGAAACTAGACAACTACAGACCCATCAGTTTATTATCTCACATTTACAAACTATTTTCAAGAGTATTAGTCAACAGGCTGGAAAGGAAGTTAGATTTTTATCAACCACGCGAACAGGCTGGCTTTCGGTCAGGATTCAGCACTAATGATCACCTTCAAACTCTTAAAACAGTTATTGAGAAGTGTAATGAGTACAGAAAGCCAATCATACTAACCTTTGTTGACTACGAAAAGGCGTTTGATTCTGTGGAGTGGTGGGTCGTAGAAAGAGCGCTGGCCAAATGCAGGATAGATGAGCGGTACATAAGTATTCTAAACCACCTACATCAGAATGCCACTGCGTGCGTAGCCCTTCATAAGAAAACAGCTGAGTTTACACTTGAGAAGGGGGTTCGACAGGGAGATACAATCTCTCCGAAACTTTTTACCCTAGCTCTGGAACTAATATTCCAACAGTTAGACTGGACAAATAAAGGACTGCTAGTGGACGGAGAAAGACTGTCAAACCTTAGATTCGCCGATGATCTGGTTCTACTTTCAGACGATGCAGAGGAGATGTTATCTATGATTGAAGACCTTAAAACTGTTTCCCTCAAGACCGGCCTAAAGATGAATATTGGCAAGACCAAAATAATGACGAACATCCCTGATGCCACTCCAAGTCTATTTCCTGTTGAGTTTGTCGGGGAATATATATACTTGGGACATAAAATAACTCTTGGCTTCCAGAATCAAACTGCTGAGGTAGAGCGCAGAATTGCACAAGCCTGGGCCGCTTTTGGTGCCAACAAAGTCACGCTGAGAGGCAAATTACCACTGCACCTAAAAGTAAAAGTGTTTGAGCAGTGTGTCTTGCCCGTGCTTACTTATGGGACAGAAACCATGTCTCTCACTAAAAACTCTGCCGAGAAATTCAGAGTCGCACAGAGAGCGATGGAAAGGGCAATGCTCGGAATTTCCCTACGCGACCGAAAGCGCAACGATTGGATACGGAGCAAGACCAAAGTGAGAGATGTGATGGAACTTATCGCCAGGAAAAAGTGGAGCTGGGCAGGACACATTGCTCGGATGGAGAAGAGCCGCTGGGCACGGAAAGTTATTGAGTGGAGACCCAGAGCCAACACCAGAGGACGAGGTAGACCACCGCAGCGCTGGGTGGATGACATCAGGCGGCATGGAGGTCACGACTGGATGAGACGGGCACAAGATCGCCGGGAGTGGAAGAAAAGAGAAGAGGCCTATGTCCAAGAATGGACCCCGAACAGGCCATGATGATGATGATGACTTTGAATTCGAGTGGTACACCAAGTCGCCGGGCGACACGATGGACGCTGGTATCAATGTTTTTCACCCGCCTACTGCAAGTAGCAGGCTACTGACATGGTTGTGTAACGACCGCCGTCTAAATGATCATAGAAAGCAATCGGGACCGACGGCTTACCGTGCCCGTGTGGTTAGGGGAAACGAGGAGTAACGAGGTACTTTAGACACCCCTCTCTGATCTTTTGAGGGTAGACTTGGACACTGCGAAGTCGCTGGACACCCTGAAGGAATTCTACCTCAACCTTTATACTTCTTTGTTCCTCGGTCGTTCGATACTATAGTCGGATTTTTATTCTCCGTCGGATGCAGATAAACAAGTTGCCTGTATTGCCTGTAAGTACGCCATGTATTACGTAGCTAGTTGAGCAAGGCAAAAATGTTCCCTTCGTATGAAGTGCAAATCAGAGTCAGAATCCACATAAGTACCTATAATGTTAAGTTATTTTATTTGGTATTATTAAATTACATTTCAAACTAACAACTTGAGTATCACCTACAATAACTGGGACATCGTGGTGCAGCTGTGGTCATGTACATCAGATTGCCTTGCAATTTTAACAGGTTGTTTACTCGCTAATTAAAGAAGATACGGCTTTTTTGGTTGTAGCTTTGTTATGTACCGCTTGTTTTGTTACTGGGATTTCTTACACGGAGGCCAGACAACGACATACTGTAGAAGTGTTGATTGTCTTTTATTCACGAATCTGGTGTTTCCAAGGCATATAAATGCGGTACAAATAAAGGTTTGCGATTTGTAACGGCATCTAAGTATGTGATAATTTTGGTCGTAGGTCATTCCTTTGCAGAGATATTGAATTTTTTACAATTTTGTTTTGAGGTTATGCATGTCTTTGTCTGGGTCAGTGTTTATTGTCGATATTTCCGAAATCCTGCCGGTACAAATTTATTCATAGCTGAAATAAGGAATCTCATTGAAGGTACTAAACGTCCGTAAAAGCAGAATCTGGAAATATGCAGTGGACTGGAGAAAAACATATCCACTCAATAGACGGCTGATGTTGAAAGCTTCGCAACGCATCCTCGCTCCGCACATTAATGCGCATTTTGACAGCTCCGCTACGCATCCTCGTACGACACATTTTACTCGCACAGCTCTGGTGGATTCTCACCCTAAGTATTCGACACCTCACTGTAATCAGTCACAAAAAAGTGAACCATTAAACATTTTCTAGAAAAAAGACAAGACTGTATGGTTTCAAAACCTTAGCCTATCCAATGGAAAACTTTGATGGAAAAAAAAAGATTTTGACAATCAGCTGTCCAGACCATTTCCGGAGGCGTGTATTTTTAAATCAGTAATTTGCTTTCGCATGCGCCAGCCTGCAATATCATGTAATCGCTTTTTCTACTGCACGAATTTATTCACATATAGTATATATGTTACCGGCCAAACCCGATTTTAGGATAAACTAGTTTTTCCTAGGCCAAAGTAGTTTATCCTACATGCGATTGGATAAACCGGTATAGACTAGGCTAAACCAGTCCATCCGATGGCCAATAGGAGAAACCAGTTAATCCTAGGCTGAAGTAGTTTAGCCTAAAATGAATAAATACGCTTCAGGATAAACTGGTTTGGCTTAGTTAAATATGATTAAGGCTACAGTGACGGAGCTCTAGAGGATAGAGGGTAACGTCGCACATCCTGGAGACATCGGACACCCTGGAGGCTCTAACACCCTAGAGGGTGGGGTATATCATCGGACATCCTGAAGGCTTGGACGCCCTGGAGGGATGTCCTACAGTGATGTAGCTCTAGATAGAGCGTAAAGGGTATAATCGCACACCCTGGAGGCATGAAACGCCTGTGAGGCTCGATTGCCCTGGATCCGAGCGGGGTAGCGTCGGACACCCTAAAGGCTCAGACAACTTGTAGGGCCTGATGCGAGCGCTTGCAAGCGATAGATCTCACGAGTTTTTACATCACAGGTGTCGCTGGTCTGTGAGAACCCAGCCCACGGCAGGCAGCGCCCGAGCTTTTAGGGTGTCCGACGCTACCCCGCACCCTCCAGGGCGCCCGAGCCTTCAGAGTGTCCAATGCTACACCCCACCCTCTAGGGTGTTCGAGTCTCCAGGGTGTCCGATGTCTCCAGGATGTCTGACGTTACCCTTTACCCTCTAGAGCTATGTCACTGTAGCCTTAACCATTTTTAACTAAGCCTAACTAGTTTATCCTGAAGTGTACTTATTAATTTTAGGCTTAACTAGTTCAGCCTAGGTTTAACTAGTTTCTCCTATCGGCCATCGGACGGACCGGTTTAGCCTAGTCTATACCGGTTTATCCAACCGCATGTAGGATAAACTACTTTGGCCTAGGAAAAAATAGTTTATCCTAAAATCGGGTTTGGCCGGTAACATATACACTTAATTCAGTCACACACACTTCACTTAATGTGATTTGATTGGCTGGCTATAATGTAGCGAATGTGAAATCCCATTTCTACTGATTCTAAAAATATTCCCCTGACTACCTATCTCATGATGTTCTTGTCGAAGCTCATTTTAAACTTCGATGATGGGATGATTCAAAGGATGATTGATGAATATTACGATCGCGAATTCGTAATCCACGAAATCGATTACGCCTGTATGCTGCCTCTGCCTCGGCTATCGCCTTCATGAAATTATTTCTTAAATTCCATAGCTGAAATGGTACCTGAATTCAACCAAATCGAATGGTTTTAGGTATTTTTAAGTTTAGAGCTTCTCGACCTATGTTCTTGGCGGCCTGGTGCCTGGTGCTCAGAAAACACAGGTCAAATTCCAAACCAAACCCAAAGCCGGCCGGCCCGTCGTCGTCGTGATCGTCGTCAAAGTTCGCCGATTCTATTGCGGCAACAGTGGTACTTACTGCAGGCAAAAAAGACCCCCGCCGACGCGCTTCGGTTTTTAGTTCAATCGTATAACCAACTAGTTTCATAAAATCAATAATCATACCGGCTCCGGCTTGACTTTGTAGAACATTCTAGAAGGTTCGAGATTGTTCCAGAGAATTTCCAATGTTCGCTGAGAGTGACATCTGGTGTCGAGTAGAAACACTATTTTGTCTGTTGTCCTAAACATTTTTTCTTGGTTTGTTTTATTAAAGCTAAATTAGTTCTAAAAAAACTGAAAGTACTTTGGCTGTTCGACTTTTTAAAAGTAACTTTAATTTGATAAGATATCAAAATGTGTTTTGAATTTATTACCTTGATAAGGTTTTGTGAATATTTAGGAAAAAATTACCTTCTCTTGTGGATAAATTAATTGCTTAAATCTTGTTAATACTAATACATACATTTAGAGTAAGCATTTACCTATCTATGGTATGATATTAATACCTTTTCGCATGTTTTAAAAATGTAAATATTATTAAAAATACAGAACGTAAATAAATGCTTTACAATGGGTGATACCTCACTACGTCTGTGTGTGAAGCCCTACTTCGTCTATTTTTATTTTCCTAATTTTAAATTTTGCTTTTTACACCTACAACATTTAAAATTACTATTCATAACAAGTTTATAATAAATTACTATTCACGCTTAGGAACTAATTATATGGGAACTATAGCATCATAAATTCCGCTGTTTTCTTAGCGTGTCCGTGGCAGACATTATAATGGTCCCATGCGACTTAGAACTTAGTAAGAATGACAGTGTTGACATTAAATCATTCTGCGTGCAGGTGTACGATAGGTTGTGTGGTCTATAAATTATAGGTGGTAAATTCAGCAACGTGCAGTGTCGGATCAGGTAACACTGCTGTCAGTGCGCTAAAATAGAATAGAATAGAAAACGTTTATTTGTCATCATCATTAAACAATCAACATAGCATAACGGAACATTCATATTTTTAAAACTAGACGATAACAAAAAGGAGACGATAACTGAGTGAGAAACTCATCCTTTGCTATGGAGGAGTCTAGCCACCATAGCGCTGGTCTTCCGTGAGCCCTAAATACCTTATATAAATGAGTTTTTGAAGTGTTGCGTCACGTGGTCTAGTTGCCACTAATTCATTCATACCTTTTTTGTTATCTAATAATATCTAAAAATATAAGATTTAACCCAAAACGAACTTAACGAAATATCTAGAAACATCAAGACGTAGGAGTGTAATAAATTGTGCCAAAAGTTTAAGACCACTGGCAAGTAGCGCGCCAACTCTAGAATTTTCAGGCCGGATATAGATGTCGCCCTTCGCGAAGTCTATATAAGCGATCTGACATTTCGCGACCGCGTCAGAAATAAAATTTACCAAGAGAAAATTACACGCGAGTCACTGCGACTGCTATACACGTGTTCCAAGCGAATTTAACTGAATTATTGTGTGAAATTGTGAAGAAAAACTATCAAAATGCCAGAGGAGATGCAGACAAGTTCGGGCGAGGTGGAAACCTTCGCGTTCCAGGCTGAGATCGCTCAGCTTATGTCCCTGATCATCAACACGTTCTACTCCAACAAAGAGATCTTCCTTCGTGAGCTGATTTCCAACTCTTCGGACGCCCTCGACAAGATCCGCTATGAATCTCTCACGGACCCTTCAAAACTGGACAGCGGTAAGGAGTTGTACATCAAAATCATCCCCAACAAGAGCGAGGGAACTCTAACCTTAATTGACACCGGTATCGGTATGACTAAGGCCGATTTGGTGAACAACTTGGGTACGATCGCGAAGTCCGGCACCAAGGCGTTCATGGAGGCTCTGCAGGCCGGCGCCGACATCAGCATGATCGGTCAGTTCGGTGTGGGTTTCTACTCGTGCTACCTGGTCGCCGACAGAGTCACCGTGGTCTCGAAGCACAACGACGATGAGCAGTACATGTGGGAATCTTCTGCCGGAGGCTCGTTCACCGTCCGCCCCGACCATGGAGAACCCTTGGGCCGTGGTACCAAGATCATCCTGCACATCAAGGAAGATCTGCAAGACTACTTGGAGGAGAGCAAGATCAAGGAAATCGTCAAGAAGCACTCGCAGTTCATCGGCTACCCGATCAAGCTCGTCGTTGAGAAGGAACGTGAAAAGGAGCTCTCCGATGATGAGGCTGAGGAGGAAAAGAAGGAAGATGAGGCCAAGGATGAAGACAAGCCCAAGATCGAGGATGTAGGAGAGGATGAGGACGAGGACAACAAGGACAAGAAGAAAAAGAAGAAGACCATCAAAGAAAAGTACCAGGAGGATGAGGAATTGAACAAGACCAAGCCCATCTGGACCCGCAACGCTGATGACATCACACAGGAGGAGTATGGCGACTTCTACAAGAGCTTGACCAACGACTGGGAGGACCATCTTGCTGTCAAACACTTCTCCGTTGAAGGTCAACTTGAATTCCGTGCCCTGCTCTTTGTGCCTCGCAGAGCGCCTTTCGACCTGTTTGAGAACAAGAAGCGCAAGAACAACATCAAACTATACGTCCGCAGAGTATTCATCATGGACAACTGCGAGGACCTCATCCCCGAGTACCTGAACTTCATGAAGGGAGTGGTTGACTCTGAGGACTTGCCATTGAACATCTCCCGTGAGATGCTGCAACAGAACAAAATCCTTAAGGTCATCAGAAAGAACTTGGTCAAGAAATGCTTGGAATTGTTCGAGGAGCTGGCTGAAGACAAAGAAAACTACAAGAAGTTCTATGAACAGTTCTCCAAGAACTTGAAACTTGGTATCCATGAGGACACACAGAACAGGTCCAAGCTGGCTGACCTACTCCGCTTCAACACTTCAGCATCAGGCGACGAAAACTGCTCTCTAAAGGAATATGTCTCCCGCATGAAGGAGAACCAGAAACACATCTACTACATCACTGGTGAAAACCGTGACCAAGTCGCCAACTCATCCTTTGTTGAGCGAGTCAAGAAGCGTGGCTTCGAGGTTGTCTACATGACTGAGCCCATTGATGAGTATGTTGTACAACAAATGAGGGAGTACGATGGCAAGACCCTAGTCTCTGTCACCAAGGAAGGTCTGGAGCTCCCTGAGGATGAGGAAGAAAAGAAGAAGCGTGAGGAGGACAAAGTCAAGTTTGAGAATCTCTGCAAGGTCATGAAGAACATCCTAGACAACAAAGTTGAGAAGGTTGTTGTGTCCAACCGTCTTGTAGAATCACCTTGCTGCATTGTCACCGCCCAGTACGGTTGGTCAGCCAACATGGAGCGTATCATGAAGGCCCAGGCTCTCCGTGACACCTCCACCATGGGCTACATGGCTGCCAAGAAGCACCTTGAGATCAACCCAGACCACTCCATCATCGAGACCCTCAGGCAGAAGGCTGAAGCTGACAAGAATGACAAGGCTGTCAAGGACTTGGTTATCCTACTGTATGAGACCGCTCTTCTATCATCTGGTTTCGCCCTTGACGAGCCACAAGTTCATGCCTCCAGAATCTACCGTATGATCAAGCTGGGTCTTGGCATTGATGAGGATGAGCCTATTCAGATTGAGGAGGCCAGTGCTGGAGATGTCCCACCTCTAGAGGGCGACGCTGATGATGCATCACGCATGGAGGAAGTAGATTAAACTAAACTAATTTTAAGTTCCGCCTATTTGTGTTAATTGTATGCAAGTTTATGTTGGTGTAAGCCAAAGACTGATTTAGTTCAACAAATTCCATTACCAATTATTATAATAATAAATGGTGTAATAACAAATTACTTCCTAGTTTAATTTTAATATTAGTCCCCACTCAAAAATAAAATCGCGATGTAGGTACACAAACTACACAAGTTGAAGCAACACAAAACAGGCCTGGTTCGTTCACACATGCAACATTTTTGTTACACACTATTTGCCAGCCTTTAGTTACAGAATGTCCCTTTCCCTATAGGGACCTATGTTCCAAAACATCCCTTTCCTAGAATGCTCCTTACCCAGAGAATGTCCATTTCCCCCAGGAAGTCCCCCCCATTTCAAAAATTTACCTTGGAATGGAAGGTTCATTCTGGGAAAGGGACGTCTTGGAACCATTTAGGTGCGTAATGTCCAGTTTGCAAAATGTCCAATTGCAAAAAGTCCAGTTTGCAATAAGTCCAGTTTACATGAAATACTGGGTCACTGACCAATGTGTTTTGGGGAAAGTAGTTCGCTTTCATGGTCTGAACTCGCAACTTTTTATTTCGCTAATTGTACTTTTGCAAACTGGTAATTTTCAAGTCAGATAATTTTCAAACTGGACATTTTGCAATTGGACATTTTGCAAAGTGGACATTTTGCAAACTGGTCATCATGCAAACTGGACATTATGCAAACTGGTAATTTTTTCAGCACTGGACATTTTGCAAAATGGACATTATGCACCTAAAGGCTTGGAACCTAAGGACATTTTGGGAAAGGGACAATATGGAACTAAAGGAGCGAAAAAACACGTCCGCTCTGTCTGCAGCGGCCCTAATCTAATCCCGACTGCGGTAATTTCAAAGTTGTTATTTTTAACCGAGTGCCTCAGAAAGAGGGTTATGTTTTTCGAGAGTATGTATGTAGACTGACTGTATGTATGTATGTGGACAAGAAAATTCTTTTTCACGGGCTACAGCCCAAACGGATAGTTGGATTTTGACATATGAGGTGTCGTTAGATTCGTGTCAGAATAACCGCAGTCGGGTTATTGTTTTTTAACACATTTGTTTGCGTTTTAAAAATCCGTCACTAGCTTGTTTCATGCTTGTTTCACTCGCGTAAGGATGGGATTCTACCCGGGTAAATACCCAAATTTGGGTATATACCCATTCTTACCCGTTTTTTCCTACCCGAATTAGTTTTTACCCGGGTAAATACCCGTATATAAGTTTCATATTTATTACAGCCTTTAAGGTACGTGTTTTGCAAAAGAATTCGTACTAGGTTACTAGAACACTTATTATGTACCCGTGCAATGTAAAGAACAATTGTTTTACGTATTTTACGATTAAGTTTGAAAAATATCGTCATTCGTTTATTGTTTTTACACCGGTATTGTCCTGCATTACTTAGACCATGTTCATAGATGCGACTTTTTTGTCCCGCGATACACGAATCTCTCGTTCTTTTCCTCATGTGTAAAAGGGACTTCCGATAATTCCCCGGCCAAAGTCTTCTCAGTGTGAATGCGCGGTCAAAGTGCTCAGCTCAGATCATGAAACTGAACGATTTTCACATGGTGGGTCGTAAGTATTTGTACGTTGGTTCGTTTGTGTTTGTTGGGCGGGTCGTACTTGTTTTTTGGGTCGTAAGGGTTTGTTGGGTGGGTCGTTAGGATTTGTTGAGTCGTAAAGGTTTGTAGGCTCGTCAGGGTTTCTTGAGTGGGTCGTGAGTGTTTGTTGGCTCGTAAGGTTATGCTGGGTGGGTCGTTAGTGTATGGTGTGTCTTAAAGGTTTGTTGGGTCGTAGGGTTTGTTGGGTTGTAAGGGTTTGTTGAGTCGTAAGGATTTCTTGAGTAGGTCGTAAGTGTTTGTTGGCTTGTAAGGGTAAGGGTATGCTGGATGAGTCGTTAGTGTTTGGTGGGTCTTAAGGGTTTGTTGGGTGGGTCGTTAGTATTTGTTGGATCGTAAGGGTATGTAGTTGGGGTTGTGGTTGTTTTCGAGACGTAAGGCTGTTTGGTGGCTCGTTTATATTTGTTGGTACGTTAGGGTTTGTTAGGAGGTTCGTTAGTGTGTTTGCTAGGGTCGAAAGGGTTTTTTGGGTTTTAAGGGTTTGCTGGATGGGTCGTTAGTGTTTTCTAAGTCGTAACGGTTTGTTGGGTCGTAAGAGTTTGTTGGGTCGTAAGGGTTTATTGGGTTGTAAGGGTTTGTTTGCTGGGCCGTAAGGGTTAATTGGGTCGTAAGAGTTTGTTAGGCCGTGGGTTTGTTCGATCGTAAGGGTTTGTTGGATATGTCGTTAGTGTTTGTTGGGTCGGTAGGGTTTGTAAGTTGTGCCGTTGGTGTTTGTTTGATCGTAAGGGTTTATTGAGATTTCGTTAGTGTTTTCTGGGTAGTATGGATTGTTTGGGTGAGTTATTAGCGTAAATTGGGTCGTTAGGGTTGGTTGGGCGGTTCGTTAGTGTTTTCTGGGTCGAAAAGGTTTGATGGCTGGGTTGTTAGTGTTTGTTGGGTTATTAGGATTTGTTGTGTGGGTCTTTAGTGTTTTCTGTGTCGTAAGGGTTTATTGTACCGTAAGGGTTGTTGGATTGATTGTTAGTGTTTGACCAACCGACCCAATCGTTAGGGTTTGTAGGTAGGCTCTTTGGTGTATGTTGGTTCGGTAGGGTTTGTTGTGTAGGTCGTTAGTGTTTGCTGGGTCGAAAGAGTTTGTTGGGTCGCAAGGGTTTGTTAAGATGCCGTTAGTGTTTACTGGGAAGTAAGGGTTACTTGTGTGAGTTGTTAAGGTTAGTTGGGTCATACGTAACAGGTTACTGAATGGGTCGGTAGTGTTTTCAAGGTCGTTAGGGATTATTGTCCCGAGCCCGAGCCGCGTTTAGAGTAGGACCACAAATTGTTATAAAAAAGAGAAAAAAAATGCATTAGAAATTATCTCTTTTTAAGTTTGAATTAGAATTTAACTTCTTAAAGAGAATTTTGTAAATTACTACTGAGAAATGAATATTGAATTTTGAATTGGGTGAGGTTTTAATTTTTAGTGTTTGTTGGAACCAACCTACAAAAACTTATAATAAATATCCCTGAACGAGGCGCCATCTAGCCCCAAACTAAGCGAAGCTAGCACTATGGGAACAAAATCACTAATATTAATACTGATATACTATTTTGTAAATAAATACATATTTATACATATACAGAAAACACCTAGAGTCAACACAAATACTTAAAAAACCTAAATATTTGTAACCGGGTGAATCAAACCCACTATCTGGGCCTGGCGGGCAAGGGTACTATCCAGTACGCTATCTGGATTTTGGATCATAGTCGTCGTAATGACCCAACAAATCCCAAAGACCCAATATTCAATTCTTTATGAACCAACAAACACTAACGACTTACCCAATAAACCTTTACGAGCCAGCAAACCGTAGCGACCCACCTAGCAAACCCTAACGATCCACCAAACAAACCCAAGAAACAAGAAACACCAACGAATCGACCTCCAATCCCTCACGATGCAACAAACACTAACGGCCCAAGGCCCAACCTAAAAACCCTTAAGACCCAGCAAACCTCAAAGACCCAATTTGCAAACCTTTATAACCCAACATACACTAACGATACACCCAATAAACCTCAATGACCCAACATACATTAACGACCCACCCAACAAATCCTTACGACCCAGCAAACCCTAATGACTCACCCAACAAACCATTACGACCCAACCTACAAACCCTTACGACTCAACAAGCACTAAAGACCCACATAAAAAACCATAAAGACCCAACAAACACTAAGCTAGAACAGAACAACTAACTGGAGACAAGAGCGGGGCTTGACTGATGCGAAACTGTCCGCTAGCTACTGCGACGGGCGCGAGCTTACGAAACGTCGCGGGTGCTCTTATGTGCAAGCTACGGTGGCGTACAAGAAGTTAAACCACCACACATGAAGTCATAGTATGCGCGTATGCATCCACGCCTGACAACTTATAGGTCATTTTCCTAGATTTATTCTAGTGAAATGACAAATTTGTTCGTTTCTTTTGCAGAATGATGACGATTGATCAATGCGTATTCGTTATCCGTTTATGTGGTTTCGTTTTCGCGGTTTTCCTGTGACATATAGATTCTAAATGTATAGGTAGATTTACATTACTTCATATTTTAAGGAAAAAATTGAAATAGAACGCCTTATAACAAAATTTTATAATTTTATAGTTCTTACCCATGCTTTTGGGTAAATACCCGGTAAAAACGGGTAAAAAAGGTAAATACCCAATTTACCCGTTTTTTCCCACCCGGGTATTTACCCACCGCCCATCTCTTCGCGCTACTGAGACGAATTAAGCGACTCCATATTCGTAGAAATCATGGTACAATAAGAGACTATGGTAGAAATCTGACTAGCCGCCGTTTGGCCTATAGCTGTATTTAGAATTTTCTTGACCACATACATACTCACACACATCCATACATATCTACCTACATACTCTCGAAAAACATAACTCTCCTTCTGAGGCAGTCGGGTAAAAATACGTTCCCTTGCGTATCTTGCGTTCCGTAAGCCTCGATAAATCCTCTGTCGTGTCATCGTGTGTTACGGTACACTAACGGTCTACAAACGACCCGGTTCGACAGAGAAATAAAACAACATGCTTGTACAAAACGCGACTATAATATCCTGGAGTTGAGCGGGTCGACCATCTTGCCGGCCATCAGCGCCACGTGGATGCTGGAGTCCATCACGAAGTACAGGAACGGGTACCGAGCCGAGAAACTCACCGGGTGACGGTTCGACACACTTGTTACTAGATCATCAGACGTTCTATTACTCGAATCCCTTCAATCTGTCATCAACAGCCACAGTAATCCAGCCAGTCCAATCCATTCACAATATAATGATGCGCGCAGGGATGATCGGCCAACAGGATTGTAGGAAAAGAATGAGCAATAGACGTACAGTCCAGCAAAAAAGAGTAGAAATAAAATAAAATGGAACTAAAAAAATCATACTAAACTGTTGCCATTCATAGTCAATGTTGCCATTTAATTTTGTCATACAAAGTGGCGCCCTCATTTTTTGTCTACTCTTTTTTGCTGGACTGTAGTAAGGTGGTGTGGTGAGTATAAGACGACGGACGGTACATGGCTTCTGATAGAAGTTATTTATTTAAAAAACTTCCCCTTGCGTTTCAAATAGGGGCTTCTTAAGCCTCGATAAATCTTCTGTCGTGTGGTATACGGTACACTAAGTCTACGGATGACCCGGTTCGACAGGTAAATAAAACAACACGCTTGTACAAAACGCGACTATAATATCCTGGAGTTGAGCGGGTCGACCATCTTGCCGGCCATCAGCGCCACGTGGATGCTGGAGTCCATCACGAAGTACAGGAACGGGTACCGAGCCGAGAAACTCACCGGGTGACGGTTCGACACCTAGTTACTAGGTCATCAGACGTTCTATTACTCGAATCCCTTCAATCTTTCATCAACATCCACAGTAATCCAGCCAGTCCAATCCATGATGCGCGCAGGGATGATCGGCCAACAGGATTGTAGTAGAAGAATGAGCAATATACGTACACTCCAGCAAAAAAGAGTAGAAATTAAATAAAATGGAACGAAAAAAAATCATACTAAATTGTTGCCATTCATAGTCAATGTTGCCATTTCATTTTGTCATACAAAGTGGCGCCCTAATTTTTTGTCTACTCTTTTTTGCTGGACTGTAGTAAGGTGGTGAGTATAAGACGACGGACGGTACATGGCTTCTGATAGAAGTTTTTATTTAAAAAACGTCCCCTTGCGTTTCTAATAGGGGCTTCTTAAGCCTCGATAAATCAGTCTGTCATGTGGAACACCCAAGTCGACGGCCGGCCCGGTTCGACAGATAAATAAAACAACACGCTTGTACAAAACGCGACTATATTATCCTAGAGTTGAGCGGGTCGGCCATCTTGCCGGCCATCAGCGCCACGTGGATGCTGGAGTCCATCACGAAGTACAGGAACGGGTACCGAGCCGAGAAACTCACCGGGTGACGGTTCGACACCTAGTTACTAGGTCATCAGACGTTCTATTACTCGAATCCCTTCAATCTTTCATCAACAGCCACAGTAATCCAGTCAGTCCAATCCATTCACAATAAAATGATGCGCGCAGGGATGATCGGCCAGCAGGATTGTAGTAGAAGAACGAGCAATAGACGTAGTAAGGTGGTGAGTATAAGACGACGGACGGTACATGGCTTCTGATAGAAGTTATTTTATTCAAAAACATCTCCTTGCGTTTATAATATTGCTTATTAAGAAGCCTCGATGAGTCGTCTGTCGTGTGGGACATCGAGTCATTGGCCGACCCGGTTCGAAATAAAACAACATGGTTGTACAAAACGCGACTATAATATCCTGGAGTTGAGCGGGTCGACCATCTTGCCGGCCATGAGCGCCACGTGGATGCTGGAGTCCATCACGAAGTACAGGAACGGGTACCGAGCCGAGAAACTCACCGGGTGACGGTTCGACACCTAGTTACTAGGTCATCAGACGTTCTATTACTCGAATCCTTTCAATCTTTCACCAACAGCCACAAAAATCCAGCCAGTCTTATATCCATTCACGGTAAAATGTTGCGCGCCAAGAGGATTCTGGTAGAAGAACGTGCAACAAAGGTGGTAAGTAAGATTTTTTAGAATATGGTTTCTGTATAAAATCTATTATGTACCGACGCCGAGCGAAGTCGGTTTTGACAGATGTCGGATTTGCGCAAATGCCATAGCAGAGGGTCCATTTTCCTTTGATGGCTTCCCTTTTAGTATGAAACTGACATCTGTCAAAACCGACTTCTCTCGGCGTCGGTACTATAATTCAAAAATACGTCCCTTTGCGTTTCTAGTAGGGGTCTGTAGGTACAAGGAAGGTAAAGCTTCGATGAATCGTCTGTCCTGTCGGTCTGTCGTGTGGAACATCCAAGTCGACAGGTAAATAAAACAACATGGTTGTACAAAAGGCGACTATAATATCCTGGAGTTGAGCGGGTCGACCATCTTGCCGGCCATCAGCGCCACGTGGATGCTGGAGTCCATCACGAAGTACAGGAACGGGTACCGAGCCGAGAAACTCACCGGGTGACGGTTCGACACGTATCCTGAAATTAAAAAATAACATAGGTTAGCACAAAATTCAACTGACTTCACAGAGGAGAAAATCAACTGACTTCACAAAGGAGAAACAAGAGTGAGTAGCCGATTCCTCATGCTTAGGTATTCTCATAGGTATTCTTGTTATTAGCGCCATCTATGGCTTCTTGATGTAACTAAAAATGTTCCGACATCTTGGATTTCCGCTAATAACATTACCTACGTTTTGTTTTATAAATAACACAGGCAGCCTAAGGCTGTTTTTCCACTACTCCGATCCGATACACGATAATTGTCGATCCGATTTAGAAATCTATTAAACTACTATACTCGCTTTTCCACTACACCGACATCCGATTTTTATCGAACCGATAATTTTCCAAATCGGAATGGTATTTTATCGGTCCGATGTGACAGACGTACAAAAACTATGCAGGCTTTTGCATTACCTGCTTCCGATCCGGCTTTTTCCAGTTAGTTATGTCAGCTTTTTTCAAAGCTTCGTTCAAAGGCCTTCGATAGGGTGTGGCATGCGAGTCTGTTGAGCAAGCTTCCAGCGTACGGCATACCCACTGGCTTCTGTAGCTGGGTGGCTGACTTCCTGAGTGAACGGTCGATCCGAGTGGTCATAGACGGCTGCTCCTCTGACCTCAAGGCTATTGACGCCGGAGTTCCTCAGGGGTCTGTACGCAGGCGTGTCTTTTCTCCGCAAAAAGGAGTCCTTTCACCTTTTCTCCTACTTTTCGGGGTACCTACATCTGTTCCAGTGACCAACACTCTTCAACTCCTTGGCATGGAGCTGTCCTCTGACCTCAACTTCGGCACCACCATCGAGTCCAAGGCTCAAATTGCAGCTAGAAAGTTGGGCGTCCTGAATAAAGTCAAGCGGTACTTCACGCCTGAACAGCTTCTAACTCTTTATAAAGCTCAAGTCCGATCTTGCATGGAGCACTGCTGTCACCTTTGGGATGGCTCGGCTAAATACCAACTTGCTGCAATGGATTCGGTGGAACGCAGAGCCAAGAGATTAATAGGCGATAAAACTGGTGGCGACCAAGCTTCACAGCCTGGCTCACCGCCGCAAGGTTGCTTGCCTATCGGTCTTCTACAGATTGTACTTCGGAGAGTGTGCGCGTGAGCTGCATGAGCTCAGACCACCGTCTCCTTTCTTCCATCGGACATCCAGACGCACGGCCGGCTACCATCCGTTCTTAGTTGATATACCCACATTACGCACTAAGCGCTTCAAATCATCTTTCATTATGCGCACGGCTAAAGAATGGAATTCCCTGCCTGCGTCTGTATTTCCGAGTGCATATAACCTGAATCTCTTTAAGTCTAGAGTGAATAGGCATCTTCTGGGCAAGCTCGCTCCACCGTAGATCCCATCTCTGCTCTAGGGTAAGATTGGGGTCAAGAGTAAGCCCATCATAGATAAAAAAAAAGCTAGTTATGACAGCTGTCAAACTAAAGTCTAGTTTAGGTATCTCAGAAACTACGCAAGCCAGACCATCAGTTTACTAGAAAAAGTTTAATACCTTGGCGAGACGTACATTTTAGGTGACAGCTGTCAAACTAAAAACTCTTTTATCTCGAAAACTATGCAAGTCAGACCATCAGTGTCTTAGAAAAAGTTTAATATCCTGACGAGACCTTCATTTTAGATGACAGCTGTCAAACTGAAAACTCGTTTATCTCGAAAAATTTCTTTCCTGTAGGTGTCGTAAGAAGCGACTTAGGGACACGACTTAGGGTTTCATGTGTACCAATTGCAATTTTAGGCGACAGGCTGACAACCTGTAACTATGGTGATAACGACAACAGATAAGACGGCCTTCAAATATTTGTCAGACTTGGCGATAACGACCGTTTTTTTACGACCGGTGACGCTCTTCCTAACCCGCAAGGGATAAAGGCGTGATTTATGTTTGTATGTACAGAGGTAAATATTTAGTACAAGTTCTAAAACAATTGTTCATTCTACCATGTCGTCCGTCCAAGTCCAAGTCCGTCGGAATAATGAAAGTTTACCGTCTGATTTTTACCGGATAGGTGGAAAAGCGTTGACCGACTTTTCGGCATTTATCGGAAGGCTACTTCCGACATCCGATGTCGGATCGGAGTAGTGGAAAAACAGCCTAAAGGTGACGTCTTTTACCGGGAGTTCAATTTCGACTGATATAAAAAGTATATCATTTTAAAGCTTAGTTAAAATGTTACTAAAGGTGGTATTCCGAACACTGCAGCCAACAGCCGACAGCCAACAGCATATGCTGCAACGGCAGTTGCAGCCGTTGCAGCACTACTGGTTTGTATGGAGTTCTATGGAACGCTATCCGAAGGCTGCAGCCGACAGCACATGCTGTCGGCCGCTGCAGCATATGCCGCAACTGCCGTGACTGCAGATCAGTATTGCTGCAACGGCAGTGCGATACGCACGTATCTATTTTTGCTATTTTGCTATAAAACGTAAAATGTGTGGTTCAGAAATAATTATGAAGTAATTAACTATCATAATTATTAAAAAACGAAACCACACAGCGGTAATTTCAAAGGTACCTACCTAGGTTCGAGTTGCGGTACCAACTAAGTACTCACAGTTGATGCGTGAGTTACCTGTAGGTACCTATTATAACTACTTAAGTACCTACAGTCTACTCTGCCGTGTAATGCTGGCTTAGAATAGCATCACCCCCTTTTTTATGTGGGTGTCGTAAGAAACTACTATGGGACTCGAAGGTAACATGTGTATTGCAATTTTAGGCGACAGGCTGGCAACCTGTCTCTATAGTGATACACGACAATAGCTAGAACGGCTCTCTAATATTTGTTACACGTGGCGATAACGACCGAATTTTTACGGCCGACGCTACCCCGCAAGGGTTTAAGGCGTGATTTATGTATGTAGGTACCTATTAACCTGTAGGTACCTATAAAATCTACCTAAGTCTACATGCAACTATCGGCAGTCACGGCATGTGCTGTCGGCTGTCGGCTGTCGGCCGGTGCCTTCGGAATCGCATGTGCTGCAACTGCCAACAGCATGTGCTGCAACTGCCAATAGCTGCAGCCGTTGCAGCATATGCTGTCGGCTGTCGGCTGTTGGCTGCAGTGTTCGGAATAGCAGCTTTAAGCATATATTTAATTTTATCTAAAAATCCTCCTTTTTTATATTTAATAAAAACAAATTGTCGTACAAAAAATGAAATGAAATGAAACGAACATGCATTTTTGTTGCATTGCCATCGAAATCATATGGAACCTTCTTAGATGACGGCATAGTATCTATAAAACCTTCATGTATTATGGCAGAAGTATCAATGTTAAAAAGTAAACTGTCATTCATATCTGTCATTAAACCAAAACAAACACAAACATTGTATTTCATTCTTTATAAATAGGTATATTTTAATGCCCTAGAACATTTTACACTTATCTATGCATCGAATTTTATTGAATACCTAAATTGTATTCAAATAGGACTTCATTCGCACATTTTGTATACTGGATTGTACTGATTTAGAGGCAAAAACACAAGAAATCATGTTATTCGATAAAAAGCACAATAAATCACTAAAAACCTACTGATGTAATTATTATTCACGATCCCCTGGTCTGCAGGTAACGGTAAAATATGTATTAAACAATAAAAATCGCACAAAATAAGTAAAATAATTATCAAAGCTCAAAGTAAACAAATCAATTGTCAAACATATTACTTGACAACCGAGGGATATTTTTTTTGCATCTAAAGAGTTTTTTTAATGAGGTTGCATGTGTAGAGTAGGTAGAAAAAGTAAAGGCTCCCGCAGACAGGACGCGTCGCCTTGTGTCGCGTCACGTCGCGTAGCGTGTATTTCTACGCAGTCGCGCAGACCCTGCCACACCGGCAAGCATAAGCAGCGCATGCCCTTACTTCAAGCAGTGCAGGTCCTCGCATTGATAGTCCCAGCGACGCAGTGCACGCCCTTAAAGCTAACGCAGACCGAACGTAGCACGCGTGCGTGCGTGCAGTAATGGAATGGAGACGTCAGATGACAGACGTACGCACGCAACGCAACACCTGGGCCGCAAGTCTGCTAATTTTTAGCCATTGTAATGCTAGCGACACACAACTGTCATTCTATTGCCACTGTGATTTTCCATTAAAAACTGTTAGCAGACTACGAAATGACCAAAACCATGCAACTGACAAGCCATCGACATCCAAGTGAAACGATTTTCATTTAGCAGACTTGGGGCACTGTCATCTCTATACTATTTACTGCACGAAAGCACCCGCGCTGCGCTCCGTCTGCGTTAAGGACCGGATACGGCACGCAATGCAATTAAAATAAGAAGTCCAGAAAATGACGGGTATATGCGCACTTCACACAGCTCCATACATTACAACCGTTGCATGCGTCTGCGTCTACGCGACGTAGCATTGGTCTGCTGGAGCCTTAATTAAAGAGTTTCTGGCTCGGATACGAGCTCTTTTAGCGGTGCCAAACTGAGAGTTTGCCATAGTGTTGCCAGCATTATCATTATGATTACCACTTCACTTATTTAAAACTTATTTTAATAAAAAGCGGGGATGATTTTTTTAAATATAACTTAGGTGTTTTGTTTTATTAATTATGTACTTTAAGGCTCAACGATAGCGACACTAGCGCCACTCAGTGAAAAAAAATCACTGACTGAATACGCAAGTGATTGAGAAACCACATTATGAATTACCGACAATAACTAACAACAAAGAATTTTTAGAATCAGTAAAACCTTGTAAAAACTGTGCACTTTAGTTATGTAAGCCGAAATTGCTAAAAGTGGCCACTTTTAGCAATTTCGGCTTACATAACTCATGGGTACCAATTTTTATACATTTTATTAGATTTATATATTCTTTGTGGTTAGTTATTGTCGGCAATTCATAAATTGGGCTCCAGATGACCAGCGTGTTCAGCCAGGGATTTTTTTCCTGTTTGGGGGCGCCACTAGTCTGACGTTTAGCCTTAAACCTGTATAACTCTCACTTCAGTCGAAATTCTTCGCCCGCGTTTCACACATTTTCCGGATGTCTCTTAACAGCTTACAGTTAGATAATTAGATAATTTATATCTAGATAAGGTATTGATGAAGCATTGTACCTATCATCAATGTTATAGGAAGGGTGAGCATTCTGTGTTAACTTGGAACGTTTTCACAAAGTAATCTAATATTTCATTTGTTTTGAGTTAGATGAAGAACTTTTTTCCAAAAAAGGCAACTGCCTTTACAAAGGAGAAATAAATAGGTAGGTAGGTACTAACCTACTTACATTAATGTTTTCACAAATTAGGGAGACGGCGTGCGGGGCGCCTTGTGCTTGTGTCGTGAAAATTCTTTCGATGAGTAGCTGTTTCGTCATGCATTGCATTTTGCTCATTTTGCTTCAATTAGTGCCACCTATTGGCTCCTGACGTAACAAAAAGTATCCGCCATCTTGGATTTTCGCCGATTTTACACTTTAGGTATGGTTAATTGAGCATTCTGTGTTAACTTGGAATGTTTTCACAAAATAATATTTCATTTATTTAGATGCCGGACTTTTTCCCTTTCGAAACTAATTTATTGGCACAAGAGAGGGCTTTGACCACTGTGTCGAAATAATAGAGGATTGGAATCACGATTGTTGCTGCAAATTGAAACTGAAAGTCAATTGTTTGTTCACCGGATCACCATTACCATTAGCGTTCCATCACGAACGTCCTTGCTATGCTAATACACCGCCGCTTATCAGGACCATCTCAAACTAATAAAACCAACAACAAAAACTCTGCCGGCAGGAAACAATCATCCAGTAATTTCCCTGTTATGGACATTTATGCAATTGAAAAGAACTATCCGTTAGCGATCATTTTCATCTCGCGATTAGGCATTCAGGTCGCAGTAATGTGGATGCAGCGATTTCCCTAATTGTGGTGTGGATAGCTAGCATGCCTGGCGCGCTGTTTGGCCTAGCGGTCGGCGCGACACGGCGGCGGCGGCGGCGGCGGCGGCGGCGGCGCGGCGCATCAATGGAGTCAAACGCGCGTGTCGCCGCGTTGCGCCACCCGCGCGAGACAATAGCCGCTCTCGCCACTTCGCACCTCGCCTTAGCACTCTTTTGGCAACAATTATCTCGGTCCCTGCACCGGAAAACGAGGGCACGGGAACGTATGTGTAAATAACTCTCAAAGTAATCGGAGCCTAATCGTCATTCCATTCTAATTCTAGATCGCGTTTATCTCGCAGGTTTTGTCCCGCATCTCGCGGTTGCTCGCGTTAATACAGGTATTTAGGATTAATGCGTCCTTCATGGTGGCCGATTGAATTAATTAATGTGGAAAATCAATTTTGTAATTTTTCGGAGCGCATCAATGTCACACAAGGATGTTCCGGCGTGGCAGGCGACGCGTGACGGTGCGGAGGCTCGCGCTGCGGCGACCCCGCGCGGTCTTGTCGACGCGGCGCGCACGCACCTGCGGACCTCATGCGTAATTAACTGGATCACACCGGAACCGAAGGGCTCGAGCCTCATCACCTCGGTTAAACGGTTCAAAGAGAACAATAGCGTGATACCTGGCTAGCAAAAAACTGCACTTTACATAGATAAACAATTTGATATGCAGTTTTTTCGCTAGCAATACCACTGCTAGAAGCCTTGTCGGAGCAACTGACCATGACTGAACGAACACCCAACTTCTTCATGTAGTGCGTATACTCACTGCCGCTGGTATTGGAGTCTGTCGCCTGGTACTTGCGGATGGCGACGGAGACGGCCTGCTCGATGCTGCGCACAGAAGCCTTGTTGGAGCAACCGACCATGACTGAACGAACACCGAACTTATTCATGTAGGGCGTAGGGCGTATACTCACTGCCGCTGGTGTTGGAGTCTGTCGCCTGGTACTTGCGGGTGGCGACGGAGACTGCCTGCTCGATGCTGCGCACAGAAGCCTTGTTGGAGCAACCGACCATGACTGAACGAACAAACTTCTTCATGTAGGACGTATACTCACTGCCGCTGGTGTTGGAGTCTGTCGCCTGGTACTTGCGGATGGCGACGGAGACCGCCTGCTCGATGCTGCGCACGTAGACGCCGCCCTGGTGGGTCATCGGCGTGAAGTCGCGCTGACGAGGCTCGAACACGTCGCGGATGCCCAACTGAAAAAACATGATAGGATTTTGTTTTATACACAAAGAAATTCAGACTGAAGGTCCTTGATCAATTTGATCGTTGGTTTGAAACGCACAATAATTTCGTTTAGTGCTTCGGAGGGCACGTTATCACACATCATGACTTTATGAGATAGCGTTCTTAGATGACGTTCCTAGATGGTGTTTCCGTTAGATACCTATCTGTGTTGTGTCAGGTTCAGATAGCGCACTGTGGCATCCATCAGAAATCATCGGGTGGTTTGATACAGAGTCTTAAAAAGTATATCAGCTGGCACACTGCCGTGCATATTGTACTTACCAATGGTTTGAACTAAAAAGATTATTAGATAAGCAGGAGTATCTAGAATTCATACACGCACAAAATGGGATCCAATTTATAACCCAAACTAATTTACATAACTTTTGTTTGGTATGCAAATTATTCACAGTACCTAGATATTGTGTGCGTCCCCATTTTCCTTTTCTGCATGGTGGTGCTTCATGGTGTCTATAATTTATGGCGCATTTACGGCTTCCATGTAATAGATTTAAACCAAATTGCATATTTAAAAGCTTAGTACTAAAACATCATTTGCAATCATCATTATGCGTTCATTGTAGTTTGCCTAAATCGCGCCTAAATGCTCGCCGACGGCTGCACATGGGCTGATGAGGTATTGTAGCTCGCAGACCTATAATTGCCCACTTCCATATTGTCACCTTCGGACAACCCGTAATGAATTACGACCATGATTTTTGGTGATGGACATTGGCATGTAGGTCCTATTGTAGATAATGTAAAATGTATAAGCGTTGAATTTTAGCAGTAAAAAACATATGATGAGAAAATAAGTATACGATAACGTACCTAAATGAAACCTCTTGGTTGATTATTAATTAAATAACACATTCGTAAGCTTAGTCACTCAGAGTACGCTCAGTCAGACAAAGGAATTATAAATGTTTTCGAAACTTACTTTTTGCAAATCTGTTGTAAGCGTAACATGGCCTTTGACTGTAAAGCTAGGCACGATGGCTCTCACTCTTCGAGGGCGGAGCGCGGAGCAAACGTCGGAGAGATCAGATTCCCTGGCCATCCTCGCCAGCAGCCTGCCGAGCTCCGGCGCGCCTCCCCTTGACGGCAGGATCACGAGGAGGTAATACCGCTCGGAGTCCAGTGGCAGGCGAAGAGCAGAAGCCTCTAGGTGTGGCAGGTATGCGTGCTCGAGGATTGTATCGTAGTGCATGTAGGTCACCTGGTGAAATGAAGATTTACGATCTAGATTAGCAACTAAGTTCGTTTGTCGATTTAGCACGATAAGGCGGATTGAGTGTTAAGTAGGTAGTTGTCTGTTGTTGATGTTTCGAAACTTTATAACTACCCCTTTTGATACTTTATACCTAGGTACTTACAATTTCTGTACCTAGTATTGTGGAACTGACCTGAACATTTCGTAGTCCATTTGCTAGAAACATTTTATTCCCCTCGAATGTTTGGCTAGCTGGATCCGCTGCGACAGGAATAGGGATGTCATAAGATCTGTGGAACAGATAGTCGTCTACATAGGGCGGATTTGTGTAAACGAAGTCTACGATCGATTTCTTCCGGCGTTCCAGCGTTTCTAATGTCGATTCATTTGGGACAGTTGTAGTTACGTCATCAGCTGCTGTCGTTTCAGTTTCAGACATAGCTGCTGGTGCCGAGCTTTCGGTCGTTTGCGTGGTTTCTGTTTCTCCACCTGTTGTGGAATCCGTGGACATGTCAGCTGTGGACCCTGCGGTACTGGGCATGTTTGAAGTCGTCTCTACTTCGTTATTAGCGGTTGGCTCTTCAGTCATAGCGAGAGTTGAAGATGTTTGTGGAGGAATAGATTCAGTATCCGTTTGTGCGAGACTAGTTGGAGACGGGGTAGTTTCTTCCGCTGTTGGAGCCGTTGTGGTTGTGGTTACCACCGTTGTGGGTTGTGCTTCTGTTGTTTGTTGCGAGGTCATTGCTGAAGTACCCTCTGTGCTTGCTGTTATCATTATTGGTGTAGTGCTTTCAGAGTTAGGAGCTGATGATGGTGCTGAAGTTGTTGGGCCTCGAATATCTACATCGCTTAAGGTCTCTGCGCTTGGGTTTGCCGTCGGATCTTCTCTTGTAGTAGCAGGCATGGTTGTTGGAGTGTCTGCTGCAGCCGTGGAAGCTGTACCAGGTGCAGCTGTGGAAACCGTACCAGGTGCAGTTGTGGAAGCCGTGGTAGGTGCAGCTGTGGTTGTCTCATTAGTTCCGTTAGTAGGAGCGAGCGTGGGCAGCTGTTCGTTATTATCCAGATCGAAGCCGTAAAACCGCAGAATCTTTTTGTATCCATCGTTAAAAGTAACATTTTCGTTGTTTAGGGCTAAGCCAGCGAGAAAACCTTCTTCAGGAACGAAGTATGTCTGTAAATCGAAAATAAAATGTAGGTAAAGCATTATCAATTGCATTTATGAAGTTATTTTATGTGGAATATCTGGCTGAATGGCTTGCATCCGTTTAAATTTCTATAAAAAAAAAACAGTCTAAATGCTTGGTTGATAATTTGTTGATAATCGCTAAACCATCGATCGATACCTATTGCAAAGAAAAGTCCAAATAAACCATACTTCCTATTCTGGCTCACTGAACCAATCAGTTCATTAACTGGTCAACCATGCTACTAAACTAGAGTAAGTGTCGTAGCACTTTTAAAAATGGGTGTCTGTAAAATTATTTAGGTAAAATACAGGGTGGTGAGTGATACTGATGCACGACGTGCATGGAATCACTGCACCATCCATGTAAAGTCGCCATCTCCAGCAGCACCCATTAGGTCTTACTTAGCTGCGGTACGGGGCTATATTTTCACGTTAGGCACTAACATTAAAAAAAAATAGTTTCACACAAAACACAATCTCACAAAATTATGACTCACTTTTAACGTCCGGTGGATATCCCTAAAGCCTACTCTCATTACATTCCTATTCCAAGGCAATTGCATAGCTCGTTGTATCTGGTACGAGGATTCCCCGTCAACACCCTCGTACAGGGCCACCAGGATCCCCATCAAACCGTAGGGAGAGAACGCTATGTTGTTATCATTCAAAAAGTTGTGTTCTGCCAGCACTTTCAGTCCAAAACCATTAGTAACGTCCACCATATGAGCTATGGGGGTACGGCCGGTGTCCCACACTTTGATTTCTATAGGCACCCCATATTCACTTGTCGCGGCAATTTGTATCGATATGCAGAGGGAAAGCAACCGCGCGATGGTGGCGCTGGTGGAGGCGCGGGCGCAGCGAACGCGACCGCCTGCGCGCATGGTGTTCGCGAATCTGACGCCGCTTCACTGACCACGGGCCCAGGTTTGGGCTAATCTTTACATCTAATTAGCAAAAAGACCCGAGGCTTTCGGTGAATGCCCTCGAGAGCTTATGCAAAAGTTCGCGAATTTGCTTCGCGATAATAAATAATGAACGAGATCTCTTCGTACCGTTGTTTTATTTCATGGTATGTAATTTTGATTGAAATTATTGTAAGTAAGCAGAGTAGGAAGGATTGGTACCTAAGTAGGTATGTACTTATTATGTGCAGTTCAATTTCATAATCCTTACTTATTTGCAAATTTGTGATTTGTAAATTTATTCGTCTCTTCTTTATACGAAACACAGTTACTTTTATAGCGTACTTCTGGTACAGTCGACCTCAGCTTGAGTATGCATAACTAGTGTCCACTTTCCTCGTAATACTTACTGCAATAGGTATTTAAACGCCTCCGTGGGTTAGGTCCTCGGTTCGAACTCACAAAGTTGATCTTCTTGTTTTCGAGTGGGACAACGTGTCGTCCAACTACCCGATGAACCCTGATGTTCGAGTTTTTCAACAGCCTACTACTAGTAGCAGGAACCGGGACCGACGACTTAACGTGCCCTCCGAAGCACGGAACCTTCGGATAATCAGGTGGTTTAGCCTGCAATGTCCTAACCAGACTGAGAACACATTCACAAAGTGATAATGATTAATATCGACTTTGTGAAGTGACCCACCGAGAATCGAACCCGGAATCTTCCGAGTCGGACTACCACCAAAGTTGATAATTATAATAATTGTTATGTATCTTTACACTTTGTGAGATTGAGCAGTTTGGTTTGGTCAGTTAGGCAGGACATTGCGCAGACAGTTTGAAGCATCCGATTATACGATAGAATAAGATAGTTCCTGACTCTGGACTGGAGGGGATGTTAATTCATCGGTCTATGATTCATTATTACCAGGGTTCATACAGTCAGTATCCAACATCTCATCAGCGCCGACTTGATCAGGCAGGAGTAGAAGTGGTCGCCATAGCCGAAATCGGCCGGAGAGATCATCATCCAACTTCATTATTGTGATGGTAGATAACGGTCAAATAGCAGGCTTCCGACATGATTGTGTAACGTCTGCCTGAGTAATCAATCATAGATAGCAACCGGGAACGACGGCACGACATGTCCTCCGAAGCACAGAACTAATCAAATCAGGTGGTTCAGCCTGCAATGTCCTAACCTAACCAGACTGGTAACTAGGACCCGCCGAGAATCGAACCCGGAATCTTTTGCGTCGCAGAAGATGCATACCACTGCGCGCCTGCGCTACATCGGCCGATACCCCGCACCTACTTCCTACTTCAGCCACAGCTTCAGCCTCGCACGCATTGCAATGATGCTCCGTTCAAGTTTTTTATAAGTGTTCTAACGAAAGGTTTCTATTCGGGGAATGAAGCATGGTTGTAAAGCTTTCAGTTTTTCAGTTAGAAATTTAGATAGAAAAGTTTTATGAAAAAGTTAGATGGTTAGTCTCTCGGTTAGTCTCGTTTCAAAAATTCAAACTTTGTCAGCCATAGACAAGCACCGGAAGAAAAAGCTATGCTAAGTTTTTATGGCATAGCTGCTGCTATGATAGTACAGATAGAGAGAGAAGTAATGTATTTTTTCATATGTGCTTTCTCTTTTTTGAGAAATTACGGTTGCTCAAATTCAATTTTGACAGCTTAGGAGACACTAAGTAATACGCTACCAAGTGAAATCGGTCACCAACGTAGCACAAATTATGCTCCGTCTCTTTTACAAAAGTAAAATTTACATATCTTTGTTTCACGTTTGTAAAATGACATAGTAGATTTTGTACTTGGTAAAGTAATACAGAAAATGGACGTCAAATTGCAAGAGAACAAAAAAGCGTCGCGTCTTTTGCTCTTTTGGATGTTATAGTCTCAGTTTTATCAATTTCTGCTATAAGTTCAGTGTAAACTTATAAGGAAGCTGCAAGGTATAGGCCTGTGTATGATAAACAATTCATCATCGGCGTCTTGACCCTCATTGACGACTTGTTAAAAGGTATGTAATTCACATCTTTGATCTGCCCTATTTGGATAATTATCGTAAGAATAACTTGAAAGTTACTGTGCAATGTGCATACAGGCCTAAAAATGACTTTGAATAATTTAAGAATTGCCTTTCGTACCAACTACCTCTGCCACAAAAACAGTAAAACGGAAAATAAGGTTAGGTTTTTGTTCTATGTATTTTGTTCCTTAAACAGCCTTTACGTTTCATCATAGGTCACTATAGTCGATTCTAACCACTATCCTCTCTGTTGGAATTCAATACTATGTTCTGGAGCACCTGTGAAGTTGGTCCATACAACTTGTACCTACATTAGAACTGAACTGGAAGTATCTACAAGCAGTGCTAAGACTCATGATAGAAGGATAATAATATTTTTAAGTGTTGGGTATAAATAAGCCACTTCAGCAAACCTATCTGTAGTGATTCAGGAAATGTTTTTCAACACCAATCTTTTATGGTATGACTGCATATACTGGTATATGGTCCTAGTCAGGATTAGTAACTAGTCGGATACAGCTATGTCATTCTTGATTGGCATTTATATACTCTTGCCTAATTTACTGTACACAGCAACACCATGGTGGCCGGAGAAGTAATGGTGCTGCTTGATAGCTTAGGTTGCAGGTTCAAATCCTGCCCAGGCATGCAGCCTAACAATTTCTCATATGGATTAAATGTACAAATAATCTAAGTAAAATGTAATATGTCTCTATTATGCAACTAATACTAATAATAATTACCAGTTTATGAATCCATTATGAAGTTTTCATCATATGGGAACAATATTCTAATTATTTAAAAACAGGAAGAGGCAGGATGACTGAACTGATTATAGGATTGAATAATTGATTAAAATCAATGCTAAAATTAAATAGAAGATACAGGCAAAGTGTTCAACAAAGCTATGATTTATTTGAGGTGTTAATTTTATTCGGAGAGCATTTGTAACCAAACAACATTGATGCACAAAATAGAGACTTTACAGAAGGATCACTCAACCATATTTAGGTTTTTCGCGATTTTCACTTGTTTCATAGCCAGGGTTCCTATTGGCAAAAATCTCTAAGTATAAGAATATCAAAACAGCAACATCTGATTCAAGAATGTACCTGAATCTGAGCCAAATTTAATAAAAGAAATATGAAGTTTGTGGCATCTTCTTAGTTACTTTGAGTTTCTCTGAGATTCCAGGTCATTTCAGTAAGTGTCAAAGTCATTGCTAGTACTGAGTGAGCCATCTGTAAAGGCACCCAGTGTGCCGTCTCCTTAATTTGTGATTGATGTGTCTACCAGCTCTTTTGGGACAACTCTTTTACATGATGTTATACTAGTTACTCTGTTCAAAATGTGATTCCTATTTTACCAACCTAAAAAAAATATTTCTTTAACCTGAAAAGTAGAGTGTTATGTATGGTTAGCACAGATCTTGTGAGTGGGGAGTGAACATTTGGATCGTAAGTATGTCAAATACAGTGTAAGTATCAATTTGTTTATAATTCAATAATTAAGAGATTACTTCCTTCCGGGGCAATACACTGAGAAGTATGAATTTGTTTTCCAGTTGTGGGAGTGTGAAGAAAGAAGATTCAAGTTTGCCTTACATTTGTGACAAATAGTTTATGAGCGTATATTGCTCATAAACTATCAAGTGTAGTGCATCAAGATGGACGAAGGACCACCGGGCGCGGAGGGCTATGAAGATGACTCGGTCACTGTGAAGCCCAACAAAAACCCTGTAGAAGACTCTTGCACCAAGGTAAATATGAAATTTAAAAGTATACCCAATAATACTTAAGATAAAGATCAGAAGTTTCAAATAAATTGCAAAATTGATGCAGATTTCATAATTTTTTGTGTTAAAAATACAAGATTTATCATACCCTTCATAAAATAAGATAAACCCTCTATCAAGTTTCTGTGGAGGTAATGATGCTTTTTCAAAGTGCTGCATTCCAGATAATAGTGTAAAAATAAGTTTTCATTTAGATTTGAAGTAAATTAATCATCAAGGGCTTTATCGTCTTATCAAATGTTTTATTGCATGAGATCTTAGTATTCTTTTACTACAGTGCTCCCTGGGCTTTTACAGATAATTTTAGGCCCTAAAGCTCTCTGTAAAGTTTAGGGCATGACTCAAACACAAAGATCAAAGAAAATAGTTACTTTAATGTTTGTCCCACAACTAGAGGCTTTAGTGCAGTCCTATCAATTTTATAATGTACTTGTTCTTAAAATTTGTGTCGAAACAGTTTTAAGCCTACCTTGAGAACTTTAATTATAGTCAGTAATTACAGTATCACAGTCAAAAATCTTCTCTTTTGTAGAGTTTTTAAAATGGGTTAAAAAGCTGAGATTGAAATACTATTTGTCTTGCTACACTTTTACACAAATAGGCGCGTCCACACCAAGCGAGGCTGTTTGCTGCCTCGCTGCCTCGCGAGGCAAACGACCAAAAAATTACGTTCCTCACCCGATGCAACGTATGCTCATGCTCGGGGGAACGCTCGCGCGCCGAGCCAAAATCTACGCGCCTCAGAAGTTTGCCTATAATTTATTTAGGCGTCCAAATTGGGCTGAACTTGGCTTGCCTGCGCACGAGCGTATGCCGCTCGAGGCATTGAGGCAGCGTGCAGCCTCGGTTGGTGTGGATGCACCTAATAAAGTTTAGCATTATTCACCATTCCAATAACACTGAAATATGTACACTTCAGAATGTCGTGGGTTAATTGGATATTATGTCATCCATCTTATTCCTGATTGTGATTATCTCAAAGTTATCAAATTGTGTTTTATGATTTACTATGCTTGTCTAAACGCGAAAGTATTGAAAGAATGAATGAATGGTAGTAAGATACCATGTTCACCTGCCTCGACGCTTCGGACGGGTTCTTGTTGAGTTGGTGACTGTGAATGGTGGTATGGAATTATCATGTTGATGAACTGGGAAATGGCAAGTGTTATGCGGTCAAGTTAGGTTCAGATAGAAGTCTTTTTTTCACTCCAGGGGGACTCAAGCCAGAGCCTATCATCATCTGGGCGCCCTTATCCCAAATCAGTTGCGGTCGGCGCAACATGTTCTGTTAGAGAAAATCATGTAGCAAAAGTGTTTGGCAATGTTGTCAGAGTATTGACGGTCAATACTCTTTGGGAATGGTATTGTAGTTGACCATAGTCGACAGACATTTAGCAGAGGTCAAAAACTCTACGTCGCCTGACGCCTTTTACTAAACACCCTTTGTGGACTAGGGTTGGCAGTATCCTACCTGTTACCACACGGTAAGCCAGCCAGAGCCTGTATCTCCATGTAAGTATGCCTCGCGTCCTCGCGGATACAGTGATCAGTCGAACGCAGCTATCGAAAAGCACCAAATAGCATATTCAATTCACTCACTTTACGATACCAGAATGAGTGTTGTCGGAACCTTCACAATCAACATTTAGTGCAACTGGTTACTTAAGTTCAAAAGTCAAGTCATGAACGCCAATATGGTGCTTGACTAGTTAATAGCATACAAAGTTATAATAAGTAGCTGTATGCTTACATACAACTGCTCTGTTATGTTATGAATTCTATCTAATAAACAACACAATATTAGTGCGGAGAATGCCAACTAGGCTTTAATAGCTAGGTAAGGTGGGAACTAGGTAATGCGGTTAAAAATTAGGGGACAAATCAGTGGCGGATCCAGGGGGGGGGGGGGGGTCATGGGGGACATGACCCCTGAGCCGGGCCCAGGTACTTGACTAAGTGGTTACATTATTGTTTACATATTGACAATGTCTTTTTTTATCAAAGTCAAACACAAGACTCCATTCAATTACATAAGCAAAAGCCGGCTTATGGCAAAATCGTCGACTTCATTCGGCCATCGTCCTAAGCTGATCCAGGTTTTCGGCCACAAACCTAGGATTTTGGCCGAAATTCTAATGGGAACAAAGAGTGGAGAGGTACGCTATGCACCTCCCCCTGTGCCGTTAAGGGTAGAGTTGGACACCCTGAGGCATCGGACGCCCTGAAGGATGGGGTAGCGTCAGACAGCCTGAAAAGCAAGATTGCCTCGGTTGACCTGGAGACAGACACCATAAGAGCAGGATGTACCACTGGACGCTTGGAAGGACAGGAGGTAGCGTCAGACGCCCTGGACGGCAGGGGGTATCGTCAGACGCCCAGGAAATCCAACGCCCGTCATCTTTTATCCTCCAGAGTGTCCGACGCTATCCACGCCCGCCAAGGCGTCCGTCGCTACCTCCCAGAACGTCCAAAGCTACCTTCTGCCTCTCAGGGTGTATGCCGCTACATCCAACCCTCCAGGGATGCCCTTTACGGCAAGGGGTAGCGTCGGAAAACCAATGCCCGCCACTTTTTATCCACCAGAGTGTACGACGCCACCCACGTCCCCCAGGGCGTCCAACGCTACTTTGTAACACAATCAATCAATCAATCATTTATTCATTCAACAGTACAACTGTGTGCGAATTATACAAATAAAATAATTTACAATCTAATCTAATCAATAGTAGGTCCAACGCTACCCCTTCCCGACTACGGCGTCCCTAGAGGGTTGGAGGTAGCGTCAGTCACCCTGAAAGGCAGGAGGTAGCATTGCACGTGCTGTGGGGTGGGAGGTAGCGTCGGTCGCCCCGGATGGCGTGGGTAGCGTCGGACACTCTAGAGGATGGAAGATGACGGTGGTTGGATTTTCTGGGACGCTACCCCCTGTCCTCCAGGGCGTCCGACGCTACCTCCGATCCTCCAGAGCGTACGAGGCAATCCTGCTCTTCAGGCTGTCTGATGTTACCCCGTGGTTTTAGTTATTGTTCTTAGTTACCCCCTGCCCTTCAGGGTGTCCAACTCTACCCTTAACAGATGTGCATAACATATCTCTACACTCCTTGTTCCCCCGAAATGCAAGAAAGCCATAATACTAAACAAATCTAGGTTTTCGACCAAATACCTGGACCAGCTTAGGACGATGGCCGAAGGTCTACGATTTTACCAAAAACCTAATTCTGTCATTAAACTGCGACGCATACAAACATACAGGCTCTCGAAAAACAACCCTTCTGAGGCAGTCGGGTCAAAATTACCTATAGCTCCTATAAAATTGTCTATGTGACCCCCCCCTGAGCCAAGGCTGGATCCGCCGGTGGGACAAATAATGTGTCCAACTGTCAACACTTACCAGTTATTGCAAGACTGTCTGTCTGGAGTTCATTTAATCAAACTACATGCTACAAGGACGAACATTATCCAAAAACGATTTTCGCATAGAATTTATATAGGTATGTAAGGAAACGGTAACAGTGGACGTTCAATCTATACGCGTACTTTTGTGATTCTGGTTACCAAAAAGAACTCGTCATTCGTGCTTGTGTTTCTTCTTCCTAAAATATTACATAGAGGTGTTTTGGTGAGTACTTACAAAACAAAATATATTTAGAAATAAATAAAATTGACCGGCTGACGTTCTGTTTTATTTTTTAACTATCCCACGGAGACGTTTCGGATTATATTTAGGGACGAGAACTCGCGTATTTTGTTTACTGCGGCACTTTTATCGGCAACTTTACCGTCGTATTTTCGGCGTTTCTTTCGCACCAGTTTTGTATGTATTGTAATGGTGGTATTATTGTGTTGTCAGGCGGAGCAAGAGTTCGTGGAGCACCTGAACAGTTTGAAGATCAAGCTCGAGGATGGGGAGGCGCGGCCCATGGTGGAGCGGCGCGGGCGCGACGTATCCGGCAAGTGGATCTACCTGTGCTTCCCGTGTGGCGCTATGTGCAGCGGGGAGAGTGTGCTGCAGGTGAGACTTTGTATACTTCCCATAGAAGATGAATGTTGATCGTGTTGTCCCTCGCACGGTATATAGGTATATGTATAATCAATAGGCGCGTCCACACCAACCGACGCTGCTCGCTTGCTCAATGCCTCGCGCGGCAAACGACCAAAAAATTACGTGGCTCACCCGAGCCAACGTAAGCTCATGCTCGGGCGAACGCGCGCGGGCCAGGCTAAACCTACGCGGTTCAGGAGTTTGCCTATTAATGTATTTAGGCGTCTAAATTGGGCCGAACCTGGCTCGCCTGCGCACGAGCGTATGCCGTGCGAGGCATTGAGCAGGCGAGCAGCCTCGGTTGGTGTAGACGCGCCCAGTGACCTATATTTCACGCTGCTAATGCACTAAACAGCTAAACAATAGAAAGTAGACAAGGCGATAATGCTAGACATGTAATCTACAGCATTGACCTATTGTTACAGACGCACATATCCGGCAAGAAGCACAAGACCAAGCTGGCACTTCGCAGCGTGTGGCCAAACAGCATCTTCACAGACCACCCCTTCTTCCAACAGGCGAAGGAAGCCAAGTCTGGAAGTAAGTCACAGTTTTGCAATGCTAGTGCAGTTTGTTACAAAACTATCCCGGTAGATGGAGCCCTGCCACGCGTTGGTGGTCAAGATCCGGCAAGAAGCACAAGACCAAGCTGGCTCTGCGCAGCGTGTGGCCCAACAGCATCTTCACAGACCACCCCTTCTTCCAACAGGCCAAGGAAGCCAAGTCTGGAAGAAAGTCGTGGTTTTGCAGTTAGTTACAAAACTATCCCGGTAGATGGAGCCCTACAAGAAGCACAAGACCAAGCTGGCTCTGCGCAGCGTGTGGCCCAACAGCATCTTCACAGACCACCCCTTCTTCCAACAGGCGAAGGAAGCCAAGTCTGGAAGTAAGTCGTGGTTTTGCAATGCTAGTGCAGTTTGTTACTAAACTATCCCGGTAGATGGAGCCCTACCACGCGTTGGTGGTCAAGATCCGGCAAGAAGCACAAGGCCAAGCTGGCATTTCGCAGCATCTTCACAGACCACCCCTTTTTCCAATAAGCCAAGGAAGCCAAGTCTGGAAGTAAGTCATGGTTTTGCCTTGGTGCATGCTACTCAATTAGTTGCAAAACTATCCCGGTAGATGGAGCCCTACCACGCGTTGGTGGTCAAGATCCGGCAAGAAGCACAAGGCCAAGCTGGCATTTCGCAGCATCTTCACAGACCACCCCTTTTTCCAATAAGCCAAGGAAGCCAAGTCTGGAAGTAAGTCATGGTTTTGCCTTGGTGCATGCTACTCCAATTAGTTGCAAAACTATCCCGGTAGATGGAGCCCTACCACGCGTTGGTGGTCAAGATCCGGCAAGAAGCACAAGGCCAAGCTGGCATTTCGCAGCATCTTCACAGACCACCCCTTTTCCAATAAGCCAAGGAAGCCAAGTGGAAGTAAGTCATGGTTTTGCCTTGGTGCATGCTACTCCAATTAGTTGCAAAACTATCCCGGTAGATGGAGCCCTACCACGCGTTGGTGGTCAAGATCCGGCAAGAAGCACAAGGCCAAGCTGGCATTTCGCAGCATCTTCACAGACCACCCCTTTTTCCAATAAGCCAAGGAAGCCAAGTCTGGAAGTAAGTCATGGTTTTGCCTTGGTGCATGCTACTCCAATTAGTTGCAAAACTATCCCGGTAGATGGAGCCCTACCACGCGTTGGTGGTCAAGATCCGGCAAGAAGCACAAGACCAAGCTGGCATTTCGCAGCATCTTCACAGACCACCCCTTTTTCCAACAAGCCAAGGAAGCCAAGGCTGGAAGTAAGTCATGGTTTTGCCTTAGTGCATGCTATTGCAAGTAGTTACAAAACTGTCCCGGTAGATGGAGCCCTACCACGCGTTGGTGGTCAAGATCCGGCAAGAAGCACAAGACCAAGCTGGTGCTACGTAGCGTGTGGCCCAACAGCATCTTCACAGACCACCCCTTCTTCCAACAGGCGAAGGAAGCCAAGTCTGGAAGTAAGTCTTGGTTTTGCAATGCTAGTGCAGTTAGTTACAAAACTATCCCGGTAGATGGAGCCCTACCACGCGTTGGTGGTCAAGATCCGGCAAGAAGCACAAGGCCAAGCTGGCATTTCGCAGCATCTTCACAGACCACCCCTTTTTCCAACAAGCCAAGGAAGCCAAGTCTGGAAGTAAGTCGCGGTTTTGCCTCAGTGCATGCTATTGCAATTAGTTGCAAGACTATCCGGTAGATGGAGCCCTACCACGCGTTGGTGGTCAAGATCCGGCAAGAAGCACAAGACCAAGCTGGCTCTGCGCACCATCTTCACAGACCACCCCTTCTTCCAACAGGCGAAGGAAGCCAAGTCTGGAAGTAAGTCCTGGTTTTGCAATGCTAGTGCAGTTAGTTACAAAACTACCCCGGTAGATGGAGCCCTACCACGCGTTGGTGGTCAAGATCCGGCAAGAAACACAAGACCAAGCTGGCACTTCGCAGCGTGTGGCCCCACAGCATCTTCACAGACCACCCCTTCTTCCAACAGGCGAAGGAAGCCAAGTCTGGAAGTAAGTCGTGGTTTTGCAATGCTATTACAAAACTATCCCGGTAGATGGAGCCCTACCACGCGTTGGTGGTCAAGATCCGGCAGTAACCACAAGACCAAGTTGGCGCTGCGCAGCGTGTGGCCTCACAGACCACCCCTTCTTCCTATACTACAGGCGAAGGAAGCCAAGTCTGGAAGTAAGTCGTGGTTTTGCCTCGGTAGAGTGCCGCGTGGTAGCGGCTAAGAATTTTGCCACCCCTCACCCCTATTCTACTCAGGGTATTTCGCAAAGGGCGACGTAGAGTTTTTGACCTTGGCTACAATATCTGCCGACTATGGTCAACCGTATATGGTGGCGGTAATACCACCTACGATAGCATTCATAAAGAGGGTTGACGTCAGGCAGACGGCCGGTCGTAAAATTAAGCAAAATTATTTTGCAATACGATTTGTGTTCAAACAGAACATGTTGCGCCGACCCCGAGCAGTTGAGCACGAGAAGCTGCTCGCGCGTTGTAGACGGCAGCTAAACTCTTCTAAAAGAAAATCAAAGCACGGCATTGCTAGCAACTCCGGAAATAAATTCTCCTAGCTTACCTTTAAGTTTTACCTGATATACGTCATCATCTTCTATCATTTTCTAAACCTATTTGACGGAAAGTGACAGCGCTAGTTTAAGGTAAGCTAAGAGAATTAATTCCCTGAAATGCCGGCATTATCTTATTAAGTAACATTTTTCATTTGAATGTTTTTTCCGCCGCAGCCGCCAGCGAGAAGGTTCTCCAGAAGATGGCGGAAGAGGTAGACCTGCATAACAAGCCTCCCAGCGCCTTGGAGGTCAAGTACAACAAGTATCGCGAACAGCGCTGCCACATTCAGGACACCATCGACCAAATGAAGTGAGTGTCTTTTACTTTAGCAAGAAAGAGACTTGCCAGAAGAGGGCGGAAGAGGTAGACCTGCATAACAAGCCTCCCAGCGCCCTGGAGGTCAAGTACAACAAGTATCGCGAACAGCGCTGCCACATTCAGGACACCATCGACCAAATGAAGTGAGTGTCTTTTACTTTAGCAGTTGCACTATCTTTTCTATTTATGGTCGTATTAAATTCAGTGCAAATATTTTCAGGGTGTGGTCTACTCGTGAAACTGAATTTTTTTCCCAATAAATCAAAATTAAAAAGAAATTAATTTCTTCCTCCCATACAAATTGACTCTGTCGAATGGTACATTTTGTATAGGAGACCCATTTTTATTTTTATACTAGCTGCCCGTCAGCGGTTTCACCCGCTGCAACCTATTATTCCGCGGGAAAAAAGCATTATTCGCCAAGAGATGTCGCTGTTAGTTTTCGGCGAAAACGTTTAAAACGCGAATCGGCTCAGTCACGCCACCTATTTCAAAAATATTGGAAAATTCGTGATCCCGTGGGAATGAGACATTTTTCCGTGGTAAAAAGTATCCTATGTGTTATTCCAGATGCCCTTTTATATTTTTGCAAACTTTCATGTCAATCTAATCAGCCGTTTTTGCGTGATGTCGTAACAAACACACACACAAACATCCGCCTTTATAATATTAGTAGGATTTCTACCTATGTTCCTTGGTGATAGTTGTTCAGTTTCACGAGTAGAACACACCCTGAAAATAATTGCAGTGAATTTAATAGGACCTCATATGGATCTCTTTCTTTCCCCCGTTAAAAAAAGAGATAGTAACGCACTGTAAGCTGATAGCACACGCCTTAGTATGGATTCGTTCCACAACTTGACCAACAAATGAGCTACTTTCAAAGCGTAATTTTTATGATACTATTAAAAATTTACGTAAAATTTCACTGTTTCTGATGACTTCAAAATCTTTCACCTAGCGCTTTGTACTTTTATTTTCAGGACCCCTTTGCTAGGACTGGAGTACCTGATCGAGCACCCTCCAGAGCAAGCCCACTACGAACCCTCGTACATCTGCGTGCTGTGCTCCAAGCAGGGCCACCCGCGCACCATCATGAACCACATGACCTGCTTCTGGCACCGCTGCAACTACCTGGTGAGCAGACAGGGGTATTTACCATGTAGGAAACTAGGACATTTGCCCCAGGGCGCCGAAACCATTTTGGCGGCCAGCCTTCGCCCTTTTCTGAATGGTAGCTTGCACATTGGGTATATCGTGTAATGCAGAGCTTGATTCGCTCGCAACAAGAGACGGTGTCGCACGCAGCTCGTAATGGAGATGTAGGCTTCGGTCTTTCGTACGAACTATGCATAAGAAGCGGTTGTCTGTAGTTCAATAAAATTCTATGGTTATGTTATCCTTTTAAGTTTCCTTAGTTGTTTTATATTTCGCGACATTTTTTAACTAAGAAGTAATTTGCTGCCATCCGCTACCTACCATAATATCCTCTATATTATCATATTTTTCGTTCCTCAGGCTCGTCATTTCCCGAAGGCGTCAGGTCTGCTAGCGCCGTACCGCGGCCAGAACAAGTACCGCGAGGGCGTGTTCGTCGTCATGAACCGCCTCACCAATCGCATCGAGGGGAAGTACGGAAGAATGCGCCCTGTCAACATCGACAAGGAAGAGTATGAGAAGGACAAGTGAGTGTTCTACCCTTTTCTAATACTTTCCCATAGGTATTCCACTTCCCGTGTTCTGTCCCTTTCCAACATTTTCCCATAGATATTCTACTTCCCAAAGGCGTCAGGGCTTCTAGGTCGTAGTGTTTTGTAATGAACCGCCTCACGAACCGCATCGAGGGGTAGTATGGCATGATGCGCTCTGTCAACATCGACAAGGAAGAGTATGAGAAGGACAAGTGAGTGTTCCATCCCTTTCTAACACTTGGCCATAGGTATTCAACCGTAAGGGAGTGTTTGTCGTTATGGACCACCTCTTGAACCGCATCGAGGGGAAGTATGGAAGGATGCGCCCTGTCAACATCGACAAGGAAGAGTATGAGAAGGACAAGTGAGTGTTCTGTCCTTTTCTAACACTTTCCCATAGGTATCATACCACAATGGAGTATGTATCATTATGAACCGCCTCACGAACCGCATCGAGGGGAAGTACGGCAGAATGCGCCCTGTCAACATCGACAAGGAAGAGTATGAGAAGGACAAGTGAGTGTTCTGTCCTTTTCTAACACTTTCCCATAGGTATTATACTACAATGGAGTATGTATCGTTATGAACCGCCTCACGAACCGCATCGAGGGGAAGTATGGAAGAATGCGCCCTGTCAACATCGACAAGGAAGAGTATGAGAAGGACAAGTGAGTGTTCTGTCCTTTTCCAACATTTTCCCATAGATATTCTACTTCCTTAGGGCGTCAGGCCTTTTAGTTTGAAGTGTTCATCGCTATAAACGTGTTATGAACCGCCTCACGAACCGCATCGAGGGGAAGTACGGAAGAATGCGCCCTGTCAACATCGACAAGGAAGAGTATGAGAAGGACAAGTGAGTGTTCTGTCCTTTTCTAACACTTTCCCATAGGTATTATACCACATTGGAGTATGTATCGTTATGAACCAACTCTTGAATCGCATCGAGGGGAAATACGGAAGAATGCGCCCTGTCAACATCGACAAGGAGGAGTATGAGAAGGACAAGTGAGTGTTCTGTCCCTTTCTAACACTTGGCCATAGGTATTCTTTTTTCCAAAGGCGTCAGGCCTTATAGCGCCGTATCAGAAGAAGGACTGTAACGTGGACTAACCAAAGTATTATTTACTCGTAGTTGTAAAAGCTACTACTAAATGTCGCTTCGAAACGAGCATTATGAGGTTGACAAATTCACCAGGGTCCGCCAGGCGCCCGTAGCTCAGTTGTCAGAGCGCTGGGACGGTACCCCACGGCCCCGGGTTCAAGTCCCGGCGGTCGCTGATGAATTTTTCAATTTTCTCATTTTCAATTTACCGCGAGGGAGTGTGTATCGTTATAAACCGCCTCACGAACCGCATCGAGGGGAAGTATGGAAGAATGTGACTTTCTTAAAGAGAATCTTGTAAATTCCTACTAAGAAATAAATTATTGAATTATAATTATTATGAATGCGCCCTGTCAACTTCGACAAGGAAGAGTATGAGAAGGACAAGTGAGTGTTCTGTCCTTTTCTAACACTTGGCCATAGGTATTTAACCGTAATGGAGTATGTATCGTAATGAACCGCCTCACGAACCGCATCGAGGGGAAGTACGGAAGAATGCGCCCTGTCAACATCGACAAGGAAGAGTATGAGAAGGACAAGTGAGTGTTCTGTCCCTTTCTAACACTTGGCCATAGGTATTCAACCGTAAGGGAGTATTAGTCGTTATGAACCGCTTCTTGAATCGCATCGAGGGGAAGTATGGAAGAATGCGCCCTGTCAACATCGACAAGGAAGAGTATGAGAAGGACAAGTGAGTGTTCAGTCCTTTTCTAACCCTTTCCCATAGGTATTCAACCGCGAGGAAGTGTTAATTGTTATGAACCGCCTCACGAACCGCATCGATGGGAAGTACGGCAGAATGCGCCCTGTCAACATCGACAAGGAAGAGTATGAGAAGGACAAGTGAGTGTTCCGTCCTTTTCTAACACTTTCCCATAGGTATTATACCACAATGGAGTATGTATCGTCATGAACCGCCTCACGAACCGCATCGAGGGGAAGTATGGAAGGATGCGCCCTGTCAACATCGACAAGGAAGAGTATGAGAAGGACAAGTGAGTGTTCTGTCCTTTTCTTACACTTTCCCATAGGTATTCCACTTCCCAAAGGCGTCAGGCCTTCTAGCTCAGTATCAGAAGTACTGTAACGTGGACTAACCAAAGTATTTAGTTGTAAAAGCAACTACTAGATGTCGCTTAATCGTCGCTTCGAGACGAGCAATAAGAGGTTGCGAAATGCACCAGGCGCCCGTTGCTCAGTTGTCAAAGCGGTAAGACGGTACCCCACGGTCCCGGGTTCAAGTCCCGGCGGTTGCTGATGAATTTTTCAGTTTTCTCATTTTCAATTCACCACAAGGGAGTGTTTATCATTATGAACCGCCTCACAAACCGCATCGAGGGGAAGTATGGAAGAATGCGCCCTGTCAACATCGACAAGGAAGAGTATGAGAAGGACAAGTAAGTGTTCTGTCCTTTTCCAACACTTTCCCATAGATATTCTACTTCCCAAAGGCTGACGCCTTCTAGTTTGGAGTGTTTGTCGTCATGAATCGCCTCACGAACCGCATCGAGGGGAAGTACGGAAGAATGCGCCCTGTCAACATCGACAAGGAAGAGTATGAGAAGGACAAGTGAGTGTTCCGTCCTTTTCCAACACTTTCCCATAGGTATTCCACTTCCCAAAGGCGTCAGGCGAATCGCATCGTGAAGTGTTTTTTTTTATGTAGCCTGTATTGTGTCCCACTGCTGGGCAAAGGCCTCCACTTTTTCACGCCACCCATCCCGGTCTTGAGCTTCGGATTTCCGAAGTAAAATATGAAAAAAAAAATTTGGCCTCCCATACAAATTTACTCGGTCGGGTGATACATTTTGTATGGGAGGTCCAAAATTTTTTTTTCATATTTCGACCTAAGTTTCTTGGGAAAAGTTGTTCAGTTTCATGGGCTGAATCACCCCTTAAAATATTTGCAGTTGATTTTTTTACCCGACTGCCTCAGGTTATGTTTTTCGAGAGTATATATGTATATTTACATGGACAAGAAAATCCTTTTTCACGGGCTACAGCCCAAACGGATAGTTGGATTTGGACATATGAGGTGTCGTTACATTCGTCTCAGCAGCGGGAGTGACACTGGGTATATTACAAACTTATAAATTCAAAATGGCCGATTTTTATCGCAAAATAGAGCTTTGAAATGACCGCCGCCGGGTTTTTGTTTTATAATACATCTGCTTGTTACATACTGTATTTCCTTATCTCTATAAGCTACTAAAGTGTTGAAAATATTTTCCTAGGGAGTTGATCCACCAGTGGATATTCAAGTCGCACCACTTCTCCGAGCAGCCCGGGTGCACCTTCGAAGAGGTGGTCGACGCAGACCTTATCACGTCGCTGCATGAGTCCAGTAAGTATATTATTATGTTGGCATTTGACTAAAGCAGGGTGATGGCAACCTAGAATAGCTTCACCCTATAAGATGACTTCGGGTTTCATAATAGGTGCGTCCACACCAGCCGAGGCCGCTAGCTACCTCACTGCGCGCGGCATACGCTCGTTCGCAGGCGAGGCAAGTTCGGCCCAATTCGGACGCCTAAATAAATTAATAGGCAAACTTCTGAGGTGCGTTGATTTTGACTCGACCCGCGCGCGTTCGCCCGAGCACGAGCTTGCGTTGCCTCGGGTGAGCCACGTAATTTTTTAGTCGTTTGGCAGTGAGGCCTAGGGCCTTATCATACTAGCGTTTTGCGAGCGGCCGCGCGTCTAAACCGTTGCAATCACGCCGCGGCTGCGCAGCGAATTCGTCGCGGTCGCATATTCGCAAAGTTTTAATTTCGTATTTGTATTAGAATGTATGCGATGAAAACGTTGCGAATCCGCCGCGCGTCCGTGAAGAATTCACGCGAAGTTTTGAGAAGATGAGGTTAAAACCCATTTATTTATTTTCAGATGAAAAGGCGAAATTAGAAGCAGAAGGGTGAGTTATTTTGTAATTTTCCGAATTGAACTTATAACATGTTATATTTGATATCTCTCTGTAGTTTTTTTATGCTTGAAATAAGTGTTTTAAATGTTATTTTGCCCGTAGGAAGGAAAAAGATCCATCGCCGCCGACCGTTGCAGCGCCTCAGAAACCTAACTACGTGAGTATGGAATCTATATTGTACACTTTGTCGTTGGACTTTAACGGAATCAAGAGAAAAAATGCTAAAATCAAGACAGAGTTCGGAAGAAAGGAATATGTATAATTTTTACGCGGATCGTTTCGCGACAGCGAGAAACATGTAGAAAAAGCGCTGCGATGTTTGTATCAATCACATACGAGTTTCCAAAACAAAAATCGCCCCTGGCGAGAAAAATATTTCAAAAAGAAAACGCATTTTAAACATAAATTAATTATCTATTGAATACCAAATTTTTAAAACACTTTCAGGTGTACAATTTACGAAAACGTGCAAAATTTTTACCGCAGATCGCCAGTACAGATGACGAAGGGCGCTGGTTCAAATCCAGGGTGTGGTAAAAAATTTACACGTTTCCTAAATTAAATTTTCTATTGTATTATTTGCAGCGTCGGCATGACAGGCGCAACTCTGACGAGCTGTCAGACATCAGCGACGATCACAACACGCGTCGCACGCTGCCAGACCGCGACCATAGAAGGTACTGTATACATACAGACTGTTCATTGATTATTTGCAGCGTCGGCATGACAGGCGCAACTCTGACGAGCTGTCAGACATCAGCGACGATCACAACACGCGCCGCACGCTGACAGACCGCGACCATAGAAGGTACTGTATACATACAGACTGTTCATTGATTATTTGCAGCGTCGGCATGACAGGCGCAACTCTGACGAGCTGTCAGACATCAGCGACGATCACAACACGCGCCGCACGCTGCCAGACCGCGACCATAGAAGGTACTGTAGTATACAGACTGTTCATTGATTATTTGCAGCGTCGGCATGACAGGCGCAACTCTGACGAGCTGTCAGACATCAGCGACGATCACAACACGCGCCGCACGCTGCCAGACCGCGACCATAGAAGGTACTGTAACAGACTGTTCATTGATTATTTGCAGCGTCGGCATGACAGGCGCAACTCTGACGAGCTGTCAGACATCAGCGACGATCACAACACGCGTCGCACGCTGCCAGACCGCGACCATAGAAGGTACTGTATACATACAGACTGTTCATTGATTATTTGCAGCGTCGGCATGACAGGCGCAACTCTGACGAGCTGTCAGACATCAGCGACGATCACAACACGCGTCGCACGCTGCCAGACCGCGACCATAGAAGGTACTGTATACATACAGACTGTTCATTGATTATTTGCAGCGTCGGCATGACAGGCGCAACTCTGACGAGCTGTCAGACATCAGCGACGATCACAACACGCGTCGCACGCTGCCAGACCGCGACCATAGAAGGTACTGTAACAGACTGTTCATTGATTATTTGCAGCGTCGGCATGACAGGCGCAACTCTGACGAGCTGTCAGACATCAGCGACGATCACAACACGCGCCGCACGCTGCCAGACCGCGACCATAGAAGGTACTGTAACAGACTGTTCATTGATTATTTGCAGCGTCGGCATGACAGGCGCAACTCTGACGAGCTGTCAGACATCAGCGACGATCACAACACGCGCCGCACGCTGACAGACCGCGACCATAGAAGGTACTGTATACTGTTCATTGATTATTTGCAGCGTCGGCATGACAGGCGCAACTCTGACGAGCTGTCAGACATCAGCGACGATCACAACACGCGCCGCACGCTGACAGACCGCGACCATAGAAGGTACTGTATACTGTTCATTGATTATTTGCAGCGTCGGCATGACAGGCGCAACTCTGACGAGCTGTCAGACATCAGCGACGATCACAACACGCGTCGCACGCTGCCAGACCGCGACCATAGAAGGTACTGTAACAGACTGTTCATTGATTATTTGCAGCGTCGGCATGACAGGCGCAACTCTGACGAGCTGTCAGACATCAGCGACGATCACAACACGCGTCGCACGCTGCCAGACCGCGACCATAGAAGGTACTGTATACATACAGACTGTTCATTGATTATTTGCAGCGTCGGCATGACAGGCGCAACTCTGACGAGCTGTCAGACATCAGCGACGATCACAACACGCGTCGCACGCTGCCAGACCGCGACCATAGAAGGTACTGTATACATACAGACTGTTCATTGATTATTTGCAGCGTCGGCATGACAGGCGCAACTCTGACGAGCTGTCAGACATCAGCGACGATCACAACACGCGCCGCACGCTGCCAGACCGCGACCATAGAAGGTACTGTAACAGACTGTTCATTGATTATTTGCAGCGTCGGCATGACAGGCGCAACTCTGACGAGCTGTCAGACATCAGCGACGATCACAACACGCGTCGCACGCTGCCAGACCGCGACCATAGAAGGTACTGTAACAGACTGTTCATTGATTATTTGCAGCGTCGGCATGACAGGCGCAACTCTGACGAGCTGTCAGACATCAGCGACGATCACAACACGCGTCGCACGCTGCCAGACCGCGACCATAGAAGGTACTGTAACAGACTGTTCATTGATTATTTGCAGCGTCGGCATGACAGGCGCAACTCTGACGAGCTGTCAGACATCAGCGACGATCACAACACGCGTCGCACGCTGCCAGACCGCGACCATAGAAGGTACTGTATACATACAGACTGTTCATTGATTATTTGCAGCGTCGGCATGACAGGCGCAACTCTGACGAGCTGTCAGACATCAGCGACGATCACAACACGCGCCGCACGCTGCCAGACCGCGACCATAGAAGGTACTGTAACAGACTGTTCATTGATTATTTGCAGCGTCGGCATGACAGGCGCAACTCTGACGAGCTGTCAGACATCAGCGACGATCACAACACGCGCCGCACGCTGACAGACCGCGACCATAGAAGGTACTGTATACTGTTCATTGATTATTTGCAGCGTCGGCATGACAGGCGCAACTCTGACGAGCTGTCAGACATCAGCGACGATCACAACACGCGCCGCACGCTGACAGACCGCGACCATAGAAGGTACTGTATACTGTTCATTGATTATTTGCAGCGTCGGCATGACAGGCGCAACTCTGACGAGCTGTCAGACATCAGCGACGATCACAACACGCGTCGCACGCTGCCAGACCGCGACCATAGAAGGTACTGTAACAGACTGTTCATTGATTATTTGCAGCGTCGGCATGACAGGCGCAACTCTGACGAGCTGTCAGACATCAGCGACGATCACAACACGCGTCGCACGCTGCCAGACCGCGACCATAGAAGGTACTGTATACATACAGACTGTTCATTGATTATTTGCAGCGTCGGCATGACAGGCGCAACTCTGACGAGCTGTCAGACATCAGCGACGATCACAACACGCGTCGCACGCTGCCAGACCGCGACCATAGAAGGTACTGTATACATACAGACTGTTCATTGATTATTTGCAGCGTCGGCATGACAGGCGCAACTCTGACGAGCTGTCAGACATCAGCGACGATCACAACACGCGCCGCACGCTGCCAGACCGCGACCATAGAAGGTACTGTAACAGACTGTTCATTGATTATTTGCAGCGTCGGCATGACAGGCGCAACTCTGACGAGCTGTCAGACATCAGCGACGATCACAACACGCGTCGCACGCTGCCAGACCGCGACCATAGAAGGTACTGTAACAGACTGTTCATTGATTATTTGCAGCGTCGGCATGACAGGCGCAACTCTGACGAGCTGTCAGACATCAGCGACGATCACAACACGCGCCGCACGCTGCCAGACCGCGACCATAGAAGGTACTGTAACAGACTGTTCATTGATTATTTGCAGCGTCGGCATGACAGGCGCAACTCTGACGAGCTGTCAGACATCAGCGACGATCACAACACGCGTCGCACGCTGCCAGACCGCGACCATAGAAGGTACTGTAACAGACTGTTCATTGATTATTTGCAGCGTCGGCATGACAGGCGCAACTCTGACGAGCTGTCAGACATCAGCGACGATCACAACACGCGCCGCACGCTGCCAGACCGCGACCATAGAAGGTACTGTAACAGACTGTTCATTGATTATTTGCAGCGTCGGCATGACAGGCGCAACTCTGACGAGCTGTCAGACATCAGCGACGATCACAACACGCGCCGCACGCTGCCAGACCGCGACCATAGAAGGTACTGTAACAGACTGTTCATTGATTATTTGCAGCGTCGGCATGACAGGCGCAACTCTGACGAGCTGTCAGACATCAGCGACGATCACAACACGCGTCGCACGCTGCCAGACCGCGACCATAGAAGGTACTGTATACAGACTGATCATTGATAGCGTAAAAGGGTCTTTACTTTTAACCTACGGGCAGTCCTGGTTAGTCCTGCGCGATCTCCTGCCAATTGCCGGCTCAAAGATCGCGCAGGTCAGCCTCTACCATGGTTATTTGATGCCCTCAAAATATTCCTTCTGTTTCAAATTATTCTTATTATTATTAACAGCCTATTGTGTCATTTGTGTCCCACTGCTGGGCAAAGGCCTCCCTTTCCTTCTGTTTCAAATACGCAATGTTTTTAAATTGTTTAAACTTAAGTGCGCCATTTTAACTTTAATTATATATCACATGGATTTTAGCACTTACATTTGGGTTCAATCCCGCCCGCTGCCCCCTCCGCTCGTGCTTTGCGAGCGTTGGTCCGCAGGCAGTGGCAGGAGAGACGCTAGCGCGTACAGACAGATGTCACTCCGCCCGATGAAGGTCCACCGACTGGACCGAAACCGTCGCGATACCTACCGCGATTGAACCCAAATGTAAGTGCTAAAATCCGTGTGATATATAATTAAACGCAATGTTTTATTTTGTATACTCTCAGGGACAGGCACGACCCGCGGCGGGACACTCGTTTCCGTCCGTACGACAACCGGCGCCGCCCGGAGGAAGATGTTGGTTTTCGCTCAAGGTTCGCAATTCGCAACCCCCCCGACAAGGCCAAGCAAGAGAAGGTAACACATGCCACTACCACAATATAGAGTTTATAGAGGGTTCACTACACAAACGGCGCCGCCCGGAGGAAGATGTCGGCTTCCGCTCACGGTTCGCAATACGCAACCCGCCCGACAAGGCCAAGCAAGAGAAGGTGAGACATGCCACTACCACAATATAGAGAGTTTACAGAAGGTTCACTCGACAACCGGCGCCGCCCGGAGAAAGACGTCGGCTTCCGGTCACGGTTCGCAATACGCAACCCGCCCGACAAGGCCAAGCAAGAGAAGGTGAGACATGCCACTACCACAATATAGAGTTTATAGAGGGTTCACTCTACAACCGGCGCCGCCCGGAGGAAGATGTCGGCTTCCGGTCACGGTTCGCGATACGCAACCCGCCCGACAAGGCCAAGCAAGAGAAGGTGAGACATGCCACTACCACAATATAGAGAGTTTACAGAAGGTTCACTCGACAACCGGCGCCGCCCGGAGAAAGACGTCGGCTTGGTTCGCAATACGCAACCCGCCCGACAAGGCCAAGCAAGAGAAGGTGAGACATGCCACTACCACAATATAGAGTTTATAGAGGGTTCACTCTACAACCGGCGCCGCCCGGAGGAAGATGTCGGCTTCCGGTCACGGTTCGCGATACGCAACCCGCCCGACAAGGCCAAGCAAGAGAAGGTGAGACATACCACTACCACAATATAGAGAGTTTACAGAAGATTCATTAGGCACAGGATGATGTCGGCTTCCGCTCACGGTTCGCGATACGCAACCCGCCCGACAAGGCCAAGCAAGAGAAGGTAACACATGCCACTACCACAAACAGAGTTTACAGAAGGTTCACTCGACAACCGGCGCCGCCCGGAGGAAGACGTCGGCTTTCGGTCACGGTTCGCGATACGGAACCCGCCCGATAAGGCCAAGCAAGAGAAGGTAACACATGCCCGTCGCCCGTACCACATGCTACTGTTTAGGAAAATAGACATAGTATGACTAAAGTCCCGACCATAATCCATTTTAATGGTTGCCCCAGCCTATAAAACTGAACAACTTTCCGCAAAAGACATAGGTCGAAACATGAAAAAAAAATGGCCTCACAAACAAATCGATTTGGTTGGCAGGTTCATTTTTGTATGGGAGACATTCGATCTATGTTCCTTGAGGAAACTTGTTCAGTTTCGTGGGCCCTTTAAAATATTTTCAGTTATTTATACCTTATTATATGTAGAGACAAAAACAAAACGTAGGTAATAATAATAACTATGTGTAACAATTTGATACAAAACTCCCAGGAGAAACGTCCGCCCAACTACGAGCACAAGCTGAAGATGGTGGAGAGTATGAAGAAGAGCGCTGAAGATTCAGCTAAGAAGACGCTCGCGTACCACGAGAAGAACCCGGAGAAACACCCGCTATATCCTGAGGAGTGGAAGAAGTTCTGGAACCGACGCTACAAGGAGATACAAGCCGGTACAATTTAAAATTTATAAAATGTTAAATTGCTTTATAGAATCTATGAAATATACATTTCACTTAGGCTATAGTTAAGAAGATCACTGGCTGCATTTGACGCTGTCTGGCTGTCATATGGCGCTCCTTTTCCCACTTGGTGGTGAACTCAAGTGAGAAAGGGAGCGCCATACGGCCGCGAATGCAGCGAGTGGTCGTTTCGATAGTAATATCCCGAGACACAAAGCGCTCTAGTTCGGTATGCTTATCGTTTTATTCTCGATAACCAAATGCTAAAGGCGTCAGTTAATAGCACAATGTCGTCGATGTATATATATTGTAAATATCATCTACTCTTCAAGTGGCGGATGCTATTGCTGATCAATAACACTATAACCTAAACAGCTCAGGAGATGTGAGCCCTCGCTTCGCCTTTGATAGAGTCCGATAGTCATTCAGCGTTCATATTCCAGAGGGAAAAGACCCGTCGAAGCACGACTTCAAGCCGGAGTGGATCGTGTTCTGGACCACTCGCATGAAGGAGCTGCACGACGAGGAGTTGCGGGCTGCAGTGCTGGAGATCTACAGGAGATACCGCCTCACCCCGCCGCCCGACAAGTCGCCCGAGCGCCAGCCGCCGCCCCGCCAGCGCTCCAGGTAACATACATCTGCCTATAAATCGCGCCTTTATAGGCAAAGCGTCAACGGCCGTAGAAATACGGCCGAGCGCGGCCAGCCGCAGCCCCGGCAACGCTCCAGGTAACGTTAGAGAGATCATTTAAATCCATTGTAAAAAGACGTCGTTTAATTCGGATGGATTATACGGCGACCATAGTATTACGTGCGGCTCAACATGGTCGCCGTATAAACCGTTTGAATTAAGAAGGCGCTCATTTCCAATGCTACCAACATGACGCCAGAGGAACTATTTGATGAAACGCACTCTACTATACGGGACGAGGTGTTACTATTCGAGCGCGCAACATTCCTGGGGCCCGTCTTATAAATCTGACAATTGTAATTACAATGACAATTTAATGTTCATTGCGTCGTCAGCGAGCCGATTCGCTTCCAAGAACTGAACTATGCTTACAAGCTTCGCAATGTAAATTGAATTGTCATAGTAAATTTCAATTCTCAGCTTTATAAGACGGGCCCCAGTTATGATGATCTCTCCAGCCGATTTTGGCCATGGCGACCACTTCTACTCCTGGTCAAGTCGGCGCTGATGCGCCCGTAGCCTATTGTAGCCGATTTTGGCAAATACCCCCGTGCACGGTGTGAGCAAGTGAGTTTGCCATTGATATAGTTGCGGGCTGCTGTACTAGAAATCTACAGGCGGTGCCGGCTCATCCCGCCGCCCGGCAGCGCTCCAGGTAACGTGCATCTGAAAATGCCCTCATTTCGGGAAATAAATTCTCCTTTCTGAACTTAGCTTCAAGGAAAAAAGGCGTACTACCTGGTTCACAAAAGAAGGGCAACCGAAATTACAACATTATTGTTGAACGCAATCAATAATTTTGCCATCTTTCCCCATCCTTTGTGAACCATGTAGGTAGTACATGAGTCGTCCTACAGGATGCCGTCTTGTGGGGCGCCCCTGTACCGCTGCAAAGACGTGGTGCATACGGGCCTCCGCTGTATGACGTGTATTGTCCGCGCGTACTCGCAATGAGAGAAATCGTGCGAAGTTCACTCTATAATCTGCACCACTTTAAGTAAAGTAAAGTGACGAGCTGTATAATCTAAATACACAGGCGGCGTGTGCTCTGCGCTTAAGTATTTCACATGGTTACTAACGAATGTCTTTGTTTGCCAGGCCCCGCGGCTACTCTCGCGAGCGGCGGCGGTCCCCAGAGCCTCGCAGGAGATCTCCCGAGCCCAGACGTCGCTCACCCGAGCACAGGAGACGGTCGCCGCCAGACATGCGACGAGACACGCGAAGGTTAGTATCATAGTCAAAACATTTATTTCTTAGCAGGAATTTACAAGATTCTCTATAAGAAAGTCACATTCAAATTCAATCTAAAAAAAGCAAATAGAAATTAGGCAAATTTTTTATTATAACAATTTTTTGTTCCTTCTCTAAACGCGGCTCGGGCGGGATAAAAATAAAAATAAAGGCACTTCTAACTTACTTACCTACATTAGACCGTATATTATTTCCCCTTTTTTCTTTGGTTATTTAAGAAAGTAACTGGAATAGCCGTGTGATGCCGGTGTTGAATAGTATCACCCCAGTTCTACCCAAGGGTGAGGTAAAAAGCGACTATGAGATAAATATCCAGGGAATGGGCAACCGCATTCCATATGAGTTAAAAATCTTCAAATCGGTTTTATAACATGCGTTCTTCTCCCTCAGATCTCCTGAGTTCCGCCGTCATTCCCCAATGCGTCACTTGCGAACTCGGTCGCGCAGTCCTGTGCCAAGGTAAGAAAATATGCTGATAAGTGTTTACTTTATCAAACTTATGGCATTGAAAAGTTCAATTTTTTTCTTTACATGAAATTCTGTTAGCATATTTTTGTAGCATTGCGAACCCACGTCTTTGGCGGTCTATGTTATCAAACTACGCAAAATTCGATATAAGTTGCGTAGCTGGTTTAATAATAAATTTTGACTGTAGACTTGTAGACAGTAGTTTGAAAAATAAGGCACTGGACAAAAAAAAATGCTGAACTTTTACGTGTTATTATTTTTTTGTTATAGAGCCCGCAGTCCACCACGTACTCACATCAACTTGGACTCGCTCCGCCGCAGCCGCAGCCCCCTGTCTCGACGCGAGGAGGTGTCCAGGAACCGCAGCCCCGCGCCCGTCCACCACCACGGGCCGAGCAGCCAGACTGTGATGATCTCCGACGACGAGCTCAAGCCGTACGTATCAGAGGTCTAGCTACCTGGTCCCGCAGCCCCTACGAGAGGAGGTGTCCAGGAACCGCAGCCCTGCACCCGTGCACCACCACGGGCCGAGCAGCCAGACCGTGATGATCTCCGACGACGAGCTCAAGCCGTACGTATCAGAGGTCTAGCTACCTGGTCCCGCAGCCCCTATGAGAGGAGGTATCCAGGAACCGCAGCCCTGCACCCGTGCACCACCACGGGCCGAGCAGCCAGACCGTCATGATCTCTGACGACGAGCTCAAGCCGTACGTATCAGAGGTCTAGCTACCTGGTCCCGCAGCCCCTACGAGAGGAGGTGTCCAGGAACCGCAGCCCTGCACCCGTGCACCACCACGGGCCGAGCAGCCAGACCGTGATGATCTCCGACGACGAGCTCAAGCCGTACGTATCAGAGGTCTAGCTACCTGGTCCCGCAGCCCCTATGAGAGGAGGTATCCAGGAACCGCAGCCCTGCACCCGTGCACCACCACGGGCCGAGCAGCCAGACCGTCATGATCTCTGACGACGAGCTCAAGCCGTACGTATCAGAGGTCTAGCTACCTGGTCCCGCAGCCCCTATGAGAGGAGGTATCCAGGAACCGCAGCCCTGCACCCGTGCACCACCACGGGCCGAGCAGCCAGACCGTCATGATCTCTGACGACGAGCTCAAGCCGTACGTATCAGAGGTCTAGCTACCTGGTCCCGCAGCCCCTACGAGAGGAGGTGTCCAGGAACCGCAGCCCTGCACCCGTGCACCACCACGGGCCGAGCAGCCAGACCGTGATGATCTCCGACGACGAGCTCAAGCCGTACGTATCAGAGGTCTAGCTACCTGGTCCCGCAGCCCCTATGAGAGGAGGTATCCAGGAACCGCAGCCCTGCACCCGTGCACCACCACGGGCCGAGCAGCCAGACCGTCATGATCTCTGACGACGAGCTCAAGCCGTACGTATCAGAGGTCTAGCTACCTGGTCCCGCAGCCCCTATGAGAGGAGGTATCCAGGAACCGCAGCCCTGCACCCGTGCACCACCACGGGCCGAGCAGCCAGACCGTCATGATCTCTGACGACGAGCTCAAGCCGTACGTATCAGAGGTCTAGCTACCTGGTCCCGCAGCCCCTATGAGAGGAGGTATCCAGGAACCGCAGCCCTGCACCCGTGCACCACCACGGGCCGAGCAGCCAGACCGTCATGATCTCTGACGACGAGCTCAAGCCGTACGTATCAGGAAATAAACATATGTATGTCATGCTTATGTATCTTATATCTCTTGCGGGATAGTAAAAAAATACGGCCATCTACACCACGTCTGACGAAAGTTCTAGAGTCATTCAGAAGACTGTAATCAAGGAATAAAAAAATGGGAAATTATTATTTTTCATGAAGCAGTCATCTAGTCAAAAGTAGCCAGCCTTAAGTGCTCAACACCTCAAGAGACATGCGTCGAACTGCGGAGTCTTGCCACCCGAGCCAGCTCGCCCTGCTTGAACGCAGCTATTTGGCTAGTTTGCTAGCAAGGAAAAAACAATGAAATAAAACTCCATTAAGCCCCTTCATCGGCAATTCCTAACACATTTTTCAATATTGTGTGCACTGATATTTCACATATCCCGTTTATCTGCAACTTCTACACATTTACCATAAATATGATTCTTTTTGACGTGTACTTTGAAATCTTAACCCATTTAATTTTCCTACACAGCGACGACAACCTGTCCCCATGGAACTCAGACAACGACCTCGACTCTCTCGGTTCCCTGCCGGACGCGCGCTCGCCCATGCCTCCGCGCTCCCACACCGGCAGCGTCGTGTCCTCCAGAGCCTCGCGACCCAGGCAGTTCCCGGGCTACCAGGGCGTTAGTCGGGGCGCTGATCCTAAGGACCTAGGACCGGCGGAGAATGTGGTAGCGACGTTGAGGCTGCTGGTCGCGTTGGAGGATTACTTGGGCAGTTTGGGACCGAAGATAGTTGATCTCATGACCGAAGCACTGAAGATGGAGAAGGTAAGAAATTCTAGCCATAAATTGTCATAAAGAAGTGACTCTCTCGGTTCACTGCCCAACGCGCGCTCGCCCATGCCTCCGCGCTCCCACACCGGCAGCGTTGTGTCCTCCAGAGCCTCGCGGCCCAGGCAGTTTCCGAGTTATCAAGGCATTAGTCGGGGCGCTGATCCAAAGGATTTAGGACCTGCGGAGAATGTCGTAGCGACGCTAAGATTGCTGGTCGCGTTGGAGGACTATTTGGGCAGTTTAGGCCCGAAGATTGTGGATCTCATGACCGAAGCGCTGAAGATGGAGAAGGTAAGAATTCTAGCTATAAATTGGGAAGTGACTCTCTCGGTTCCCTGCCCGACGCGCGCTCGCCCATGCCCCCGCGCTCCCACACCGGCAGCGTCGTGTCCTCCAGAGCCTCGCGACCCAGGCAGTTCCCGAGCTATCAGGGCGTTAGTCGGGGCGCTGACCCAAAGGATCTAGGGCCGGCGGAGAATGTAGTAGCGACGTTGAGGCTTGCTGGTCGCGTTGGAGGACTATTTGGGCAGTTTGGGCCCGAAGATCGTTGATCTCATGACCGAAGCGCTGAAGATGGAGAAGGTAAGAATTCTAGCCATAAATTGTCATTTACAGAAGTTAAGTTACCTAGTTGCCAGGGCGTAGGTCGGGGAACTGATCCTAAGGATCTAGGGCCGGCGGAAAATGTAGTAGCGACGCTAAGATTACTGGTGGCATTGGAAGATTACTTAGGCAGTTTGGGCCCGAAGATTGTTGATCTCATGACCGAAGCGCTGAAGATGGAGAAGGTAAGAATTCTAGCCATAAATTGTCAAAAAGAAGTGACTCTTGGTCCACCCCGAAGCGCTCGCCCATGCCCCCGCGCTCCCACACCGGCAGCGTCGTGTCCTCGAGAGCCTCGCGACCCAGGCAGTTCCCGACCTACCAGGGCGTTAGTCGGGGCGCTGATCCAAAGGATTTAGGCCCGGCGGAAAATGTGGTGGCTACGTTGAGATTGCTGGTGGCATTGGAAGATTACTTAGGCAGTTTAGGCCCGAAGATTGTGGATCTCATGACCGAAGCTTTGAAGATGGAGAAGGTAAGAATTTTCACCATTAGTTGACATAAAACAGTTCTCTAGTTTAGTGGGTCGAAGCCGGAGGGGGCTGATCCAAAGGATTTAGGGCCGGCGGAGAATGTCGTAGCAACCTTAAGGCTGCTGGTCGCGTTGTTGGAGGATTACTTGGGCAGTTTGGGCCCGAAGAGATCTTATGACTGAGGCTTTGAAGATGGAAATAGTAATGTAATATACTTTTTTTTACTCTAAGTTATGGGTTGGCAGTCTAAGAAAGGTCTACATGCATGATCGGTCCTGAAGCTTGTTTGTTTTGAGATCATAAAAACAGAAAATGAAACTTCGGTTATGTGTGTATCGATTTAATGAAACTTTCGACTTCCAGGACTCACCAAACTCCTCCGAAGAGCTACTCGAGCGCGAATCTGCCGTGGTCCTCATAGAAACCGCTAAAGAGAAGTTAAAGGGCGCGATGCAAGCAGGCTTAGTGCCACCTCAAGCGCAAGGGGCGTTGCGTAACGCCGTCGTGCGAGCTGCCAGCACACTGCACGAGGCAGACACGCGGCAGAAGAAGAAGCAGGTTAGTCTAGTAACTTTTCTGACTAATAAATCCATGAGTTTAGTTCTTATATTTTTGATTTTTGACGATTTCTTTGACTTCTATGAAGACTTTTATGGTTTTCTTCCACTTCTATTAACTTTTTCGAAATAATGACTTTTACTTTTAGACTTCTTCTATTTACATGAAAACTTTAAGAGCGAACGTGTCGTTTGATTGATTTTACTTCAAGCGGTTTGCGCTTTCGAGCGACTCAGCGTTCATCCTTACAGATTTCTTCGACTTTAATGAAGCCTTTTAGTTTTTTTCGATTAATCTTGGATCTGCTTTGCGTCATTTAATATTCCACTTTATTTTCCAGCAGCAACAAGCTAACAGCAAGTCGTCTGCGGCCCCGGCGGTGTCGGTGGCCGGCGTGGGGTCCGTGGACCGCGCTTCGATCGCGCAGCAGATGGCGGCCGCGCTCATCGCGCAGGGCAAGACCGACGTCTCCAGCGAGGAGCTACAGCAGCTCGTGGACGCTGTGGTATGTTATATACAGCAGTAGCAGCAGGTGGCGGCCGCGCTCATCGCGCAGGGCAAGACCGACGTCTCCAGCGAGGAGCTACAGCAGCTCGTGGACGCTGTGGTATGTTATATACAGCAGTAGCAGCAGGTGGCGGCCGCGCTCATCGCGCAGGGCAAGACCGACGTCTAGCTACAGCAGCTCGTGGACGCTGTGGTATGCAGGTGGCGGCCGCGCTCATCGCGCAGGGCAAGACCGACGTCTCCAGCGAGGAGCTACAGCAGCTCGTGGACGCTGTGGTATGTTATATACAGCAGTAGCAGCAGGTGGCGGCCGCGCTCATCGCGCAGGGCAAGACCGACGTCTCCAGCGAGGAGCTACAGCAGCTCGTGGACGCTGTGGTATGTTATTATAACATTTCGTTTTTCTAGCAGTAATCAGGTGGCGGGAAAGAACACACCGTCTCCGTATGTGTGAGTAACGCGCGACACTTAAAGGATCATATGAACGCGTGATGACGTGCACGCATTTTCCGGCAGTGTACCGTCTCGCCTGTAATCCCATACATTAAAACCGGTATGCATGTGAAGACGTGCACGAATACGCAAGCGATGTGCTCTGCGCTTGATATTGCACTACGAGGAAGCGGTAGATATTTCAAATGATGCGAGTTTTAAATGAAATTGGTTTGTTTCTTCATTGCTATTTATTTTCCCAGGTGGGCATGGCCGAAGCGAAGAAACGCGAAGCAGAAGTGAAGGCGAAACAAGAGGCTCGAGCACTCGCGGACAAGGCGTCTCGTCCCCCCGCGCCTTCCCCTGCCCCCGCGGCTAAACAAGCCTCGGGCTCCGCCTCCGCGCTGCAGATGCTGCAGTCCGCGTACGACGAGAACGACAAGAGGTAATTACTTCATTAAGCAAAGCAGAAGTGAAGCAGGGAGCCCGCGCACTCGCGGACAAGGCGTCTCGTCCCCCCGCGCCTTCCCCTGCCCCCGCGGCTAAACAAGCCTCGGGCTCCGCCTCCGCGCTGCAGATGCTGCAGTCCGCGTACGACGAGAACGACAAGAGGTAATTACTTCATTAAGCAAAGCAGAAGTGAAGCAGGGAGCCCGCGCACTCGCGGACAAGGCGTCTCGTCCCCCCGCGCCCTCCCCTGCCCCCGCGGCTAAGCAAGCTTCGGGTTCCGCCTCCGCGCTGCAGATGCTGCAGTCCGCGTACGACGAGAACGATAAGAGGTACACACTTAATTTGCTCTAAGATTTTATCCTCCCGTCGACAAATGTCACAGTAGCGAAATGTCCCGCTTGAAATCGGGACATTTTGCTAGTAGCTAAATGTCACACTCGCGTAATGTCACATTCGCGTAATGCCACATTCGTGTAATGTCACACTCCCGTATCACGTAATCTCACGCTCACATTGCTCGGGTATCGGTTTTAAGCTTCCCTCACACCTATTTAGTACCTATGTAAGATTGAAATATTTGGTTATTATTTGCTTTTATAAAATTTAAGAAGGATATGTTTCGTTTTAAGAAAATAAAGTTTATTTTAAATGAGTCTGTTTTATAATTTATTATAATAATCTACCCGTATTCCTACTGGATAGGTAAAGCGAGAGGGTGACATTCAGCTACAGGGACATTCAGCTACAGGGACTTTAAGCGAGAGGGACATTTAGCTACAGGGACTTTTAGCGACACCGGAACATTTCGCTACTGTGACATTTGTCGACGGGAGGGATTTTATTTTGGGTTTTTGACGGCCTTCCTCAACAAATGATGTGTAAGGCGCAAGTTCTAAGACGTGCGACGTGACAAACGGGATGGCATCTGTCAGACAAGTGATCGACAGCCGTCATCGATGCGATGCGCGTCTCACGTGTGTAGCTTTGTCTCTCCTGTTTCGTACATTTTATATGGAAACGGTTTCAAGAGTTGCGATGTCGCATGTCTCCTCTGTGTAGCTAGCGCCCAAGTCGCAGGTTTAAATGAATTACCTTGTAAACTAAAATTCTGAATTTGTTATCCACAGGTCGGAAAAAGAAGACGTACCAGACGCAATGGACGGCCTCTCCGACTCCGACTTGGAGACTCTCCTCAAGAACTTCAACGAGCTGTCGGCTGAAGAGCAACACAGTCTCATTGCCTACCTAAAGAAGCTGGAAGCTCGGGAGCCTCAGCGCGTGGAGAGGCTTCGGCAGTATGTGAGCGCAGCTGCTACGACCGCCCCCGCGGCGCAGGAGGCGGCCCCACCGGCGAAGAAAGATGATGCCAAGCTGGTCACCATTGAGAGCGACGACGATGATTACACCGTCGAAGACGTAAGTCCCCAACATCAGTTCATAAACATTTCAACCATCGCCATGTTCGGAGAGATTGATGATCACTGTATAAAATGAATTCGCTTGTTTCTCTGTCTGTCGTGGAATTCACTAAATCCTAAACCACGTAACGGATTTTGGAGCGGATTTTTTGTAATAGAGTGATTCACGAGGAGGTTTGTATGTAACACAAGCCGGGAAAATGAGTTGCTGCGGGTAGAACCTCTAACGGGTCGCCACTTTGATCATATTTTGTGTTTCTATGGTGAATCATTGTTTCGCTTTTGCACATTTACTAACAGTTTGATCATGTTTTTGCACTTTTCGCAGTATTTGTAAAGTTTTGTGATTGTTTGCTTTATTCTTTTACACATTACTAAGCAACTAACAGTATTTTTTTTGCATTTATCTCATCTTTTTTTAACAATGCTCCATGTAAATTGTATCACATCGACATGCTCTAAACTACTTCCCATCTGTTTGATTCTCCATCAAAAGCTTGATTTTCGTGGTTGAACAGGTGTTCCGCTTGCTGCAAAAGGGTCTGAAGAAGAAAATTATGTAAAACTTTAGAAACTAAGAGCAAGTGTGAATGAAGATGCGTGCAGAAACAGGTGATTTTGGCCGTATTAATTTATTGTTGTTTATTTTCGAGAGGTAGAGTCGGAGCGAAGCAAAATGCATTTGAGTATACATTTGTTATTATGGAAATAAAATTAATGTAAAATGATTTCACGAAACCTGTTTCAGACAAATCTTCATTCCACATGTTTTAGTGTTAATCGGGTCTTTTGTTTGACTTGATGCTAAAGAACTTATAAACTTCGTTTCGGCTCTGCCCGATAAATCATGCCTTAAGGGGGATCGTTACGTCATACAAACTAAAATCTGAACTTCAACCGAGTTACACATGAGCTAAACAACAATTTTATCAAAAAATCTTTATGTGAGATGAGGAAGGCACACGTAAATATGTCGCAAAACTGCTTAACGTAAAAAATATCAAGTATTTTCTCCACAAAAAAATTAAACGTGTTTATTGCAGCAGTAGCTCCATCTATGTTCATTAAGTGGCAACACGGTTTTTACAGAGAAATCTGATGGTTAAAAAATTATTTGTTTTATTTTGCGAAAATGTTATAAAAGCACGGGACTTCCCATCAAGTTTTTTAATCATAATTTTGTCTCATTTAAAGACGTAACTCCATTTAAATTTTGTATGGTAAACGATCCACCTTAACCACTCTGTAGTAACAACCTTCTGTAGTAATCTATCTGGCCGTCCTATCACTGCTGGTTTGCAAAACGATATACCAACTCATCGATCTCGTCTTTTACAGGTTTTCAAGTCGGTCACGCAAAAAGTAAAAGAAGATCAGATTCGCCAAGAGATGGAAATAGTAAAGAAGTCTATCGAGGAGACGGCAGCGGAGTCTGAGCGTGTCGTGCAGCCCACGATCGACCTAACAGATACGTCGTCCGCGGCCGGCCTCTTCGCACTCGTGCAAGCCTCCATAGCGTCGTCCTCTACCGCGCAAACCCCGCAAGACGTCGTAGCCAGCGTCAGTGCTAACATTCCGCGCTCCTTCGGCGACGCGCCCGAGCCCAGCGTCGGAAACAACCAGCCATATAACAACCAGGACTCGTTCGATAACCAAGACTCGTTTGGAAATCAGGGCCCAACAGGCCCCTTCGGCAACCAAGGCCCTGGTAACCAGCGGTTTCCACCGAATCAGAACAATTTCGGCGGGCCTAATCAGGGTTTCGGAGGGCCTCAAGGCAACTTCGGTGGACCTAATCAGGGTAACTTTGGTGGGCCTAATCAAGGCAACTTTGGAGGGCCTAATCAAGGCAACTTCGGTGGCCCGAATCAAGGTAATTTCGGAGGTCCTAACCAGAATAACTACGGTGGACCGCCTAGAAATTTCGGTGGACCGAATCAGGGCAACTTTGGAGGACCCAACCAAGGCAATTTCGGTGGAAACAGAATCTCGCCTTGGGAGAAGGATAACAACATGAACGCAGGGCCAGGCGGCTTCGGGCCTCCCGGGCAGGACTTCAACCAGGGCCCGAGAGGCGGCGGCAATATGAACGGCCAAATGCCGAATAACTTCGGAAATCAAGGAAACTTCCAAGGCAACAACTTCCAGGGGAATAATAACTTCAGAGGCCGCGGCGGCGGCGGCGGGCGGGGGAACTTCCGAGGCAGGGGGAGGGGGTTCTTCTAAAGGCTTTACGAAGCCTTATTATTGCGTGTCTGTGACTGCGAATTGCATAATGGCAAAGAGATTTTATGTATTGCACGAAGTTGCATCACAAGAGTTTTATGAATTACCTGTGTATTAGATTTTCAATGTAAACGTAAAGTGAATAAATGGTTCTTACAATAATGTTCTGATTTTCTTTGCAAGTGTATTAATGCCTGATCTACACCCCACACAGAACTAAAAATAAATAAGCCCGAACTAGGTAATATTAAACATATTTTATTCAACTATTTACACTTATAATTAACATGATTCAAAAGATCATACAAATAAAAATTCACAAATTAGCTACACCAGTATTTACTTTACAACGAATGCATATAAAATAATAGGCGTACTCTACATGGCCATCTTTTGGTAGAATGTAGAATCATCTTTCTCATAAGAGCGAAAGAGATGACGATTATCGATTCTACTAAATGTGCGCCATGTGCGGAAACGCCTTTTATTTATATCATCAACTACTTGGTGTGCCAGGTATACTATTCTATTAGTATTCCCCGTATTCCATAAGCGCATCCATATGCTCAGTTTCCGGTAGGATATCAATCTCAATGGGCTCTGTCTTCATTTTATCCGCCTTGGGGTCGAGCGAGAAGAACCGGAACAGCTTCCCCAGATTGATGATGGAGTAGGCGGAGTGCGCCAGCCAGTCCTCCACCAGCTCCTTCAGGACTTGGAAACCGGCGGTCACTTGCGGTGATACGCGCGTTTCTGGAAACGAAAAGGTAATGTCAGTAAATTAAGCTCATAACCCGGCGCAAAATGTCATCATTTTAATTATCCTCGCAACATGTCACGTTTGCGTAATGTCACGCACACACTATTATAAGCAAGTTTGAGTGAAAAAAAAACTTCTGGGCCACTGACTGGTACTGAAATCTACTACTAGGCAGGTATAAAATACCAGGAATGATAGGAATTTTCCTCAGGAATTATCAGAAACAGGAAGTAACAGCTTAAAACAATCTTATGTGCAATTATTTTGATCCGACATTTTGCTAAAGTGACATTTGAACTCAGGAGCAAACTGAACAAAAAACTACAGAAGAAACTTACTTGTAGTGTTAGCCTTGCTGAGATCAAACAGGAACAGAAAGAAGTTCTGCTGCAGGTACAAGTCTTTCTCCGTGTAGTCTCGGAACATGACGCCCTTCTCACACTGCCGACACAGCGGGTACCCGCCCGCAAACGTCTGCGGCAGCCGCGCCGTGCGGTAGCCACACGCTGGGTCCTCGCAGGATATCCAGCCCGCGTAGTACAGCGCGTGGTACTGCCGAAGCTGCGCACTTAGCTGGTTCTGAACGCACGCTAAGTAATCTATCGGTCGAACTGGGCATTTCTCGTTCTGACACTTCTCTAGGAACGTGATGAACTCTTTACCCATCGGCGTAAACGTTTCACGAATCCTATTTTCTGTTTTACAACCTTCGTTTACGCAGACGAAAGTGAATTCTTTACAATGCCTGTATTTCTCTTTTTCGTTCTCGACCTCGAATGTCTCTGTTTCGGCATTTTCTCCTCTTCTGATGATCTGTTTGTATCCAGATGGATCAAGTCCTAAGCAGTCGGCGACGCGCGCCGGGTCCATACCTTCTATAGGCTCGCATATTCTTGAAATAACTGGATGGAGTTGGTGTGCTAAGTAATATTTGTAGTCGACTTTGAGATGCTCAGAATTCTTCAACTCTTCTATGTGATATGCTCTCTGTGTAGCCGAGTTAGCTGTTCCGTCTTCGCAAATAATGTAAGGCACTATGTCGCCTTTTTTGAACCTTCTGCTGTTTTTAGCGTTCAGTCTTAGCGCTACTTGTACGTGAGGTTGCAAGTTTTTGTCTGCGTATTCGTTTGGATTCTTCGTGAGTTGTTTGGTTATTGTTAACATGGACAGTGGCATTTTGTTGGTGGTTAAATCTTCTTTTAGTTTGTTCAAATGGGTTTGAATACTCTCTAATCTCTCGTCAGGAGTCATTTCTGAAAGGATCTGACTCAGGATGAATTTTCCTGCCTCTGCTGCCAGTTGCGACCAATCACGTCGCACGATGTCCAAACCTTTATGCTCTTGAGTGAAAACGTATTTTCCGTTCTTGTCCTTGCTGATCAAGACAGCTGCGTACTTCTTTTTCTTCAGAAGCAGAAGGTATCGGAACACACCATCGATATCGAGTTCGATCTGTCTGTACTTCTTGTTGATCTCTCGCTTCAAGTCGTTACCGATTTTGAACACTTGATCGTATTCCAAGATGTTGGTGTTGATCATCAAACTGTCGGTATCACCGTACACTACTTCATAGTTCTGCTTTTGCACTATTTCTTTGGTGTCCATGAGGATTTCTCTGCCCTTCATCGTGACTAACGCCGCCAGCGGCTTCGCGTAGAACCGCGAGTGAGTGAAACCGAGACAACCGTACATGGAATTTGCTGTGAGTTTCAACGCCATCTGTCTTATGTTGTACTGCATGTACAAATCATTTGCTAGGTCTGGTGTTTTCATTAGTTTTTTGACTTCTCTTCTGCTTTCGACTAGTTTTCTTATCTGTGTGGGTAAAACGCCGAACTCTGTATTAGAGCCTGGTAGCACGAGATTTGCGACGTCTTCGTCGGAAGCGCTCGCTACTTTCCTTTTTATTGTCGTGAAGCAGATGTTGTACTCTTGGATGATGCTAGGATAAAGCGAGTTAAAGTCCATGAGCAAAATCAGTTTATCGTAGAAGCCTTTCTTGGGTTCCAAGACGAGACCTCCAGAATACGCAGCTTTCTTCTTTCCTTGCTTTTTGGGAACACTAGCTCCTTCTTCTTGGTCATCATCTGCATCATCCACTGCTGCCTTCTTGCCGTACACTTTATCCGGTACGATATAATTCTTCTCCGTGAAAGCGTGTAGAAGTAGGAATTCATTTCGTTCCGATCTGCCGCCCATGAGGGTTCTGGACATGATGTTACCCGCGATTTGTGTGATTTGCAGTGCGAGCGGTATAACGTTCAGTTCACACATGATTTTGAGAATGTATGACGCGTCTTGCATGCTGAGCGATACGAGCTGTAGCAAATCCCTGCTGTTTTCGTAGTATCGCGGGAGATCTTCTAGCGGGACGTCGACGCGTTCGCCTTCTTTCATCTTCAACACGTTTACACATAAAGTGTCCAAGTCGAAGCTTCTCGCTCGGATAAGTTCCATAGCAGAGAGTTTAATATCGCACACGAGGCGACCTAAGAAAGCGTCTTTTGCTGCAAACTTCCTCATTGGGGGATTCGACCTCTTCAAACGGCCGAGACGTGACCAGTTCGGAATATGTAGATCCAGGATATTACCGATGAGTAAATCTTGTTGGAACCCTTGCAAATCGTGGCCTACGACCAAATCTGGGTCCAGTTTCCAGAACTGAACCATGAAGTAGTTCAATAGCTCTCTCTCTGTGTCGCATTTCGTTAGTTTTGTTGCGGTGTATTGCGGCAGAGCTTGTTTGAGGTCTAGGGGCCAGATTTCGTTGCATTTCGTCATTACTGCGAAAAAAAAAACACCACTGTGAGACCGACTATTACAAATAGTCTAATTTATTTGATGAAATGTTTGACGCTAAAAATATACTTACCACAGAAATGTTGTTGGAACGGCGGATTCGGCGGGGGCTTGTGAATAGGGAAGCTGTTGTGTGTCAAACAACTCAGCATGAGGATCTTCGTCTTTCTCGTTTTTGGATCCATTGTATTCCTCATATTTATCTGAAAAATTGAGAGGGTAATAGTAGTTGTGAGTGAAGCAGTATTTGTTCAGTATTTTATACTTAGGACTTCAGTTCTTACCATAAAATGTTTTAATCCATGTATAACGCCGTCAAAAGCAGCAATATTTTAAAACCATAATTATGCAAAATTATTTCATTATATTCTCGTCTTAATACAAATTTTATCAGAAACTTACAGTGGCAGTGACGATAGGCGGCGGCTCGAGATCCTTCCCTTCCCTTATCACACTGATATGCTCCATTTTCTCACAAGAAGCTTCTAGCTTACACCACGACACTTTAGCTTGGACATTGTCTGGATGCTTGACCTCCAGCCAGCATGGGCCTTTGATCTTCCGCTCCAGTAAGAAGGTTTCTAATGACGAGGTGTTGCTGCCGAATATGTGCGAGAATGTGTGGTACTTCTTGCCGGCTGGTGGTGGGGGGATTGAGGCCTATCAAGGAGAAAAAAATGCAAAGTAACAGAAAATACTAAAGTAAAACATAATTGATTATTTTGCTCGTTATAGTTGCATCGCGTCCTAACACGCGCACATTTCTGTTGGAAATGAACTAAGATGTCGCGATTTTCTTGATAAAAGCCCTTCTCCTGCAGTTGAAAACACTTTAAATTTTGTTTGCCTAAAAAAAGAGCATGCATATTTCGATGATGCATATAAATTAGGCTAGTCTGCAAACTGACTCTACATTCTAACTAAATAAAAAAAAAACAATGATGGAACAACATTTCAATTGAAAACTTACAGAGTATCTGACTTCCAGATAGTCAGACTCGGCAGGTATGTCAGGCAGGTTGAAGCAGTAGTTCTTGGTGACCTTCCTGGACTTGAACTCCTTGAGGCCAAGCTCGCTGGCCACCGACCGGTTGAACTCCTCGTACACATCCATCATGGTCACCTCATCATCTGTGTTCTCTAGGGTTACTGGGTCCAGTTTCTGAAAGGAATCATATTCAATCTGTAACACTATGTCAGAAGAAATCAGTACTATATTAGTTGTTACTACTTGTTACAGACCTGTAACAGACTTAGGAAAAGGTTGGGTAGGATAAAATATTAAAAAGGCATTGGGGCTAGCCATTCTAATCATAGACAATGTAACATCGTTTATCTCCTGTATTTAAAATGATAACCAAAAGTATCTGAATGAATTGACTTTACCAACAAGTGAAGCCTTTACAATCAATTATCCTTGTCATATGACCATGCATGCTAAAAAGAAAAGAATACTCACATATTCTCTAGGCAGAAGGAACAGCTGGCGATTGACATTCTTTACAACTAAGCAGCAGGACAAACAACCAGCTTTCTTATTAGAAGGGTTGGCATACACTTTGCCAAACAGATACACAACTCCAGGTTTGACAAACTTGTCTTCCCAGGCATCTAGCCAGTAAAATCTAAGTATTTTCTCCCCATCTTCATTGGTTTGTAAAGGCAGCTGTCCATCAGAATGAATGGACGGTGCTACCTCATTAGCCCCACCCAGGTCAGACCAAGTACTGTTCAAAGCTTTTAACTCTTTTGGTGATTGCTTTTTGGTTTCTGAGAATACTTCAAAATCATCATTCAGGAATTCCTCTGCTACATCTGTGATAGTGTTTGCAGAACAAGGTAGATCCTTGACTGGAGTTTCCTTCTTGACTTCAGGGGTGGCAGTAGCATCATTGCTGAAGTCATCATCAAAGTTGATGTCTTGTGTTTCGAATTCTTCAATGTTCTGTGTGGCTGAGTCATCCAGTTCCTCTTTTATTTCCTTGTCTATCTTCCAAGCAGGTTTCTTTGCTGGCTTTTCAACTGATTTTGGTTGTTCAAGCCTTTTCAGTAGCTTTTCATCAGCAATATAATTTTGTTCCTGAAACATTAGCCATATTTATTTTACATATTTTATCCATTTTATGGGAATAAATATGATCTTTTGACTGGCACAATCATCTAAGATAAAGCTGCATATGTGCAAATTTTTAGACCTTGGTGGTTTATAAGTAAATGTAAAAAAATTTCATTCAAACAGAAAAGTTTACTTACAGTTATCACTTCTTTGGGTTTGGCAGGTTCTTTACCAAAAGTAGTAGCAGAAGCAGAAGGTTTCTTCACTGAACTTGAGAGAGTTTTGAAGTAGTTCTGTGCATCCCTCTTGCTAGCATCTACAATGTTGGTTTTGGTCTGCACCAGCGGCTTTGGCTTCACTGCAGAGGATGTGGCTGAACCATCGAGGTCAGACATGATGTCTGAGAGGATGTTGTCATCTGATGTCTTCACTTCCTAGAATAAATAAACACATTTCACACATTTTAAATGTTTTCTTATATTCTTAAACAATTATACAGGGAAAGACTGAGGCTGTTTTGGATCCCAAACTGAATGAACAAAATTATTATTATTATTATTATCAGCCTATGGTGTCCCACTGCAGGGCAAAGGCCTCCCCTTCTTTTTTCCACCAATCTCTATCTTTGCTTAGCTCCCACCAGTCTTCACGATATGAGCAAAATGCCTCTATATAATAGAAGCAAAGTTTGTATTTTGGTAAAAAGTTGCTATGTTCAGTTACAGGTGTAACAAACATATACAATTCACACAGAAAAATTGCGTACATTCTCTTTAACTAACTAGGTTAGGCATTATAGGGTTGGGTTTACCTCTTTCTTTTTAGTAGGCATGGCTCCAATCAAGTTCCGAATGTTGCCTTGGCCAGGTGCAGCCACTTGGGCCTTCCTTTTGAGTCCTCTACCAGACTCCTTCTTGTCCTTAGCCACGTATGAGTCCTCGATCTCATCATCATCGAATATTTCTCTTCCATCTTCCACATAGCCAGTTCCATCTGTAAGAAATTGGAAAAATTGGAATAAAATTTCTCTAGGAAATGATTCAGACTAGAATTTGCGAACCTGGGCTTGTATACCTTTAATAAACTCACCATCATCTTCAATCCAATCGTCCTCCTGCCGCTGTAAAACTCGGTCGGTGTATTCTTTCTCATCCACCGTATCGTAAACGTTTTCCATCTCATCGACGTCATATTTGTGCTTTGATCCCTTGTTCTTTAGCTGTTTTAGCTTCTCGAGAGCAGAGAAACGACCCTGCTTGTCGGTCTTCTGCCGCTTCGCTCGGGAAGCAGCTGAAAATCGGATGAAAACAATACGAGGTTAGATTTTGTTGTTTCTTTGCCTTAAGGCTATCCATGAAGAGCAGGAGTAGAACTTTAACGTGCGTTTTCCTTACCTATTGAATCTGCCATAATACCACAATAATTTTATAGATATCACATGAATTTATTTAGATTTTCGCAAAATAAAACCAAACACATCAACTCACGATTTGACGTTTTGTTTTGGCGCGAGAAATTGAAAAAAAAATGAAGCTTCTGTCTGTTCGGATACATGAAAAATCTTGACGAAAGTCTTTCGTCATTCTTTCGTCAAACGAATGGCGATAGTATCCGAATTTTTAGCAGCTGGCTGCGGCGGTGTGGATTTTCGCGCCTAATTTGTTGTCAAAAATCTTGTTTGGTGTCGAAGACATTATTTTCGTTGTTTTTGTGTGGATTTCTAATAATTTTTCAGTATTTCACATTTCTAATTATCACATTTTATCATCATGGCTATGAGAGACTATACCGCCGATAAAGGTAACACTGCGAATATCCTATAAATCCACCTAGCAATCCACTTTGGACAAAGCTGTTTACGATCCCTTATTTTACAGAAACGTTCAAGAATTTCTTCATCGACTTTTGCCAGACTGATGATGAAGGGCGGAAGTTCTTCAAATACGCTGAGCAGCTCACAAAGCTAGCTCATCGTGAACAGGTAATTATTTAGGTTGCTTTATGCAGTATTAAATTTTTTTTTGACCCGTTTCAAAAAAGAAAGGGTATATAAATGTCGGCCGGAGGTTATGCTTTCTCACTATGGGATCGCCGCCATTCATATTCTCTTTTGAGTAACGGGTAGTATAATTTGTGGTGTTGTAGGTGGACTTCATCGTAGACCTGGACGATGTGCTGGAGTCGCACGAGGAGCTGGCGCAGGCGGTGCGCAACAACACTCGCCGCTACGCCAACATGGTCTCCGATGTGGTGTATGAGATGCTCCCCGATTATAAACAGAGGGAGGTAGGTATCTGTTTTCACCTCATATGAGAAGATAATAAAATTTATATTTAAATATAAAATAAAAGTCTAACAAGTGATAGGCGAGAAACCACTCAAGGCAAAATCTCGAATCGGAGGCCAAGACATGACACACTTTTAGTTCTCAAGCTAGTGGAGTGAAGTAAGATAGATTTTGTATGTTTATCAATAAATTTTTTAGTATTACTTAAATGTGAGAAACTCCAGGGCATTTTGTACCACTGGGATGCCATAGGACTTCAACAACATTATCATTACTTTAATGTTTCCTATTTTTACAAAGTTTTTGAAATGACATCACTAGAGCTTACAGAACAGAAAGATACAGTATTTTCAAATATTCAAAGTGGTGTCATGTCCATTCAATGTGGAGGAGGGGGGCACCAAAAATTTATTTTTTTGTTATGGAGGATTATATATTTAGTCTGTTCTTTTCAGGTTGCTGCCAAAGATGCGCTGGATGTGTACATTGAGCACAGAATAATGTTGGAGGCTCGCAACCACAGGATCCCCGGAGAGATGAGGGACCCGCGCAACAGATACCCTCCGGAACTCATCAGGAGATTGTAAGTGAGATATTAAATGAGTTAAGCATTTGGCGCGTCCGCACCAAGCGAGGCTGCTTGCTGCCTTACTGCCTCGCGCGGCAAACGACCATAAAATAGGTGCGTCCACACTGCGCGAGGCAAATGCTCGTGAGGCTCGCTAGCCAATTCGGCCCAATTTGGACGCGTACGTTTGTGTAGCCTCGCCCGAGCATGACCTTGCGTGAACCCGAGCGTATGTGTCGGCAGTTGCCTCGCGCAGTGTGAACGCGCCTAAATTACGTGGCTCACCCGAGGCAACAACGCATGTTAGTGCTCGGGCGAACGCGTGCGGGCCGAGCCAAAATCAACGCGCGTCAGACGTTTACTTAGTTTATTTAGGCATCCAAATTGGGCCGAAATTGGCTAACCCGCGCACGAGCGTATGACGCGTGAGGCAAAGAGCAGCCTCAGGCACTGGATGTACCTATTCAATAGATCGCCATTTGGAATGCATTTGCTGCAATAGCATAGGGCTCTTAGGCTGTTTGAATTGATGTGTTGTAAAGAAGGAAGTTTATTAAGTACAGCTCTTGTTTTATCAGTTTCATTGTTTCAATTAGCACTGCCAAACAAAATATGAATATGCTGCAAAAATTCAGATTGGTTTTCCCTAAAATCATTCTCCTTACTATTATAATTGTAATAAATATTAAATATTGCCATTATGTTGCTTGTTTTAACAATAATTATGTCTTTTTCAGTGAGGTTTACTTCAGAGATTTGTCCTCCTCAAAACCTGTTCCCATCAGAGAAGTGAAAGCTGAACAAATTGGCAAACTTGTTACAGTCAGAGGTGTGTATCAGTTATTTATTTCAAATCCTTCTTTACCTTTATGTGCTCTATCAGACTGCAATCTGCAATCTGTCAAGACCTTTTGCTATTTCTCCATCTCTTCTTTATTTGTGTCCTTGTTATAGAACAAATGTTATTAGTTTACAGCCACATTTTTTTACCTCCTGAGACTTGCTGGCAAAATACTGCTATTGTAAATTTTGTGTTACAGAGCAAAAATTAATAAATCTTTTTTACTTCTGACTTGATTTATGCTACAAATTCTGGCAAAAGCACTTACAATTACAAACCACATTTTCCATCCAGGCATAGTAGTGCGCTGCACAGACGTAAAGCCGCTCCTAGTGGTGGCCACCTACTCCTGCAGCGCGTGCGGCGCCGAGACCTACCAGCCCGTGCGAGGACTGCAGTTCACCCCCCCGCCCGCGTGCACCGCAGACGAGTGCAGGCTTAACAAGACCGCGGGGCAGCTGCATCTGCAGACGAGAGGCTCGAGGTTCCAGAAGTTCCAGGAGCTTAAGATACAGGAACATGTAAGTATATTCCAAATTAAGAATCATCATCATCCCGTCAGCTTTCCCATGCCGCAAGGCACGATCTTTCAGTTTTCGCCATTCAGTGGGTACCAGCCGCTCTCTTTAAGTCGTCAGTCTATATGCACCTGCAGACGATAGGCTCCAGGTGCCAGAAGGTCCAGGAGCTCAAGATACATGAACACGTAAGTATATTCAAAACTAAGAATGTTGAGAAGTAATTTTGATGAACAACATGTGACAAATTGATGATTCACGAATATCATTATGCTTTGATTGTGCGGAAATGTCGGTCGGGCGCACTGTGTCTGTGTCCAATTCGCAAATGGTCCAGTGCGCTGGAATGGTCCAGTTCGCGAACAACCCAGTGCGATGATAACCAAGATGAAGATGGCTATTACATGGCTATTACAACGAGTATAGATGGATGATGATGATGATCTGTAACGTGAATGGGGGACAATGATAAGACTTCGATTCTAAAGAAAGGACTATTTTAATCTTGCTTCTAATTGACTGTATTTTCCCCCTCAGTCCGATCAAGTTCCAGTGGGTCACATACCCCGCCAGTTGTCGGTTTACTGTCGCGGCGAGGTGACGCGGCGCGCGCAGCCAGGCGACCATGTAGCAGTGACCGGGGTCTTCCTGCCGCTCCTCAGCTCGGGCTTCAGGCAGATCGTGCAGGGCTTGCTGTCCGATACATACCTGGAGGCGCATGTAAGCAACACACACACACACACACACACACACACAGCCGGCGACCATGTAACAGTGACCGGGGTCTTCCTGCCGCTCCTGAGCTCGGGCTTCAGGCAGATCGTGCAGGGCTTGCTGTCCGACACGTACCTGGAGGCGCATGTAAGCACACACACACACACACACACACACACACACACACACACACACAGCCGGCGACCATGTAGCGGTGACCGGGGTCTTCCTGCCGCTACTGAGTTCCGGCTTCAGGCAGATCGTGCAGGGGTTGTTGTCCGACACGTACCTGGAGGCGCATGTAAGCAACACACACACACACACACACACACACACACACACACACACACACACACAGCCGGCGACCATGTAGCAGTGACCGGGGTCTTCCTGCCGCTACTGAGCTCGGGCTTCAGGCAGATCGTGCAGGGCTTGCTGTCCGACACGTACCTGGAGGCGCATGTAAGTAACACACACACACACACACACACACACACACACACACGCACACAGCCGGCGACCATGTAGCAGTGACCGGGGTCTTCCTGCCGCTACTGAGCTCGGGCTTCAGGCAGATCGTGCAGGGCTTGCTGTCCGATACATACCTGGAGGCGCATGTAAGCAACACACACACACACACACACACACACACAGCCGGCGACCATGTAGCGGTGACCGGGGTCTTCCTGCCGCTCCTCAGCTCGGGCTTCAGGCAGATCGTGCAGGGCTTGCTGTCCGACACGTACCTGGAGGCGCATGTAAGGATTAAGATTAATAAACAAACACACATACACAAAACAGCCACTACACTACATAGCACCGCATAAACGTAATACCCACTTCGATTGCGAGCAAAGTGAGCTAGTTGTTTCACGAAACTAAGTGTGGGATAGGTGTTACACTGCACTGAACCAACACAATATGTATTTACGGCGACGTAAGTTTGCCTTTTCATGAATCTCAGTGAGTAGCACTGGTATTACACTGCCTTGCACAAAAACACAATACGAATGGTGAGCGAAGCGAGTACCGTTTTACGTTAATTAAAGTGAGAGCGGTGCTACATTGAGGTACACCTATTGCAAGCGAAGCGAGCTCAATTTTTCGTCTCTATTCTTCGTGATTTCAGACGCGTCCTACTTCTTTATCCTTTCTGATAAATGACTGTGTTTCCCAGGGCGTGACCTGTCTCAACCAGAACGACGAGGGCGAGATGTCGGAGGCCCTCACAGAGGAAGAGCTGGCGGAACTTGCTGACGAGGACCTGTACTCCCGCATGGCGCGCAGCCTGGCGCCAGAGATCTACGGACACGAGGACGTCAAGAAGGCACTGCTATTGCTGCTAGTGGGGGGAGTAGACAAGTAAGCAATGTCTCTAGTGGGGGGAGTAGACAAGTAAGCAATGTCTCTAGTGGGGGGAGTAGACAAGTAAGCAATGTCTCTAGTGGGGGGAGTAGACAAGTAAGCAATGTCTCTAGTAGGGGGAGTAGACAAGTAAGCAATGTCTCTAGTGGGGGGAGTAGACAAGTAAGCAATGTCTCTAGTGGGGGGAGTAGACAAGTAAGCAATGGTCTCTAGTGGGGGGAGTAGACAAGTAAGCAATGGTCTCTAGTGGGGGGAGTAGACAAGTAAGCAATGTCTCTAGTGGGGAGAGTAGACAAGTAAGCAATGTCTCTAGTGGGGGGAGTAGACAAGTAAGCAATGTCTCTAGTGGGGGGAGTAGACAAGTAAGCAATGGTCGCTAGTGGGGGGAGTAGACAAGTAAGCAATGGTCTCTAATGGGGGGAGTAGACAAGTAAGCAATGTCTCTAGTGGGGGGAGTAGACAAGTAAGCAATGTCTCTAGTGGGGGGAGTAGACAAGTAAGCAATGTCTCTAGTGGGGGGAGTAGACAAATAAGCAATGTCTCTAGTGGGGGGAGTAGACAAGTAAGCAATGTCTCTAGTGGGGGGAGTAGACAAGTAAGCAATGTCTCTAGTGGGGGGAGTAGACAAGTAAGCAATGTCTCTAGTGGGGAGTAGACAAGTAAGCAATGTCTCTAGTGGGGGGAGTAGACAAGTAAGCAATGTCTCTAGTGGGGGGAGTAGACAAGTAAGCAATGTCTCTAGGGGAGTAGACTAGTAAGCAATGTCTCTAGTGGGGGGAGTAGACAAGTAAGCAATGTCTCTAGTGGGGGGAGTAGACAAGTAAGCAATGGTCTAGTGGGGAGTAGACAAGTAAGCAATGTCTCTAGTGGGGAGTAGACAAGTAAGCAATGTCTCTAGTGGGGGGAGTAGACAAGTAAGCAATGTCTCTAGTGGGGGGAGTAGACAAATAAGCAATGTCTCTAGTGGGGGGAGTAGACAAGTAAGCAATGTCTCTAGTGGGGGGAGTAGACAAATAAGCAATGTCTCTAGTGGGGGGAGTAGACAAGTAAGCAATGTCTCTAGTGGGGGGAGTAGACAAGTAAGCAATGTCTCTAGTGGGGGGAGTAGACAAGTAAGCAATGTCTCTAGTGGGGGGAGTAGACAAGTAAGCAATGTCTCTAGTGGGGGGAGTAGACAAATAAGCAATGTCTCTAGTGGGGAGTAGACAAGTAAGCAATGTCTCTAGTGGGGGGAGTAGACAAGTAAGCAATGTCTCTAGTGGGGGGAGTAGACAAGTAAGCAATGTCTCTAGTGGGGAGTAGACAAGTAAGCAATGTCTCTAGTGGGGAGTAGACAAGTGAGCAATGGTCTAGTGGGGGGTAGACAAGTAAGCAATGTCTCTAGTGGGGGGAGTAGACAAGTAAGCAATGTCTCTAGTGGGGGGAGTAGACAAGTAAGCAATGTCTCTAGTGGGGGGAGTAGACAAATAAGCAATGTCTCTAGTGGGGGGAGTAGACAAGTAAGCAATGTCTCTAGTGGGGGGAGTAGACAAATAAGCAATGTCTCTAGTGGGGGGAGTAGACAAGTAAGCAATGTCTCTGGGGAGTAGACAAGTAAGCAATGTCTCTAGTGGGGAGTAGACAAGTAAGCAATGTCTCTAGTGGGGAGTAGACAAGTAAGCAATGTCTCTAGTGGGGGGAGTAGACAAATAAGCAATGTCTCTAGTGGGGGGAGTAGACAAGTAAGCAATGTCTCTAGTGGGGGGAGTAGACAAGTAAGCAATGTCTCTAGTGGGGGGAGTAGACAAATAAGCAATGTCTCTAGTGGGGGGAGTAGACAAGTAAGCAATGTCTCTAGTGGGGGGAGTAGACAAATAAGCAATGTCTCTAGTGGGGAGTAGACAAGTAAGCAATGTCTCTAGTGGGGGGAGTAGACAAGTAAGCAATGTCTCTAGTAGGGGAGTAGACAAGTAAGCAATGTCTCTAGTGGGGGGAGTAGACAAGTAAGCAATGTCTCTAGTGGGGGGAGTAGACAAGTAAGCAATGGTCTCTAGTGGGGGGAGTAGACAAGTAAGCAATGGTCGCTAGTGGGGGGAGTAGACAAGTAAGCAATGGTTTCTAGTGGGGGGAGTAGACAAGTAAGCAATGTCTCTAGTGGGGGGAGTAGACAAGTAAGCAATGTCTCTAGTGGGGGGAGTAGACAAGTAAGCAATGGTCGCTAGTGGGGGGAGTAGACAAGTAAGCAATGGTTTCTAGTGGGGGGAGTAGACAAGTAAGCAATGTCTCTAGTGGGGGGAGTAGACAAGTAAGCAATGTCTCTAGTGGGGGGAGTAGACAAGTAAGCAATGTCTCTAGTGGGGGGAGTAGACAAGTAAGCAATGTCTCTAGTGGGGGGAGTAGACAAGTAAGCAATGTCTCTAGTGGGGGGAGTAGACAAGTAAGCAATGTCTCTAGTGGGGGGAGTAGACAAGTAAGCAATGTCTCTAGTGGGGGGAGTAGACAAGTAAGCAATGTCTCTAGTGGGGGGAGTAGACAAGTAAGCAATGTCTCTAGTGGGGCGAGTAGACAAGTAAGCAATGGTCTCTAGTGGGGGGAGTAGACAAGTAAGCAATGGTCTGTAGTGGGGGAGTAGACAAGTAAGCAATGTCTCTAGTGGGGGGAGTAGACAAGTAAGCAATGTCTCTAGTGGGGGGAGTAGACAAGTAAGCAATGGTCTGTAGTGAGCTGACGAGGACCTGTACTCCCGCATGGCGCGCAGCCTGGCGCCAGAGATCTACGGACACGAGGACGTCAAGAAGGCACTGCTGTTGCTGCTAGTGGGGAGTAGACAAGTAAGCAATGTCTCTAGTGGGGGGAGTAGACAAGTAAGCAATGGTCTGTAGTGAGCTGACGAGGACCTGTACTCCCGCATGGCGCGCAGCCTGGCGCCAGAGATCTACGGACACGAGGACGTCAAGAAGGCACTGCTGTTGCTGCTAGTGGGGGGAGTAGACAAGTAAGCAATGTCTCTAGTGGGGGGAGTAGACAAGTAAGCAATGTCTCTAGTGGGGGGAGTAGACAAGTAAGCAATGGTCTCTAGTGGGGGGAGTAGACAAGTAAGCAATGTCTCTAGTGGGGGGAGTAGACAAGTAAGCAATGTCTCTAGTGGGGGGAGTAGACAAGTAAGCAATGTCTCTAGTGGGGAGTAGACAAGTAAGCAATGTCTCTAGTGGGGGGAGTAGACAAGTAAGCAATGTCTCTAGTGGGGGGAGTAGACAAGTAAGCAATGGTCTGTAGTGGGGGGAGTAGACAAGTAAGCAATGTCTCTAGTGGGGGGAGTAGACAAGTAAGCAATGTCTCTAGTGGGGGGAGTAGACAAGTAAGCAATGGTCTGTAGTGGGGGGAGTAGACAAGTAAGCAATGTCTCTAGTGGGGGGAGTAGACAAGTAAGCAATGTCTCTAGTGGGGGGAGTAGACAAGTAAGCAATGTCTCTAGTGGGGGGAGTAGATGAGTAAGCAATGCTCTCTAGTGGGGGAGTAGACAAGTAAGCAATGGTCTGTAGTGTGATAGGAGACAAGTAAGCAATGTCTCTAGTGGGGGGAGTAGACAAGTAAGCAATGTCTCTAGTGGGGGGAGTAGACAAGTAAGCAATGTCTCTAGTGGGGGGAGTAGACAAGTAAGCAATGTCTCTAGTGGGGGGAGTAGACAAGTAAGCAATGTCTCTAGTGGGGGGAGTAGACAAGTAAGCAATGTCTCTAGTGGGGGGAGTAAACAAGTAAGCAATGTCTCTAGTGGGGGGAGTAGACAAGTAAGCAATGGTCTCTAGTGGGGGGAGTAGACAAGTAAGCAATGGTCTCTAGTGGGGGGAGTAGACAAGTAAGCAATGTCTCTAGTGGGGGGAGTAGACAAGTAAGCAATGTCTCTAGTGGGGAGTAGACAAGTAAGCAATGGTCTGTAGTGAGCTGACGAGGACCTGTACTCCCGCATGGCGCGCAGCCTGGCGCCAGAGATCTACGGACACGAGGACGTCAAGAAGGCACTGCTGTTGCTGCTAGTGGGGGGAGTAGACAAGTAAGCAATGTCTCTAGTGGGGGGAGTAGACAAGTAAGCAATGTCTCTAGTGGGGGGATTAGACAAGTAAGCAATGTCTCTAGAGGGGGGAGAAGACAAGTAAGCAATGTCTCTAGTGGGGGGAGTAGACAAGTAAGCAATGGTCTCCAGTGGGGGGAGTAGACAAGTAAGCAATGTCTCTAGTGGGGGGAGTAGACAAGTAAGCAATGTCTCTAGTGGGGGGAGTAGACAAGTAAGCAATATCTCTAGTGGGGGGAGTAGACAAGTAAGCAATGGTCTCTAGTTGGGGGAGTAGACAAGTAAGCAATGTCTCTAGTGGGGGGAGTAGACAAGTAAGCAATGTCTCTAGTGGGGGGAGTAGACAAGTAAGCAATGTCTCTAGTGGGGGGAGTAGACAAGTAAGCAATGGTCTGTAGTGAGCTGACGAGGACCTGTACTCCCGCATGGCGCGCAGCCTGGCGCCAGAGATCTACGGACACGAGGACGTCAAGAAGGCACTGCTGTTGCTGCTAGTGGGGGGAGTAGACAAGTAAGCAATGTCTCTAGTGGGGGGAGTAGACAAGTAAGCAATGTCTCTAGTGGGGGGAGTAGACAAGTAAGCAATGGTCTGTAGTGAGCTGACGAGGACCTGTACTCCCGCATGGCGCGCAGCCTGGCGCCAGAGATCTACGGACACGAGGACGTCAAGAAGGCACTGCTGTTGCTGCTAGTGGGGAGTAGACAAGTAAGCAATGTCTCTAGTGGGGGGAGTAGACAAGTAAGCAATGGTCTGTAGTGAGCTGACGAGGACCTGTACTCCCGCATGGCGCGCAGCCTGGCGCCAGAGATCTACGGACACGAGGACGTCAAGAAGGCACTGCTGTTGCTGCTAGTGGGGCGAGTAGACAAGTAAGCAATGTCTCTAGTGGGGGGAGTAGACAAGTAAGCAATGGTCTGTAGTGAGCTGACGAGGACCTGTACTCCCGCATGGCGCGCAGCCTGGCGCCAGAGATCTACGGACACGAGGACGTCAAGAAGGCACTGCTGTTGCTGCTAGTGGGGGGAGTAGACAAGTAAGCAATGTCTCTAGTGGGGGGAGTAGACAAGTAAGCAATGTCTCTAGTGGGGGGAGTAGACAAGTAAGCAATGGTCTCTAGTGGGGGGAGTAGACAAGTAAGCAATGTCTCTAGTGGGAGTAGACAAGTAAGCAATGTCTCTAGTGGGGAGTAGACAAGTAAGCAATGTCTCTAGTGGGGGGAGTAGACAAGTAAGCAATGTCTCTAGTGGGGGGAGTAGACAAGTAAGCAATGGTCTCTAGTGGGGAGTAGACAAGTAAGCAATGGTCTGTAGTGGGGGGAGTAGACAAGTAAGCAATGTCTCTAGTGGGGGGAGTAGACAAGTAAGCAATGTCTCTAGTGGGGGGAGTAGACAAGTAAGCAATGGTCTGTAGTGGGGGGAGTAGACAAGTAAGCAATGTCTCTAGTGGGGGGAGTAGACAAGTAAGCAATGTCTCTAGTGGGGGGAGTAGACAAGTAAGCAATGTCTCTAGTGGAGGGAGTAGATGAGTAAGCAATGCTCTCTAGTGGGGGAGTAGACAAGTAAGCAATGGTCTGTAGTGTGATAGGAGACAAGTAAGCAATGTCTCTAGTGGGGGGAGTAGACAAGTAAGCAATGTCTCTAGTGGGGGGAGTAGACAAGTAAGCAATGTCTCTAGTGGGGGGAGTAGACAAGTAAGCAATGTCTCTAGTGGGGAGTAGACAAGTAAGCAATGTCTCTAGTGGGGGGAGTAGACAAGTAAGCAATGTCTCTAGTGGGGGGAGTAAACAAGTAAGCAATGTCTCTAGTGGGGGGAGTAGACAAGTAAGCAATGGTCTCTAGTGGGGGGAGTAGACAAGTAAGCAATGTCTCTAGTGGGGAGTAGACAAGTAAGCAATGTCTCTAGTGGGGGGAGTAGACAAGTAAGCAATGGTCTGTAGTGAGCTGACGAGGACCTGTACTCCCGCATGGCGCGCAGCCTGGCGCCAGAGATCTACGGACACGAGGACGTCAAGAAGGCACTGCTGTTGCTGCTAGTGGGGGGAGTAGACAAGTAAGCAATGTCTCTAGTGGGGGGAGTAGACAAGTAAGCAATGTCTCTAGTGGGGGGAGTAGACAAGTAAGCAATGTCTCTAGAGGGGGGAGAAGACAAGTAAGCAATGTCTCTAGTGGGGGGAGTAGACAAGTAAGCAATGGTCTCCAGTGGGGGGAGTAGACAAGTAAGCAATGTCTCTAGTGGGGGGAGTAAACAAGTAAGCAATGTCTCTAGTGGGGGGAGTAGACAAGTAAGCAATGTCTCTAGTGGGGGGAGTAAACAAGTAAGCAATGTCTCTAGTGGGGGGAGTAAACAAGTAAGCAATGTCTCTAGTGGGGGGAGTAGACAAGTAAGCAATGGTCTCTAGTGGGGGGAGTAGACAAGTAAGCAATGTCTCTAGTGGGGGGAGTAGACAAGTAAGCAATGTCTCTAGTGGGGGGAGTAGACAAGTAAGCAATGGTCTGTAGTGAGCTGACGAGGACCTGTACTCCCGCATGGCGCGCAGCCTGGCGCCAGAGATCTACGGACACGAGGACGTCAAGAAGGCACTGCTGTTGCTGCTAGTGGGGGGAGTAGACAAGTAAGCAATGTCTCTAGTGGGGGGAGTAGACAAGTAAGCAATGTCTCTAGTGGGGGGAGTAGACAAGTAAGCAATGTCTCTAGAGGGGGGAGAAGACAAGTAAGCAATGTCTCTAGTGGGGGGAGTAGACAAGTAAGCAATGGTCTCCAGTGGGGGGAGTAGACAAGTAAGCAATGTCTCTAGTGGGGAGTAGACAAGTAAGCAATGTCTCTAGTGGGGGGAGTAGACAAGTAAGCAATATCTCTAGTGGGGAGTAGACAAGTAAGCAATGGTCTCTAGTTGGGGGAGTAGACAAGTAAGCAATGTCTCTAGTGGGGGGAGTAGACAAGTAAGCAATGTCTCTAGTGGGGGGAGTAGACAAGTAAGCAATGTCTCTAGTGGGGGGAGTAGACAAGTAAGCAATGGTCTGTAGTGAGCTGACGAGGACCTGTACTCCCGCATGGCGCGCAGCCTGGCGCCAGAGATCTACGGACACGAGGACGTCAAGAAGGCACTGCTGTTGCTGCTAGTGGGGAGTAGACAAGTAAGCAATGTCTCTAGTGGGGAGTAGACAAGTAAGCAATGTCTCTAGTGGGGGGAGTAGACAAGTAAGCAATGGTCTGTAGTGAGCTGACGAGGACCTGTACTCCCGCATGGCGCGCAGCCTGGCGCCAGAGATCTACGGACACGAGGACGTCAAGAAGGCACTGCTGTTGCTGCTAGTGGGGAGTAGACAAGTAAGCAATGTCTCTAGTGGGGGGAGTAGACAAGTAAGCAATGGTCTGTAGTGAGCTGACGAGGACCTGTACTCCCGCATGGCGCGCAGCCTGGCGCCAGAGATCTACGGACACGAGGACGTCAAGAAGGCACTGCTGTTGCTGCTAGTGGGGAGTAGACAAGTAAGCAATGTCTCTAGTGGGGGGAGTAGACAAGTAAGCAATGGTCTGTAGTGAGCTGACGAGGACCTGTACTCCCGCATGGCGCGCAGCCTGGCGCCAGAGATCTACGGACACGAGGACGTCAAGAAGGCACTGCTGTTGCTGCTAGTGGGGGGAGTAGACAAGTAAGCAATGTCTCTAGTGGGGGGAGTAGACAAGTAAGCAATGTCTCTAGTGGGGGGAGTAGACAAGTAAGCAATGGTCTGTAGTGAGCTGACGAGGACCTGTACTCCCGCATGGCGCGCAGCCTGGCGCCAGAGATCTACGGACACGAGGACGTCAAGAAGGCACTGCTGTTGCTGCTAGTGGGGAGTAGACAAGTAAGCAATGTCTCTAGTGGGGAGTAGACAAGTAAGCAATGGTCTGTAGTGAGCTGACGAGGACCTGTACTCCCGCATGGCGCGCAGCCTGGCGCCAGAGATCTACGGACACGAGGACGTCAAGAAGGCACTGCTGTTGCTGCTAGTGGGGGGAGTAGACAAGTAAGCAATGTCTCTAGTGGGGGGAGTAGACAAGTAAGCAATGTCTCTAGTGGGGGGAGTAGACAAGTAAGCAATGTCTCTAGTGGGGGGAGTAGACAAGTAAGCAATGTCTCTAGTGGGGGGAGTAGACAAGTAAGCAATGTCTCTAGTGGGGGGAGTAGACAAGTAAGCAATGTCTCTAGTGGGGGGAGTAGACAAGTAAGCAATGTCTCTAGTGGGGGGAGTAGACAAGTAAGCAATGGTCTGTAGTGAGCTGACGAGGACCTGTACTCCGCATGGCGCGCAGCCTGGCGCCAGAGATCTACGGACACGAGGACGTCAAGAAGGCACTGCTGTTGCTGCTAGTGGGGGGAGTAGACAAGTAAGCAATGTCTCTAGTGGGGGGAGTAGACAAGTAAGCAATGTCTCTAGTGGGGGGAGTAGACAAGTAAGCAATGGTCTGTAGTGAGCTGACGAGGACCTGTACTCCCGCATGGCGCGCAGCCTGGCGCCAGAGATCTACGGACACGAGGACGTCAAGAAGGCACTGCTGTTGCTGCTAGTGGGGGGAGTAGACAAGTAAGCAGTGTCTCTAGTGGGGGGAGTAGACAAGTAAGCAATGGTCTGTAGTGGGGGGAGTAGACAAGTAAGCAATGTCTCTAGTGGGGGGAGTAGACAAGTAAGCAATGTCTCTAATGGGGGGAGTAGACAAGTAAGCAATGGTCTGTAGTGAGCTGACGAGGACCTGTACTCCCGCATGGCGCGCAGCCTGGCGCCAGAGATCTACGGACACGAGGACGTCAAGAAGGCACTGCTGTTGCTGCTAGTGGGGGGAGTAGACAAGTATGGATATATTTTTATTCTTAGATTTTTGGTCCATGTAATGTTTATTTGTCCAATTGGTTGATCCAATCCAACATGGGGTACTTGAGAAATTGAGCACGATTGAATGGGCGCGTACAGCTAGGGCGAGCTCGCGAAGCTGGTCTCTTTATAAACGCGCGTATATTTGAGTTTACGAATAGGGGTTTTTAGTACGTATCCGTCTAAGCTCCGTTCATTTCAGCTTTGTTGAAAATTCGTCTTAAAAGTTCGTCTTTTATTTCCCAGACGCCCGAACGGCATGAAGATCCGTGGCAACATCAACATCTGCTTGATGGGCGACCCCGGAGTGGCGAAGTCCCAGCTCCTCAACTACATCAACCGCCTCGCGCCGCGCAGTCAGTACACCACCGGGCGGGGGTCGTCAGGGGTTGGTCTCACGGCCGCTGTGTTGAAGGTAAGTTATGAAGATCCCATCTGCCTGATGGGCGACCCCGGAGTGGCGAAGTCCCAGTTACTGAACTACATCAACCGTCTCGCGCCGCGCAGTCAGTATACCACCGGGCGGGGGTCGTCAGGGGTTGGTCTTACAGCTGCTGTGTTGAAGGTGGGTTATGAAACCAAAACTCCAAGACACAGCTATAGTTCATTCCCAATCATAGTGTCATGAAATGACGCGACAGGTCTAAGCGGGAGGCCAAGTTACGCTGGTCGCAATACTTAGATACTACGTGACCAGCGTAACTTGGCATCCCGCCAAGGCTGGTCATAGTCATGACACCATGATTTTGAATGGACTTTACTGAACTACATCAACCGCCTCGCGCCGCGCAGTCAGTATACCACCGGGCGGGGGTCGTCGGGGGTTGGTCTCACGGCCGCTGTGTTGAAGGTAAGTTATGAAACCAACAAGTCACTACTCAACTACATCAACCAGCAGTCAGTATACCACCGGGCGGGGGTCGTCGGGGGTTGGTCTCACGGCCGCTGTGTTGAAGGTTAGTTATGAAACCAACAAGTCACTACTCAACTACATCAACCAGCAGTCAGTATACCACCGGGCGGGGGTCGTCGGGGGTTGGTCTCACGGCCGCTGTGTTGAAGGTAAGTTATGAAGCCAACAAGTCCCAACTACTGAACTACATCAACCAGCAGTCAGTATACCACCGGGCGGGGGTCGTCGGGGGTTGGTCTCACTAACGCTGTGTTGAAGGTGGGTTATGAAACCAACAAGTCCCAACTACTGAACTACATCAACCAGCAGTCAGTATACCACCGGGCGGGGGTCGTCGGGGGTTGGTCTCACAGCAGCTGTGTTGAAGGTGAGCTATGAAACCAACAAGTCCCAACTCCTCAACTACATCAACCAGCAGTCAGTATACCACCGGGCGGGGGTCGTCGGGGGTTGGTCTCACGGCCGCTGTTTTAAAGGTAAGTTATGAAACCAACCAGTCCCAGCTCCTCAACTACATCAACCGCCTCGCGCCGCGCAGTCAGTACACCACCGGGCGGGGGTCGTCGGGGGTTGGTCTCACGGCCGCTGTTTTAAAGGTAAGTTATGAAACCAACCAGTCCCAGCTCCTCAACTACATCAACCGCCTCGCGCCGCGCAGTCAGTACACCACCGGGCGGGGTCGGGGGTTGGTCTCACGGCCGCTGTTTTAAAGGTAAGTTATGAAACCAACCAGTCCCAGCTCCTCAACTACATCAACCGCCTCGCGCCGCGCAGTCAGTACACCACCGGGCGGGGGTCGTCAGGGGTTGGTCTCACGGCCGCTGTGTTGAAGGTGAGTTATGAAACCAACAAGTCCCAGCTCCTCAACTACATCAACCAGCAGTTAGTATACCACCGGGCGGGGGTCGTCAGGGGTTGGTCTTACAGCCGCTGTGTTGAAGGTGGGTTATGAAACCAACAAGTCCCAACTACTGAACTACATCAACCAGCAGTCAGTATACCACCGGGCGGGGGTCGTCGGGGGTTGGTCTCACGGCCGCTGTGTTGAAGGTAAGTTATGAAACCAACAAGTCACTACTCAACTACATCAACCGCCTCGCGCCGCGCAGTCAGTACACCACCGGGCGGGGGTCGTCAGGGGTTGGTCTTACAGCCGCTGTGTTGAAGGTAAGCTATGAAACCAACAAGTCCCAACTACTGAACTACATCAACCAGCAGTCAGTATACCACCGGGCGGGGGTCGTCGGGGGTTGGTCTCACAGCAGCTGTGTTGAAGGTGAGCTATGAAACCAACAAGTCCCAACTCCTCAACTACATCAACCAGCAGTCAGTATACCACCGGGCGGGGGTCGTCGGGGGTTGGTCTCACGGCCGCTGTTTTAAAGGTAAGTTATGAAACCAACCAGTCCCAGCTCCTCAACTACATCAACCGCCTCGCGCCGCGCAGTCAGTATACCACCGGGCGGGGGTCGTCAGGGGTTGGTCTCACGGCCGCTGTGTTGAAGGTGAGTTATGAAACCAACAAGTCCCAGCTCCTCAACTACATCAACCAGCAGTTAGTATACCACCGGGCGGGGGTCGTCAGGGGTTGGTCTTACAGCCGCTGTGTTGAAGGTGGGTTATGAAACCAACAAGTCCCAGCTCCTCAACTACATCAACCGCCTCGCGCCGCGCAGTCAGTACACCACCGGGCGGGGGTCGTCGGGGGTTGGTCTTACAGCCGCTGTGTTGAAGGTAAGCTATGAAACCAACAAGTCCCAACTACTGAACTACATCAACCGCCTCGCGCCGCGCAGTCAGTATACCACCGGGCGGGGGTCGTCGGGGGTTGGTCTTACTGCTGCTGTGTTGAAGGTGAGTTATAAAACCAACAAGTCACAGCTCCTCAACTACATCAACCAGCAGTCAGTATACCACCGGGCGGGGGTCGTCAGGGGTTGGTCTCACGGCCGCTGTGTTGAAGGTAAGTTATGAAACAAACAAGTCACTACTCAACTACATCAACCAGCAGTCAGTATACCACCGGGCGGGGGTCGTCAGGGGTTGGTCTTACTGCTGCTGTGTTGAAGGTGAGCTATGAAACCAACAAGTCCCAACTCCTCAACTACATCAACCGTCTCGCGCCGCGCAGTCAGTATACCACCGGGCGGGGGTCGTCGGGGGTTGGTCTCACGGCCGCTGTGTTGAAGGTGGGTTATGAAACCAACAAGTCCCAGCTCCTCAACTACATCAACCGCCTCGCGCCGCGCAGTCAGTACACCACCGGGCGGGGGTCGTCGGGGGTTGGTCTTACAGCCGCTGTGTTGAAGGTAAGCTATGAAACCAACAAGTCCCAACTACTGAACTACATCAACCGCCTCGCGCCGCGCAGTCAGTATACCACCGGGCGGGGGTCGTCGGGGGTTGGTCTTACTGCTGCTGTGTTGAAGGTGAGTTATAAAACCAACAAGTCACAGCTCCTCAACTACATCAACCAGCAGTCAGTATACCACCGGGCGGGGGTCGTCAGGGGTTGGTCTCACGGCCGCTGTGTTGAAGGTAAGTTATGAAACAAACAAGTCACTACTCAACTACATCAACCAGCAGTCAGTATACCACCGGGCGGGGGTCGTCAGGGGTTGGTCTTACTGCTGCTGTGTTGAAGGTGAGCTATGAAACCAACAAGTCCCAACTCCTCAACTACATCAACCGTCTCGCGCCGCGCAGTCAGTATACCACCGGGCGGGGGTCGTCGGGGGTTGGTCTCACAGCCGCTGTGTTGAAGGTAAGTTATGAAACCAACAAGTCCCAGCTGCTCAACTACATCAACCGCCTCGCGCCGCGCAGTCAGTATACCACCGGGCGGGGGTCGTCGGGGGTTGGTCTTACAGCCGCTGTTTTGTAGGTAAGAAACCCATATGCGTCTATTGCGTCGCCGCATCACTCTCACGAAACGCAAGAACCAATGTTAATGGTAATGGTTATACGACCTGTTTTCCGCAACTCGACGTCTACATGCGCCCATTTAGCGTGAACGGTGGGGGCTCACTACTCGGCTCACTACTCGAGTAAACAAATAATTTGAAATCAATATTGTCTTTACCTTGCACAGACATTCTTATAGCCTTTTTAGTGAAGAACTTTTTAACGGATTAAATAACTACATCAATCGTCTCGCGCCACGAAATCAGTATACCACCGGGCAGGTGATATTTCCAGGTGATCTTTATCGACTTCTGAGAATCGTAAGCTTCTAATTATCTCCATTAAAACTTTTGAGTAAACCTTTGTTCTAATACCCTTGTCTAAAAATGTTTGGATGGATTGTGTGAAAGATGCTAATATAAATCAAAAAGAAAGACATGTTGCGGCGGCCCCAAATAAGTTGTGATAAGGGCAGGCAGGCTTTGATGGATGAATGATGATCATGATATTGATGATGTTCTAATACTCTTATTATGGGTTATGGGTCGGACAACTCGGACAATTTGTAGGGTATATATGAATTTGATATATATATTATTATTATTATAATGTAAGTAGGTATATTGTAGGTTGTATTTATGTAGTTATATTATTGTTACACATTGGTTTATTACGTTTATTTAGTATTTTGCTTGTTTTATTTTTAATAGTTTTTCGTTTACCTTCCTAGTTTACCTGCTCACTACTTTTCCTCAGAGTTTCTCAAAGGTTGACTGGAAGAGATCCCTTAATGGGATAAGTCCGCCTTTGTGCCATATCTTGCTCTTATGTTAATGTGTTTCCTGTATTACTTTTAAGAAAGGTACAATAAAGAGATTATACATACATACATACATACTCTTGTGTTCCCCAGGACCCGTTCACCGGTGAGATGATGCTGGAAGGTGGCGCTTTAGTCCTGGCCGACCAGGGCGTGTGCTGCATCGACGAGTTCGACAAGATGGCGGAGGTCGACCGCACCGCCATACACGAGGTCATGGAGCAACAGACCATCAGTATTGCTAAGGTGACATATCTAGTCCATGTGCTAGCTCATTTTACGGTGAAAATCGGAGGTACCAAATTTCCTTCACAGGGTAGTTACACATAAGGATTTTTAAAAACTCGGGTGACCATTATGGAGTTTTGGAAAATCGAGCGTATTCCGTATAGAATTTCATCATATACAGGGTTATTTTTTAGTCAGTGCACAAACTTTGCAGGATGTTTCTACTAGTGATTCTGAATAACTTTTACCATGGGGTCACCTGTGAAATCTAAAAAAAAAAATTTTGATGTTCCATACATTTTTGCCGAGTAGGTATGAATTTTTGTATGGAACATCCAAATTTTTTTTTTGCGATTTCGCAGGTGGCCCCATAGTAAAAATTTATCATAATCACGAGTAGAAACACCCTGCAAAGTTTGCGTGCTGACTAAAATATAACCCAGTATATTTTTAAACATGTGATAAGTTATTCTGTCGTAGCAAAATAGTAGTTTTTATAACAAGGGAATAAAGTGATATATTTAGGGCGAGGGCGCTATTTTGAATCATGAGCGGAATGAGGGATTCTAGAGTAAAATCCCGAGCGTAGCGAGGGATTTTAAAGTAGAATCGTGAGTGAAGCGAGGGATTCAATGTAAGTCGCCCGAGAATATAGTTATTTGTTCAACAAGAAAGCAAAATTGATTTTTGCTGCGAGTGGTAATTTTGAAACCCGAGTAGCGAAGGATACTAAAATTGAATCACGAGCGTAGCGAGTGATTCAAAAGTAGTATCCTGAGCTCAATGAGGGATTCAAAAGCACGAGTTGTAAATGTGTTTGCTTTCGTGTGGTACACACAACTTTTCACCTCTACCAGTAAGAAAATTACGTTTTTAAGGTTTTGTTCTTTATGGCTAGGCGAAGGGTGTGACTATACTGCATAGAATTTAGTCTTTAATAATAAATACTTAATTTCTGAACGCATCTTTGAAATTTTCAAAGATGCGTTCAGAAATTTTACAAAATGTCAATATTTAGAAGTTTTCGTTCTGACATCGCCGCCTTTATCACGACTAGTTTTTGAAATCTTTAGTGTTAAATTAGATGTTCGAAATTCAAATTACTTTTCTCCACTACTTTTCTCAACTAGTTGAGAAATGTGATTTGAATTTCGAACGATGGTTAAAGACGACCTTTGCCAACTAAATTTTCGCAGCCAAATAGTTCTTTTCAAGTTGGTGAGGTGAAAAATAACTTTATACCCGAGTGAGACATACTACTTTTCATCCCCCTCTATGAGAAAAACAATAAATACTTACTTAATCTACGAAGTTCTTTAAATATTCTATTGGGATTGTAATGCACTCACAGTGCTATATTATTCTCACAAGTGAAAATAAGAAATAGAAAAGATGACGTACATCGACCGGGGATCGAACCCGTGCCGCATGGGTAAACGCCCCACCGCTCTGCCACTGAGCTATCGATGCACGGCCGATGGACGCCAAATTTTCTATCTCTTGATGCTCGTCTCCAAGCGACGATATTGCTTGCTATTATCCATTATTTTACAATACATCCTATAAATTACGTTATAAATATCCAATATTTACAAAATCATTATTACACATTTCATTTCATATTATTGCAATATAATTGAGGTTATGTTGTTGTTGCCATTGCCGGCCAGTTATCGCGCCAAAAGAAAAATAAAAGACACATTACCAACTTTTTAATTTCAAATTTTGCTAGGATTTAGGTCTTTTATAAGCTACATACTCGGTGTAAAATACTCAATAAAATAGCAGATAACAGGTAGTGTTGCAGAGAAATAACCCATCTGTAGTAAATTTTCGATTGATTGGCTGCAAATATTTGTGTTCCAAATTCAAATGAATTTTAATCCCTTGGGATTAAATTACCTATTTTAATCCCACTTATGTGCGACCAAAGCGTAGTTTTTTGAATAGAGGGGATGAAAATGAATTTTTCGTCCAGTGGGTGTTACATTAGACTAATTTTTTATTTTGCAACTTGTATGAAACCTTAAATTTTGTTCCCAGGCTGGTATAATGACGTGCCTGAACGCGCGAGTGTCGATCTTAGCAGCTGCTAACCCTGCGTATGGCCGCTACAACCCCAAGAGAACTATCGAGCAAAACATCCAGCTGCCTGCTGCATTGCTATCCAGATTTGACCTCCTATGGCTTATTCAGGACAAGCCAAACCGGTAAGAGATTGAGTCGGGTATTTATAATTTGCAAAGTAAAGAATTACAGTTTGATATGTTGTAATTTTCACGAACATTTTCGATCCATTTATTATCTAGAAGCTTGCTAGAAATATTGTGATCGATCACTCATCGTCAAAGACAGTTTCAGATGCCCTATACAAAGCCGAGACGTTGAGACGGCCACTCTCTACATTCACTGCCGCTCTTACAGGCACTCCCTTTTCCACTTGGTGGTAAATTCAAAGGAGAAAGGGAATGCCATGCAACTTTCATACGGTGGCGAATGCAGCGGATGGCCGTCTCAGCTACAGTCAAGCTACTTTTTCCACTTTTAATACACAGTTCACATTTAAATATTTCCTTCACACAGCGAGAAAGATTTGGAGCTGGCTAAGCACATCGCGTACGTGCACCAACACTCCTCCCAACCTCCCGGCGAGACCAAGGCGCTGCCCATGCGACTCGTCCGGCGTTACGTCGCCCTCACCAAGCGCAAGAACCCATTCGTACCGGAGAACCTTGCTGACTACATCGTCTGTAAGTATATCTATCTGTCTCACTCCTACATCGTCTGTAAGTATATCTATCTGTCTCACTCCTCCCATGCGTCTCGTGCGCCGCTACGTCGCCCTCACCAAGCGCAAGAACCCATTCGTACCGGAGAACCTTGCTGACTACATCGTCTGTAAGTATATCTATCTGTCTCACTCCTACATCGTCTGTAAGTATATCTATCTGTCTCACTCCTCCCATGCGTCTCGTGCGCCGCTACGTCGCCCTCACCAAGCGCAAGAACCCATTCGTACCGGAGAACCTTGCTGACTACATCGTCTGTAAGTATATCTATCTGTCTCACTCCTACATCGTCTGTAAGTATATCTATCTGTCTCACTCCTCCCATGCGTCTCGTGCGCCGCTACGTCGCCCTCACCAAGCGCAAGAACCCATTCGTACCGGAGAACCTTGCTGACTACATCGTCTGTAAGTATATCTATCTGTCTCACTCCTACATCGTCTGTAAGTATATCTATCTGTCTCACTCCTCCCATGCGTCTCGTGCGCCGCTACGTCGCCCTCACCAAGCGCAAGAACCCATTCGTACCGGAGAACCTTGCTGACTACATCGTCTGTAAGTATATCTATCTGTCTCACTCCTACATCGTCTGTAAGTATATCTATCTGTCTCACTCCTCCCATGCGTCTCGTGCGCCGCTACGTCGCCCTCACCAAGCGCAAGAACCCATTCGTACCGGAGAACCTTGCTGACTACATCGTCTGTAAGTATATCTATCTGTCTCACTCCTACATCGTCTGTAAGTATATCTATCTGTCTCACTCCTCCCATGCGTCTCGTGCGCCGCTACGTCGCCCTCACCAAGCGCAAGAACCCATTCGTACCGGAGAACCTTGCTGACTACATCGTCTGTAAGTATATCTATCTGTCTCACTCCTACATCGTCTGTAAGTATATCTATCTGTCTCACTCCTCCCATGCGTCTCGTGCGCCGCTACGTCGCCCTCACCAAGCGCAAGAACCCATTCGTACCGGAGAACCTTGCTGACTACATCGTCTGTAAGTATATCTATCTGTCTCACTCCTACATCGTCTGTAAGTATATCTATCTGTCTCACTCCTCCCATGCGTCTCGTGCGCCGCTACGTCGCCCTCACCAAGCGCAAGAACCCATTCGTACCGGAGAACCTTGCTGACTACATCGTCTGTAAGTATATCTATCTGTCTCACTCCTACATCGTCTGTAAGTATATCTATCTGTCTCACTCCTCCCATGCGTCTCGTGCGCCGCTACGTCGCCCTCACCAAGCGCAAGAACCCATTCGTACCGGAGAACCTTGCTGACTACATCGTCTGTAAGTATATCTATCTGTCTCACTCCTACATCGTCTGTAAGTATATCTATCTGTCTCACTCCTCCCATGCGTCTCGTGCGCCGCTACGTCGCCCTCACCAAGCGCAAGAACCCATTCGTACCGGAGAACCTTGCTGACTACATCGTCTGTAAGTATATCTATCTGTCTCACTCCTACATCGTCTGTAAGTATATCTATCTGTCTCACTCCTCCCATGCGTCTCGTGCGCCGCTACGTCGCCCTCACCAAGCGCAAGAACCCATTCGTACCGGAGAACCTTGCTGACTACATCGTCTGTAAGTATATCTATCTGTCTCACTCCTACATCGTCTGTAAGTATATCTATCTGTCTCACTCCTCCCATGCGTCTCGTGCGCCGCTACGTCGCCCTCACCAAGCGCAAGAACCCATTCGTACCGGAGAACCTTGCTGACTACATCGTCTGTAAGTATATCTATCTGTCTCACTCCTACATCGTCTGTAAGTATATCTATCTGTCTCACTCCTCCCATGCGTCTCGTGCGCCGCTACGTCGCCCTCACCAAGCGCAAGAACCCATTCGTACCGGAGAACCTTGCTGACTACATCGTCTGTAAGTATATCTATCTGTCTCACTCCTACATCGTCTGTAAGTATATCTATCTGTCTCACTCCTCCCATGCGTCTCGTGCGCCGCTACGTCGCCCTCACCAAGCGCAAGAACCCATTCGTACCGGAGAACCTTGCTGACTACATCGTCTGTAAGTATATCTATCTGTCTCACTCCTACATCGTCTGTAAGTATATCTATCTGTCTCACTCCTCCCATGCGTCTCGTGCGCCGCTACGTCGCCCTCACCAAGCGCAAGAACCCATTCGTACCAGAACCTTGCTGACTACATCGTCTGTAAGTAAACAATTAATTCCATATCAAGATTGTCTTTATCTTGCACAGTCATTGGCATTGATGTTTTAGTAAAAATCATTTTTAGTGGATGAAATAAAACAGTAAAGCTGTTTTATAGTCAAGTGTGCTCTTATTTTACTGAACATATTTTTAATAAAAAAAATACTACATATTTTAAAGTGTGTAATCTTAATATTGTATATGTAATTAATTGGCTTTCTGATTTTACTCTTAATATGTATATTGTTACATTAGCTGTTGGTTTTCCAAAATAAATAAAATAAATAAGTATATGTTACCGGCCAAACCCGATTTTAGGATGAACTGGTTTTTCCTAGGCCAAAGAAGTTTATCCTACATGCGGTTGGATAAACCGTTATAGACTAGGCTAAACCGGTCCGTCCGATGACCGATAGGAGAAACTAGTTAATCCTAGGCTGAACTACTTGAGCCTAAAATTAATAAGTATATTTCAGGATAAAATGGTTTGACTTAGTTAAAAATGATGAAGGCTACAGTGACGTAGCTCTCTCTAGAGGGTAAAGGGCAACGTTAGACATCCTGGAGACATCGGACGCCCTGGAAGGACGCCCTACAGTGAGGCACTACGTACACCCTGGAGGCATCAAACACCTGTAAGGCTCGATCACACTGGAGGATGCGGGGTAGCGTCAGACACCCTAGCTCGGACGCTGCCTGCCGTGGGCTGGGCTCCCTCAGACCAACGACACCTGTGATGTGACAGCTCGTGAGAGCTATCGGCGACAGCGACGTTGCAAGTGGTCGCATCAAGGCCTACAAGGTGTCTGAGCCTTCAGGGTGTCCGACGCTACCCCGCACCCTCCAGGGCAATCGAGCCTCACAGGTGTTTGATGCCTCCAGGGTGTGCGATTATACCCTTTACGCTCTATCTGGAGCTACAATCACTGTAGGTTGTCCCTCCAAGGCGTCCTAGCCTTCAGAATGTCCGATGCTACACCCCACCCTCTAGGGTGTCCAATGTCTCCAGGATTTCCGAAGTTACCCTCTACCCTCTAGAGCTCCGTCACTGTAGCCTTAATAATTTTTAACCAGTTTATCCTGGTGCCGATAGAGCCGTGTGATGCTGGCTTAGAATAGCATCACCCTAATTCTACCCGTAAATGTCGTAAAAAGCGACTAAGGGATACTTATCCAGGGAATGGGCAGCAGCGTTTCCCATTAATGAAACATCATGCACTGCGCTCGCCAATCCGCCTGCCAAGCGTGGTGAGTATGGCAATACCCCCCGATAGGGGGAGGCCCATGTCCAGCAGTGGACTGTTGTGGCTGTTATGGTTATCCTGGAGCGTACTTATTAATTTTAGCCTCATCTAGTTCAGCCTAGGATTAACTAGTTCCTCCTATCGGCCATCGGATGGACCGGTTTAGCCTAGTCTATACCGGTTTAACCAATCGCATGTAGGACAAAAAAATCGGGTTTGGCCGGTAACATATACATAAATTTCAGACATTTTATATTATTCTAGCTTCGTACGTAGAGCTGCGTCGCGAGGCCCGCAACGCGCGTGACGTCACTTTTACCTCGGCCAGGAATCTTCTCGCCATACTGCGACTTTCCACCGCACTTGCTAGATTGAGGTAACATTAATGCTAAATGCACACATACTACAGTATACGCTCGATTCAAACGGCAGCGGTATTTGATACTGCTGTGAGAAGAGATACTCAATCGCTTACAAATTCATACCTATCGCTGTGGGTAGCGGATACCACATTTGAATAGAGCTTTAAACATACATACATACATAAATCACGCCTGTATCCCTTGCGGTGTAGGCAGAGCGTTAAGTTATCGCCACGTCTGACAAATATTTGAGGTCCGTTTTAGCTATTGTCGTGTATCGCTATAGTGACAAATTGTCAGCCTGTCGCCTAAAATTGCAATACACATGAAACCTTCGAGTCCCTTAGTCGCTTCTTATACGACACCCACAGGAACGAAATGGGGTAAAGCTATTCTAAACCGGCGGCATAAAACAGTTAAATCAGCTTTAAACAATTCATATTAATTCCAGGCAAAGCTAATTATTATATATATTTTTTAGGTTATCTGACGTGGTGGAAAAGGAAGATGTGGCGGAAGCCATCCGACTTGTTGACATGTCCAAGCAGTCGCTCACACACGTCGAGGACGTCACACACAGGTGAGTAAACAATGAATAAGGTTATTTATTCCTGCAAACGATATTCTATCTTTTTTTTCTTCGAGTGGGACACCAAGTCGTCCAACGGCCCGATTAACCCTGATGTCAGAGTTTTTCAACCGCCTACTGCAAGTAACAGGCCTCTGACGATTGGTTGTGTAACGATTGCCGTCTAAATGATCATAGACAGCAACCGTGACCGGCTGCTTAACCGAAGCATCCGAAGCACAGAACCATCTTGCTTTCGAAAAATCAGGTGGTTCAGTCTGCAATATCCTAACCAGACTGGGAACGAACTCACAAATTGCTTAATATTAACTTTGTGACTGACTCTACGGGAATTTAACCCGGAACCTTCTGCGTCGCAGGCATTCGTAACCACTACGCTACATCGGCAGTCGAATGTCGATTAAAGATGATAAATTCACTTGTTTTTTGTGCAGGGGTATAAGCGCGACGGACCGCATCTTCGCCATCGTGCGCGACGTGGCCGGCTCCAACAAGACTGTGAAGATCGCGGACGTCATCGAGCGCTGCATCGACAAGGGCTTCAAGCCGGACCAGGTAATATATTCAATATTTTGAAATTGAAATGAGGCACGTTCACACCAAACGAGTCTGCTTGCTGCCTCGCCAGGCAAACAACCAGAAAATTACGTGCCTCACGCGAGGCAACGCATGCTCGTGCTCGGGCGACCGCGCGCGGGCTGCGCCAAAATCAACGCGCCTCAGACGTTTGCCTACTAGTTTATTTAGGCGTCCGAATTGGGCTTAACTGGACTCGCCTGCGCACGAGCGTATGCCGCGCGAGGCTGCGAGGCAGCGAGGCAGCGAGCAGCCTTGGGCAGTGTGGACGCACCTATTAGTGCGCGTCTCTGCGTCCAGAAAAGGCGAGGCAAACGCTTATGCGTGGATGACGCGGTAAGCAAGGTTACGGGCCCTATCCTAGACTCGGCTCTTGAAATTTCCATTCCATCTTATTTTCTACCAGTGCTTTGCCTTCTGACCTCTTCATACGACACGAAATTAACATATTCTTTTATTTGAGTGGGACCTTCTCTCTCTACCACGCGCTACTGTGCGCATGATTGCATGGTTGAATAAATCAACTAGAATTTATCAATGTCTGATATCTCTACTATGTATTATTCTATTGGGTTTCAAACGAGTTTGAAACCTATGATTAATATAGTTAAAAATGCAGTAGGATATCGCCTTATCCTATAGCTATACTACGGTTTTTGGAAGCTTTTTGTATTTTAAATCTTTGTTCAAAAGCAGTGGTCGCAAAGTACAATTTGCAAGTTTTGTTAATAGTGATGATGATGAGATGAATGCCAAACTCTGGGATCAACTACCGATCACTAACAATTTTGGTGCGCGTAACGCTAACGCTTTATTTCCATTTTCTATGAAAACATTACATGATCATGTGAAACACGCATTTTACCATAGAACTGTGTTACGTTACAAGCTGGCTTATCCCTTTCACCACAGTAAATATAAATAAATAGCCCGTAAAAGGATTGAGAAAAATGTGTTTTGGAATTTATCAAGCGCCATGTTTATTTAAACGTATTGCGGTCGCGTTCGCACACACCATTGCGTCTTTTGTGCTTGTAAATGTGTTCCGAAGGTGTATGAAAAGAAACATCCTGCCTTTGAATGTAAATGATAGGTAAATGTAAATACGGATGCACCTTATTTTCGTAGCTTGAAATCAGTTGGGCTTGATTTATTTTGTTAGCTTGCTGGCTGAATTTGCTACGGCGTAGCGCGTACTGAATTCGAGATTTTTCTGTTAAAACCAATAATTTTATTGGTAGCTTAGTTGTAGAATAGTTAGAAGTATTTGGGCCTCTGAAAAGCTGTTGCGGGCAATAGTAATATTTGGGACTTTTTTATTGGACCAATCTTGCCCAAGTACTTATAATATTTATTTTTTATTTATTTATTGATATTACTTAACCTAATGTCCATTTTAACACCTGATGGGAGAAAAGCGCTCGATCTACCATGACAAATTTTTTTTGGGTGTTTGTAGTCCGATAGCAGCCCAAAAAAGCTTAAAGCCTGAGCTAGGGCTAACTATTTGAAATATGACAAGAAACATTGAATGTCATCATTAATATCGTTGGCAGTCTTATTAGGTTATACTTAATGGCACATTTTGGGCATAACCATATGACAAGCATGCAGAAATATGGTGATGCCGATTTATTAAGGTAAGGTAATGTGGAATATACTAAGAAAAAAAAAAAGAAAGTAAATGTTTTTATATTATGTATATATGAGTGTGTATATATATATAATGTATATGCGTGTGTGTGTGTGTGCTTGTGCTGCAATTTGTGATTGGGTGGGTTTTACTCAGTCTTCGTAATTTTTTCCCACAAATATATCATCCTCTCCCGATCGTAAGTCAATAAGTGAGCCGTCAATTGCTTTTTTAATGTATTTATATTTGATGATTTGTACAAATCAGGATCAATTAAGCAAGATAAATTTTTCGGGAGCAAATAATATAAACGTGGAGCAATGTTAGTGAAATGATTTCGTGTAAATGTACTTGATCGAAAAGGTACAACATATTTTCGTTTGCTTGATTCACGCTGTGATCGTGAATGCAAAGTTAGTTTAAAATTATGTATATTTTTCGACATATACATGCCAACCTGTAGTAAGTAAAGCTGCCGAGGGCATAGAATATTACACAACTTGTATAGCTCGTCTGTTGGGAAAAGGCGTTTTTTTCTTTTAATGATCTTTAAATTAAGTTTTTGCGCCACTTCCAATGATTCCATTATTGTGCTTCCACAAGAGCCCCACGCTAAGACACCATACAACAGTAGAGATTGTGTTAGTGCAAAATAGACCTTCATTAGAAGATCGTCAGACATTAAATTCCTGATTTGACGATATACATATCCAAGACTTCGTATCTTATTGGATAGACTATCTACGTGCACGTCCCATTTTAAGTGTTGGTCTATTTGTATACCTAAGTACGTAGTTCTGCTTACTACTGATAATTCTTTGCAATCACTACAATCAGGTTTATTATTACTACTAGTAGTGCACGTCAATATGTGCAGTCAGTAGTTGTGACGTTATTTCCTTCCGCAGGTGGACGCTTGCATCGAAGAGTACGAGAATCTCAACGTATGGCAGGTCAACCAGGTCAGGACCAAGATTACCTTCATGTGAGAAGACAGACCCACGAGTGCCGCCTTTTGTACCTTTATTCATTTAATTTCATTTGGTGACTACAGAGGTAAGACGTAAGACATAAAACGGAGACGTCAGAGACGTGCGACGCCGCGACGCTCGAAACCGTTTCCATGTAAAATGTATGAGACAGAAGCGACGCCGTCTACACACGTAAGACGCACGTCGCTTTAATGACGGGTGACTGTCACTTGTCTGATAGATTTCATCTAACGTCTCACGTCGCACGTCTTATCTGTGAGGACCGCGCCTAATGTTAAAAGGGTCGTTTGTCGACTTATTATCCCGCACGAATCACGATGTGAATGATTGTAATGTTTAATTGCTGAGATGTGACATGATAGCTGTAAGTGAACCAGTGTGCCTGTTCGTTAATTGTTTGAATTAAGTAATTGATCTGTTTTTGTATGACCAATAATGTGAAATGATGAATGTTGAATAAAGTGAAAATATTTTTCGTAGTGTAATCTTTTTCTTTAATAACCCAATATAATTTAATTATACTAAGATTTAATTATTAACATAGAACAATAACATTTAAATATTTTTATAGGTTTGTTTGGTTGTCAACTTGTCACGCGTAGGACACTTAGTATCTCTTCTGTTGATAGCTAAAAATGTGAAAAACCTCCAATCGAAAGCAAGTTATACAATTTCCTCTCCTCAGTTCAACCATTATCAAGACGAACACATTTTGGTACTCGTCCAGGAAGAGGAAATTAGAGGCTTTGAAGGCGGTTCACAAACAGATTAAAAGTTTACTCGGAGGAAATGTTTGGGGTCGCAGCGTAATTAATTACTACGGGAAACATTTTGCACTTTGTCCTTCCGCGGAGGACGTTTTCATCACATTTTGTGTTATTATGTACAATGTACCTACAGAAAATAATTTGCAAATCTGTGATGCTATCTTGGATGAATTATGGTAAGCTTTGCTATAAATGTCGTGTGGTGCCGGCTTAGAATGGCATCACCTCATATCTTTCCCGTGGGTATCGTAAGAAGCGAATAAGAGATTTGACTATTCTATTTCTATTCTATTTCAGCCTATTGCAGTCCACTGCTGGACGTAGGCCTCCCCCAGGGAACGCCATAAGGCACGATCTCCCGTTTTTGCCATCCAGTCGCTACCAGCCGCCTTTTTCAAGTCATCGGTCCATCTGGCCGGAGGGCGTCCAACGCTACGCTTGCCGAGGCGCGGCCTCCACTCGAGAACCCGCTTACTCCACCGTCCGTCGGTTCTACGACAGATGTGGCCAGCCCACTGCCACTTCAGCTTGCTACACTTCCAGACTATGTCCGTCACTTTGGTCTTTTTTCGGATGGCCTCATTCCGGACTTTATCCATTATAGAGATACCAAGCATAGACCTTTCCATAGCTCTCTGAGTGACATGTAGCCGGTGGGCCAGTTTTACTGTCAAGTTCCACGTCTCGGCTCCGTAGGTCATGACTGGTAGGACGCATAGATCGAACACCTTGGTCTTAAGGCATTGTGGCAAAGATGATTCGAGGATGTGACGCAGCTTTCCAAATGCTACCCAACCAAGCTGCACTCTTCTGGTGATTTCAGCCTCAATGTTGTCTCTTCCCATCTGCAAAGTTTGCCCAAGGTACACGTATTTCTGGACAACTTCAAGGACTACACCTTCGACGGAGACCGGCAGGATTATGTGTTGATTGAACATGACCTTCGTCTTATCCAAGTTCATCCCAAGTCCAACACGTCTCGAGGCAGAGTTAAGACTAGATAGCATTTTTTGCAGGTCCTGCAGCGATTCGGCCATTATGACTATGTCGTCGGCAAAGCGGAGATGCGTGAGACTTTCGCCGTTGACGTTGGTGCCCAGTCCATCCCACTGTAGAGTTTTGAAGACATCCTCCAATGCGTTGGTGAAGAGTTTCGGGGATATAACGTCACCCTGTCTTACACCACGGAGCAGTTGGATGGGTCTTGTATTATGGTTTTGTACTTGAACGGACATCGTAGCCATTTGATAAAGGCTTCTCAGCACCTCCACATACCGCCAGTCGACTTGGCACCGCTGCAAGGACTCCAAAACAGCCCAGGTTTCGATAGAGTCGAAGGCTTTTCGTAGTCCACAAAAGCCATACACAGTGGTTGGTTATACTCCTCTGTCTTCTGTATAACCTGCCTTACAGTATGGATGTGGTCCACGGTACTGAAGCCCTTACGAAACCCGGCCTGTTCCGGAGCTGAAAGGCGTCAAATCTTGATGCCAGACGATTCGTGACGTCTCTCGAGAACAGGTGTTAGACGTGGCTGAGAAGTGTGAGCGGCCTGTAGTTTTGAGAAGCGTTTTGTCTCCCTTTTTGAAAAACAATGCCACTACACCTCTGCTCCACGCCTTCGGGGTTGTCCCATTGGCTATTACAGAGTTGAAAAGCCTTTTCAGCTCCTCGAGGACAGGTTTTCCACCGGCCTTAAGTAGCTCAGAGGCCACTCCGTCTTCCCGGAGCCTTCCCATTCTTAAGCTGTCTGAGAGCCGCCGCGATTTCGTCTATATCTACGTCCGGGAGATCTTCTGTAAAGTGGCGGGAGAGAGGAGCTCTTGGGTCTGGGGTCGCATCAGGTGGAGGCTTTTTCGCATGTGAGGCATACAGATTTCCATAGAAGTCCTCAATTTCAGCGAGAATCCCTGGAACCGATGTGACAGTTACACCATTCGAGGTAGTTAGCTTTGCCAGATGACTCCTTCCCAGTGTCTTGGTAAAAACTTTCGACCTCGGTTTTTCTCAATCGCCTCCTTTACGAGTCGAGTGTTATAGCTTCGGAGGTCGCGTCTTACCATACTTCGGATCTTTTGTTAAGTGACTGGGGATCTGGCAATGCATCATCTGGTGTTTCCGTCTAATTCGCATCAGTTCCAGGGCCTCGCTTGAAAGTTTGGACTTCTTGTCTGTTCGCCTTTTACGAAAATGCTTCGTCCCCACTTCGCGAATAGCCCCGACTATGCTCTCTAGGTCCTCGTCAACGTTTGCCGGGGTCTCCAGGGCAGCGAATCGATTTTTCAGTTCAAGTTGGAACTCCTCATGTCCGGCTTGGGGCAGATTGGGACGGAGAACTTGCTTCACCATGCGGTTTCTTTCTAGCTTGAAGTTGATATTTAGGGTGCCTCTTACTAGTCGGTGATCACTTCCGGTATTGAACCTACTGATCACTGAGACATCCCTAAATATATGCCGTTTATCCGTCATGATGAAGTCGATCTCGTTCTTCGTCCTGCCGTCAGGGCTCTTCCAGGTCCACTTCCGTTGGGGCTTTTTCTGATAAAAGGTGTTCATACAGAACAGCCCCTGCCTGCTAAGAAAGTTGACTAGCATTTGGCCCCTCTGGTTTCTGCTCCCGTAGCCATGTGGTCCCAAGTTTGATTCGCCGTGCTAGTGTCCCACTTTAGCGTTGAAGTCCCCCATGACAACAGTGAAGTGGGTCTTAGTGGTTTGGTGTATGGCTTTCGACACGTCGTCGTATAGGGCCTCCACCTCTTCATCTGAGCTGCTCGAAGTCGGCGCATATACCTGTACGACCTTAAGGCCGCTATAGAGGTTTTCACGAAGCCCATACAATTTTCCCTGCCAGACCGCTCGGAGCGTCGTTTTGCGAAAAACATGGGAATGTTTGAATATTTTTTACAGTGATATTATGAACAAAAATAAATATATTTTTCTGCAATTAGATTAAGTACATCGTCTTAAATAGCATATATTTTTTTTTAATCTTTACTACTGCTATTTATTCATACAGAAGCTGTTATAATGGCGCATTATTTTGCAAAAATTCGTATATAAAAACGTGGTATTATTCTATATTTCTGAATAAAATTGTAAAATGTTCACTGTAGACTTTGTTCTCAAATAAATACTCTATTTTTTTGTATAATTGATATTTTTTTACAGTGAACCAAAACTCTAAAACTCACGCTTGATTTGAGGTCTTTTCCTGAATTTTGGTTTTGTCGCTTTAGATATCGCTGTTTGTAACATGTTTAAAACCAAAATGTTAATATTTACATTGTACATTTTTTAGATGAAGATATGCTTGATTAAATGTACAAGTAACATATTAATTTTACATAAGGGTTTTTGAGAAACTCGCATGTTTATAAAGCCAATATTTGCAAATTTGCTAGAAAAAATTGAATGCGCTCTTAAGAGAGTACCTCTCGGTCAACTTCAGTACGAGGTACGCTACCCTGTTCGAGACGCTGCTGATCTCCTCCACGTTGTCACAGAGAGCTTTATTGACAAGGAACCCTACGCCACCCTGGGATTGTGCGCTCCCTTCCCTGAAGTAGAATAGGTGACCTGATTCTAGGGTTATCGTGTCCTCCCCCTCTCTTCGGATTTCTGACAATCCCAGAACATGCCACCGTATCTTATCTAATTCTACCTCAAGGATTTGGAGACTTTCGTCCAGCCGCAGACTGCGTCCGTTATACGTCGCCAGGGTCAGTCTATGGCAGCCGTAGTCCGTAGCCCGGGGATTCTTCGCACCCCCTGCCCTACCATTACCCGGGCCGCTACCGTAGCCCGGGGTAGTAAGGCGGCCGGGAACTAGGGGCCGGTTTTTTCTCGTCCTGTCCATGGGGGGTTTTGCCCATAGTCACCACGCTGGGCAGGCGGGTTGGTGACCGCAGTTTGCGTTTGTGGACTATGTTGTCAACACGGGAGGCGCTGCTGCCCACCTCCCGGAAGCCCTTTATCGCCTCTTACGATACCCACGGGCAGATTTGGGGTGGTGAGATTCTACTCTGCCGACACCACACGGCAAACCTTTTAAACCTTTTAAAGAGATTTGACAATCTATCACTATGGTGATACAGTTTTCTGAATAAGGTTCTGAATGACTCTCAAGCTGTCAGACGTGATTTAATGGCCGTTTTTACTGCCCTTTACACTCAGCCTACCCCGCAAGGGATATAGACGTCATATATGTATGTATGCTATAAATATGCCGCCCGATCATATGTTTCTTCATTCAAAATACATAGACCAAGGTACTCATTAAGACCTGAAGTCACTGAGTGGGTGGGTAAATGTACCAACATACTTTGACGCGAGGCTGGCTTAGTGTAAAGTGTTTCAAGAAGCGCGAGGCACTTCGGAAAGTTCAAAGTTGAAGCGGAAGCTGAAAATTTGGAATGGAAGAGCTGTTTAAACTGACTTCGAAAGTTAGTTCTTTTCTTACGTAAGTTTTTTTAGATAGGTTGTTTTTGAATTCGTTGAATAATGTTAATTAATGCAGTTAATTGTACTAAATATTGAATGACACAATCCAGTAAATGTAGAAGGTACCTACTTACCATCAACCGTTACGAAAAGTTCTTTCTAACTGCGAAATCTTATTTATTACTGGAAACATTTCCCGGCAGGTGTTTCGCCGACTTTTGGCAATGATAAATGCCTGCCGGGCGGAAAAACTTTGCGCCACGCTCGCACGTGCTCGAATATTTACTGCAGGCGCTCGTAACCGCCAAAACGTTTCATCATCCTGCCGAGCGTTTGTTGCCTCTTTTCTTCGTAGCCTAGTGGTGTAAGCGTGGGTCTCAAGAACTGGAGGTCTCGTGTTTGATGCCTGTATAGAGGTTAAACTTTGCGCCTCGCTCTTACGGGCTCTGATATTTACTGCAGGCGCTCGCAACCGCCGAAACGTTTCATCATCCTGCCGAGCGTTTGTTCGTAGTCTAGTGGTGTATGCGTGGGTCTCAAGAACTGGAGGTCTCGAGTTTGATGCCTGTAGAGCGGAACAACTTTGCGCCTCGCTCGCACGTGCTCGGATATTTACTGCAGGCGTCGTAACCGCCGAAACGTTTCATCATAGGGTTTTCGAATACCCGACCAATTTAGATACCCGGGTATCGGGTACGATTTTTTCAAATACCCGGGTATACCCGGGTACCCGGGTATTACTTTTCAAAGTAAAAATGTTTAGGTAATTGAGAAACAAACATTTAAAAGCAAGCTCTATTTTAAGGCTACCTTTCAGATAAAAGATAGTACAAGCACCTAACATTCAGGTTAAATAAAATGTTAATAATTTATTAGTTTAATACAAACAAAAAAGGTACATAAATACATTAATCAGTCTCATTTTTCATCACTTTCGGTTTCATTCACTTCTAACAGTTTTCACGTGATAATGAGATATTTATCGGTGGTAAAAAGTACCTACTCTATATTACTCCAGGATAAGTAGATAACCTAACTTTTCAAAGGTGAAAGAGTTCTTGTAATTGTACACGAAGTATTTGAGTAAGTTCTTTACAAAACTGCAAAGATGCCTATAGAAAATAATATAAAGATTTTTCTTCATAAAATTATTATGGAAGTTTAAATACACAAGCCCGCATGAGCTTACAGATGTACCTATAAAATCAGCTTGTTAAAACAAATAATACTCTTGGACGTATAACAATATCCTTTAATCTTTTCTCTCTTTTGTTTGTATTAAATCAGTCTATCTATCTCTTTTTCTCGGATACCCGGGTACGCCCGTCGTTTGTACCCGGGTACCAAAAGTCTGAAATACCCGGGTATACTCGGACCCGGGTACCCGGGTAGAAAACCCTATTTCATCATCCTGCCGAGCGTTTGTTGCCTCCTTTCTTCGTAGTCTAGTGGTGTACCTATGCGTGGTTCTCAGAACTGCAGGTCTCAAGTTTGATGCTTGTAGAGCGGAAAATCTTGGTGCCTCACTCGCAAGTGCTCGTATACCTACAACGTGTTACAAAACAACCAGTAAATGTCGTATAGGAGGTCCAAATATTTTTTTTACATTTCGACCCATGTTCCAAACTTTATTGGTTGTTTTGTAACATCTAGTATTTACTGCAGGCGCTCGCAACCGCCGAAATGTTTCATCCTGCCGAGCGTCTGCTACATCCGTAGTTGTGGTCTGAACGTGGGAATATTGGAATCAGGCAGGAGGACCCTGGTTCAATCCCTTGATGGACACAAAAGTTTTTTATGGACAATTTGACATTGTAAAATTGTTTCCGTTTGGGACCTACGTTGCTGGCTGAAACATAAACAGCTGATTGACTGTTACAAATCCGATTTCGTGCTTCAAAAGGCTCGTAAAGTATTGGTTCCTGTCTATCTATTATTCTTAGATGGGGAAGTTACGCAATTGAAACTCACACTGGATTCATCGGGACATACCTACAGAATCGGAATATTCGGAATTAGGTTCATTCTGACTCAATGTCGGTCACGCACGATATGCGAAACATTTTTCATGTAGTGAATAAGCCAGCAACAGCAATAAGTGTCAATATAATGCAGTTGTTGATACAAATGGTGAAATGCTTTCATCGTTGCTTCTGCTTAGAAATGCTGCGTCAGCAGTTTTTGAACGAACGTATATTACGAGTATTATACTCTACTTAGAAGGTTTGTTTTGACTCCGCCAACGAAATGTTTGCGGAAAAATCGTAAAGTTTTTGCTAAGTCAGTCGAGGATAATAAACGAAATTTAAACTTAAAGCTCTGGCGGTTTTAGCTAGTTTAATGAAAACAGAGGGAGTGAAAAAGGTTCGTAGAATGTTGTGTCGTATCGTTACATTAAGCGTTACATCAGTTGCTTAAAGTTTATTTTTCTTACGCTCTGCCTACCGTGTCGTGATATATGTATGTAAGTACATTGTATTTTTTGTCTTCTGTTGGATAATGGATCCTATTAAACGATAAGCAACACCTCAGCAACCTACATTGAAGATCTCGCGGATAATGATCGCGGGCAGATCATTTTTGGCGTACGATTGCATGATGTGTTCACTATACCTAGGTACTTTAAGTATACCTATTCTGTTTGAATGCGTCGAATAGGAATACTAAGAAGCTTCGTAACAACTGTATCTTTGAATGACACTTCATTTGAGAACTAACGTCCTTGCAACACAACTCCAGTCGCCGAGGAAGTGACCCAGTCTCGAGCATGCGCCTGAATTCCTCTACAATACAACATCTAGCCGCTGCATACAGCCGTGGTGTCAAACTACAGCAGCTCGAGGGATCAATAAATACTGGTTTTCCATACGTTTATCAAGAACGACTGGTATAGAATGCTCGCTGCTACCGATACCTTACGAGCTATTGTTCCAGTACTGCATTTTACACCGCGGCCGCGCTCTGACCGCCTTTGTTATGTCTGCCGTTCGTCGCCGGCGGATGTGCTTTGTAAGAGAATACTACGATTAATAGAAATACCATAAATTCGATGCGTATAAAATAGTCAGCATTTTTGATGGGATATAAGTATTTCCACTTAATAATCTAGCATTGTCCAGTTTTTCCTTGGTTTGCTTGACTTCAAGCAACACTGTTTTTAATCAAAGTCACCTTTCTGCAACGAGTAGGTACAGAGTGTTATAGTAATATAGCCAAACCTTTCGAGATTTTACTAAGCTTTGTCCATGAAACTGAATAACTTTTGGTCTCTGACATTAGGAAAATCGCAAAAATTACAGGTGATCGATCACGTTTTTGCAGTAACGCGAGTGAAACTGATCCTGGATAAGGTTTTTATTTTGGAATCATATAATGTAACTCTTGCTAACGAATAACTTAATGTTAAATATGAAATACGCCTTCAGTAGCATAGCGGGGACATCCAACATGGTTATTCAGTTTTCATGAAAATGTGCCGCAGAAACTGTGTCGTATGAGAACACATCCACGTAGACATGTTCATTCAACGATTACGTAAGTAGCGCCACCACGAGTAAGAATATGTTAGATGTTATTATGAGCTCTTGCAAGCGGTGAATATGTAAAGAGTTGAATATGTAGAGTCGGTAGCTAGTAGGTTCGAAAATTCTAGACTTCAGACTACTAACGTTAGTAGGTACAGTTGAATTCAGATGTCATATCAATATTATAGTACGTGTAAGTTATCTATAACTCGTACGTGTACGTTATGTAGGTACGTTACGTAAAATAACAGGACCTGACCTAAGTATTTTAGACTTTTCTTGCCTGAAAAATCTCAATCACTACTACTACAGCCACAACAGGCCACTGCTGGACCTGGGCCTCTCCCTTCCGGGCGGTATTGCCGCACTCACCACCACGCTTGGCAGGCGGGTTGGCGAGCACAGTTCAAGATGTTTCGTTCACGAGAACGCTACTGCCTATTCCCTGGATGAATATCCCTTAGTCGGTTTTTACGACACCCACGGGTGGAATTGGGGTGTTGCTGTTCTAAGCCGACATCAGTCGGCAAAATCTCAATTAACTGCTACGTATTTACAGTCTGTCTCTACTTTCATACTCTCAAATTACGCGTGTTGTTGAATCTGAGAAATAAGTCCTTGCGAATGCGAGGAGCCTCTTTCAATGAATTTTAAACAGACGAGGGTACACCGCCACTCTAGACCTTGTTTTTATTAAGCCCCTTCCTCCAAATTAAGCCCTTTTGATAAACCCTACCTTCATTTGATTTTAAAATTCAGTATCTCCGAGAGCACATTACAATTTGGCAGCTGGATTCAGAAATAAGACCTGAATTAATAGGATTCAACATCTGCTCAGATATTACAATAATTGTGCCATTTGTATGAAAATGTTTTTGTTACAAGCTGGCGTTAGTAATTTTCAGCAAAGTTGTTTATTTTAATATTCTTAATTATTTTACACTTTAGTTATCGAAAGACTAGTGCTATTTTTGCATTATCTTTCGATTTAAAATTATCGAATGAATAGTATTTTCTGCTAATTCAAGAAAAGTACAAGACGCTAAAAAACGTTAGATTGGAGTAGAAAATGTCTGAAACCAATTCTAATATCGATCCGTGCACCTCGGAGGCTGGTGCGGGACTGCCAATTCAGGAAAAAGACAAGAAGCTAAGGAAAATTTGCTAGAATGGAGAGCAAAATGTCTTAGACCAATTTCTAGCATCGATGCGTGCAGCTCGGAGGCTGGTCCGCGACTGCCTGCTTGCGATGTCTGCGCGGGTGGCGCGGATCCTGTCCGGGGGGATGCAGGCTGCGCGCGCGCAGGGCAGGCGGCGAGGCAGGTTCCCGCGGGACGCCGCGCGCCGGCGCAACGCATTCCGATGCTCTGACTCAGCGAGACACGCATTCTCCTCATAGCCTGGCTGGGCCGAGGTTGATAAGCTTGTTTACAGTACATGGAGTTTACAGTTTGATTTAGATTAGCTGTAAGTTCTTGACGTTCTAGCCTGCATATGACTCGACATAGCACCCGAGGATAGCACACGATAAGAAAACAAAATTGAAGACAATGACTTTATTTTGATTGAAGAAGCAAAAATGCTGCGCTACAGTTGACTGAAGACGATAAAAAGATAAACAAAAGAAAATCTGAACGAATGAGAAAATGAAAAAGACAATCAAATTAAACGTTTACAGACAAAAGCTGGAAAAAGTCTGTCAGCTAGCGGTAAACTTTTTACGGGCCGCCATAAGATTTTTACAACCAAGCAATGTACAGCTTCATGAATATTGAGCTTTAGCTACATAGTAATCCAAGTAGAGTAGAATAGGCACAGGATTATACGAGATAGAAAGGCGATAGAGATTTTATCGCGCCGCTAGCGGATAATTAGAAGAGCATGACGTTTCAATGATTTGTATGAGCCTTCCGTGAAACCGACCCATTCAACCGAGGACGGCCATTCTACATTTTTTATGCCTTTTTATTTTATTAATCTTGTTGTACTGTGACTCGTCGGATGATATACTTTTTAGATTGTTATTTAGGAGGTTGGAAAGCTTTTATTTATTGGTTTCAACTATCGTCACTTGCCTAGGTAGGTACGTACGTACCTATTCGTGTTTGTTTTAATTTCAATTGTCTATTAAAAGCTATTGCGGTGTCTTTTTTTTTTTTTAAATCTTTATTTGGAAAAAAAAGGGTTTTGTCACACAGTGACCACGCCACCCTTATCGTTCTAACTTATATTACAATCGCCTTTTAAGATATTTATCTACAATTTTGTAAAGCATTCTTGCCTCATCAGAGTAAGGTGAAGCAAGAATGGTATTAAAAACACCAACATTACAAAGATTCAAATGAGGGAACTTTAAAAATAATTCACTCCTCTCTGCTTCGATACGCCCACATTCCACCAAAACATGGTAAACATCTTCTACAAGGTCACATTCTGTACATTTTGGCGAGTTAACTTTCTTCATTAGAAATCCAAAGCTGTTGAGTGGAATATGCCCGGATCGAAGTCTATGTGCCAATACAATGACATCCCTAGGTAAGGTTGTACCCGCAAACCAGGGGCCACGCGACAGACCAGGTTGGATAGTTCTGTACCATATCCCTTTACTCACAGATCTTTCATCGAAGTGAACCTTCCACTTATCTGCACACGTATCTTTAACATAGCTCAGAACTTCAGTATAATATGGCAAGCAGAACATATCCTCTCCTTCCGTAATAGCATTTCTTGCTATTGCATCTACTTTTTCATTCCCTGGGATACCAGTATGGGATGGAATCCACTGTAGAACCACCTTTTTGTTTTGAGTGGCCAGATCATACATAGACTTCATTATACTATATGCTATCGGGAGGCCTCGAACTGTCGAGGCACACCGAGCAACATGTTGCAGAGCACTCCTGGAATCTGACAGAATCACAACTTCCTCGCATGAAATATCACCAACATATGACAAAGCTTCCGCGATGGCTATTAGTTCTGCCCGCATTATGGAAATGTTAGATGTTATTCTAATACTGACAGAGTTGTGATTCTGGTCATCATAAAATGCTGCACCTGTACCCAGATTATCTTTCGAACCGTCAGTAAAAATTTTGTATGAGTTTTTATATTTGTCTTTTATGAACTGGCTACACAAAGCACCCAAACTTTTTAGTTTATATTTGTGTTTTGGATCTACCATCGGCATAATTTGTGACTGAACCGCTTCCCCAAGATTCATCTTATTAACCCAAGTCTCTAAAGCAAACATTTCTAACTTTTTACTAGTATAAATAGGCTTATCTATTAACAGCTCATGAGTGCGCACTAAAAGTGGTTTTTTCTTGTTTCGCCAGTAACTAGTTTGAATCAGCTTATGTAATTGTTCTATAAGGCTACAGATCTCGTTATCGGCTAACGACCGGCAACGCAACCAATACTTCCCCGCCAAATATTGCCTACGAACAGATAAAGGGGGTAGACTAAGTTCGCATTCCATGACGTGAACGGCTGTAGTTTTAATAAATCCACCAATAGTTCGCAAACACTGATTTTGTACAATATCCAACTTAGCTAAATGTGTTTTGTAACTAGAATCATATAAGAAGCTAGCATAATCTAACCTACTTCTTACACTTGCTATATACAAACGTCGTAAATGACTCGGGTGAACCCCCCACCCCGGGCCAGTTAAGACTTTCAGAACATTTACAAATTTTAATGCCTTCTCCCTGATTTCATTGATGTGTTTATTCCAACGAAGAAAACCATCCAACCACATACCTAGGTACTTAATATTGGAAACCGTCTGCAATACCCTGTTGTTTATTCTTATCTCAATATTGTTATCTCTCTTGAAGCCCTCTTAAATACACAAACTTTACTTTTCTCGGCAGATAATTGTAAACCCAAATTAGATAAAATATTAACTAACATATCAAGCGCTAATTGTAACACCCTTCTACCTTCTTCAGCCTTAGAGCACACAGAGTACAAAACGAAATCATCTGCGTACTGTGTAATAAAACATTTCTGATACTCCTAGCTACGTATAATGTGGCTAAATTAAAAAGTTGGGGCGAGCTCGGGTCCCCCTGCGCTAAACCACGACACGTATATCGACATAAGGATTTATTATCTAACTGGATTGTTAGGTGACGTTCTCTTAGGAAGTTCCATAAATACGTACATATTTTATGTCCTACTCCTAGGCAGTCCAATAATTTTAATAATGCCGATATGTCCACATTATTGTACGCATTATCGATATCTATAAAACAGCCTACTGTACACTTTCCATTAGAAAATCCTAACTGAACCCTTGTAACTAAACTTACCAAATTGTCATAGGTAGAATGCGCTTTTCTGAAACCTGTAGTACAAGTAGACAGATAACTGTTATGTTCGCATAACCATTCAATACGTTTATTAATTATGTTATGAAAAATCTTACACAGACACGACATCATTGATATTGGCCGTAAAGATGTAATGGAATGTGGATCACGGTCTGGTTTTGGAATAGGTACAATATTAATTTTCCTCCATTGAATAGGGACAAAACCGGTATTAAAGAATGAGTTATATAAATAAAGAAGTATGTTTTTTCCATTATTAGGTAAGTTTCTTATCATACAGTACGGTATATCGTCGCAGCCTGGCGAGGTGTCCCTACTTTGTTTAAGGCACTGTTCTAACTCGGAACTTGTTATAGGTATATCTAACTGTGACTCATTCAGCGAAAACAACGGATTTTGTGGCACGGCGTAGTCTGGAGTAAGACTATGCAGTAACTCATTAGCTAATTGTCTAGGTATTTCGTTTCTAGGGCTCTTAAACCTTTCATCCACCTCATTCTACGCCACATGTCACCGGAAGTTACCGTATGATCCAATGACGACCAATAACTTTGTCTGTTTGCATTGCTGGCCTTGCGCATAAGATTTTGAGCCGTACCTATTTTCTCCTTAAGTACATCGAGGTTACTAGGTATCGGGTTCCTTCGTACGTTAGCTAAAGCCAGACGACGCTGAGCTACCGCTTCTGACAACCTTGGGGTCCAATATGGTTTTGGAACAAACTTATTTGTGGGGTTTGGATTTATCCTATAGACTGGTATGTGTAAATCAGCCGCAATATTTAAATACTCTTCAAATGTGTCATAAGCTAACTGTAAATTGTAAATTTTTGGAAAACTACTAAATAAAGAATTCAATAAATCGGAGTAAGATTTCCAGTCCGCCAGCTTAAAATTTCTTTTTGATTTATAAGGCTTAGGCTTTTCTAAAAAGGTGGACAAAAGTATGATTCTATGGTCACTACCTAACGTTTCATTAGTCACATTCCAATAAAATTTTAAAGCAATGTCCGATGATGCTAATGACAAATCCGGCGCAGATTGTTGCAACACGCCGTTTACTAGCTTAACGCGGGTAGGTTTACCATCATTTAACGACACAAACGAATTATCTAGAAGTGCATTAAATATTTGAAAACCTCTACTATCATTTTTGCAGGACCAATTTGTATGGTGTCCATTCAAATCTCCCAAAATCAAAGATTTTCTACTTGCGATTGAAAATATATTATTCCAATCTTGCAAAGAGGTACTCGCAGACGGTGGACAATAAACGGAAAAAATATTTTCAATAAAATCACAATTTAAAATTTTAACATGCAATATCTCAATTCCGGAATAGTTATTAACGACTGGGCCAATATGTGATTGGATGGTTTTATGCACTATTAACGCGACACCACCGTAACCATCATTACGGTCACACCGGTAAATATTATAATTACTTATTTTAAAGATACTATCTGGTTCAAGCCACGTTTCATTTAGTACAGCAATATGAATCTTATTTTGAATCAGAAAATTATCAAAAGCTATTATCTTGGGTCTCACACTCTGAGCATTCCACTGTGCTATATTAACCCTATTAACGTTTTTACGAGAACTATCCATACATAAATTCTAAAAGTGCCCCCAACAGCGGCCACTCTGACACGTTATCTACAACGACTAATACTACCCATTCTACACATAACTTAATAAGCTCACCTATTTTGTCCTGGAAACTCATTTTTCTCACAAAATTACATCGTACAACCTTGCTAACAACTCCCGAAACGTAATCTTTCGCTCCTGCCACGTATCCTCCCTGCGTCTGTCTGGCTTTTCCCACTGAAGATCCGAATCTACTGTCTCCGACGCAGCACCCATCGACCACCAGTCCTCTTCCTTCTTGTCCCTATCCACCTTCGTTCTCAGTTTACTCCCCTGTACGCCTCTCGGGTTTTTTGCTTTTTCCTCTCCACTTCCTTTTCCGCTTTTCTTCGTGGCATTCTTGGCCGCCCAAGTGAATATAGGGCTAGCTTGCACTGGGCTTTCGGGGTTCTTTTGTTGGGTCGGGTTAGTGCATGTGGGTTCAGAAGGCTTATTCTGGATCAACGGGCTTTCCGGTTTTACGTACATAAGAAGAGCCATTCTGTACGAGCATCTGAACTCTGACATAAGTTCTCTTATCGTTTTCTCCTTTATAAATACAGGGCATTTACGTCTTTCCAGAGCCATGTGGTTTTGAGAACAATTCACACATTTGAACACTTTGACTGTGCAGTTCTCGTGCTCTCCGCTACACTTTGGGCATACAATATTTTTTGCGGTACACCTTCCGGCTGTGTGTCCCAGTTTCCAACACCTTGAGCATTGGGTGACTGGGAATACATAAGGTTCTACCGCAATTCTTAGCTGGTCCACATAATAAATATGTGTTGGCACGATGGTTCCTTTAAATGCCAACCTCACAGCCTCGCAGTTTACCCATGCGCCACTTATGTCCCGCTTCCGCAATCGTTTGGCTGCCACCAACATAGCAGGTTCTGGGCAAGATATACTCTCGTGGATCTCGGCATCTGTGAGATCTAAATCTACCCCTTTTATCACCCCGTAGGATACATCAACCTCTAGAGCACGCTGAAATCTCCAGTTAAGATCTTCAAATTTTCTGCAGAGCATTATCTGACCTGCTACTACTTCGTCCTTTGCTTCAACTCTTATCTTGTATGGATTCAAGTACTTTATTTTATTTACTCCAACTATTCCTTGCTCCTTGAACAACTTTGCCAGAGCAAATTGCTTCGGCATCTTCTCCTTGCAGTATATATATATTTCGATCGATTCTTGCATTTTAAATAGTTTCTTTTCCCTTTGACTAAGTACCTTTTCGAACCCCTCTTCATCCTCTTCCCGCAGTCTTTTTGAACTGGTTTTATCTATATCCATTTTAACATTCTCTGAACCATTAGGTTGATGTATATCCGCTTTCACCTCCAGTTTCCCAGACTCATTTTTAGGTGCCTGTTCGATGAGCTCTAAACTTCCATCTGGCTTAGTAACCTGGATAAACTCTAGAGACGACTGTTTACCGCCGGCCATCGTTATCGACACTGGTGACGACACACTTTCTGGTAGTTGCACGTTATTATTATCGCCTGACTCCGAATCCTTCATTTTGCCAATACCTCACTGTGGCATAAAGTCATCCAAGTAGGCAGATTTGAAGAGCCGGGCAGCCCGCACAATAGGCGTCCGCCGGCTCGTAGAAACAGGTTTCTTCGTTGCTTAAATAAGTAGATAGTACGGACAACCTTCTCGCACGGATGCCGCTACGAGACTCTGCGGTGTCTTGTCATTGACATGTATTATTATAATTAGACATTTATTTTGTGAAGAAGGCTGTAAGCGATATGCCATCATAACGCCGCGATGTGATCTCTGATAAACATGTAGAGCCCGCGCCACGCAAGGAGTCCAGCGGATAAAAAGTAATTAAAATAGCACGGGAATCATAAAAATGAGACTACCGAATACTCTAGTTGGACATACTACAAGTAACCAGGCGCTTGGTTGTAAAGGCGGCTATCAATAACAGCATGAAATGTATGCGATATGCACTATAATCATGTACCACTCACTAAGCCGTCTACCAAGAGTGGTGAGTGAGGCTAGAACTTCCACAGAGAACTTCCCATTAAAGAGAGGCCGATATCCAGCAATGTCCAGGACTGGACTATTGTAGCTGTTGATGTCGTTGAATCTACCGTACCCTTTGTCTAGTGACACAGAGTGCTGACAAACTCTGTGTAGTTACACGCGATGACATAATCTTTTTTCGACAGACGTATCTAGGCTTCTGGATTAGCTGATAATTAGTTTCGTGGCGCGGGGTCTACACTCGTAGCAGCAGCTGTATCTAGCTGTTGCTGGATAAGGTGATAAGCTCGGGTGGGAATCTCGCTACGTGACGAGATAGGAACCACTTGTGTGCTTTTATGAATTTCTGGTGTAAGGCTTTTGATTTATAAACATGTAAATAAAGGGGGCGTTGATTCAGGTTTACGCTTGGAGTGTATATGATGTGTTGGAAACTGATAGAGAGGTAATTATCTGTTCCTCTGAATGGAATTTCTTCACTCGTTTACTACATAAGTAACTAGGTGTCCAAAACATTTGCCGATATATCCCCACAATTACTTTAATACATTTATTGATAATTTTACGCTACAACGTACCTAATACAAAAGTTAATCTCAATATAAGTTACATTTACGGGTCCAATACAGATCTTCGGTAATGGAATACCCATTCTTACAGACAAATCAACCCCGACTCGTAAAACAGAAACAATCTCGCAGCGCCCCATTCCTCCCCTTACCCCTTCATCGTAAATAAAACATCTCACAAAGAACTAGGACAGATTTTCTTTCCATTTTCTCAACCGGATCTCCTTTGCTCGAAATTAATGATTCCGTTCAGGCTTACAATGGGAAAAACATTTATTTTTCTTAACTGACCCGCTGAATGCGGGTGGCTATCGCTCGGAAAAATTGTCGGCCCTTTCCCGTGTAACCCGGAGCTAGTAACAATTGTGAGTGTTGTAGGAATAAAACAGCAGAATAACTCATTCACAGCTTGATGCTGCACGGATTTAATGGAATGTGTCGGCATTGTTTGTGGAAGAATGGGATTCCAACGTGGAAATGATTAATTGTAGGCGATCCGTCGGATCGCGCGGGCGGAGTGAATTAGCGCGCAGGCCGCAGGTAGACATCGAACTCATTAGAAAGTGGCTACTACACTACCCAGTGGACCATTCATGATTTGACATGCATTTCTTGCTGTTCTATGGGCGTCATTACAACAACCTTAAGATAGTCAGCAATGCATGCCGCTTCAGGCCGGTATGTCAGCAAGGTAGTCTAATAACCACTGAAGCCTTCTGTGTAGAGTTGCAACGCGTAGTCGCTACTGCAAAATCCATCGCTACTTTTTACTCTAAGCAACAGAAGTTGCACCTTGATAGCTTACAATGTAATAGAAAACACACACAAAGTACCAGGTTAGCGTCCATCGTGAAAGAGCATCATAAAATTATACGGGCAATTGTGAGTTTGTGAGTTTGCCCAATGCCGCCGGTGGTGGTGGCCTGATGACTCCGCACTTTGAGATGTCTATTCGGAAAAGGTATAAAAGATGCACATTTTTAAGGACATTTATTATAATAACTTATGTGACAGTCAAAGGATGGACAAGAGAAAGAATAAACTACATATTTGAGTAGAAAAGGGTTCCTATCCATTCCCACGCTATCAGACGTCTACACTTCCCATCAGAAAAATCGAAACACCTCGGTTTTTCTTGTTTTTGGCCGAATTAAACACCAAAAAGTATTGTTGGCAATGTCACCACTTGGGCGGCTTCTACGGGCAAAATACCCATGATTCAGATAAAATCTAACTTTTTTCAGGCGATCAAAAGTCACAGTAAACAATTAAAAAAAACAAAAGTTTTAAGATAAGATAAGATAAGCTCTAAATTTTAATGTTGAAAATGTTATGAATCGTTAAAAGGCGCAAACTGCAAACGTGTCTCAGTCATTCATCTTATTTACAGAACAAACAGGTGGGGTTCCAATTTTGAATTTTGTTTTTTTTTTATACACACTGAAAAGACAAAACTGCCAGCTACACAGTCATATAATTTTTTTAATGCAAACAATACTTTTGGGTATTTAATTCGGCCAAAAACAAGAAAAACGGAGGTGTTTCGATTTTTCTGATGGGAAGTGTATTTTTTCTACTTATGATAAAACCGGAAAGGAAGCCAATACCTATCAAATTGCAAAGGTTTCGTTACAAGACAGCAACAATGTAACACAAAATATGTTTGTATGTACTAATGTAAAAAAAAATACAATGAAAATAAAACGGAAAGAAAGATTTCAGTAAGTACCTGAAGGCACGCTAAATCTAATCCTAAGCGATGTTTTTCCTAACAAAAGTTTAGGAGGTAGGATTCATCCCCGTCAAAAAATAAGAATGCGAATAAATCCGCTCCTGTTTTTAATATTCGCAGATATAAACTCATTTAAATGTCACGCCAGGGCAGAACTTAGGCGTGAGTCATGGGCGCAGTAACCCAGTAACCGGCGGCGGCGGAGCTCAAAGCTTGTTTTATTTGCGGGATTTTTCACGGCGCACCATTGTTGAATGTTGCGTTTTTTTTTTGGACGTTTTTACAGACGCCTCGCTCGCTAATCGGACCTGTGTCGACTTGTCGCGACACGACCGTGATACTGAGCTTGATTAAAATTGTTATTGCGGACGTCATGCATTCTTTTATCAGGGCGAGGTCAGAACTGCGGGATTCCAGGGTCTGTGATAGTGCTTTCCTTCTTAGTATTGGATTCTTTAAGAATGATCTGAGGAATTCCCTTCATTTTCAACCGCATATGATTATATCTGGCATATCTAGGATTGAATAGAATACTTTGTGATATAAGTATGTGATATGTATGACACTTCTTTTTTGTTTCTCTTCTTCACGGTATAATTACTCTAACATAAGGTATAAATTGCTGTTTATTATTAAGGTTTTGTGTCTTTTCTAGAAAGTAATTACCTAGGTTTGTTTGATGTGGTAAGTATAATTATAATAACGAAATACAATATGTTATTCATGTAGGTACCTACACACGCTTCTACACACATCAAAGAGATTTATCATAATAGGAATCTATTCTCTGTAACTATAAGACCTAGACGTTATTAAATTATTCAGACAAAAGGCTGTGTAAGCCCCAGACATGCCGCCTTTATCCATCTAACATACAACAAGCTGTATTAATCAAAATACTTCTATGATGTGAACTTGAATCTGATCTTTAGTCTAGACCTTTGTGTAAGACTTTTGCCCTTCGTTCACATTAGATATTAAGTTTATAAGTATGGAAGGGCAAATACTGGGCCCCAAGTCTGCTATTTTTAGCCATTGTAATGCCAGCAAACCCAAGTGCCACTCCATTGCCACTGTGATTTTTCCATACTAAAAACTGTTAGCAGAATACGAAACTACCAAAATCATCCAACTGACATGCCATCGAGTCGATGGCATCGACACTCAAGTGAGACGATTTTTATTTAGCAGACTTGGGACCCTGGTTTAAGGAAAAAACTGTGATACAATAAATTACCGTATATTTGGTGCAAAAGATGCGAATCTCAGACAGGCAATATTGCCTTCATTTTATTTATTGGTTGATTTGTACCATACACCTGCAGTTCGATACAAGATACTTTTTTATAGGTATTGGAAGATATTGATTGAGAGTGTGAAAATTCTAACATTGGGAATCGAATCAAAATGTGTGTAACAGAAGACTTTGGTGGTTTTCTAAGTACAATTTAAAGCAGGTTTCTCCACCAAAATAATGAGAATTGACTTGTTATCAACCATGTCTAAATAAGTAACAATCACACATAAAAATGTCACACAAAAAACTTTACCTTTGGTACCTATTTTTAAGTCGGTTTTATTATGATCTAATAAATATTCATTCAGATCTACCTAGTTACCTATATCCAAAGTTTCCGGTTCCGCATTGTACTTACTAGCTATACCAACCCTTCATAAAACGTGTAGACGTCACAAAACAGAAGGAATATCACATCAAGCGTAGCAAGGGATGGAGTGTCCCTGTGTTTTTACGATTACGACACGCGACACGCCCAGGAAAGTGATTTAAACCTTTTATAACTTTCCGCTTGTCGCCCTCGCTCGAACAGTCTTGTCTTTCGGTATTGACGAGACGACTGAGACATTGCTGTCTTCTGATAAATCTGTATTTTGGTGAGCAAGATAATTTTTCTTTAAGTGATTGCAATAGCCAAAAAAAGAGTACATTTATGGTGAATGCGAAGACTGGCATAATTTGTTTTTTTTTAGCTAGAAGTTCTAAGCACTAAGCCGATCAGTTGGAATAAGCTGTTATTGAATTGATGTCTTACTCGTACGGGTCTTGCCTAAAAGTATCATACATAGCTGTTTTAGGCCACATGTACAAAAAGTTTACTGGTTTCACTATAAATTATGAAATCTTTCAGCATAACTTTTTTATGGAAGACTGGTGAATTTCACAAGCTGGTATGGTCCTTGTAATGTTTTTAGCAAATATCCCATAAGCTCGTTGTACACCTAGTACTTATCTGAAAACGTTTGCGCTTTTTAGTTGTCAATAAAGCTGGAATAATTTCAATTTATTTATTGAGTTTTTCGTGTTTTATTTAATACAGTAACCATACTTTAGTTGATACTGTTGCTTCAGTGTTACTGGTTGCTGTCAATGATTGATTACTTAGACGGCGGTCGTTTCACAACCATGTCAGAGGCCTGAGACTTGTAGTAGGTGGTTGAAAAACTCTGACACAGGGTGCATTGTCGTTGGAAGACTCGGAGTCCCACTCGAAAAGAAGAAGAAGCAAATATCCATCCGGTATGTACAAGTTGCACGTATCAACGTAGGTGTTGACGATACTTGCGCAGCAGGACTGGCTCCACCCGGCCACAAAATTGAGAATTTACAGAAGGACAGCTCGCCCCATCTTCCAATCATTTATGCCTACACTTTAGGGTTGCTACTTTCTTTTTCTGAATTTTTAATATGCCGCACCTGGGTCAAAAATACTTAGGTACATTACTTACATTATATCAAACGTAAACTATACCATACTATACAAAAATATTGGCACTTGCGTGTCGTAATTTTGCCGTCCGTCCATACTAGTTCGAGAGCCCAGGGGGTAAGTGGCTATCTCATAAGGTACCACGATAGGCTAGGTTTGGATCGTTAACCAAGACTTAAACAAGTCGTATGACCCAGGTCTGCCAGAGCCAATCCTGCCGAAACATAAAAATAATCGATATTTTTCAGAGTCATTTTTTCGTAAAAAATATGTCATAAGGTACCACAATGAAAGTGCTGGCATCAGTTAACCATTGAAAAATTATGTAAAAAGCTTGGTCTGCCACTGCGCACCCTGCCGGAAGTGCTTGCCAGACCACTCCAAAGATGCCCTTCCGACACCCCTAAACTATCTCATCGGGTACCACGACGCGACCACCACAACATAATAGCCAAGATCACTCTGACAATAGATCACAAGGTCTGCCAGGCCTAAACTTGCCGCATCCTAGTGTTTCAGACATTTGAAGTTGTAGGTCCAGTGTATGAAAAATGACCTATATCTTTTTCCCCCCGTGTTTGATTTTGATGGTGCCTTAATACGAAATGCTCTCCATAATAAGGAGCTTCGAGTCATATAGGACAGTTGGGTGGAGGGTTTCAGTATTGAATGCAATCCTGTCAAAAAGTTTGAAATGGAGGTTTGGTCTATGAAAACTGGCCTATATCTTATTCCCCCCGGGTTTGATTTTGATGGCGCCTTAATATGAAATGCTCTCCATAACTAGGAGCTTTGAGTCATATAGGTCAGTGAGGAGGAGGGTCTCTGTATTGTACACAATCCTGTCAAAAAGTGTAAAATTGTAGGTAAAGTGTATGAAAACTGGCCTATATCTTTTCCCCCACTGGTTTGATTTTGATGGTGCCTTGGTATGAAATGCTCATAATGATTAGGAGATTCGATTTGTATAGGTCAATTGGATAGAAGGTCTCTGTTCTGTGCACAACCCTACTAAATATGAAAATATTCGATAACTTCTGCAGATTTTATCAGTTAAAATTGTCATATCATAAGGAACTCGAATAAAAGTGATTGCATCAGCTTACCATTGACAAATTATGTTAAAAAAACTTGGTTTGCCACTGCGCACTCAGCCGGAAGTCCTTAGATGAGATAGGTTAGGGGTGTCGGAAGGGTATATTTGGAGGGGTCTCCCAAGGACTTCTGGCAGAATGCGCAATGGCAGACCAAGTTTTCTTAACTCAATTTATCAATGGTAAGCTGATGCTGGCTCTGTCATTCGGGTACCTTATGAAATGACAATGTTAACGGAAAAAATCTCAATCCTGCTAAACATGAAAATATTGGATATGTTCTGCAGATTTTTGCCGTTAATATTGTCATTTCATAAGGTACCCGAATAAAAGTGCCAGCATCAGCTTACCATTGATAAATTATGTTAAGAAAACTTGGTCTGCCATTGCGCACTCTGCCAGAAGTCCTTGGGAGACCCCTCCAAATATACCCTTCCGACACTCCTAACCTATCTCATCTAAGGACTTCCGGCTGAGTGCGCAGTGGCAAACCAAGTTTTTTTAACATAGTTTGTCAATGGTAAGCTGATGCAATCACTTTTATTCGAGTTCCTTATGATATGACAATTTTAACTGATAAAATCTGCAGAAGTTATCGAATATTTTCATATTTAGTAGGGTTGTGCACAGAACAGAGACCTTCTATCCAATTGACCTATACAAATCGAATCTCCTAATCATTACGAGCATTTCATACCAAGGCACCATCAAAATCAAACCAGTGGTTAAGTAGGGGTGAGATAGGTTAGGAGTGTCGGAAGTGCATATTCGGAGGGGTCTGACAAGGACTTCCGGCAGAGTGCGCAATGGCAAACCAAGTTTTCTTAACTCAATTTATCAATGGTAAGCTGATGCCGGCACTTTTATTCGGGTACCTTATGATATGACAATATTAACGGCAAAAATCTGCAGAACATATCCAATATTTTCATGTTTAGCAGGATTGAGATTTTTTCCGTTAACATTGTAATTTCATAAGGTACCCGAATGACAGTGCCAGCATCAGCTTACCATTGATAAATTGAGTTAAGAAAACTTGGTCTGCCATTGCGCACTCTGCCAGAAGTCCTTGGGAGACCCCTCCAAATATACCCTTCCGACACCCCTAACCTATCTCATCTAAGGACTTCCAGCAGAGTGGGCAGTGGCAGACCAAGTTTTTTAAACATAATTTGTCAAAGGTAAGGTGATGCAAGCACTTTTATTCGAGTTCCTTATGATATGACAATTTTAACTGATAAAATCTGCAGAAGTTATCGAATATTTTCAGATTTAGGAGGATTGTGCACAGAACAGAGACCTTCTATCCAATTGACCTATACAAATCGAATCTCCTAATCATTACGAGCATTTCATACCAAGGCACCATCAAAATCAAACCAGTGGAGGAAAAGATATAGGCCAGTTTTCATACACTTTACCTACAATTTCACACTTTTTGACAGGATTGTGTACAATACAGAGACCCTCCTCCTCACTGACCTATATGACTCAAAGCTCCTAGTTATGGAGAGCATTTCATATTAAGGCGCCATCAAAATCAAACCTGGGAATAAGATATAGGCCAGTTTTCATAGACCAAACCTCCATTTCAAACTTTTTGACAGGATTGCGTTCAATACTGAAACCCTCCACCCAACTGTCCTATATGACTCGAAGCTCCTTATTATGGAGAGCATTTCGTATTAAGGCACCATCAAAATCAAACACGGGGGGAAAAAGATATAGGTCATTTTTCATACACTGGACCTACAACTTCAAATGTCTGAAACACTAGGATGCGGCAAGTTTAGGCCTGGCAGACCTTGTGATCTATTGTCAGAGTGATCTTGGCTATTATGTTGTGGTGGTCGCGTCGTGGTACCCGATGAGATAGTTTAGGGGTGTCGGAAGGGCATCTTTGGAGAGGTCTGGCAAGCACTTCCGGCAGGGTGCGCAGTGGCAGACCAAGCTTTTTTTACATAATTTTTCAATGGTTAACTGATGCCAGCACTTTCATTGTGGTACCTTATGACATATTTTTTACGAAAAAATGACTCTGAAAAATATCGATTATTTTTATGTTTCGGCAGGATTGGCTCTGGCAGACCTGGGTCATACGACTTGTTTAAGTCTTGGTTAACGATCCAAACCTAGTCTATCGTGGTACCTTATGAGATAGCCACTTACCCCCTGGGCTCTCGAACTATACCGAACACTGTTGACACTCGCTACTACCCGGTTCGAACCGGTTCGAGATTGCGCGTAAACGACGGCGTGTGAATGTCTGTGTGAGTATAGCGACGTTTCCTTGAAGCCGGCTGTCTGGATTGGCGCCAGCAAATACTTTGAGACACGGCCACAGTTGCTCTAATAGCTTTTTAAGTATTCATAGTGTAGATAACACTCACGTGTGCATTACAATGAGAACAACCCGCAATTGTTGTGCAAATCTGCAGAGATGCGTCTGCGCATGTTGGCGGGTAAACACTGGGTTTTAAGTTGTGTCGAAGATGTGGGTAAGCTTTATCGGTTATGGTTGTGTTGAAACAACACTAATAAATAATAACGAAGTTGATGAGATAAGCTAATATTCTTAAATCTTAATATATAATAAGAGACATGAACGCGCAGTTTTTCACATACCTACCTACTATTGACTATTACAAGTAAAGTTTATTTCTACCTTTCATCACTGTAGAAACAAGCCGAACCAATATAGCCCGAGCGGCGACTGGTCTCATCCATATCTCACAAAAGAATAGAATAATTTAGCTATGTACGGGTAGAGGAGCTCGAGTACTTCGGATTGGTCGTAGTCTGCCGCGGCGCAGCTTGGCACGTTTGGCGGAGTAGCTAAAAGTTTGCCCTCTGAAAAAAGTTAAAAATATCTCATCGAAGAATAGAATGAGACATGGCTGTAGCGATAGGAGCAGTTTAGTAAAGCTTATAAATCTTGGTCTGCCGGCTGCTATCTTGGCACGTTTGGCGGAGTAGCTAAAAGTATGCCCTCTTAAAAAAGTAAAAAATATCTCATCGAAGAATAGAATGAAAATATATCGTACCGATAGCTTGCTTGAGTCTGCCTACATATATACTGGTCTGCCTGGCCACAGCCTGGCAGTTTTCCCGGTCCGACCACTATTACTTTTTTTAGTAAAAATTTTATCTCTTCGAATAAAAGAATAAAAATATGTCGTACCGATAGCTTGCTTAAGTCTGCCTAGAAAAATACTGGTCTGCCTGACCACAGCCTGGCAGTTTTCCAGATACGACCACTTTTACTTTTTTTTGAGAAATTTTTATTTCTTCGAATAACAGAATGAAACTAAGTTGTAATAATAGTTTATTTAAAGCTGAACACATATCCCTTGGTCTGCCTGAGCTCAGTCCGGTAGTTTCTCCGATGCGATCACTTTTCACTCTCAGTAAATTTCAATTTTAAAGGACCCTGACTTTGTTTATTAGGGAGTGGGCCTGGCCAATAAAATGAAAATTTGTCAGTGTATAGAAGTGAGATTTACAGAGCTGTAATCTCTCAATGTCCAGATGAAGAATAAGTATGTTAATTTCAAGAATCTACAACTTCAGATGTATTCCTAGACATTGAGAGATTACAGCTCTGTTACGTACATAGCTAAATTATTCTATTCTTTTGTGAGATATGGATGAGACCAGTCGCCGCTCGGGCTAATAGGTTTCAGTCATTAATTATTATGTAACACCTACGACCTACGTCCTATTTCTACAAGCTACCTATTTAAACAAACTTTGACGTAATAGTACTTAAGGTACTATGAATATTGTATGTATATCCAAAGTATATTTTTCTTTGAAGTGTGTAAAGGTGTAAATGAGTTATTATACCTTATACTACAATCTTATAAATGTTAATTAAAATGCCCCAGTGCGCACTGCGCGTAGTGCGCGTACGCTGCATACAAAAGACATCAACGCGCAGCATTGCAAAGGACGATGTGTGTGCAAGCGAACGTTTTGTATCTATACAGGGTGCAAGGGACGGTTTACCGAAAACTTTGCAGGCATGATCAGACCATCAAACAGAACAACTTTTACTACGGAGTCAAAATAAATTCCGACCTCCCATACAAAATTCACGATCAGCTGACTGACTTTATGGAAGGTCGGAATTTTTTTTTCGTTTCCCACCATTGGCTCCATAGTAAAAGTTGTTCAGTTTCATGGTCTGAGCACGCCTGCAAAGTTTTCGTTACACTGTCCCTTACACCTGTAGAGATTGTCTGAACATAGGTCTCACCGAATACGAATATTCAGTAAAAATTGGCAGGAATTGATGTCCATATAAAACAAGGAGCCTTACTTGTTTACAAAATAAAAAAAGCTGCTTCACTCTACTCTTGATCTAACATTTAACAGCGAAATATGATACGAACGATAAAAATGATACGTTTTTATTCGGCCTATTAGTCGGCAAAATGTGGCCAAAGCCGAATATTGAGAATGTATTGTACATCTGCCGAACTCTAGTATTTACCTAGTAGTTTTAGGCAGGGCAAATAAAATGAAAAAATAATTTCACTCGTAATTCATGTAAAGTATTTTCTAGAAATAAGAAGCACCCGTTCCTTTTCTTATTTTGTTTGTTCGTTATCTATTTGTTTGCTGATAAAACTAATTCAATGATTTTGAGCAACGTTTGCGCACAAAATCTTCTATTCTATTGAAAGCATCTGCCCTTGTAAATCCAACTACTTAGCAGATCCATCTCCCACACTTACGAATACCAACAATTTCCTGTTCTTTATTACTTTTATTTTCATAAAAACTTTCTTTCAGCCGCCGAAGAGCGCATTGTGCCATTTGTACCGCAATACAATGCTGGCGCCTTCCGTTACACGCTGTATTATAGAGTCGGTGCCACGAAGAGAGTCCCGAAAACGCAAATCCAAAGAGGAGCATACTATGGTAAGTACCCTTTGCCTTGACTTGCATTATTTCGTAGGCAAAGATTTAGCTGCGGTAGCCCATATGGAAGAGACGTCTCCAGCAGGTAGATACTAGGTAGGTACTAATGGCAAAAATAGGAAGTTCAAATCTTACAAATTTAAGTACTACCTACATTCTTTTAATAAATAAGGTATACGGAGTGTAAGGGACGTATCCTAAACTTTGGGATGATCAGACTAAGAAACAACTTCCCGTAGATATGCAGCTTCATAGGAATCGAAAAATTTTGCGAGCAGCTAGCTTACTTTTTTCTTGTTTTTAAAGTTTTGCATATACAGCAAAACGGTTCCTTGCACTCGGGACTTTGGGGCTATTTTGGTTCATATACAGGGTGTAAGGGACGGTGTACTGAAAACTTTGCAGGCGTGTTCAGACCATGAAACTAATCAACTTTTCATGGAAAATAATATGGTGGCAAACGAAAAAGAAAACCGACCTTCCATACACATATCATGATCAGCTGACTGATTTTGTATGGGAAGTCGATTTTTTTTTCGTTTACCACCATATGTTAAATTCAAATATATTTGATGGTGAATTTATAGATTCTAGGTATAAAGTCTATCGTCGCGATCGTTGTATTTCAAATAGCTCAAAGTTTGATGGTGGGGGAGTTATGGTGGCAGTAATGCAAGATGTGGTCTCAGTGCGTATGCAGAACTGGGAGACTCACGACTGTGAAGACCTTTGGGTCATTATTGATGTCAAAGTAAAAAATAGTATAAAAAAACTTGCTTTATGTGCAGTATACCTCCCATCACCAGCAAAGCTAGACACCCAATCAAAGTTTATTAATAACGTTAACTCTGTCATGGATCAAGCGGATGATGTTGTAATTATTGGCGATTTCAATCTGCGCACTATTGAATACTTGATACCTATACTTGATTGTCCGTTCACATCTCCCTCTAATTACCAGTCTGCCCTAGGTTATAATTTAATAGATTTTATGTCACTAAATAACCTAAAACAGTACAATAGTTTTAAAAACAGTGATGACAAAATTTTGGACTTAGTACTTTGTAACTTTACAACTGCAAATGTAACGAAATCTCTTGATTTATTATCTAAACTAGATTCCTATCATCCAAGTCTGCTATTAACGATAGAATTTCCTAACATTTCATTACTTAAACCAAAAGCTCGTGACGATTATAACTATTTTAAGGCTGATTATGATAGTATTATCAGTGATTTAAAAAAATGTCCTTGGCAAGAAATGTTCAAGGACAAATCTGTTAATGATATGGTTGCATCATTTTATGAATCCCTACATGTAACTATCCAAAAATTTGTGCCTAAACGTAAAATTAAAAAATCTAAATATCCTCCTTGGTTCAGCAATAATCTAATTAAATTACTAAATGAAAAACACAATATTCGCATCAGATATAAAAAATACGGTAACCCTCGCGATCATGTAGAGTTTGATATCCTTCGTGATCGATGTCATTCACTTTTGGATAAATGTCTGGCTGATTATAGAAACAGAATTGAAAAAAATATAATTGAAAATCCTAAAATATTTTGGCGTTACATGAAGGATAAGAAGAAAGGTAACTCATCGCTACCAGATAAAATGTTTAATAAAAATAATTCTTCTGCTGTAAATGGTCCAGATATTGCTAACCTCTTTGCCTCACATTTCTCATCAGTATACTCTCATAGTAACAATAATTCACATGACAATAACGATTCACAAAATACAGCTACTGAGTCTGTACTAAATAAAATAATTGTTACTGAAAGAGATATTGTCAAACAAATTAAGCAAATTAACGTCAATAAAGGTAGCGGTCCCGACGGTATTCATCCGTTCTTTGTTAAACGCTGTGGTTCTGCCCTTTCATTACCTCTCTTTCTTATTTTTAACAAGTCATTGCAGGACGGAATTTTCCCTGATATCTGGAAAGAAACCAAGATAGTACCAGTCTTCAAAAAAGGCGATGCAAGTCTTGTAGAAAACTACAGACCAATCTCAATACTATCTTGTCTTGCGAAACTTTTTGAATCTATTGTGACTCCTAATATTTCCCAACATATCCGCAATAATCTCACAAAACATCAGCATGGTTTTGTTCGAGAGCGCTCTGTTCAAACAAATCTAGTTACATATGTATCTGATATTTCCAGTGCAATAGATAGTGGCAAGGAAGTGCATGCCATATATACCGACTTTAAAAGTGCTTTTGATAAAGTGGACCATATATTGCTTGTTAAAAAACTAAATGCGGTTGGTATATGTGGATCACTTTTGAATTGGCTAAAATCATATCTTGAGTATAGGTCACAAATAGTAGCTACTAATGGATATAAATCGCACACGTATTACTCTACATCAGGGGTTCCGCAGGGTTCACATCTCGCACCAGTCCTATTTTCATTATTTATCAATGATATTAGCTCTGTTATACAACACTCCAAATTTTCACTTTTTGCAGATGACCTTAAACTTTATGTAACAGCTTCACCAACAGCGTGTGAACTTCTTCAAGCCGATCTAAATGGAATTTGGCACTGGTGTGAAATCAACAAAATGATGTTAAATATCTCAAAGTGCTTCCAGATTAAATTCTCTAGGAAAAAAAACCCAATCAACTACACATATAAACTTGATGGAGTGCCTCTTGAACAAGTTGATAAAATCCGTGACTTAGGTGTTCTTTTAGATGAGAAACTTTCCCCTAACCCTCATGTAGATAATATTGTGAAAAAATCGTCTAAAATGCTAGGTTTTCTGAAACGGAATACAAAATCAACAAAAATAATTTTATATAATGCTATTGTTCGTAGTCACGTTGAATATGCAAGTGTCATCTGGAACCCAATATATAGTCAGCAATCGCAAAGAATTGAATCGATTCAGCGTGCGTTCACTAAACATTTAGCATTCTGCTCTTCTGGTATTTCGCACCGTACTCCTTATAATAATACATTAGAATTTTTCCATCTCAATACTCTAAAACACCGGAGAACCATGCATGATCTAACCTTCCTTTACAAATCCGTCAATAATTACACTGATTCCATTGAAATAAGACAGATATCACTAGCTGTGCCCTATAAATATCCGCGCCATCCAATTAAAAAAATCTTTCATGTACCTTATTGCCGAACCAATATAGGCCTTAATGCACCAATTGTGAGGATATGCCGTATATATAACGAAATTAACCTGAAATGCCCTACCATAGATATATTTAATGATTCTTTACCTCAATTTAAAAAGAACATTAAAATGCAGGAACTGAAAACTAATGATCTCAAATAACTAAGAATGATTTTTGATCTCAATTACCTTTAGTTAGAAGTTTATTTTAGTTTATTTTAATTTTAAGTATTCTTAACTATAAACCTACTTTAGCTACTTAGTTTAACTATGTACCTACATACTATAAAGTAGACTAAAGAAGATTACTACTTATTATTTTTACTGTTGTGTATTTTGAGAATGTCGTGTTTATCTTTAATTGTTAAACATATAAGAATAATTTATAATTGTAAGAAACACCATAACTGTTACTATATGTTTAATGTAGATGAACCTTATTAATAAATAAATAAATATGTTCAGTTGTTTAGTTTCATAGTCTGAGCATACCTGTAAAGTTTTCGTTAGACCGTCCCTTACACCTCGTATTATTCCGTGCGTCTACTTTCGTGGCGCGGACTGTACAGGGTGTCTCGGCGAAATATTTGTCAATAATAAATGAGACGTCCCTTTTATTGCTAACATTCATAGCACTGTAGTTTGGGACCACATATACAATTGTGGTCGCAAGTTGGAAGCGCAAAGCGATTAAATAAATACAAGTAGGCTCATTGATGTGATGATTATGTGAAGTTATAAAACGAGTTGAATATATTATGAGATGAGCTTTTGAGTATTTATCCTGTAGGTAGATGAGCTAAGCTTAGAGTTAAAATTAGTTCGTCCCGAAATTCCCATACGTGAAAACCATTAGCGTTTTCCAATTTGGTAATTTTCACTTACCTACAGATTTTTTTTCGGTCTAAAGCTTTCTTCTAGCAATAGGTAAAATATAATATCATTGCAATAGGTAGTTATTTTGCGATGCGTTAAAGCCCTTGCACCCTAGCGATTTTTTCCAGCGATTTTTCTGCGCGCGCAATTTTTTCCGAGAAATCGCTGGAAATAATCGCCCTATTCTGCTACTGATGAAAAAGGATTGAAAGTTCTAACAGCACGCTTACGACATTTTGCTAAGTATCGTGAATATTGACGCGGCACTTCTGGTCAACAAGGCCAACAGTCTAAGTATTTCCCGAAAAATACCTATACAAACTGTTTCGCGGTTTCTTGTGACTTAGACAGCCTGTGTATCGATAGTCAGTCGGCGGCGGTGCGGCGGTGGGCTCAATGAATCCTACCTGCCTCTTACTCAGGTGATAAATTAAAAATATGCCATCCAAGCGGCATTCATCATCAATACCCACTATTCCAATGGCTATTGTCTACGGAAAAATGCCTCAAAACTCCATACTGAGCTTTTTTACCTAATAGAAAGATGGTATCTTTTGGGCAATTATGATTAGGATGAATTATATCTGTGGGACGTGAGGATATTTACAAAGACTTATTAACGCGCAAGGCGCCCTTTATCGCACCTTTCTTGTAATCTTCGTCAAAGAATTTCCGAGACTATTTTATTATTTTTGTTTCTAACTAGCTTATTCGAAAACGGAATAGATTCGACTCGTATTTACATTTGGAGCGTATAAATGAATAGGGTTTAATGAATTCTTTTGCCGATATTAGCTGTGAAATTTCAGTATTCCAATTAAGCCTTCTAATCCGCTCTTTTCACTGGGAGTTAACAAACTTGGCAGATTTATTAACAAGCTGAATAAACCCAATTTCCGGCCGCTCAGCTCAGCACAAGCCCAACGAACTCCAACTTATCTTTACGACTATTGTTATGTTGTATACTTCTACTTGCTCAACAACATAAACTTTTAGTACCTCTACCTACACCTGGTAGGTCTTCCCAAAGGCTAATCAGCTAAAGCACCGATTAGGCTGCAGGCAGGAAACTAGTTTCGCCGACTTTTACGACTATCGTTTTATCAATAACGATTATGTTCCTCATTTGAATATCGAAATATTTAATAAGCTGAGTAAAAGAAAAAAGGAATACGTGTGTGCCAGCCAGTGTGCCGACTTGCAGTGGGCGTTCGATAAGTGCGCGCGCAGCCTGCGGCACGGCACCGAGCAGGCAGGCTATTACACGACTCTGCAGACAGGGCTCGATTTGGCATAACTTGCTGGTTATTACATGGACATCATAACAATACACTCAAAATAAGCAGCGATGTAAGCCGCGAATAGGACTTTCTCAGCGGGGTAGTGCAATAGCCGTTTCAGTCTTGGCGCGGCGCGGGGCAGGCAGGCGGAGAGCGGCTGTCACCCACACGACACGTGAAACACACACTACCCAGCGCCAGACAACACCGAGCGATATTACACTCTTAAATTACTTAGGTACTTTAGGTACTTACACTGACAAAGTAAGCTGTACTGTTCTCGAGCTGCGATCGCCAAGACAAATTGCTACAAAAAAGTCGCTAGAGTTTACTGAGATGTTGCTCTGCAACTTTTTTGCAAACTATGAACATTGGATGTAGACGCACAAAAACTTGTCCAATACAAATCGATTTTATTTAACATTGATAAATTTAGGAGTATCTTCCGATCGGCTGAATATTCTGAAAGGCGTGTAATGTAGAGTTCCATCTAAATGCATTTTTTTGTTGCCTTCAGCCGCGGTGACGTCATTTCGATCGGAGGAATGCCCGATCACAAATCGCAAAATCAGCATTCCAATTTAAAAATCTCGCGTTTTCTTTATTTTATTTTTGTTTCTAATTTAAATGTTGGCGGCGCGCGGTGGCCGTCCGCCGTCCGTCCGTCTGCTCCGCGGCCGGTCCGCCAGTCCGGGAAGGCGCTCCGATGCGGGAGCACGCGTGTCGCTCGTTCGCACCATCTCGTCCGCGCGTTGGCGAGTGACGATAAAAAAGAGTTTCGCTACCGAAGTGTCTGTGAAAATGAGGTGTTTTATAGTGTTGGTGTTGACGGTGGCGAGCGTGGCAGCTGCTGCCGCCGCCGCAGCCGCCTCCTGCTCGGTAGCCCAGGAGTTCTTTGCGAGGCACAACGCATCAGCTGATGATAGCCACGAACCAGGTGCGGGTCTCAGTGTAAACACACCAGCGAGATTGAAAGGTTTATTAAGTAGGAAATTAAAGATGAACCAAACAAATATCTAAATTTAAGATTCGACCCGAATCACGTTTGTAGAGACGGTCGGAAGAGTACGGAAACTTTATACCTACTAACCTATTTTTGGAAAATAGGTATACTTTTTATGCATCAAATGCAAAAATATGGTGCATTTTTGCTAAATATGAGATCAAAACCATTTTTTGATGGATTAATGGTTAAAAATGTTCTTCTCTACCATGTGTCTGTCTCTACTACAAATGAATAAACTGCAATTTTGTACCTATGCAGAAGATCTGCAAATTCGAATCAAGGCTTATCTTATCCCGAATGTGTCATCTAGTAGGTAGGTGATTATTAAACCTGAGGTGGTGCTTAAGACAAATTGCGTGACAAGACTGGTGGTATCAAATGCCGGCACGAGCCAAAATCTGCGAGGATAAGCAGACTTTACAAATTTTACAATCCTAGTGCTCACTGGGCACGTGCTATTGGGTTTCTGGATAACTTTATGATGAGGAGACTGTCTGTCTGAACTGGCTGGTGGTGTCAAATGACGGCACGGGCCGACAGCTGGCCAGCTACAAGGATAAGCTGACTTTACAGACTGGTGGTCACTGGGCACGTGCTATTGAGTTTCTGGACAACCTTAATGATGACGAGACAGTCTGGACTGGTGGCTGGTGGTGTCAAATGACGGCACGGGCCAACAGCTGACCAGCTGCAAGGATAAGCTGACTTTATAGACCTGGTGGCCACTAGGCACGTGTTATTGAGTTTCTGGATTACCTTAATGATGACGAGTCAGTCTGGACTGGTGGCTGGTGGTGTCAAATGACGGTACAGGCCTACAGCTGGTTAGCTGCAAGGATAAGCTGACTTTACAGACCTGGTGGTCACGTGCTATTGAGTTTCTGGATAACCTTAATGACACCGAGACAGTTTGGCTGGACTGGTGGCTGGTAGTGTCAAGCTCAATAAGCTGACTTTACAGACCTGGTGGTCACGTGCTATTGAGTTTCTGGACAACCATAATGATGACACCGAATCTGTCTGGGTTGTTAGCCGATAGTTGGCTAGCTGGCAAGGATAAGCTGGCCTTACAGAGCCTGGTAGTACTAATCACTCTGGAATATATTTCGTTTTTTTTAAATGATATGGTATAACTAACTCTGCTGACTCAGCGATAACTGTACTCGAGATTATAGGTATGATAACTTGTGCTGAAATCTACGATGTCAAATTGAAATAATCGAATGGAACTAAATATTTTCGTTTGTAGAGACGATATTCTTCTTAAAACTTATCAAACGAATTACTTAGGTCTCTTCCTGGGCATTATGTTTCAAACGGCTATAATTATGTGCGTGTATCGCATAACGTTTATACTTGCGTATGTTATACCGAGTGTCCGGTGTCCGGTAACCGCACGCGGCCGTCAGCTGGTGCGGTTTGACCACTGATCTATATTATCTATGGCACTGGATAGGTGGACTGGGCAACACGCTTGACATGCATTGAAAATCGCCATTTTGTAAGAGTTAGTGATGTCCAAAAGTCGGCTGTATAATAACAACATATCGATGATATGATTAACATCGTAAAATCATACGCGGGTGCAAAGAAAATAATATAGATTCTATAAATGTATATGATTGATTATTTCTATGCATTTACGGTATTTAAGGGTAGTTATTTGCTGCATGCAGACTTTGTCGGTAATTAATTATCGAAGCTGTGCTGTGCCGCAACAGTTTCGCTGCCTTTCACATTCACTGGCTCTAGGGGCAGCTGTAGGTAGTGCTGCGTATTATTGCTGTAGATAGGTGTCATCCATGAGTAGTGTAAGGCCCGTGAGTACGAAAGGGAGCGAATCCGTTAAGTTACGGCACAGCTCCCAGCTCAGTTATAACCAACAAAATATGCACGCAGCAATAAAAATACTCTGTAGTAATATAATGAAAAAGTGTGATTTTATTATCGAATTTTCATTAGACTTGGTTTATGGAACTCAAACAAACTTCAGCAATAAAATAACAGACAAAGAGCTTTAAACGAAATAATATAATTTAATGATAGGAACATTTATAAATTATGTAAAAGATTTTGTAACACAAAATTAAAAGTACACTAAACAAACATCAGCAATAAAGTCAAATAACAGACAAAAAGCTTTAAACGAAATAATATTATTTAATGAGAGGAACATTTATAAATTAAGTAACATAAAACCAAAAATACACTATGATCCACTCCAAGTTTTACAAACTTAAAAAATATCGGCCAAGTGCGAGTCGGACTCGTGCACTTAGACTCAAAATGTTTTGAGAAAAGAAAATGAGTTTAATTTGGGAACCATTTCAAGGCGTTCATGTTTTCAAGCCATTGGTTTCTTAACGTCAAGTCAGAAGGAAATCTGAAAATAAATTAATACTAATTAATGAATACAGCAAGGTCGTGAAATATAAATCAATTAAGGACTTGTACATACATATATCACGCCTCCATCCCCTGCGGGGTACGCAGAGCGTCAACGGCCGCAAAAGCACGGTCGTTATCGCCACGTCCGACACATATTTGAGGGCCGTTTTAGCTATTGTCGTGTATCGCTATAGTGACAGGTTGTCAGCCTGTCGCCCAAAATTGCAATACATATGATACCCTCGAGTCCTTTAGTCGATTCTTACGACACCCATAGGAAAGAAATGGGGTGATGCTATTCCAAGCCGGCATCACACGGTATACCTAAGCTAAGTTAAAAAAATATTACAATAAATCGCTTTTTTTCTAAATGGTATTTTTTTTTAGTACCACTAAAGGCGAATTCCGACCTACAGGGTTATTTTATTCCATACTCAATCCGAACAGTATCAGCCCTTGGTAAATTGATGAATATTTCGCTTATCGATAAATAAATACCCAACACTAGTGCATGTAAGCAAAAAAAGTTTCGCACAAAGTTTTCTTGCATATCATTACAATATTAATCAGATATTGCTGAAATATCATTGCAGACACTCGTCAGAGAGTAAATAGGTATTTTGGTACGATTTCATGCATTATTTTAGGTAAAAATAACCATATAGTACACCTACCTTTGAAATGATGTTTTACATCCTTTTTTGCAACGTTTTTTGCAAAACACATACTTCGGCATCTTTCTTGAGATCCACTAATACAAATTTGAACAAAATATCACGCAAATATTAAGTAAATTAAACGAATAACTTGAAAAATCACGCCGCGTTTTTGGCGGTTTGAAATTCGTATCAAAATTACGTCAAATACGTCAAGTAGTTCCTGTGGAACAAAGGTAGGTGGCGCATCAACTGAGGGCACGGAACAAGCTGTCATTTGAATGAGTACGTCCTATCCAGTGCTATAGATAATATAGATCAGTGGGTTTGACCTTCTCCAACTCTTGACAAGGACTAATAGGGAGCATTTGAGTTGATACACACCTGTGTTAAGTCCAGTCGCGAATTTTAGATAGCATGGGATATGACAACTTGCATGCAGATCTTTGGTATTTTATCCGAAATTACGCAACCGTATCAGTGCAGTTGATTCGCGGAATTTTACATAGTATGAGATATGACAGCTCCCATGGAAAATCTTTGCTGTTATGTTTAAATTTTGCAACTGATATCGACTCACCTTGCTTGAGTGAGCTGATTCTTAAAAGCTATTTTAATAATTGTAAAACCTTTTACGACGCCAACCAGCCGGAGAATCAAATCTGTGAGTAAAGTGAATCTTTCTTTAGGAAAACTTTTGAAATGGCATCCAGCCAAGAATTTTCAATTCCATTTAACAGGATGTACCAACCTCTCAAAATGGTCTTTTCAAATAATAACGAACAACTCTTCTTAAGAAACACGGATTGTACCGAAAATGACAATATAATCCTGACCCTTCCAGGTTGAACTGAACTAAATACTTGTGGAAAATATTATTCCTGACCTTCTCAAGGTGTAAATCAAACCATCTGTTTGGTAATTTTGTCAAGTGTAACATTTTCTTTCCTCAACTGATCTTGGTCATAATCACACAATGTTAACGATTGAAGTGCTAAAAGCTCATCCGAATTATCACTTCGTTAAAAGCTTTAAGCCACATAGATTGGAAGCCATCAGTCATATAACTTGCTCCGAATACTACCGATATTTTACAGGGTAGGTACCTAACTATCTAGCTATATTATATTCTTTATTGTGCTTAAAAAATTTACATTAGAAATATAAAAATTTAAACATAGTTCACAAAGGTTAGCTTATCTCTATAAAGAGATCTCTTCCAGCCAACCTGTACAGCTGATTGCGAGACAAAAATTGTTACGGGCTATCTATGTAGGTATAGAGAATTTCTTTCTTATACCTATTTCTGAAAAGGCACATCTTAAAGTGAGTGCTTTATATATGCATAGGTTATCTACTTAATACATTTATGATAGTGTAATGAATGTTTTACAAATAAATTTTTAATCGTGATACGATCTTTTGAAATTGTCATACTTTAGCAACGTAGGTATGACCCACGTACATACCTAAGTATTTCACGACATTGTCGTCAGCTGTTCGGTGCTATACCTACGACACGGCCGTGAACCTTGGCTCCTCCGCTCGGCTTGCATCAATGGAACAATAACACTCCATTATTATTATACCATACAAACGGCATATTTAATTTTTATGCTACACATCTGACAGGCTATGACCTCACGCATGATACTGCGTCAAAGAATCCCTTCAACGTTTCCTCGCAACCGAAGGAAAATGTTGACAATAAATCAACCGAAGCGAGCTTCCTTTCATGTCGGTAATGGGACCGTGCGACGATTTTTGAATATCGAACATTGGGTTCCGATTCACGAAATCGTAAACGCTACTTAGGGGAAAGTTACGAAAAATTACGTGTCTGAGACGGAACCGCTAGCGGGCGCGGGGGGGAGGGTGGTTGAATGGCGGCGGGCAGGCTTTGTTGCTTGTGCTGGCATTCCTCGCCTGGGAACCGGGACCAGGCGCGCCCCCTCCCCTGCTCCCGCCCCCACACGCATTCCTGCCCTCTCTCACTTTCATTGTTCCCTTCGGCGCGGGAGGTCGCTGAGCGCCGCCGTACAAATAATGGAACCAGTCCTCCGCGCGAGCGAGCCTCCTCGCGCGGGCATGTCCTCCGCGCCCGCGTCGCCGCCGCCGCCGCCGGCGCACTCCAATAAACACGTCCGACCTGTCTGTAAATGGCATTTACAGATACACGCGTTAACTCCCCTCGACTCGCCTTATTAATTTACTTCGAACCATGTAATTTATACGTTAAACGGCTTTGTTATTTCAAAGACAGTTCTTTCCAATTAAGGAGGCTACTAATCATAGATTTGACAGTTAACGGTTAGCGACATTGGGAACGGCGTGCACCTGCGCGTGGGCACGGAGTAATGAAATCATCCCCCAATGGCCACAATAGTGGCGGCCATTTGTGTAATTTATCGGGGGGTTGAGAATGCAGTTATTTTGTTTTACACAAATTTGAAGGTATTATTTTTTGTTGACCATTGAGTGGTTGCTTATAAATTAGGGCGTTAAGCACCCGTGTAAGCGATCGATGTATGTAGATAGCGTCTGACTCATCTCGGCTCGTCTTGGCTGTAGATCTGCGTCGCTGGTCCGTGGTTGCGCCTGCGCCGAATTTTGATTCATTTCGGATGCCCGGAATGCCATTGTAGGGCCGCAGTACCTGCGCAGGTAGTCCGTTGTTTATTCGTTTTGACAATCGTTGCCAAGTTATTATCAACAGGGTGGCACTGTGCCCTATTGTCTAAACTTATCGGGAACACTTGTTTTGTTTCTGTTTCGATCGCTGGTCTACTTAGTGCGAAATTTCTGGGCTTTTAGATAGGTAAGTAGTGTAGAGTTCTGGGAAAGATTTGTTTTACCTAAGCTACTAAAGATGGTGGTATAGTCAAAAATCATGTCCGGTGAAAATGACGTGGCGAATACGTTTAGCAGAAATGAATTTGAAAACAAAGATGGTGGATGGTGAATGGTGTTTTAAATTAAGATTACTAAGGTGTACATACGTGTACCTACTTATAATTTACGTGTACCTTTAATCGTACGCATTTCTCATTACTTTCACAGTGCTAAATAAGTCGATCTTATAAAGCCGCATTAAGCCGCACTGATAAGCGACATAACAAACCTTTCACAGGCCGCCTAGAAAGTACTACACTACCTAGGTACAACGTGGCAGTGTCGCGCGCTGAACTGGGATGATAACCCCAGATAGAGGGGGGGAGGGGAACAGCTGTTGCGGGGGAGGGGGGAGAATAATTAGTACGAGTTCTATAGCGCCGGTGGATAATTAATTTCTTGGGCTATTTAGGTCCTTAGTAACAAGTTTTTATCAGGGAACTGTTATTTACTTGCATAATATGCAGATTTGTGTTTTTGTTGATTACACAAGTACTGTTAATGCACCTGTCTTGTTGTAATCAGCTGTTACTTTTCTGTGACAGCTATTTTGTTTATTTAATTCACGGTTTTATGCAGACAATGGCCTAAATAGACACAACCCTATCCTGATAACGTTATAAGATTAAGACTTAATCTTAAGAAGTACCTACTTAAATTCATTTTGAAATTCCTTCATGTCAGTGCAGTGGCCTATTTTCTACATTGAATGCTAGCAATTTATCTTATTTTGGTTAAAAGCTCTTAATTTACGGTTTCATGGGTTGGCCGCTAAAATGTTTACTTTTAACTGTATTTAACCTAAATTAATTAGCTTTTAAACGTCCATCTGCGACACGAGCTGTTTTAATCGTTTCTATTTTGAGAAGATTTTTTTAAGGAAAGAGTTAATAGCCACTATCAATAGCACATCAACCATTCCATTTTAGGGATAAATCAATGCTGATTAATCTACATAACTGTATAGAGAGACAGAATATTTTGATCCCTTAAATGAGTTGACAATTGTAGAGTCAACCATTTTGACCACAGATCTCGGATATGTAACGGCATAAGGCAATAATGACATAAATTAGTACCTAGTACAGAAATATACTTATTTGTGAGCAAAGCTAGACATCAGGTAGGTAGGTGCTGATAATTTATTTGTTCCTACGAAATGTCGTAGACCTCTATTATTTGCTATCTATCGACAAGCTTTTACACGCTCCGCTGACCACAGGCAAGGCAACTCGTGTATTTTTTAGCAGATTTTTTTCTACCTAGTCAACCAGACCAAACTTTTTATTGAGTTAACATGCTTAAAAATCGTCTTAAGTGCTTTTATAAGTACAAGTCACGTATAGCCTATCTCATTCTGTATTCAAGACAAATAAGTAAGTACGTAAACCACTCATTAAACAACTACAACAGTTTTAAAGGTCTATTAAGTTATTTATCGTATAAATAAAGAATGGGAGTCAAAATTACTGCGGAAGTCGGGTCTTATTTGAGCGCTTCCTGGGGAAGCTATTCTACTATGCTACTGTGAAATCAATTAAAATATAATGTTTAAAACATAGGTAGGTATATGTCTCTTAGACATGCTTTTAGTATATTTTTGTAGGTATGTATTTTTTTGCGTTTCTCTGCCTATCTGTTTTGGAATTTTCTAACTCCTCCTAAAAAACAACGGGTTCTCATGCGGTTTTATAACAGGTAAAGTGATTCAAGAGGAAGTTTAAGTATATTATAATATAACACATGCCTTCATTAAAAGGAGTTGCAGCGCTTAACACCGCTGAGGGGCTGCTAGTAAAATGCATTCGTCAAGGAATGTTTTTGGTGTGGTGCCGACCTCGATGCAAAAAATCAGGTACTATATGTACGCATTTAATGTTATAATGCAATTGTTTATTAGTAGAATACACTTCCCCTTATTTTAATTATTCGTATAGGAAATTAGGGAGTGTTTACATTTATTTGTTGTTGCGTTTAACGCCTACTGCTTTCTCCCACGGGACTTATCTACTTAGCGGCGCGTTTCAAGCTATGTTTTAATTAAACTTTTTGGCTCTTCTTCTTTCGTGTGCGACGCTGAGTTGACGAACGACCCGATTAACCCCAGTAATACAGATAAGATAATGTATAGAGATACATCAATCAGGGCCATTTTATTTTCTTACTATCAGCACAGTATATCTATACTCTATCCGCGCGATGAAGATAATATAGCGTCCTCTCAACCGCACTTTTGTATGCAAGTGAAAGGGACAAATGATTGCCCTTCCAGGTAAGTGGGCGTCAACATTTGTGTAAAAACGTAAAGATGCGTTTACATGGCTCTTTGGTTAAAGAAGACTCATAAATATTTTTTACTATTAAATTTGGTTTTCTTTGGTCTATTACAATATTTAATAAGTAAAAATAATTTTAGGTACATACATCTTTGTATGTTTTAAAATATTAAGAATAAGAATGATTACGAACTTGTTTGGTAGTGTTGTGGTTCACATTGTTAGTGATATTTAGATTGATATTATGTCAATATGATTTTTGGGACTATTATGTAATAATAATATTAGTCTAACACATGCGCCAGGTCGTAGAAGAAATAAAACAACCAGTATAAGAACAAGAGAACGCGTCCGCTCCGTGCAAGCCACAGAAGTAGACTGAAATTGCTTCTTCTTCTTTATTTAAGAGCCTGGCTCTTGTCGGTGGAGTATACGCCATTCAGTTCGGTTTTCAGCCAATGACTTCACATCTTTATACGACACGACGTTGACCTTTTCCTTAATTTGTTGGAAATAGTTCCGCCGGGGTCTTCCTCTGCCTCTTTTCCCATCTACTTTTCCTTCAATTATGGTTTTTAGGAAATCGTCGTGTCGTATCAAATGGCCTATCATTTTCCCTCTTCTGTTTTCGATGGTTCTTAACAGTGTCCTTTTTTCTCTGACTAGCTGTAATACTTCTTCATTCGTCTTCTTTTCGGTCCAGCTTATTCCCTCCATCCTACGCCAGCACCACATTTCAAAAGCCTCGACGCGATCTCTATCCCTTTGAGTCATAGTCCAGGTTTCACTGCCGTAACTCGCTATGCTCCAAATGTATACCTTAATCAGCTGTTTTCTAATTTTCTTCGATATTTTAGATTTAAAAAGATTTTTCCTGTTGTTGAAAGCTTGTTTAGCCATCGCAATCCTTGTAATAATATCTGCAGTACATCTGGAGTCGCTTGTTATAAGGCTGCCTAGGTACCTGAAGCTGTTGACTTGTTCTATAGTTTTACTGTTGAGAGTGATAGGGCTATAAGAAGTAACTTTTTTGGAAGTTGTAAGTATTTTGGTTTTTGTGATGTTTATATTTAGTCCAAATTCTTTAAATACTGTGTCCATGTACGAGATAAGTTGTTGCAATTGTTCTGTATTTTCTGCCAGTGCAGCAATGTCATCTGCAAATCTGATGAAACATATTTTTTTCCCATTCAGTTTAACCCCACCCTTATCTGACTCAATTATTTTCTTTATGGCGCACTCTATGAATATATTAAAAATTAAAGGCGATAGTGGACACCCTTGTCTTACTCCTTGTCGTATTTTGGCAGAACCTTTTTCTTCCCCTATCTCTATTACGGTTTCTTGGTCTTTGTATAGTTGGTAAATTATCCGTCTATCCCTGTAATCTAGCCCGGTGTTTTTTAAAATTGCCATCATTTTCTTCCAATCCACCTTATCAAATGCCTTCTCTAGGTCTATGAACGCTATATGTGTATTCAATCCCAAATCTAATCTCCTGTCTATAACAAGAAATTGAAATTGCACCGCCATGTAAACGAATCCTTGCCTCTTTATCGCTAACCAATGACAATAATTTTGCATTTTCTGGTATTATCTTCATCGCGCGGATATAGAGTATAGACACACGGCAGTGTGTCCGCCAAGTTCGAGCAAAGAACCGACACACCGGCCGTGGGTTATATTACACGAACCATTTCGGGCCAAGTTCGACCCACCTATAACTCAAAATCTATTTTATCTACGCATATGAAATTTCTAGTATCTGTCGAGATCTACTTACTTATCTAAAATACAAAATTTCATTAATGTACCTATTGTAGGTCTTGAGATATTGACGTCAGAAAATCGCTATTTTTACTATACACTCACTGACTGACTGACTCACTCACTCACTCACTCATCAAAAACCTAGACCACTTCCAATGGTCGTATGGACTTGAAATTTGGCATGGAGGTAGGTCTTTAGGTCAAGGTAAAGGAAAAAATCTGAAAATGGCCAAGTGTGAGTCGGTTTTAAAAATAATGAAGGTGTAAATTAATACCCCTAAGGAACTAAAACAAATATATATCTATATCTTCCAATGGTCGTACCGACCTAAAATTCGTTACGAAGGTTTGTAATTTAGCCAAAGTAAAGTAAAAATTGAATATAACCGGCTACGTATATTATACCGCCCTGACTTGGCAAGCTTATCAGTAAATAGAAAACGTGTAAAAAATCCAAGATATTGAATGGGCAATGCGCTCTAGCGTGTCAGTCGTACAAGACAGCATACAAAATGACAAAACAAAAAAGTTTCCTTTGCCACGCAAACATAGAATTTTTTTATAAAAAAAACTAGTCCATTTCTTTGTAAGAAGCAAAGTCCATATTCAAAAATCTGAAAATTAGTATAAATGAGACATTTCCTTAACTAACTTAATCATAAGAAAAAAAGAAAATAAACCTTACAAAAATAAATGAAATCCCACCCAAAACATAAATGTGAAAGGCTGCCAAGTTCGATAATATTGGAATGCTTCGCCTATAAAAGAAGTGAGATCTAAATAAGTACCAAGTTCCATACACAGACCTCAGTTAAAAATAGTTACAGGAATGCACACTTGATTTTCCGCAGTTTGGAAAGTAGATTCTGAATAAATATCATATTAAATACCTAAAAATCTAATACTAACAAAAACGCAAACCTGTTTTTTCAGCAGTTTCCTTATAACATTTTTTTTCTGTACTTTTTAATGATATAACTTGGCAAGTTTTCACACACTTTGTTATAAACCTACTAAACGCAATGAGTCAAGTATATAATTTTCTATTAAAACTTGCCAAGTTATATCATTAAAAAGTACAGAAAAAAAATGTTATAAGAAAACTGCTGAGAAAACAGGTTTGCGTTTTTGTAAGTATTAGAATTTTAGGTATTTAATATGATATTTATTCAGAATCTACTTTCCAAACAGCGGAAAATCAAGTGTGCATTCCTGTTACTATTTTTAACTGAGGTCTGTGTATGGAACTTGGTACTTATTTAGATCTCACTTCTTTTATAGGCGAAGCATTCCAATATTATCGAACTTGGCAGCCTTTCACATTTATGTTTTGGGTGGGATATAATATATCAGCAACGTCCTAACCAAACCGGGGACAAATTCACAAAGTTATAAATACGACTTTGTGAGTGCACTCGGGAATCGAATTAGAGAAATCTGGATCACTCACTAAAGTTGAGATCGCTTGACTGTAGAGGCTGTTTTAATTGATTAAATCTTGGCTTTCAAGCTTCTTTTTTGGCACTTGTTGCTTAAAATAAATTGTACCTACTTTTAAAAGGTCCGGGACCTCAGGGGAAAACCTCGCGCTAAAAAACACTTTTTTCCTTCATGAGCCTAGTCTTTATTTAGCCTAATCTAAGGATTTAGTTGCGTGAAAATTATAATGGATGCTTGTCGTTTTACTGTTTTATATTTCAACCTTGAAGGCGCTTGAAGAAAATTCTTAAGTTTTATTTTGTTAGCTATTGCATTTGAAATAATTTAATAAATATTTTTAGTGAAACGTGATTCATCACATCGTCACTTTAGCCTTAGCAGTCCACTGCAGAATGTAGGCATGTAGGCATCCCCCAGGGTACGCCACACGGCAAGATCTCACGTTTTCGCCATCAAATCGCTACCAGCTGCTGTCTTTAAGTTATCTGTCAATCTGACTTGTGCACCGTACAGGTACGTACGTACTTATAGCGGTATATAAAAACTATTTCTATTAAAACCTATTTTGGAATTTCATTCCCAGAAAATGCGTGATGTGTAAGAAAAGGGGGACCCAAGATGACGTCATGCCTCCTCGTTCCCTGGCTTTCCTGGAACAGGTGGCACGACCTATCAGTTACCTGATATCGGGGCTTCCCTGAGGTTCGGGTTACGCAGGTTACTATAGATCAGGTCGATATAAACAGCTAGTGACATTTTAAACGCTGGCCAAAGGGGAGTCGGGTGAGTCAAAGCCAAGTCGTCGTTTTATATTACCTACGGGATATTTTTAAAACTTTGCGACAGTAGTGTAAAAATAAACCAATGTATTACATACGTACTATAGTATCTATAGATATCCATTTAATACGATTTCGAAAGGAACAAAAATGACGCGAGCCCAGTACCTGTTTCCCAAATGTTTAAGCACAGCCATATAATTTGTTATTCTAAGTACAGACCTGTTAAATCTTTTTAAGTTTTAACTTGTCAGGGTTGTTTGAAGAATAAGAAAGAAAACAAAGAACACCTAAGATAATCCAGATAAGGGATTGCTTTACAATTTAACAGCCACTTCTAAAAGTGCAACAAATTAGTCTTTCGTGGAACCAACAGTAAACTGTTGGGTTAAAAATACCATAGTAATAAGTAGTTTGTTTTGGTGTTTCCCAAAGTGTATTTTGTATATTCATTTTCATAATTTTCTATTTATTCTTCTTCTTCTTTGAGTAGGACACCAAGTCGTCCTACAACCCGATGAACCCTTAAGTATTTATAACACAAACAGATAAAAAAAAACCATCATAAGTAGGTACAAAGGACTATGACTGATACGAATAGTAGGAACAGGCAACCGACTTTTCTCGGTGTTTTCAATTTTCTTCAGTTATTTTCTTATTTCATTGCATAATATTTAACATTTAACTAGGTCAGTTTTCCAGAACTAACCTATTTGTTAGTGTTTTTAATAACAAGGAAGGTACTCGCTTAAATACAAAGGAACGGGGTTACTCAAAAGTTCATTAAAGAAGGTATTCCTTTTGCAATTCGTTTTTTAACTACATGGACCTATTAATTAGTGTACTAAAATTAAAAGACGGTTGTTCGTCACCCGAGTTAATTATTAACAAAAAAAGATCTTTTTCTTTTGGTGTCTCGCGACATGGAAAGCTATTGTCTACCAACTTCATAAAAACCTTTCTACTTTTGTCAATGTTCCGGATTCCGGCACCACCATTTAACGGTTGATTAATAAAGTCACAATTTTTGCTTTGACGTCTTCTTATCGTGTCGATGGCATTGATGGCTTTGACAAGAAATTCTTACTTTGATTCCAGTAATTTCAAAATCCCTCAATGAACCGTCAAAATCACAAAACCGGCTTTAAGCACCAACGGGATTGTTTTCTGGAATTGAATATGACGTCAAAGATTATCCACGCACATTGTCATATTTATCATGCAATTTTTAAAATCCACGACACAACTTAAAAAAACATAGCTTAAATATACGCTGGATGTAGTTTATTTCGGTGGTATAGGCGATGGTATCATAAGTAGTTTACAGACCAGATTACATACCACCACTATAGTTTTGAACTTTCTGATTCCCTTGGGTCACGTTAACGTCGTTACCGACATCAAACTCCTCACATCTTGATCAAGTGTCCAAAGCCAAGACCACAAAACCAGGCAGTGATAAAGAAGTAAGCCGTTGGAAAATCACTTGTTGTCGTGCAATCGGCTCTTCGCCGGTTCCCTGGAGAGAGGCGATTTGTACCCTGATTACATTGAGGCGATTCAATTCGTTCTTGACATTTCGAGTTTAAGGTAACAATACAACCCGATAGCAGAGTTAATGGTGTAATTTTAATAGTAAAAGTTTCTATCTCGCATTTAGTTCTTCAATACAAACACGTAGGTATATAGGCAGGCATTGTCAACAGCAATCAGGATTGCGTGGTAACCTATTTAATAAATGTTCTTAATTTCGGGCCTGCTGCCCGTTTCTACGTTTTCAGTGAAAACAGCAGCTTGCATAGCGCCTGCCTTTCCCTCTAACAGCGTGAGCAATATGAAATATCGTAGAAAAGGACACGCTTTCACATGTGGAATGTTGTGGCTTCTGAACAATTCAACATCTAAAGTTCTTTGTAATAAAAAACAGAGTGAAGTACCTTCTTACCAATGGGCGGAGGCGAGCAATTTGTCTGATTCCCTGATTAGATCGAGTCAATTCAATTCGCCTACGTTTGCATTGACTGAGTGCGGAGTATCGACCTGCCTTGACTCCTCTTAGCAGCGGAATAAACGGTGATCAGTCCAGATTCCTTGCAATTGTTGCCTCGTACTGCCAAGTGTTTGGCATAGCACCAACTGTTATATTATAATACGAGTGTACCTAAAGAATGTGTTTTTTCTACACTAAGTTGAGGTCTCACTCACACTTTTGGGTTCCATGGAAGGTTGAAGTCATTGGCACCTGACAATCTTGTCTCATGATCATGAATCTCATGATATACATGGCACTTTACTGTCACAGTATAGAGCCTGACCGAACATGTCGCCGACACTTTTAAAAGGTTTCTTTATGAATGAAAATTACCTATAGCACAAGCATTATTTCCATTCATAAAAATACAAAAAAAGACCGGCGCCGACATTATTGGTAATTTTAAAATTGCTTCTTTAGCAAGACAGGTAAATTGTGTTCGTAGAAAAAGAGATACTTAGTCGTTATTTCGGGTTGATTGTACGAAGAATATGACCTTGAAGTATTTCAGACGTAGCGACAAAATTTTAATTTGCCGCTCCATTGGTTTTGATTCAATTAAACAGCGGGCTGACTCTACGCTCTCGTTGTTCCTAACTACAGAAGCAACGAATACTTTCAGATTTCGAATATTTAGGTATCAATTCTAATGGTTCTAAAGATGCATGAGTCGACAATTATCAGTCTCTTTTATGCTTTCGTGTAATAAGTCTAATAATCACAGAGGTATAGTTTAGGAAGTATAATTTGACCCGACTTAACTTAGCGTGTAAACAAAAAACCGGCCAAATAATGCAATTATACCGGGAGTAACAGAAAGGGTATAACAAGCCGAAAGAAGGATCTCCCATAGTAAATCAATCAGCTGATCGGAAATTTTATATGGGAGGTCCAAATTTCTTTTTCATATTTCGACCCGTGTTCCATAGGGAAAGTTGTTCAGTTTCATGAGTAACTTAGGTCAAGTTTCCCTTTCGGCTTGTTATACCCTTTCTGTTACTCCCTGTATAAGATTACTAGCTGCCCGTCAGCGGTTTCACCCGCTGCAACCTATTATTCCGTGGGAAAAAAGTATTACTCGCCAAGAGATGTCGCTGTTAGTATTCGGCGAAAACGTTTAAAACGCGAATCGGCTCAGTCACGCCACCTTTGCAAAAATATTGGAATATGCGTGATCCCGTAGGAATAAGACATTTTCCCGTGGTAAAAAGTAGCCTATGTGTTATTCTAGATACTCTTCTATATTTGTGCAAAATTTCATGTCAATCTAATCAGCCGTTTTAGCGTGATGTCGTAACAAACACACACACAAATATCCGCCTTTATAATATTAGTAGGATTGCCACAGAGTATTAATACAACAGTCGAATAGCAAATGGATGCCACCTCCTAGAAGTCGTTCAACTCGCAGCGTCATATCTCGCGCGTTATCCAATTCGCCGGGCGATTAGTCTGATTGAGTTGATCCGCGAGAAGAGCTCGTTTCCTGCTGAGTCTGATCGGAACCGGACTGGACCATTCAGGCCGATAAAATTCAGGGATACACGGACCCTTGACTTTTCCACCACTTTTTGTCAACGAATGGTTAAAGGTGTGGTGTGGACACTGAACTGGTCGAGTCGTTCAACTGGTAGCGTCATATCTCGCGCGTTATTCAATTTGCCGTCTGATTGAGTTGATCCGCAAGAAGCGGCCGCTTCCTGTCGGGCTGAATCGGATCGGACCGGATCGGACTGACCGATAAGATCCATGGATCCACGGATCCTTGGCTTTTTCGCCGCTTTGTACCTACTACAAAAGGGTTGAAGGTGTAGTGGACACTCAAGAAGGCGGAAGCGAACTTGCGAAGCATTCTGTTGGATGATAACAGTCTAGGTACTCAGCAGAGTAGTACTAACGAGTTTATCCTTCGTGAGATAGAAGTCTAAAGAAAACGGATCTGAAAGATCGCTGGACTAACGAAAGCTGTTCCGAAAGTATTCAGGATTAAAGAACGCTAGTCCAAAAGAAAACTGGACCAAAAAATGCTGGTCCGAAGATTCCTTAGCTACTTCACACCAAAATCAATTTACCTTATGTGTTTATTGCCATATGATTTTATGGGTATCCGCGATTTCCATTGGTTTCCAACAGGCGTGCTTGTGCTGGTACCACTTCCGTTCGGCCGCGGCCGCATCCGATATTTCGCGCGGCGTCGCGGCGATAATCGTTAAATATATTTAGCAGATCCGGTGACGTCACGTCGCAAAGAAACATATGTTCAGTGCTGCTAGTGATGTGACTTGAATTTTGAAACGTAGTACTTATGTAGATCTAACAAGTAATCTTTATACTTCAATTGACAGCGGCTTGACGGAACTTCAGCCATGATAAACTCCGTTTCCTACCTTGATGATAATTCAATCGCACAAATCTTTAGATTCAAAAGTCAAGTCAAAAGTCAAAATATTTATTTCTTAGTAGGAATTTACGAGATTCTCTTTATGAAAGTCACATTCTAATTCAGATATCCATCTACCGTGTTCTTTTACCCTCCGTGCGCATTTATTTGACTGAGACATAGCTATGGTTATTTTCCACACTTATAATAAGCACAGGCCCACAATGATGACCGAGTCTCTCTCTCTAAGTGAATGAGTAGGTACTTGTACGTAACAAGCCTGCAGCTACTAACAGTCACTGTTTAGTTGACTGACGTGTATAATGAAGACTACTTGTTGTCTAATTGAAACGTTTATGTGAGGTTATATGTGACAGCTGACAGTGACAGGTTGTGGTTAAATGTAGGTATGACACAAATACGGCCTGACTCTGGAGTCTGCCAAGAAATGGTTAGGAGCTATGGTTAGGAGATAATTGTACCTCTAGCATAAATTAGATGCCATTTGGCACATTTCCTTCTGTGTTTGTTTAGCTAACATATTTTTAGCCACTGATCAAATTCGATAGTTAGAGTTACCGTAAATTGCGTGACATGTGTTTTAGCTTATTTACACTAAAAGATACAACGCCATTTCTAGCCTACGATTTTAGGCTTCGCTATGGAATCGAGTCTATTGTTTGTTTACACAGAAATGTTTATTCAAACACGATAATATTGGTATTATAGTAGTAAGAGTAGATAGGTAGTAGCCAAGAGCAAGACGCCCCGCGTGGGAGGACCAGACGAGCCGGAGTCCGATGCCTTGCGTCATGCAGATGTAGGTACCTTCTAAACTAATGGAACTTTCTTCACTTTTGGTAATAGTGAACAATAACTATACCACACATTATCACTGAGAAAAATCGTGGCCTAATAAGTTACCAACTTGCTTATTAGGAAAAAATATATTTGAGTCATATAAGAAAATTTTAAGAGCAACAATTGATAGTTCTATATTACAAATAAGCTTAAATGTTAGAACGTCTTATTAATATATTATATTAATTCTAATAAGCTTACTTCGTTAACTTCAGAAAGTAGCCTATTTTAATGATAACTTATTAATATGTATCAAGTTGCTTAAATGTTAGTAAAAATTATAATTATTTGATCTAAACCTGACTTTTATGCATATTATTAGCAACATTTTTGTTTAAATAATCAGACAGTCATTATTAGTAAAAAGTTTTTTAGTTTATTCGATTACTGTACTTCATTTAAACGAACGCGCCCTTTAGTGATTGAGATGATCGATTTGACAGTTCAAACAATTTGTTGTGTGCACGCACTAAGCGCATCAGATCATGTTAAAATACGTTTTAGTTTGTTTTCGGCCGGCACCCAGCGTTTACGTTATTTTGTGTGCGAGTGAAAAGTGATTCTCGTATTCATATTGTGTTGTGATTCAAAAGTGCATAATATAATAATATACGTACTGCAGTTCGCCTTCCAAATGGATGAGTTATTGGAGCTTCTACGAGCCTGGGGACTCCCAGAGCTAGCACCATTTTTCATAAGTAAGTACTCAGTACCTACCTAGCTGCCTATAATAACAAAGCCTTTAAGGACCTATTCAAGAGTAGGAGTCCCGGAATACGGCATCCCTCCCGCCATCCCGGAATGCCGTACGGCAGCCCCCCTAGGTGCACTCCAACTCTGACCCAAGCCTGTCTCCAGAGTAAGGGTGCGTCTCCACTAAAGTGGAGCTGAGCTGAGCTAAGCTGAGCGGGGCATAAATTTACAAATCATCATGTTCCAGTAACGTGGGCCGCAGATATCAGGTTTCATGATTGCTCAGTTCATGCCCCGCTCAGCTCAGCTTCAGTAGAGACGCACCTTTACTCTGGTGACAGGCTTGGGTCGGCGAAGTAAGGTAGATTGCGGCAAGGTGAGGTAGCATGGAGTAAGATGATGCAAGGTGGGTAGGGTGAGGTAAGGTAGGGCTGAGTGGGGTAGCGTGACTAAGGGAGTAGAGTGGGGCAAAGAAGGATGGAGCAATGTTTTGCAGGTTTGATATGGTAGGGTGGGCAAGGCAGGGTAGAGTGGGGCAAGTAAGGATAGGGTGGGGCAGTGTATGTAGGGTGGGGTAAGGTGGGGCTGGTTGCGGCAGCGTGAGCCAGGAAGAAGTAGAGTGGGGACCTATAGGGTAAGATGGATTAGAGTGGGGAGTTTTGATAGAGTGGGCACGCTGAGTGTGTCGGGGCAACTAAGGTAGGGTGGGGCTAGGTTTGGCAGGGTGGGGTAAGGTAGTGCAAGGTCGAACAAGGTGGGAAAGGGTGGGGTAAGGTGTGATAAATGACACATAGTACGCACCTACTTATTAAACTTCTATGAATGTTGTATTGCAGGAACCCATGCTTATTGACGACTTTCTCCAGTCAAATGGAAGCGGAGCGTCAAGTGGAAGTGGAATGTCAAGCGGTACCTGCGTTCACAAAAACCAGCGAACTGTTACGCGGGCTACCCTGGTTAGGTTTTTAAAAAAAACTCACAAAATACTACACTACTTAATTTATTGGAAAACAGACAGAAAGTCTTATCCTAGGGTGCCTCAGCTCAAAGCGCGCGACGCGACGGTAAGAATTGGAATCGATGTAAACGCGAAGAAAGTCTAGCTGCAACTGTCTATGCATATGCGAGCAATTGGTTTTTATAGAATAGTACCGCATGGCAGTAAATAAGGCATGGTGCAAAGACAGCAGATTTAGGGATAGAAATACAGGGTGTAACACGCCCCCTTAGAATGGAGCTTTAGATTTTAAATTAGATAAAGCGAAATTGAAGATAAGAAAGGCGATTTGAACTGAGTTAGAAACTTAAGATATAGAAAATAAGAAACTTGAAATTAGAACTAGAAATATTAAGAAATAGAAAGATTTAGAAATTGATTTGAGTTACTTAATTATTAGCTAAGTTTCTGTTTGACAATACAGTATCATAAGATTTGGCTCTAGTCTTATTAAACATTACATTTTCTGGAAGAGACTTGATTGACTTATTATCGTTATCATTTTCAGATATATCAGTTAATTCAATTGAGTTATGAAATTTAGATTCTGTTCTAACTAGTCTCTTAGTATTACATTGGTTGAATATTTGAATACAACATGAAGAATTAGAATGATTCCTGTTACAATATTTATACAGTTTATAAGCAAGATATAGAAACATAGAAGTAATAGCAATGATTGATAAAGAAGAATAGTAAGAGCCATATTTTACAAAGTGAGATTCTTGTTGAACTTTGTTAACAATATGTTCTAAGTTGTCTAACTGTTGATAAGAATGCTTCAGTGACATTAAGTCAACGTTACTTAAAGAAATAGGAGACAATAATGGAATAGTATGATTTAGAGTATCTTTGTTACAACAATCATCATTTAAAATATCAAAATCGATTCTAAACTGATTATTAGTTAATACAATATTATCAGTAGAGCTAGGAATAAGCTGAATCGTTTTGAATAACCAATACAATCTTCAGATAAACTTAGAATACCTGTACCTAAGATAGGATATTCTTGAATATTTTCATTACACTTAACAGTTAACTTTGTTGATTTGGATTGTACAAAAATCCATTTATTACCTTTGATTCTTTGCCATATGTCAGCTAAGCCATACAATAGCTTAGAGTTACACTCGGAAGGTAGAGAAAGAGTTACTTCAGTGAGTAACTTTGTTTCGCAAGAAGGGTTTGAAATGACAGAGAAGATTGACTCTAAAAGACAGATAGAATGTTGATTGCTAATTATAGAACATTGTTTAATATCATCGAGCAAAGTATAATGTAACCTGTCATCGGTTAATGCTATGTAAGGTTTAGTAGGCGTTATTAAAGCAAATGAATTAGGGTTGACTCTGTCGTGTGGAGTCGGAAGTGGAATAACTTTGTATACTACGTATTTTATTGGAGAAACTAGAGGTATCTGCATCACAAAGACAATTCTGTTATTATAGAAATAGGAAACTAGCTTAGAAGTATCGATTAAAGTATGAATATTGTCTAATGTTAGGGCTACTGCGAAGTCTAGCCTTTTATTTAGAGAACTACTACGCTTAGAGAGTTCATTGAATAATCTCGTAGGACTTAGTACTGACGGATGCAGAATATTAACCTTAGCGAATAGAATAGAATTAATAATAGAATCTAGGAAATTAGAAAGAGTTAGAAGTGAACTTTCAATTATATTCACGAAAGTGTTTAACCTAGTAGAATAAACTAACTTATCATTATTACTAGAGACTTGAGCTAAAATATCATTAAGCTTGTTTATCTGCGAATTAAGTTTTAGCTCATTTTGATTTAGCTTAGAAATAGTGGAATTAAATGAATTAATAGAAGATTTAACGATATGGATATTATCTTTCATTAATGAAAAGATTTCAGACTCTGATTTCTGACAGGCGCTAATAGCTTCGTCATATTTTCGAGCATCATCAGCGTCTAATGTTCCGAAGAAAAACTTAAGTATTTCACCACCGAACTCTAAAGAACGTTTGAACCTGGTGGGTACTTCCTTAGAAATAATATGAGAAAGAGACATAGATTTAACGAAATTGGACTCTAATAAAACTTCGATAGGGCTGAATATATCTTTACAATTTGCATAGTCATCTGGCTTTACTTTGGCGCAGAGCAAAGAGGTTCGTACAATGAGCTTATCTAAGTTGTTTAGATGTGGTTCAATAGATTGAATATCGATATGCGTAATTATTTTCCAGTAATCGTTATAGAAATAGATGTTGGTTACAGGATCGAAATATAGTCCAGGGCTGTGCACGATAGGCGTGATTTCTGACTCGGCAGTTGCTCGTTGGTACAGAAATCTGGAAAGAAGGAAATTAAGAGTGTGCAGGTTTTATTAGATTAGTGTGATACTTAACGTGTTTACGATTGATACAGAGAGTGACGTTTTGTCTACCATTTACTTTTATGATTTTGTAAGGGCCTTTCCATATGGGAGATAAGGCTTTTCGCAACCTATGGTGATGCTTTAGATACACCATGTCGCCTGATTTATAAGAAGTTTCTTTAGACGATTTGTCGTAATAGACTTTGGACCTTTCTTTACTTTGAGCTATATGTTCTAGAGCTTTTTCTCTGGTTAGTTTCATTCGATATTGTAAAGCGCGTATATACTCATGGTATGTGTTATTAGTAGTATCATATAGAGAGCTAGGTATGCTAGGCTTATAGCCAAACAGCAGTTCATGAGGAGAGAATTGAGTTGTTGAATGAGGGTTAGTATTATAGGCTAGTATAGCAGAGAATAGGTAGAGATGCCAATCGTTTTGATTTTCGTTGACAAAGGATTTGAGATATTCCTTGAGAGTAGCGTGGCTGCGTTCTAGCGCGCCATTTGTTTGAGGATGGTATGGAGAAGTAAATATGTTTTTGATTTTACAGATGTCAGTAATCTGTTTGAAAAGCTCTGAGGTGAAACATGCACCTAGATCCGAGAGAATATGTTTAGGAAAACCGAAAAGAGACATGAAATGAACGAGATTTCGAGCAATTTCTTCAGCTGTTGAAGTGACCATTGGATAAGCACTTGAGAATTTGGTAAGGTCATCTTGCAAGGTAAGAATGAACTTGAACTTTTGAATACCAGCTTCGGGAAGAGGACCAACTACATCGAGAGCTAGTCTTTCTAAAGGTTTAGTACTTGTACTGGTGATTTCCATAGGTGCCTTATTAGAACACCGAAGAGGTTTATTGACCTGACATAATTTACAAGACCTGACATAGTTTTCTATGTCTGAGCGCATGGATTTCCAGTAATAAGAGGCTTTGATACGACTATACATGCGTTTCATACCGGGGTGTCCGGCGATAGGTGAGTCATGATTTTCCTTGAGAATCTTGGGTACTTCAGCGGGAGTAGGATAGATCAGCTGATTTTTGTAAACATGCACTTTGATGTTAGTATTATGGAATACGTAAGCGATCATATTATATATCTTGGTATAGGTTAGTTTTGAAAATGGGTCAATGAAATCAGAAATAGCAAGGTCATTGACATCAGGATTTTGTTGAATGAGTGTGTCACGTAATTTCACTAAGATATCGTAAACTGTTTTATATGACACCTCGTCGTAATGATGAACTTTAGTGAAAAGGAAATAGTACATCGTTCCGTTTTCGAATACTGACGTAACAGTATTTGCCTCTCGCTCAGCTGCGAGCAGGTCATCTGTTTCTGAGAAACTTGATAGTATGTCTGTGACGTATGGAATGGACTCATCGAAGTCGAGTGACGTAGGGCATGCTATAAGTTTACATTTAGATAGATGCAGGGATTGTGCATGCTCCTCGATTTGTGTATTAGTCGAGACGGAGTTAGTGAATTGAAGCTTGAAGTACTTTTCATAAGAGGCTTGATTGAGGTTAGTAGAGTTTATGTGATTGATTTGAATTCGAGATAGGGCATCGGCATTAGAGTTAAGTTTTCCTTGTTTGTAGACTAATTCGTACTGATAGTCTTCGATTTTGAGACGCCAGCGCATAAGGCGGCTGCTTGGGTCTTTGACATTCATGATCCAGAGAAGAGGCTTGTGATCAGTGATTATTTTGAACTTTTGACCATAGAGATAGGGCCTGAAAGTTTTGATGCCAAATATGATAGCAAGAAGTTCTTTCTCTGTTGTGGAGTAGTTTCCTTCCGCTTTGTTCAAGGTTCTGGACGCGTAGGCGATCGGTTTGTCTTTGCCGATCTCACCTTGAGATAAGATTGCTCCGACAGCAAAATTAGAGGCGTCGCAGGTAAGATTGAATTGACGAGTAAAATCGGGATATTGAAGTAAGGGAGCTGTAGTAAGCTTTTCTTTGAGGACATTGAAAGCGTGTTCTTGTTGATCCGACCAATGGAATGTGGCATCCTTTTTTAGGAGCGAAGTAAGAGGCTTTGTGATCTTTGCGAAGTTTTCGATAAAGCGGCGGTAGTAGCCTACCAAGCCGAGGAAAGATTTGATGTCTTTTGCTGATTTAGGAGTTGGAAAGTTGGTAACGGCTTTGACCTTTTCAGGGTTAGGAGACACACCTTTATCGGTAATGATGTGACCTAGGTAAGTGACTTCACGACGTAGAAATTCGCACTTATCTGGCTGTAATTTGAGATTGAATTCCCGTAATCGGTCAAAGACCATTCGAAGCTTGGACATATGTGATTCAAGGTCGTGAGAAAATAGGACACAGTCGTCAAGATATACGTAACAGTGGAGACCTTGAAGTCCGGTTAAGACGATGTTCATAAGACGTTGAAAGGTCGCAGGGGCATTCTTGAGACCGAAAGGCATGCGGGTAAATTCATAATGACCATCGCATGAGCCACCTGTGCCTGTGATAGTAAAACCAGTTTTTGCTGCGTCTTCAGCGCTAAGCTTGATCTGGTGAAAACCACTCGCTAAGTCGAGGGTTGTAAAATATTTTGAATGACCCAATTGGTCGAGAATGTCGTTGATAAGAGGAAGTGGATAAATCTCTGTGACAGTGACGTCATTTAGGCGTCGATAATCTATGACGATTCGCCATTTTTTCTTGCCTGAGGCATCGAGCTTCTTGGGCACTACCCAGACAGGGCGCTCCAAGGCGAAATAGAAGGACGAATAATTTTTGATCGAGCATTTTCTTGATTTGCGAATCGACTTCATCTTTATGACATACTGGAAAGCGATAAGACTTTACGTGAATCGGAGGTGCATTCCCAGTGTTGATTGAATGTTCGAGAGCGTTAGTGTATGTTAGTGTCTCACCCTCTAAATGAAATATATCTGTATACTCTGAACAACATTCTAATAATGCGGATTTTTCCTGTGTGTTCAGGTGAGAGCAGCGAATTTGCTCTAGGACTTTGTCCATTCGATTAGATTTGGAAGAATTAGAAGCTTGAGATATATGATTAATTTCGACATCTTGAGAAACTTGAGAGCTTGATTCGATTTCGAAAGGAGTGACTTGAACTGGAAAGCTACTGATCTTAATTTCAGATTCAGTTGTGTTTAATACTGAGACATTAACCCGTTTGTTAGGTTTAATTGTTACTATGCAGTTAGCTACAAAGACTCCTTCTGTTATTATGTGATCTAGTACGAGGCCTTCTGAAAGGTTTGCGATTTCGCTTATGTTAGATACGGCGCATTCGATGACTGACTCAGACCTAGCAGGTACTATGTAAGACGGCTGGCTAAAGCTAATTGGAATCTTATAGCCTTGTAATGAGAACTGATTCGTAGAGTACAGTACATCACCGTTGAGTCGCTTCATGAAATCCGAGCCGATAATACCGTCATACTGTAGGTTTATGTCGTCACTGACGGCATGGAACTTGAAGTTGAAAGATATAGTAGTATGATAAGGGTCTTCGTTAGTGATAGGGTATCGAAATAAAGTTGTGTGGCTCCTAGAGTCTCACACGGGTTATCAGTGTCGTTAATACCCTTTATTCTGACCTTGTCGTCTGACGCGATAGGTTTCGGGTTAGTAAGTGAAGATATTTTGATAAGGCTGATACTCGCACCTGTGTCTATTAAGAAACACAGCGGCTTCTCCGATTGGCGAGTTTGTAAGAACACATTAGGGAGAGAAACATTGTTACTTAGACCTCTGATCGTATAGAGTGGCATTTGTGATTCAGGGTCGTCTGATTTTGGTTTTGATTCAGAGTTAGTGTTTGACTGAGACGATTGAGACGATTCAGTGGAGTTAGTGTTAGAAATAGAAATAGGATTTTGTTTAGGGGTGCTAGATACCCCATTGCATTCATTAGTAGAATGAATTTTCGAATTAGTAGAGTTAGTAGTATGCGTTGCATTAGATACAGTGGAATTAGTAGATATAGGAACAACGCATGAATTAGTAGAATTAGTATACTCGCTGACTATTTTAGCCGAGTTTCCCAGAAAGGGTTTTGGCGAGTTAGTATAAGAAATAGAAGAGTTTCCCTCGTGGGGTTTTGAATATGATGTAGTAGAGTTTCCCAATAAGGGTTTTGTATAAGAGTTTCCCAAAAAGGGTTTTGTATAAGATTTAGTAGATATAGAATGATTTTGTAAAGAAATAGTAGAGTTTCCCTCGTGGGGTTTTGGAATCGATTTAGTAGTTTTAGATGTTGTGCCGTTTTGAATACTTGACCTCGATCGGCACGTATTCGAAGTCGGATTTAGTTTAAATTTTCTAAATTATTATTAGGAGTAGAAAGAATTGGATTGGTAAAGTGCACATTAGCAGAATTCGATTTCTGACTTCGATTAAAAGTGCGCGGCGGTGGCGACGATGTGGAGGTGTTAGGTTGCACACCGGCGGCATTGTTTGAGCGCATTCGATTATTATATTCGCGCTTGCGGCACTCTGTGATAACATGACCGCTATTTTTGCAATATGCACAAAACTTTGCTGCATTATGATTTTGATTGTGTGTTTGTGCTACATGATATGCTTTATGGTTGTGAGATTTGTGGGAAAAATGATTTGGATTGGAATTAGAGTGTTGAGACCTTTTTTTATAACAATCTTGAGAACTATGGCCTGTTCTAAGGCAAATTGAACATTTTAAAAATGATTTATGTGAAGCTCTAGTGAGGTTATATAACTTTTCCTCCTCTACAGCTAGGGTGATCGCTGCACTAAGCGTGGCAGGATTTCTGCATCTTACGGTGGTAGAAAGATTAGGGTTGAGACCTAATAAGAAGGTGTTGAGTGCTAAGTCTTCCATTGCTGCGATTCGACCAACCAATTCAGTAGATTTTAAATCGCCACTACACGTGTAATGAATATCGGCCTGCATGCGTGTTAGGCAGGACTCGATTCTGAGGGCATACTGAGTGACACTTTCAGAACTGGACTGGCGGCAGTTTTGCAATTCTAACAACAAATGTGAAGCATGTTTTTTCTCACCGAATGTTAGTCTGAGAAAAGATTTTAGTTCTGCCCAATTGGCAAAGGTTTTGAGACTGCATGCGATCTGTGCTTTTCCCTCTAACTGAGATAGAATATATTTAGTTAGAATATCTACTTGCTCGGGTTTAGCTAAGGAAATAATATTTTCACAATTAGTGAGGAAGGCAGGCAGAGTTTCTCTGTCGCCATTGTATGGTTTTATGAATCTGGCAAGGAATTCGAGAGATAAAGTTTTTAAATTTAATTTAGTATCTTCAGAATCGTTACCCATTTTAACAAATAGAACTTAATGAACTTGTAAAGTATAGAAACAGTAGAAATAGTATAGAAAGGATGAAACAGATTTAGATTATGTTAAGAAAATGTTTGCAAGAATCGAGGTTAGGAATTAGCGTAAAAGTACGAGAATTTAGGCTGGAAAAAATACACAAGAGTTCGAAATTAGGCTGAAAAAGACACAAGAGTTCGAAATTAGGATGAAAATACGCACAAGAGTTCAAATTAGGCTGGAAAACACACAAGAGTTAGAAATGAAGTAGGAAAACACTTTTGAAGATAGCACTTGTAGAAAACACAAAACACTCACATTAAGATGAAGATCCGGAACTGGAACTGGAACATGGCGAGATGTGATTCGAAAATCACGTCGATTAGACTGGCTGAAGATGTAGAATGACGAGTTGCGAGCTGCCTGATCGACTTCGTGTCGAATATCAAGGCTGAAGATGTAGAATCGATGCTAGACGATGTAGGAACTAGAAGAATTTGTAGATTTACGAGATGGAAGAGTCGTCGTCGTGGCTTTGGCTGTGGACTTTGGCTCTGGCTGGAGCCTTGTAGTGAAGTAGGCGGTGCGGGCTCACGCTACGTGGGAGCGGAGACTAATCGTCGACCGGGCGGCTGTCCTGTTGTCCTGATGCGGGCTCACGCAGAAAGCGGAGGCTGACCGTCGATCTGGAGGCTATAGGCTGTGATGCGGGCTCACGCTACGAGGAGCGGAGGCTTATCGTCGACCACAGTGACGCAGGCTCACACTACGGAGAGGCTAACTGTCGATCACTTTGCACTATAGGTTTTGGCACAGCACTGCAATCCAGGGTGTCGCGTGGGAAGAATCCAGAGGCTTTATATGGCGGAAAAGCTTGTCTGGATCCCACTTCTGACACCAATGTTACGCGGGCTACCCTGGTTAGGTTTTAAAAAAACTCACAAAATACTACACTACTTAATTTATTGGAAAACAGACAGAAAGTCTTATCCTAGGGTGCCTCAGCTCAAAGCGCGCGACGCGACGGTAAGAATTGGAATCGATGTAAACGCGAAGAAAGTCTAGCTGCAACTGTCTATGCATATGCGAGCAATTGGTTTTTATAGAATAGTACCGCATGGCAGTAAATAAGGCATGGTGCAAAGACAGCAGATTTAGGGATAGAAATACAGGGTGTAACAGAACGTCACCAATCTCTTCTTTAATAAGTGATGTCGAAAATAACGTAAGCACATCTACATGTTTTTTTATCTAATTATGCATTGCAAACCAAAGTATGAAGCTGCTTTTAATGATGGAGATCTACTGTGAAGGTTTTTAAGTAATGTGATTTTGCAACAATTTTTTTTGTGTTACAGGATCTTTTTGAAATACTGCAAAACAATGTAGAAACAACGGGTTTATTGCGATATAAAAGCAAATCTTTAGAAATTGAAAACGAAAGAAACCCTTTGGCTGCAACAATTTCTTCAAAATTGATTGGAACGTTTAGTAAAAAAAAGGCGATGAAAGACGATGGTTTCTTGGCACAAATCATTGATTTGGCAAAAGGTTGGTATAACAAACATTCAGACATACTTATTTTATTTCTTTGACCATCGATTGTACCCAAAATAAGCTCCGGAACTATTTACAATTTATACAAGTCACAATAGGTTTAGTTAAGAAAAAAAAAACCAACAATAAACCTACACAAATGAGACTACATATTACGATTTATAACACTCATTTTTAATTCGAACTATACTTATACTAAAAGCATTTTGCAGAATTCTTCTAATTTAGTGTACCTACTAATTTAATTTGTAATTTTAGATACAAACGAAGAAAACAGGAACGAAGGAAGTTGCCTGAGCTTATTAGTCCCAGTATGGTGGCATTGCCCGGCCAGTCAACCTCCAAAGTCCAAGAAACGCAAGGACAAAAGGTGGAAGCCTACAAAAGCAGAATGCAGGAAGCATTCATCCATATTGTACACGATGATGAGTAGGTATATATACACCATATCCCCGGTGAGTTTGGGGCAAGGTTGAGCAGGTGGGGCAAGATGTGGCATGGTAAGATTTTGCCCCACCCTCTGCCAGAACATGCCCCATCCCGCCCGATCTGGCTCACCCTCTGGGACAAGGTGTAACAGTATAGGGCAAGTTCTGGCAGAGAGTGGAGCAAAATCTAACCATGCCACACCTTACCCGCCCTGTCCCGTCTTGCCCCATCCTCACCGGGGACACACCGAAGTAGGTATGTTTAAAATCAAGTTGTAAGATGAAACGTGACTAGTGTATGTAATTTTCTATGGTACCAATGTTTCATAAATATGAGTATAATCACTCTGCAAAATTTGCGCACTGGTTAACATTGTATATTTTTGTTACTTTATTTTATAAGTAAACATGTTTAAAAAGACCTAAATTGTTTGGTGGTTGTTGAAGACGAGAAAATGAACATCTCGCACTAGCCAAAAACTGGTATTTGAATTAAATACTATTCAGCCTTACTTAGGTATATTATAAATGAAAGAAAGTTATAAATGTAGCAGCAACGCATTGCAATACGTTTTGTGATTTTAAGCGGTGTAGATTAACCTAGCTCGGCAATACTGTGTGATATGATTGGATAGAACTGAATTAGGGTTTCTGACTTCTCGAGCTTTTTCATTTCCCGGGAATCGAGAATTCTCGAGCGTCACTTCTCGGGTCTTCTCGGGTCTTTCGAGAAATTTTAATTTAGGTATATTTTTCCATATAAATCACGAAAATGTTCACAAATTCACATTGTTTTTTTTAAGAACTTTTTAAATAACGAATTCTTTGTTACCAAGAACTTTAATTGTGCATAAACACGGAGATTATCAGCCGTCTAACAAAATATAAGATAAAGACGAAATCAAAGCTTTCAGGCCTCAGAGCCACTCAAAGAGCTGTTGAAAATTATGTCTTTAAAAGGCTGAAAAGTCCTATCGATTCCGTAATAGCTAATGGGACAACCTTGAAGGATAGACAACCTAATGGGGTAGCAATATTGTTACTTAATTTTTCAAGAATGAAGAAACAACGTTCAACGAAAAACTGTAGTGCTGTAGTGCTGTCCAGTCTAGATGTGGTCTTGAGGCGAATTGGACTTAGGATGAACTTTAACAAGGCATGTAACCCCTGAGCCAGTGTCCATCGACCGTGTAGATCATGAAGTTGTCCAGAAGTATGTATGCTTCGCCTTGGGCAAACTTAGCAGTTAGGATAAGCATTATCTGAGAAGTTATGTCATATTCTGGAGTCAAACTTGCAACAATGCCTCAAGACCAAGGTCTAACCAGTTATTACTTGGGGCCGAGTCGTGGAACCTCACAGTGAATCTGGCCCACCGGCTGGCTACATGTCATGCAGAGGGCTATAGAAAGCGCTATGCTGGTGATCTCGCTAATGATAAGGTCTCGAACGAGATTGTTCACCAAAAACCAAAGTGACGGACATGATGACCCACTTCAGCAGAGGGCTGGTCACGTCTGTCGTAGAACCGGTGGACGGTGGAGTAAGTGGGTCCTCAAGCAGAAACCACGCCTCGGGAAGCGTAGCGTTGGGCATCCTCCGACCAGATGGACCAATAACTTAAAGAGAGCGACTGGAAGGCGAAAACGCCTTGCGGCATACCCTAGGGTCCTTTCCCGTCCCTCGTAGAGTAGTAAACTACTATGCCGCACTCTGAGGCCGCACTGCTATCAAAGGGCAACGCCGCTTGTTTACGAGTAAAGGCCTAACAGCAAATAGTCCAGGAAATAGTAGTGAGGTAATCAAAATTATCTCATTTAAAAATGTAGATGCCTTGTAATGATTTCTCGACTTCTCGATTTTTCTCGACTTTAATTTCCCGGGAACGAATCCTAGACAGTTCCCGGGAATTCTCGCCTCGAGACTTCCCGGGCAGAAACCCTAAACTGAATCCACCTAAGAATTAGACATACTATAAGTATTGATCTGTACTGAGCATTGACTGATTGTTTTATTTTTCCCAAATTTTGATTCATACTAAAATAATAAACAATGCTTACAATGAATAAATTTATGTGTTTTTTTAGTAAAAAAAAGTTCCTACTGTAGACTACGGACGATTTTGCAAGGGACACTGCGCGCGCTTTTCATAATAATCGTGATCGCGAAAAGTGCGCGCAGTGTCCCTCGCAAAAACGTCCGTATAGTCTGCGGCCCTAATTCTCATATGGTATTTCTGGCAACCCTGTAAACTTTTACCCAATAAACAGGTACATAATTGAATATAATATGATTTTGGTAGTTTCAAATAAGAACACTTGATTACACTAAAACAGATTTAATTTATTTTAAATATTTGGAATAATAACACTGAAAACACTACACATTAAACTCAAACACTATACTTGTTAGATCAAAACAAATATAATAATTAAGATCGATCATGTATCTGTCAGGTTTAACAATGTTTTACGTTCAATTCTTATTGCAAAACTAATTAAATATATCACATTACTTGTTTAAACTATACATAACTTAGTAGAAGTTAATGAAGTACAATATTACAAGCGATTACGCATTATTTAGCTGTAATAAAGCTAAACATGAGATTAAACTAATAACTTGTTATCCTATACAATTTTAATTGTACAGTCAATTTAGTATTTACTAGGTCCAATTAAGTTAAACATTTGATACCTGCCACAAACCTAATAAGATCTAACAAGTCACTCGCTTACACCGTACATTACTTCACATATGCAATTAAGTTACCAAATAAAAGTCATCACACAAATTGTTTAATATTATCAAGTCTTAACAACATGCATAAAGGGTAGTTGATAACATTCACAACCAGGCATGGTAAAGCCTACAATTTACTTATTTTAATGTAGTACTTTACTAGGACAGTTTTCGTAAATAAGAAGGCTTGATTGCTGGAATCAAAAAACTTCTTTTGCTCGTATATAAACATTTTACTTGTTCGCTGCAAGCATTTTCTTAATGAATTCAAACGTTTTTTTTTCTCAGTGTACAGTTTCCATCGATTTTTTACTTTTATCTCATTTTCCATTAATACAAATTGTTATCATGCGGTAAAACCACTAAATCCCTGGAACTGTACGAGCTAGCCTACTGTTAGTTACATTAGATGCAGTTAGATTACGCAATTTATGATAGGTGACGATTTGTCTATAAGTAAGAATAGAAAAGCTGTATTTTTGGTCAAAAGTAACTTTTTGGTGCAGATCCCACCTGCCAAGGTACATGATCAGATCATTGTTCACTCCTAAAATTATGGAATGTTTGACTAAGGATTTTCAGGCAAGCTTTTAATTTACATACAAAATGAAAATCCTCTAACAAATCTCCGCGTATCTTTGCCAAAAATCTTATATCCACGTGTACTTATGTGTGAAGTGACTCCTCCTGTGATAGCATCTTAGCATTCGCATCACGTGTGACCGTTTACGAGCGGTCGCGATAGGCACCCCAGCCTGCGCTCTTCTGTACCGATAAAACCTGCCAAATTGAGTTCGGGCTTTACTCTTTTTACGCCCCAAATTGTGACTCAGCTCGCGTTTTTTGTCTTGTTCTGGCGTGACGGAAGATCTGTTTAGGCAGTACTTACAAATTCTACCTTTATGTCCTACAGTTAGTAGGTACAATACTTTCCTAAGTAGAATTAAATCAAGTAGTTCATAAACTTTTTGCAGGTAGTGTCCCCTTTTTCAGTCCTTAGTAAGTTCTTAAAGTTCACCTACGAAATAAATTACGTAGGCGCAGGAATGAGGAACTCTACAAAAGTTCGGAATAGGTAAATCGGAGCTGGATAGAACTTGGAACCAATCAAACTTCACGCAAGTTATTTTCATTTTAAGTTGTGGAGCACCTGAAGCTTCCTCGTTCCAGTTTCCAGCTACTGATGAAAGGATTTTCCGATAAACAGTTCAAAGGGTTTGAAGGTTAAGGTCAGGGAAATTTTATTATTCGCGTTTTCTTTATTTATACAAACACATCCTACGAAATAAATTTACTTAGCTTACGTCTCTCCTAACATATTAGTGATATCTAATAGGGATTTATTTCAAAGTTTGGATGTAAACGTGCTTTTTAAATACTAAAATTTATTTTTTTACAGTCCTGATACGCTAAGTACCTTTTTTTTTATAAATAAATTGAGTCAATTTCAAGAACGTCGAACTTAAAACTTGGCACACTTTTCTATCGCTACGAACATTTTTCAGCGTCGCGGTAAAACTTGCCTCCGCCGTGTCGCTAGCTAAGCTTTTTGTACAACTTCTTTCCCGCAGACTGTAATGTAAGCTGGGTGTCAGTTTGCCTCTTTAAAGCCTCTTGCAAAAGTTCACTTTGGAACTTGGTCAATTTAGCCGGCTTGTATGTCGGGTCCAGTGTTACAAAAGGGTATAAAGGTCTTCAGGTTTTCGTGGGCGTGTAACATTAGAATTTAGATTGGATAGGTCAGCGCAAGATTTAATCATCTTAGATTACTAAGATTGAAATTTAATGCCAGTTTGCTCGTAGCATGAGTATCTAACTTACTATGCTATCTATCTCTCTAGCTTTCTATTCAAGAACAGGATTATCTACACGGTGACATAATGCAAGGGTCATTTCACCTTACTGTCAGCTGGTTAACCGAAAAGGGCTATAAGGTAGGTAAGAAAGGTATTTGTAGGAGCCAATTGTAGTGTACCGTAAATGGATCGAAACTAGAAAAGGTTATAAAATGTATGGAATGTCGGTATGGGTGAAAGATCTTTTTAACTTAATAGCAGCCGGTATAAGTGTCTTTTACGTGACATTTGTTTTTAAACCAACTCATGAATGCATTACCACAACAATCCACAGCTGGGTATGGCCCTATGGTGTATTGTCATACTTAGGTATACCAGGCTTGGCAGGCGGTGCAGCAGACGCTGTGCAAGATGTAGCATTCACCTACGTTGATGCATATTCCTTGTACGGTTTTATCGCTTGCCCTATGTGAAATTTATCTGTAGCTTATGATTTTCTGAGCCGACGTCACACAATGAATGAATTTCAATGACTCATGAATGAATTCGTTTAATTAGTAACCATCATTCAGGGCTGACAAAAACAATTCGCCATATGTGTATAATACATACGGATCGGGTTCCATGCGGCCCCAATTATGGTGCTCGAACTGCTCGAAGCATGGTGTTGACAACCTCTACGAAGTTCGGCTCATTAATTGTGCTAATGTGAGGACTCAGTGCAAAAAGTTAGGCAAGTTTTTGTTCACGATAAACTGGGTTCCGGCGTTTCTTCCCATATTTATTTTTATCGACAATTCAAATTTTTTGATGTCATGTCAAATCAGCAGCTTAACGACCAACAAGCACGATTGTAGTATATTAGGTGTCATATCGTAAAATATAAAATTATGACACTGCACACTACCAATACCACTGTGCGACATTGATAGGACAGAAGGTATTTTTATGAAAATGTTTCAAAATGAATATTTCGAAAGTGTCCATACGAGTAGGTAACGTGTTTTGACATTTGCAATGTAAAGAGCACATTTAGATCTGAGATTCAGATTCAGACTTTTGTTTGCAACGAAAATAGTAAGTTATATACCCTTGTTATACCTAAGTAGAATATAATGTAAGTAACTAAGTAGGTATATATTTTATGATAGGCTTCAAGTTGTAAGTAGTTCAATATATTCCCATTTCAGGGTTTCCTCTCGTTCCCTATGGATCTCCAAATTGGCTCATTACTTGGTTGAATTGTTATTCATGGGTTGACGGATCACACGGCCCATTGGTTGGCTCCGTTCGCCAGCCGGTGATATCATCATGACATCCTATATGTACCTATATAAATATTTATGGTGTCATTATTACGAATTTACTTCGACTCCGCATGTTCAGATTTCTTATATTATGATAAATAGAGTTTTCGGGCGATTTCGTTTTGTTTGAGAATTTGTATTTTGTACCCTTTATGGACGTTGGTGATAACATGCTTGATATTGGTTTAATACAATCGGCTGTAATTCAAATTATGGTTCAGTTGTGATATTTTAAATTGTTTGTCATACAGGCTGGGGCTTGGGCGGCGATGATCATAATTATCCCATACTATTTCAAGTTCGGCTTCAGTAGCTGTGTCGCGATATGACGGCTCTGAGTAACCCATCAAAGTAGGAATAAAAGTAAAGTGTAACAAAAACAAGAGTATTCCTCGTATGACGGTGATACCTCATTACTATCAGACACAGCTCAGTGCAAAGTCCAAGACACTCAATCTACTGAACCGAAACAAATAAACTTTACTTTTAAGAGTGTAACAAAGTCGAGACTACTTCTCGTTAGTTGTTATTCAAATAGCCTCCAAGTTGGTTTTCCCGGCGAGGCTACGGGTGTCGAGTGTCCCGCGCGGGTGTCAGTGCAGACGGTAGACACCTCATTACCATCAGACAGCTATAGGGCAAAGTCCAAGACACACTAGCGACTCAACCCAAGCAAATTATTCTCTGTTATAGATAGTGTAACAAAGACGAGACTACTTATCGTTAGTTGTTATTCAAATAGCCTCTAAGTCGGTTTTCCCGACGACGCTACGGGTGCCGGGTGTCAGCGCAGACGGTAGACACTATCACCCTCAGACACAGCTATATGGCAAAGTCCAAGACACACTAGCGACCCAACGAAGCAAATTATTCGCTTTTAGGTATAGAAAGTAAAGGAAGTGTAACAAAGACGAGACTATTACTCTTTAGTTGTTATTCAAATAGCCTCCGAGTTGGTTTTCCCGACGACGCTACGGGTGCCGGGTGTCTCGCGCGGGTGTCAGCGCAGACGGTAGACACCTCATTACCATAAGAATCAGTCAGATTTAAGCTAAAGACTTACTAGCGACTGAACTGGAGCAAATTATTCACTACAATAGAAAGTAAAGGAAGTGTAACAAAGACGAGACTACTTCTCGTTAGTTGACTTAGTTGTTATTCAAATAGCCTCCAAGTTGGTTGGCTACGGGTGTCGAGCGTCAGGTGTCTCGCGCGGGTGTCAACGCAGACGGCAGACTCCTCATTATACCATCAGACACAGTCAGTGCAAAGTTCAAGACAGAACAGAAGCAAAGTATACATAGGTACATTATTTTAAAAGATAAGGATGATGATTCATATACTCAGAAACAGGATGATATGGGTAGATGGGTACAGTATAACGTCGTATTCATACTAAAACTTCATTCAGCATTTTTTCAGTAAATAGAAGTTAAGGAAACTTATTTGAAAAAAGTCTCTAGGAAGCAAGAGCAAAGTAACTTTCACTGATTCTACGAAGTTCTTCAATACTAAAAACTTATCTACTTTGTCCATGTGTACCGAGTCTAAGTCGATGAGACATCGCAGTTAGGAGTATCGCCGCAGACGACCTGTCGACACACCGCCTTATACGGGATCCAGTAACGCAGACTACCCTTTTAAGGAAATGTTTCATAGCTGTATGACTATTTTTAGAACATTTACCCTAATAATACTTAGATAGATAGGTGCGAGTAGAGACGATGTGTTAGGAAAGAACATGTAACCTTTAGAAAGGCGACTCAGACCATTTAGGTCATAAAATAGTAAGGGTTTAATTACCTATAGCCTATGAGGTATGCAAATGCGGTAAGTCAATTCGATAAAATCTTGGAAGAAATACACTTTCCATCAGAAAAATCGAGACGCTTTGCAACTTTACGTTTTGTACGGACCACATTATCCGAGACATATGTTTATTTTGGAATGAATATCTAATTTCGTTTAATAGTGAATATTACGAGGTTTCTAAATCATAATATCAACGTTCTTAATTCTACTTTTAGTTTCATATATTTAAGATTTTGTTCAACTATGAAAACGAAAGTGTCTCGATTTTTTTGATGGGGAGTATAGTTTTGTTGCTTAATGATTTAGCCATTTTGATAATTTCAATATAAATGTCGTAATCTTTGACAGTTACAGAAACACACACATAATGACATAAATTTTAAAAAGTTTTACATAGTGCATTCATAACTGAATACCAATTTTTTTACAATACCAACCAATACCAATTAAAAAAAAAGTGCATTCATTAGTTTGAAGACATTTCAAACAATCGTAAGTGCCGGAGTGGGTCGCTTGCAGAATAATATTGTTATTCAGGGCAAGACAAGGATAAATGGAAATCCACACTACGAGTATCTCGGTGAATCAGGTCAACAGCGATTCTATGCAACTGTGTGTTCCTTGAACCAGATTGAAATTATCCTATTGCCAAAGGGTAGCACCATCCTGCCAATACTTATTTGATTAGCTTGAGCTTAGGTATCAGTGCTTTGAAAGGTGTGTAATTCCATTACCTTTCGTGGGCTAAGATACAAGCAGAAATCGTGAAAATGACAGAAAATATTTCAAAGGGGTTATTAACTAATGAAACCGAACAACTGTTCCTAAAGGTCATAAACATGCCTGCTACTCGTAGCACGCGTTTGTAATATATTGACGCCTCTGACATCTAACAGTTCTTGGGGTCGTTGGATAGTTCGGTGTCCCACACGAAGAGAGAGATAGAGATGGTGACGCTATGTAGCAGAGTTTGCCGATGAAAACAGATCGAACGAGAACCGTTTCTCCAAAATATAAATGGACAATTTCTGCTGTAGCGAGTCAATTTACTATGCAAGACGAGATGAGGCCGAGCGAAATGCAAATACGACCACTCTGCAGTCTACAGTTCGCTCGTCTCCCTTTGTAGAGCTGATTGTGTAATATTTCAATGAACGACCTTTAGAGAGTGTAAACATATCTACCTACATTCTACATTATCTAATATACATGTTTCTATTGATTTATCGGTCTCTAAAATCTTCCGGGTGAGACATAGCTCCGCACCAAACGTCTAGTTGGGTGTAGATTTTAAAGTCCAGGAATCTTAAGCGACCGGCGGTAAATATTTGAACATTAGGCAAAACGAGAAGTAGGTCCATAGCGACATAGACAAAAACATACTTAGTCCTAACGCTTGTTATAATTGACATTTTGGCGAAACGCGAAATTGGTAGACTGCTTTTTAGGTACTCAGCGACTAAAGGTCTTACCCACTTCTACTTCATGTAAGAATAGGTTAGTAACGTAAAGGTACAAGTTCGTCATGTGCGACCGATGCAAGCGACTGCGGCTATACCTAGACGTAGTATGAAAGTGTATCTATGTCGTCGTGCGTGCGACAGACGCGTACTGCCGTGTGCCATACGCTTTCATACTGCGCCTACGGCCGCACGCGTCAGGCGCACGGCCGAACTTGCACCTTAAACAGGACTCCGCATATTTAATATTCACACAGGTATCCGAAGCTTGTATGTACACATAAACCGAATCAGTGCGGGTCAGTGAATACGTGAAACAAGTGGAAAAGATGCAAATTTTGCACTCGGGTTGAACCCAGATCAAGCAGCTTAGCGTTTTGTGCTCGGACTGGGTTCCAAACAAGCATTTTAACATTCCTGTTGCGTGGACGTACGAATATAGAGCAGGAAAGTTTTAGATCCAAAACTAATCTGCCTGCAAATTTTTTAGGATTTAAGTGATACCCTTGATAAAATGTAATCTAAATAAATTGTGTGTTCATTAATTTGCCGTTACTTTTTGTTTCTTAAAGTTATGACGTGATTTGAGAAATTACGTGGATATGTGTCAATGTATAGGATATCAAACATATGTATATGAAGTTATGTCATGCAAATCAGTCGTAGAGTTTCTGATTTGTATCAAATAATTAATGGGTAAAAATTGTTTGATGTCATATTTATCTTTACACTGCATGTATGTTTCAGCAACGATTAGCAACAACACCTTGCGTTACTAGTTAAAAGGTCACCCTATGCTGGTTACCAGTGTTGGGCGTAATTAATTACTTTTGTAATTTAATTAATAATTGAACTACTTTTAATTCAATTACATGTAATTGAAATTACATGTAATTGAAATTAACAGTAATTGCAATTACTTTTCCAATTATGTAATTAAGTAATTATAATTCGTAATTCAATTACTCAATTACATTTTGTAGTATGATACATTGCAGTATTGGCATAATCACAAATTTTGACGATTAAAACTTATAATTTTGTCACTAAATTAGTGATGATTGAAAATCTAGTTTTTGTGGTGATTATTAAGTATTCAATCGCTAATTTTTGAGTCAAAACTTAAACTAATTTGTAGGTATAAGGTAGGTATAAGTACATAATGACTCGGCCGGCACGGCCCTTCGAATTGCTTGTCAATGGGTCTTTAGAGGTCAGCCATCGGGTCGTAAGGGTTGTTAGGTTTGTAATGGTTCAACGGGTTCAGCTGGTCGCAAGGATTCTTCGGGTCGTAAGGGTTCATCGGGTCGTAAGGATTTAACGGGTCGTAAGGATTCAACGGGTCGTAAGAGTTCACGAAGAACCCTTACGACCAGAAGAACACTTACGACACGAAGAACCGTTACGACCCAATGAACTCTTACGACCCGCCCGACGAACCGTGACGACCCGAAGAACCATTACGACCATAAGAACCCTTTCGACCAGAACAATGAAACCTTACGACCCGATAAACTTTAACAACCCGATGAACTCTTACGACCCGATGAACCCGTACGATCTGATGAACTCTTACAACGCGATGATCCCTTACAACCCGATATACTTACACTAAAAAACGAAAGGTTGAAGGAGTGCAAAAGGCCAAGCAATTCTAAGTATTGATTCATGTACTATCAGCAGCACATCAACCTATCCTTGATACATTACTGTTTTTGTTTTTGAATAGACATGATAAAAACACCTTTTTATTTCATTATATTGTTTTGTATGGGTCATTATTTAGAAATAAACACATAGTTAAAAATCCTTCTAGCTGTTATTTATATGGCCCTTGTTCATATGTAATTGAGTAATTTAGTAATTCTAATTACAATTACATCAAAGTAATTGGTAATTGAAATTACTTTTTAAAATTATTTATTCGTAATTGGTAATTGCAATTACATACAGTAATTGTAATTTTGTAATTAGTAGTTAATTACAATTTGCCCAACACTGCTGGTTACTAACTCTATAAAAAACATTTTAAGTTGATCCCTTGAACGTGTCTCGCTAGCGTTAAGTAGGAAAATACTTAGATAAAAGTTTCATGGAGATACTGCAATTGCATCTATGCGCATAGTGAGCAGTTGCAGGCTGCAGTCGGTTACGTAACTGCATCGGTGGCCCGCCGCCGTTGCTAAGCGATACGACATAATGCAGTTGCATTTTATAACCCGACGGTGGTAGTGAAATTTTATTTTTTCTTACTTTGATCATAGCGTTTTCTGTGGCATAGAATAACAACACCCCTATTTTACTCGTGGGTGTTGTGAAATTACGAAAGGAATATTCACCTAGGGAATGGGCAGTAGCGTTCCCTGTCAATCAAACATCAGTGTAAACAGTTTGTTAATATCCCCCGAAAAGGCTTATGTCCAGCAGTGGACTGTTGTAGCTTTTCTATGGTAATTCTCGTACGATGTTTTACCGAAACCGAGTTTTTGAAAGAAAAGAAAAAGAAATCTAAGAAAAAAACGGATTATCACGGCACATGTTCGGTACATGCATGTGCAGGTCAAAGTCTTGCCAATACCGTACGCAAGCAATATAGCATTTAAGTAAGCACCTACTAACGTTTAATTTGTAGTCTTGATACAATAAACTTTGTAGGATCATGTCAGGGGTTATGTTTGTTTACCAATCTCTCAAGCTATTAAGTAGGTATAGATAATACGTATTATTATTGGCCTCATACGTCTGTGATAGACGATTTATTCAGTGTCTGAGGCAAGATTTTTCATGGCTGTATAAGCCGATACGGGAGCGGCATGACTTTCCGCACGCTCTTTTTGTGGTCAGGTGTTTATTATTCCATACTCTTGTACTGAGCCTGCCGAACACGGTCGCCGCTTTGCCGATACGAGTATTGATCTCAGCATCGAGGGTGAGATTGTCCGACACAGTCGAACCCAAGTAGCAAAACTTGTCAACTATGTTCAAGGGAACGCCACCGAGCAAAATACGTGGTGTTTCTCCACCTTGAGCTAGCACTACTGTTTTTTTGGCATTAATGGACATTGAGAACAGAGAACACGCGTGGGAAAACTTATCAACAATGTCTTGAAGCTCACTTTGAGAATTAGCAACGAAGGCTGCATCGTCAGCGAACAAAAGGCTATCGACGAATAAGTCATCGCGATTACGCTTTGACTTAAGAAGCGAGATATTGTACAGCTTCCCGTCAGCCCTAGTGTGCATGTGTATACCCTGTTGGTCATCGCCGAAAGCAACTTTAAAAAGCAATGAGAAGAAAATACCAAACAGGGTAGGAGCCAACACGCAGCCTTGGCGAACACCTCTACGCATTTCGAACGGCTCGGATGTATTGCCGTTAAAAACAACAGATCCTTTCATGTCCTCGTGGAAGGATTTAATGAGGCTTAGAAGTTTTGGAGGGCACCCGATGTTTAAAAGTGCAGTATAGAGTCCTTCCCTGCTCACGGTGTCGAAGGCTTTGTTAAGGTCGACGAACGCCACAAACAGAGGTGTTTTCTGCTCTCTACACTTTTCCTGCAGTTGGCGAAGTGTAAAGATCATATCTGTTGTGGAACGTTGGGCGCGGAATCCACATTGCGATTCGGGATATACACGATCAGCAAGTTTCTGGAGTCTTATTAAGACTAACCGAGCAAATAATTTACCTACTATACTTAAAGGGATATTCCACGATAACAGTTACAGTCACCGCGGTCACCTTTGCCTTTGTATAGGGTAATGATGTTAGCATCGCGCATATCCTGTGGTATATATCCCGCTTCCCAACATTTACACAACAGATTGTGCAGGATGGGTAATATGCACTTGAGCCTGATAATTTCGGCGTGGGTACCATCGTTTCCAGGTGATTTTCCAATTTTAAGCTGCTTTACAGCCTTGTGATACTCCCTTATGGTAGGAAGATCATCTAACTCAGTCCAGGTAGCTAGTTTTGGCATGCAATCTGCAGCTTCTGGCATTATGTTCACTGGTTCTGAGTAGAGACCAACATAATGTTCTACCCATCGTTCGAGTTGGCGTTGAGCATCTGTAATAACAGTGCCGTCCGCTTCTTTAAGGGGGGCTGTTTTTTTAGGAAAAGGACCAAGGACCTTTTTAATCCCAGCGTAAACACCACCAAAGTTTCCCATATCAGCGCATGATTGAATGCTTTGACAAAGCTCGGTCCAGTATGCATTTGCGAAGTACCGTGATGTGCGTTGTAAAGCTGATTTTGCATTCGATAGGTCGATACGCGTCTTTTCGGATGGGTTAAGGCGATGTTTTAGCGCAGCTTGTCGTTTGGACTCGAGCAGAGGTGTAATGTGTTCGAGATTTTCAGCGAACCAGTCCTGGTTTTTGGCTTTCTGATGACCGAATGCCGTACCGGCTACTTCTGTAAGTAGCTTCTTTACTTTGCCCCATTCCTCCTCTATCGGAGCGTCTACATCCCAGGTGGCAACTTCGTCGCGTACCAGCTCTTCATACTTTTGGACCACCTAATCGTCTCTGACTTTTGCCTTTAAAGTAGGTATTGGTAACACACATTAGGTGTTTACAGCAAAGCTCTAATAAACGTTGGCCGTTTTCATTAAGCTTCCCTATACCGTGGTTACCTATACAATCTGGCCAAGCAATGTTGTCCTGTCCGACCCTAGCGTTAAAGTCGCCCAGAATATACGGGGTGTTAGGGACGGTGTAACGAAAACTTTGCAGGCGTGCTCAGACCATGAAACTGAACAACTTTTACTATGGAGTCAATGATGGGAAAGGAAAAAAATTTTCAGACCTCTCATACAAAGTCAGTCAGCTGATCGTGAATTTTGTATGGGAGGTCGGAGTTTTTTTTTCGTTTCCCGCCATTGGCTCCATAGTAAAAGTTGTTCAGTTTGATGGTCTGATTATGCCAGCAAAGTTTTCGTTACACCGTCCCTAACACCCTGTATAAGCGGTCAGATGGTTTTAACCCGCGTAGAGTCTGGTCGAGCTGGTCATAAAACTGTGTTTTGGCTTCATCTGTTGAGGATAGTGTTGGTGCGTAAGCAGAAATCAGTGATACGTAACCATGGTCCGTATTTAATCGCAGCAACATAATGCGTTCCGAGATGCCGCAAGGAGCCTCTATAGATGTTAAGAGGTCGTTGCGTATGGCAAAACCAACACCATACTCGCGCACAGCGCTGCTGTCCTTTCCTTTCCAGTAGAATGTATAATGTGTCTCACGCAAGGAACCCTCGTCAGGGAGTCTGGTCTCTTGTAAAGCGCAAACAGCAATGTTCAGTCTGTGTAGTTCGGCGTCGATTACGGCAGTTTTACGCAGATTTAGCCGTGTGGTGCCGGCAGAGTAGAATAGCACCACCCCTTCTCTTCCCGTGGGGGTCGTAAGAGCCGACCGAGGGATTCATTCCGACCCAAGTGGATCAGGGTCCTGGAGAAGGAAAACTCCACACTTAAACCCGGAATGGGGTCTCCGTCAGGTGCGATTAACTCATATATATCGTGCGGCAGACTCCTGCAGCCGACCTGGCTCCGCACGTATCGACTCGTCGTTCCTGTGGAGTCAGCCAGGAAGGCCGAGAGGGTGGCGCAGGTCCTGGGCAGCCCTGCGTTTTCCATAATTGCGTCCCAGGCAACGCAGTGTCTGTGGAGAGGAAACTTCACCCGCGTCTCGCGGATAACAACACGGGAAGTGGCAGTGACCGGTTATAAGTCTGCACGTATGGGCGTAAGTGCGGGCGCCAGGGGTCGCTTCCGTCAGTGGGAGGGTCCATCGTAGACCCACTGATCAGTTACCGCCCGCTCCAAGTTGGGCAGCCCCCGACCAATAAGGTACTGATCCGCCCCGGTGCTGGTTTGCTCTTTTAGGGTGTAGAGAGCACCAGCCTCAACTGGACAATCGGCGCCGTTACATTGTACACCTGCAACTAACAGGCATAAAAACATCACAAACCAACCCCGCTTATCCATGCGATTTGCAACATGGAATGTCCGTACTATGAGGACAGGCCTCCCTGACACCTGTGGAGGTTCTTCTACTGACGCACAAGATCTGCGTAAAACTGCCGTAATAATACGTATATTACCATAGTAACAGAAGTCTATAAGACCTTGCCAGGAATGCAGGTATCGGTTGTGGTCGCAAGTGACTCGGAACCTTAGACTCAGAACGAAATATTTGCCGACAACAGCAGCCCGTAGAGACACGGTCTGAATATCTCAGGCATGCGACACAATCTACATGCGGAAATGGATAAGCATATAGTAAGCGAAATTCTACAGATCTAGGGCTCTCTTAGGTACCTACATACTCTCTCAAGCCGGCATGAAGCTATTCATTCGTCCATCTCTCTTGCTCAATCTCAGGCATGCGACACGATCTCCATGTAGAAATGGATACAGAACGAGCGAATTTCTGCGGATCTAGGGCCCTCTTATGTACATACCTACTCCCCTAGCCTGGATGAAGCTATTCATTCGTCCATATACCTATAGTTTGGGGTGCTGCTGCACTATTACCGACTCGCACACGCACAGTAACAGAAGTCTAAAAGACCTTGTCAGGAATGCAGGTATCGGAGGCCGCAGGTGACTCGGAACGGAATATTCGTCGACAACAGCCCGTAGAGACACGCTCTGAATATCTCTTGCATCTCAGGCATGCGGCATGATCTCCATGCAGAAATGGATACACAACGAGCGAATTTCTGCGGATATAGAGCCCTTGTAGGTTCATCCTTTATCTGCATTGAAGCAGTTCATTCGTTCATTCATATAGCGTGGGGCGCTCATGTAACGAATGAGTCTCTGAAACCTTTGTATCGACTAAGAATCATATCAAGTATAGGTAGTCAAAAGACAAGACCTTGTCAAAAATACAAGTATCGGTCAATGATATTATATGTAGGTTCTAGGGTATCGGTGGTCGCAGGTGACTCGGAACGGAATATTCGTCGACAACAGCCCGTAGAGACACGCTCTGAATATCTCTTGCATCTCAGGCATGCGACACGATCTCCATGTAGAAATGGATACAGAACGAGCGAATTTCTGCGGATCTAGGGCCCTCTTATCTACATACTCCCTCTAGCAGGCAAGAAGCTGCGAATCATGAAGATTCATTCGTCCATATATAGTTTGGGGTGCTGCTGCACTATTACCGATTCGCACACGCACAGTAGCAGAAGTCTAAATGACCTTGTCAGGAATGCAGGTATCAGTGGACGCAATTGACTCGGAACGAAGTATTCGTCGACAACAGCACGACGGGACACGGTCTGAATATCTCAGACATGCGACACGATCTCCATGTAGAAATGGATATATAGCAAGTGAACTTCTGCGGATCTAGAACCCTCAGGTAGATACATTCCTACTCCCTCTAGTCTGCATGAAGCTATTCCTTCGTCCATATGCTGCACTACTTAAAGACCTTGTCACGAAGGTAGGTATCGGTAGTCACAAGTGACTTGGAACAAAATATTTATCGCCAACAACCCGTAGAAACCTGAAATACCCCTCTGAATATCTCCATGTAGTAATGGATACCGAGCGAGCGAATTTCTGCGGATCTCTGGCTCACTTAGGTGCATCCTGTACCTGCATCGAAGCAGTAAATTCATGCAGCTCAAGTTTTCTGAAATTGTAATCTACCTACCAACCAACTTACCGAGAAATTTCTTCAGCTAATACAATAGGTACCCACCGCAGGATGCGTTCCATTTATCTCGGTCAGTATAAGCAGTTAGTCGTCCTCAGTAAGTGAATGAAAAGAAAATATTGTCTGTGTGCGAAGGACAGTGGTCCAGCATGTTTGGAATTATATCACCCATGTTACATGTCCGCCTCGGAAATGGTATCTAGTTTTAAGTCTAGCTCATCGATTAAAGAAGAAAATGTTACATCATCATCATCATCATCTCCTGCCCGTATCCCAAATCAATTGGGGCTGGCGCAACATGTTTTATGAGAGCACAGAATCATGTCGCAAAAGGATTTTTGGCAATATTTTATGACCGGTTGCCTGCCTGACGTCAACCCTCTTTAGGAATGCTATTGTTGGTGGTATCACCGCCACCATGCGATTGACCATAGTCTACAGATATTCAGCCGAGGTCAAAACTCTACGTCGCCTTACGAAACACCCTGAGTGCACGTTAGAGGTGGTGGCAGTATTCTTAGCCGCTACCACACGATAGAAGAAAAAGTTACAATTAGTAACAGTACAGTCAGCCAACATCCGAAGTCCTTGCTCAAATTGCATGGCAGCACTCGTCAGGTCGGAACGAAATGCTCACTCACAACAAGATATCCACGTTATAATCTACACCACATACTACTATAGGCCGTATCAGGTGGCGAGTAGTATCTAACCGCAGCAGCGCGTGCGCAGGACATGATCTTACATGATCTACTCCTAGGCCCCAAGTCTGCTAGTTTAGCCATTGTGGTGCCAGTGACACTCAACTGTCATTCCATTGCCACTGTGATTTTCTATACTTACTAAAAACTATAAGCAGGATACGAAACTACGAAAACCATGCAATGTCATAATTGCATGGTTTTCAAATGTCATTGCATGGTTGCCTTGCCATCATGATTTTTATTTTGCAGACTTCGGTTCCTTATGCCACGCACAAAGGTGAGGTGCCTGCCTACAATGAGTAAAAAAAAAAAAGTATTATTTTTAAAGATTTGATTAACGAAAAATTACATGGATCTTGACAAGATAATAGACCGGTCTAAACTATGGGCTGAAAAATCTTCCTCTTTTCATAAAGGACGCCGAGTCGTCAAACGACCCGATGAACCCTGGTGATGGACACGTAGCGGGCCTTGTCATGATTATGAGATATTAACAGATTGTTTTGTTGTAGATCTTTGATTTTTTAATGGAAATTGTAAACTTAAGATCTAAACGCAAAGTAGAGCATCTGTTTATTTTAATTAAAAACCATTATCACTGCGTAAAAACTTGTTTACCTCTTATAAGAAATGTTTACATAATTAATTATCAACTAAGTGCATTGGATAACAAGATCGGAACGGAACGGAGTGCAGTGGAGTTAATTTATCCAGGTCATTGGTTTAATAAACGACCTCTACTCCACTTTATCTTATTGTCGCGATATGTAAATAATACGGTTACGTAAACGTATAACTGGGAATAAGGATCAAATTGTGATCGGAATTCCAGAGAGAAAGTCCCAGTTCAAAAAGCTCTTAACACGAGAAAGCTCTATAACGCCTCGAAAGGCCGCATACAACGCCCACGCCTCTTAACACCTTGACTGCGCGAGATCGATCCAAATAGGCCTAATATCAACATGTGTCAATTTTATAAATGGGCCGGGCGGACTGACCGCTTTGATCGCGCCGCACCGTGGGATAGGCCGAGACGGGCCGACACTTAGGCCAGGTACACATAGTAGCTTTTCTTCGTCGGTGACGTCATTCTTGCATTTTGTGAATCACAAATGGCTAGGTGACAACCACCTTGCAAAACAGAACACAAGCAGTCACGTCAGCTTGAGGGCTTGAGGGAGATTATAGATATAAATCAAAGCTTCTTGCACATGGATATTAAAGTTTTGTGTTAGTTAAGGATGTGGGTGGAAGTCATCTATTTTCCGAGCGGCACGAGAATGAGCAACTATTCACTGAGTACTAAAACACTTACGTATCTGCAAGTCGATGTGAATCAAAAGAACGTATTCTCATGAAGTTAAATTCTACATACTTATATCCAGGGATCTCTTTTCAAATGTTAACCAAATGGAAATGCCAGTTCACGTTAGGGCGCCATGTTGAATATTTCATAAGTCTACTGCCTGCAGTTTCGGGAATCCACTCTTTCCAGTTTCTATAAAGGAGATCGCTAAGCTGATTCGCAATACCGTTGGTAATAAACTGATGGTGCGTTCTCGATAAACGGAGAATACAGAAAAACAGTGGATTTGAGCTTAGTACAGAAGCCTCTAAATAATTTAATAGGAACATAGACAGCTTTTTTAAGTCTTTCTTTTTCCAAAGAGTAACATAAGTAATAATTAATATTCTATCTTTTCCTATCCCATAATCATTTTCTGTTATCTAGACTTTTTTCAGATGTAATATTTACCCAAAAACACCTATGTAACGGCCTTTGTTGCTTGTTTACAAGTTTTTAGATTTTCCATCAACATCTTGACGTAGTAAAACGACAGTAGATAATACGTTATCCCAGTGTAAACCTGACCCGCGGCGTTCGCTGTCCATTCGGCACTGATTGATATTGATAGCGGATAACCGGCGGACGCGGGCCTCGGCCGTGTCGGTCGCCGGCCGCGCCATCTAGATTGATGCGATGACATTCGTTTTCTTGGCCGCGTCACTCAGTAGCGTCACGTGTCACGTCAAGGCGGACCGTGTGAACCGGGCCTTATAATTGGGTTGCGTATTGGAGTCCTGTGGGAATTTGACATTATCGATGTTTAAGTAGATTTGGCTTACATTTCCATGCAATTTATTTTGTTTTTATTGTTGCAGGTACGTACGAGATATTGCAGTACGGAAATAGGAAAAGAGAGTTGCCTTCATTAGATCGACACACCTAATTGGACTCTCTGTCGTTCTCTTTTCAAAACATGGTATGCATGCAGTGCACAAAGGGTGCAATTAACAAATAGATCATGTAGGCAAAGAATAGACGTAGAACAAAAGTAGACGAAACAAAGAGTAGTGGTAAAAGCGTCTCCAGCTTGTATTTAGTAAGGAAAATATAGCGGGCGGGCGCGGGGCGGGCAGGGGAAGAGGGGGAGGAGGGGAAAACTGTGTTTTCATAGCGACGTAATTTCCGCAGCAGGCCGGGCTGCCGCGTCGCCTCTGCAGCGCGATTACTAGCATGAAAAGTTCATGTAGCTACAAAAAAATTATGAAATTAATGAGTTGGTAGAGTCCTGCATTTCATTTATCAAACATCTTATTAAACGGTGTATTAATTTCCTATCCTAACTTCCCTACAACTAGGGCACAATTGAAAATAAGGAACATTTGCAAGTAAAGATCCTACTGAAGCCAGAACTTGTACACGGGTCCGTGAAATATCGTTCCACCGCTCTACCAGCTGAGCTGTCAGGATCTTGGCTCTGTGAGTGAAAACGACCTACCTACTACATTCCTACTACCGTCGTTTAGTAAATTCAAATATTGATTATTTATTGGTTAGTGCCCTATAAATGCCGCGACCTCGGCTACCGTTGTACCGTATTTTGCTACACAGACGGCACGGTGACACTTATTGGACTAAATATTGAATTTATTACCCTATTACAATTATAATTGACCGCAATATGGTAGGAACAAGATAAGGGAATATTTGCTACTTCGTGTTCTAGGAGTTTAATACTTAGTTACTAGCGGACCGTTAGCGGTGTCATCCGATGCAACTCATTTTCCCGCGGGACAAAGGCATTTTCCTGGCATGTGTTATACTTACATAATATAAATCTTTCTCTTGAATCACCCTATTACAAAAACCGCATCAAAATCCGTTGGGTGGTTTGGGAGGAGTTACCGAATTCCACGACAGACAGACAGAAAAACGCAAAAATCGAGTTCATTTTATACTATGAATTGATATATAGGTAGATAGTGCACACAACAGACGACATGCAATAGGTAGCGTGTTGCAACTAAAATATTTACGTACCTATTTACCTAGCATTTAAGTATGTAGTATTAGGAAAATAAAACCCTGAGAATTTTGTCTGAAATAAATTGGGAATCTACAGACAGTGACAGTGTACCGCCATAGTGACAGGTTGTCAGCCTGTTGCCTAAAATTGCAATGCAATACACATTAACTCTCAAATACCTTACTCGCTTCTTACGACGGGAACGATATGAGGTGATGCTAGCTAATCCAACACCAGACGGCACTGCTATGAAAATATCACGAAAATATCGAAAATACTTTTCATGACGTGAATCCATGGTATCGCTGACGTCATAGCAGCAATCTAGCTTAACAACTTTGTATAATTGGATAGTTAGGATTGTTATCGATATTCAATTAGCTGGGAGCTCAATTTCGGTTAATAGTTCTTACCTGCAATATTAACACCTAACTACGTCAATTTCCACGTGTTAAAGTAACTTAAACTGGCTTATAAATAATCCAATTCGGTATGTAGGTATGACAGAACAGACAGCAGCAGGACAATGGTTGGTAATAGACTGATTTATCAAATAAATTCTGACATGACATAAGGTGAAGAGAACTCCATGGGCTCAATAAGGGTGCGGTTCTCACAAACCTTCTTTAGGCCGGCTTCATAAAAAACTCTGACACCAGGGTTCATCGGGTCGCTGAACGACTCGGTGTCCCACACGAAAAGAAGAATATTAATAAATTCTTTTTGATGTGGTTAAGTTTGCACAAATATACACTGCTATCGTTACGAAGTCGCATCGCCACCTTTATGACGAATTATACCGGCACAACGACATTTTTCGAAATTCTTCTTCTATCGTGTAGGAGGCATAATAGATATACACTTATTTATTTCCTAGAGAAAATCGTTTCTTATCATGAGTGATCAGATCACACACGGCTACAAAGTTTACGGTGCATCCTCCCTTTCACCCGGTCGGTACCATTTATGACTAGTAATAGTAATGAATGAATGTTGGCAGGTACTTGTGAGTATTCATATCTACCTACCTACAAGCTAGGTTTACGATCGCGTGAGGTGCTCGAAACTTTCAACTATTCGTTTAGCTTCGAACAACTAAAATAATTGCCCTTTTAAATGCTTCCTAGAACTAGGTTTAACACTAGTTTACCCTAATTACAAAATGCATTTATGTGGTTTTTATGGAGCCTGTTTTATTTCCTATTGTTGCATATTTGCTTTAATTGATTCGTTAAAGATATAAGGTGAATAGCTAAGTATATGATTTATACATATTTTTGTAATAGACTTTACAATAAATTGGATTGCGTTTTATGTTTTTTTGTAAACAGTAAAATCATTTGTCTTTTCAGCATCATTCACAGTACTTAAAACACTGAAAGTAAAACAAAGATTAGGACCAGCTCGTAAGACTAAAACGCTGAAATATGAAGTTCAGTAAAAAAGGAAAGGAAATGTTCAGTCTATAGGCGAAGGAAACATCCATGGCAAAAATACACAAATTTCATACACCCAGTACCTAGCTTAAATAACATCTATGAAATATCTGTCTGCCAACTTACAGCAGCAAAAAGTAGGTGTACACAATATTCAAAATGAAAATTTTAGTTCAATAGGTAAATTGTTTTATACGCGAACTCATCTAAAGCAAAACGTGGCTCCGGAAAGTTCTCCCAAAGGAAAAACTTAAATCGCGCACCAGAGACACAGAAGCTAACAAAAACCTACAACTGAAAACAAATTTTCAGTTAAAACTTGTTGCTGTTAATTAATGAGTCGAGTTGCACCACAGCTCCCTCTGGCGAAATAATTTGATCATTAAAAGTTTCGCACAAAAGTTGCGTTGTTTAATAAATCAACGTTGTGCCAGTGTTTTGTGAGACCCTCCGGGAGGTATTATGTGTGAACTCAGAGTGAAAGACGTTTCGGAGGGAACTAGAAAGAACCAGGATGAAGTCATGAATAACTCGTTACAATCAGGCTCGGCCTCGGGGCACGCTAAAACACACTTAACGCACACTGAAAGTAAAACTATTTTATGCGAATTAAAAAGTTCTCAACTTAACTAATGTAAAATATACGTATAGAATAAGTAGGATTTCAGAAATCTTACAAAAATTCTAACTTACCATATGAAGTGTTTTAAAAGTTAGTACTAGGTGGCACCTACCAATTTTCTGTTTTCGTGTATTTTGTTGTGTGTACTCCCGGTATAATGATAATAATAATTAATTTAATTGATGTTAAATATTGCATGCCGTTTATGGCTAAACATGCTGATCATAAGTTTTGTCTTGTATTGTAACACCATTTAATACCATGTTTAAAGCAATAAAGTTATCTGTATTTGTATTTGTGTTCAAAGCTTGCGCGCTCTGTTTGTGGCGACATTTACATGGCCCTAGTTGTTGATAATGTGCCCCTCTAATACATTTCTTCGCTCTGAGTGTTAACATTATTAATTTTCCTACCGTGTGCGAAAATTTACAGCCGTGCTTGTGTTAAAGTTAATTTATTTGGAAGATACTCGATTAAATATAGCCGTAAATTCGATATTGAAGGGTAAATCCATTAATTATTTGCTATTTGTAATTATGTTTACCGCCAGTCAAGCTTTTGATTTTCTCTTTGGACGTTATTAAAACGTAGAGACAATGTTAATAATATGATACCTTGGCATATTAGGTATATTACTTGCCATAATTCTTGGTATATTCGAAATACATATTGGTAAACTGTTTCTTTTTTCTAAATAGAATGGATAGGTACTAAATCTTACTAGGATAATACTATACAGTTTAATTAGTACGGGTAATTATGCAAATTGAAGACTAGTCATCATCATCTAACTAAATCAAAGTACAAAATAAAATTAAAAAGCCTATTTTCGTCGACCCTTGAAATGTTCGGCATATTTTTTATTGTATGATTACCAACACTATGCCAAACATCGAAGGCGGCTCAAATTAGCATACAATGAAACATATTTTTTATCCTAAACCATAATCATAATATCCACATGTCAAACAAGAAATCAAACGAGCTAATATTTGCCATAATTATCGGCCATATAAATATAAATACCGATAGATCGATTATATTGCGGATATTATGATTATAATGCTCTTGCATATTAATTAGTTAGGAGTTAATAGAGCAGGTTGGATTAACATGTAGGAAAATTAGTGTAAATTACAGTAATTTAGAGCTAATAAGCATACAGAGGTTGTGTAGGCGATAAAAGACGTTATTATTGTTTATTTTAAATTGTAGTATATTGTAATTCTTGCTTGAACTGTCGACAGTGCATCGAGTTACTCAACTAACATTGAACTAACTGTATGAAAAGTCGGATCATACATATCACATAAGCCTTAAATGGATGACTCGAGTTAGGTAGTACTACTAGCAGGACACTGAGAAACGCATTCTAGACTCAGTCAGTACCTACACAGGAGTACCGGGTACCTCAGAACATTTACTTACACTAACCAAAACATGATTGAGTTGTCCTTAATTCTGTCATGCTTTTACACCAAGTAGGTACTTATCCATTTAATGGATCAACTTGTACTGGTTTTTCATACAATTACAGTATAAGACGATTCCTTAAATGGTTAGGTTGAATTGCTGGCGATAGTACGTATCTACATCTTTAAACAAATACTTACTGAGAAGTATCGAACTTAACAGTGTAATTTATCTAGTCCACGAACGACAGTATCAATATTTTCCCATGCCAGTAATCCGGTTAACGCATCGACACGAGGATTTCGTCCACGCCCACGCCCACACGTGGCCGTGGGCCCACGCAGCTTTCCATACAAGGGCGGCTTATGGCTGCCATCGGAAACAGTCGGGGATTTTTGACAATTTCCGACATTGTACTTGCGTGGTAAAAAATTTGAAGTAATTACTGTTGAGGAGTTTTATCTGGTAATCAATCGAGCTTTTAAATTGAGACCGTAGGAGCCAATACTAAAATAAAAGCTTGTAGCGTGTACTTATCTACATGAAATACTTACTACATCGCCTCGCGCACCGTCTCTTTAATTTTTTGTAGTAAAGACTTTGGACTAAGTCATACCCAATACCTTACCAACTTACCACTATGCTCTCCTGTGGTAAAATTGCTGGAAAGATTTCTTACCTATGCCAGTCAGTACTTACAGGGTGTAAAAAAATTAACGGCATATATTTTAAAGGGTGAACCAGCCCTTGAAACTGAACAACTTTCCTCAAGGAACATAGGTCGAAATAAGAAAAAATAAATTGAGTGTCCCATTCCCAAAATAGTTTTTCATATTTCAACATATATTCCTTGGGAAAGGTAGTTTTTCATGAACCGATTCAACCCTTAAAATATAATAATAGGTATGCAGTATTTTTTAGATACTATATTTCCTCGTTAATAATCACACAATATCGTTATTTATACATAACTAGGTAGTTGTCGATTGGCGAACGGCGACAAACAGCGGCATTAGTTTGAAGTGTGCAATAAATACAAGAGCAATTAAGATTCTAGTTGTTTATTGGTCGTAATGTGACTTCTAACATTCGCATATCGACATTCGCATGCCATAAACTGATAATAATGCACCCAGCAAGATAGCTCTACTCTGCTCCACAATGCAACGTGTTGCACTGAGCTCGCCTACCCGCCTGCCAAGCTTGGTGCAATAAATAAAAGAGCAATTAAGATCATAGATGTTGTGACTTCCAACATTTGCAACTGATATCCACAACAGCCGACAGCAGATATTTTCACTTCTGTCAAACATTATAAACAAAAAATAAAGGTTCCTGTGACCCTTTTGTGACCCTATGCGAATCTTGGTCTTCCACAAGAATTACATACAGTCTGTTATTTTGGAAACTGTGCAGGATCTCATGTTCTTTGCAGTTAATTTCAATCTGAAATACCGTCCATTATACGAACACGGTAAATATTAAATACCATATTCAGAATTCGAAGCACGGTGGAACCAATTAAAATTGCGTACATTTTGATGGGAATATTTTGAGAGCGCCTTGGAGTACGTTTCGTTTTAAAATGAATTTCAGATCCAACTGGAGCTGCCCTCGATAACATCAGTGACACCCAATAAATACTGTCCATGGCGACATTACAACGGCTATTCCCGGTTGCGACCTTTGCGACGCCGCAATGGACCCGCGCCAAGTCTCGCCGGCACTGCCGGGTTGAAATGAAACACGCTTTGATGTCGATTAGTACGGCTCCTAAGCTGGAAGTATGGTCCCATCTGGCAGAAATCATGAAACTTGGCATGTGTGTAGCTTACATGTGTAAGCTTCAGGAAAAGAAGGGAAGCAAGTTGGACCCCCCTGCTTCCCCCCTTACCCCCCCTTTTATGTCCCAAATTTCAGTTATCTTAATTTTTCTCGGAAACGATTAAAGATAGGAGAAATTTGTCAAGGTAAGAAATATTCCTTATAAAATTGTCTACAAAATTGTTTTTGGGTCGATGTTGATAGGACTTATACTTTTCGAGTTATGCTTCTGGGAAACCCATCATTTTTTTGAAGGTGACTTCCAGCTCTGAATTAGCCATAACTACCATGTGATAGAATATTCTTTCAAACTTTCTATTGCCTTTTGTTAGTTAGGTAGTCTTCAAAGGAAACCCGCAGAGACAACACTTCAACCACTCCTGTGGGAATGAGGGGAGGGGGGCAAAGTTTATTTTTTCCGAGCTGAACTTGAGGACTTCTGACTCCTTAAGTAAATGTGACATGAGAAATTGAGTATCATTTTCGAATAAACCAAGGACCTAGTATTCATTTCTGTAACGCTCTTTGGTACATTTCATACAAAAATATAAAAATATTAAGTGAAATAAGAAAAAAATACGTTTCGTTCTCATTCAAACGCTGTTTTCTTCATGACCTTGAGACATATTTACTAGATAACAACACATACTCAAAGACATACTCACCCGAATTATAAAGCCATATTTTATTTTCGAAAATATTAGAAAATACCTAGCCTAAAGAAGCCTAAATATTTTTACAAAGTTATGTTTGTAGCTGGAAAAATTTCAAATTCATAGATGTTGTATGCAAAAATAGAATTACCAACCGCAAACGTATATTTCTCAATTGTCGCTAAATCATTCCAGATAGGGAAATGCCTTCATAGGAAATGTTGTTTATACTGAAGAGTTGTTTATGCTGATATATAGAAATTGAAGATCTGGAGTGCTTGATGTGGAACATCAACAGCCCAGCTAAACTATTCGAGATACTGTAATGTCTTCTTAAACATCAGGTACTCCAGATCCTCAATTTCTTTATTCCAACAAAAACTACCCTTCAGTATAAACAACATTCCCTATGAGGGCATTTCTCTATCTGGAATGGTTTAGCGACAATTGAGAAATATAAGTTTGCGGTTGGTAATCTTATTTTTGCATACAAAATCTATGAACTTGAAATTTTTCCAGCTACAAACATAACTTTGTAAAAATATTTAGGCTTCCGTAGGCTAGGTATTTTCAAATATTTTCGAAAATAAAATATGGTTTTATAATTCGGGTGAGTATGTCTTCGAGTATGTGTTATTATCTAATAAATATGTCTCAAGGTCATGAAGAAAACAGAGTTTGAATGAGAACGAAACATATTTTTTTCCAATTTCACTTAATATATTTATATTTTTGTATGAAATGTACTAAAAAGCGTCCCAGCAATGAATACTGTCTTGGTTTATTCGAAAATGATACTCAATTTCTCGTGTCACATTTACTTAAGGAGTCAGAAGTCCTCAAGTTCAGCTCGAAAATAAACTTTGCCCCACCCCCACAGGCGTGATTGAAGTGTTGTCTCTGCGGATTTCCTTTGAAGACTACCTAACTAACAACAGCCAATAGCAAGTTTGAAAGAATATTCTATCACATGGTAGTGATGGCTAATTCAGAGCTGAAGTCACCTTCAAAAATGATGGGTTTCAGAAGCATAACTCGAAAAGTATAAGTCCTATCAACATCTACCCAAGAACAATTATGTATACAATTTTATAAGGAATATTTTACCTTGACAAATTTCTCCTATCTTTAATCGTTTCGAGAAAAATAAAGATAACTGAAATTTGGGACATAAGGGGGTAAAGGGGGAAGCAGGGGGTCCAACTTGCTTCCCTTCTTTTCCTGAAGCTTAGATATGTAAGCTACACACATGCCAAGTTTCATGATTTCTGCCAGATGGGACCATACCTCCATACAAACTGCCAATTAAGAACTCGGACTAGATCGGGGAAGCTGGGTTTCATTCATAGAACAAAAAAAGCAGCTTGGATTCTCTGTACCGAGAAGCCATACAAAGAAACACATACCAAAGTACACCGCACCAGAATAGATCTTCCTGCCGCTATAGGCTTCATCAGTCGTTCAAACGTACCTAGGTCCTTATTTCCAAAAAGGTTCGGCAGCTACAGTTGGGTCTGAAATTCATTTTAAAACAAAACGTACTCCATCCAAGGCGCACTCAAAACATTCTCTTCAAATGCACGTAATTATTGGTTCCACCGTGCTTCGAATTCTGAATTTATTACGTTTTGTTTTGAAATGAATTACAGATCCATCTGGAGCTGCCCTCGATAACATCAGTGGCACCCAATAAATACTGTCCATGGCGACATTACAAACTACTGTCGTAGTTTGGCGTGACTGCTTGTTGTAAAATGTCTGTAACTTGTGATTTACCAATAAATAAAAAAAAAAAATACAACGGCTATTCCCAGATGCGACCTTTGCGACGGCGCAATGGACCCGCGCGAAGTCCCGCCGGCACTGCCGGGTTGAAACGAAACAAGCTTTGATGTCGATCGGGGAAGCTGGGTTTCATTCATAGAACAAAAAAAAACCGGCCAAGAGCGTGTCAGACACGCCCACAAATAGGGTTTAGTAGTCAATATCAGGTTTTTCAGCATTACAAACTTAATTTTGTTGCTGGTTTGTTAGCAGCAGTATGATGACCAACCGCAAATAGAAAAACTCAATTTTTTATAAAACCTTTAAGGGTACAATACCGTTATAGTTTTCATTGTAACTTCAGATTGTAAGCTATATTCCATATTTATTTCAAATTTTTAGCGTTTATACTTTAGAAGTTACAGCTGGAACAAACTATGGGTCAAAAACGCCCTTTTTAAAAGCAAATATCTCGTGACAGAAACATTTTAGTGACTTTGTTTTAAAGAAACCTCACCTTAGTTTTAAAAGACCTATTCAACGATACCCTACTCAATATTACGGAAGAAATTATTTTTTTTGCCCCCCTTTCACTGTAAATTAATATAATTTTTTCTTATTATTTCTATATTTGGGTCAACACGATCTATCTTCTCACCAAATTTCATGTCGATAACTCTAAAACTGACGAAGATATGAGGGCGCGGCATACAGACAGACAGACAGACAGACAGACAGATTTGACGAAACTATAAGGGTTTCTAGTAGACTACGAAACCCTAAAAACAGCTTGGGTTCTTTGTAACGAGAGACATACAAAGAAACACATACGTACAAAGTACACCGCACCGGCATAGATCTTCCTGCCGCTAGGGTTTACATCAGTCGTTCAAAAGAAGGTCCTTATTTCAATAAAGGTTCGGCTAATTGTGATTCGTCGAAAGACAGAATGACTAAATAAGATTAGATTTGGAAAGCTCACAAAATTTTATTTTCCACTTCATGCAGGATTTGAAGTATAGAACTTTTCGCCATCTGTTTTCCAAAACTTGTTGACCTAACACGGGAAGAATTATTCTTAACTGTATCCACATCAGTATTTTTATGTGAATCACTCTTTATAAATTCCAAGAGAGAATTAAATAATATAGTCACAAGGTCGGGAGTATGACTAATATGTAGATGAGTTCCCAAGTACATGGGTAACAATTACAGCTATTAACGGCCTCTTATACCACATGTGGACAGTCTCATACCGCATAATGATATGTATGTGTGTAAGTACATATTATTATATCAATGATGGATCGGAGCGGACTTGGTTACGTAATCGCTTGTTCCTTTTGAAAACAATGATTGCGTGTGCCTTATTCATTTCATTAACCATTGTAATGAATTATAAATCATTGCTTGAATTAATTAAACATGTATCCATGAAAAACGGCAGTAAACATTTAAATGTTTTATGGTGTTTTAATTCGGTTCGGGTCACTGCGGAAGCAGTTTAATTTATGAATTTTACGTTTGAACACTTTAGCTACTCGTGTGTAAACATTTTCGTAGCAAGTTGCTACGACGTAGAGAAAAGCCTTATGATTTACTACACATTTTAGGGGAGGCCCACGAATGACGTCCGTTGGTGCAACAGAGATAGGTATATTGGGTCTACCCCACGTCTACCCTAATAAATGTAACAGAGACAGATGCGTTTGTTAAACAAAAGCGTATGCGTTGCTTTTGCGTCAATCAGATTTTAGTATGAAATCAAATTTCCTTGCATCTGACAGACCCCCTGTCCTGTTACTTATAGGATGAAGTGCCTACTTACATAACTTTTTACTGTAGTAAGTGTTAGCTGTCGTTTTTATTCTATTCTATCATAGCGTTGTGGTGGCGCTGCATTTATGTATTACGAGTATTTCGGTGTCTTACTCGAAAAGACGAAGACTATTCCGGTGTAAGTACACGAAAAGTATCCCTGAAGTGGCGCGGGTCAATCCGATGCGGATTACGAAGTGAATAAAATATGTAGTCAGTCAATCTGTGCACCGCTACCCTCCTGAGAAGTTCGCGGTTCTGAAACCACTATTTACTTCCTCAATATTAAATGCGGGAGTGTGAATTTTGTAGAGTATTCGTTACAACTCTAGTTACTCGCTAGCTGAGTTGGAAATATGTTCTGACTGGTATCTGGTTTTCGGAATTTCTTAACAGATTTTGTGAATGGTGCGCCACTTTTGACACATTTTCATTGTGCACCTAAGTTTCCCTAAGTACATAATATTATAATTCAGTATTATATGACGCTTTGCGCGGAAAATGTTTGATACTGTGTAGTTTTGCGCTTCGGTGCGTTTGTCTACTTTTCATGTTCCTGATAGGCTGCAGAAAATTATGATAAAGAGATGTAAATAAATTTAATGTTTCTATCGTCCAGCTACATTACATTGTAACTATACCATACCGGTCGCACTAGGCCCTGCCTACTGCCAACTGATCGCCGTTTAGAATACGTAATGAACGTAATAAATTCATAATGCAGGATAATGTGCCGCGATAAACTACGCACACGCATCTCATGCTTCACTATGAATAACTTTGAATATAAGACTAATGCTATGAATAATATTTATTTATGCTTAACAGGTACTTTATCATTAGGTATCTCCCTAGCATTATCTTTGGGGTCGGCGCAAAATGTTTTGCACAAAAATTATCTGGGACTGTTGTGGCAGATAAAGCAGAAGAAGACGTGTATAAGATATGGCTTATTGTTACTGCTGGCTGCCTGACTGATAAACCCTTAGTAGATATTCAGTTGAGATCGGAAACTCTACATGGGTGGTCTGAATACTGCTTGAGTGGATTTCGGATGTAATTACCAGCACCTTAGATTGCCAGCACATCAACCTACCTATTCAAGGGACCGACACGTGTACTGGATTTTTATACAAATGCTAAGCAAAACCAGTATAAGTAGATCCCTTAAATGGATGGTTGATATGCCTAACTCTAGTAAGTAAGTGATATGACAAATCTCGCGAAATATCTTCAATGAAACCTAATTCGATCGCACCAGAATCTGCGACTGGACTATACAGGTGTGTTTAGGTCCATAAACGTATATTCTCATTAGTACTTACTATCAGATACATACAGTATTAAATATCTGCCCGGCCCTTTACTGACCTTTCAAACGAGTCTGGCTCGATGTCACCATGTTGCTAAACAGCTAATACTAATACTGCTATCTCAGATCTTTAGACAGCCGATGTGGCGCAGTGGTTAGCATGCCTGCCTGCCACGCAAAGGTTCCGGGTTCAATTCCCGGTGGGGTCACTCACAAAGTTGATATTTATCACTTTGTGAATTTGTTCCCAGTCTGGTTGGGACATTGCAGGCTGAACCACCTGATTGTCCGCAAGTAAGATGGTTCCGTGCTTCGGATGGGCACGTTAAGCCGTCGGTCCCGGTTGCTGTCTATAATGGCGATCGTTACACAACCATGTCAGAGGCCTGCTACTTGTAGTAGGCGGTTGTAAAACTCTGACACCAGGGTTCATCGGGTCGTTGAACGACTCGGTGTCCCACACGAAAAGAAGAAGAAGAAGACTGCTATCTCAAAAACCTTTGAACCTGTTTATAAACGACTGAAATATATCACGTCTCATTTAGTTTTGTATTTAGCAACGTCTCGGTTCGCTAATGTCTATTCTTGAATACCACAAGTCTTTCGAAACGTGTCTCGGGCTATATTCTAAATTGTAAAGACGATGTTGAGGCTACAAATCTGTAGGCAAAGGAAATTATGCGTGTAGGATGTAGGTGATTTGTTAATAGGTATTTTAAAGAAAGATGAAATACATTCTTTGGTAAAGTTGTGACAAGAGATTTTTATTTTATTGTATTCGTGTTTTGTCATATGCCTTTCGTTCTAAATCCAACCGTCATAGGTTTAATGAAACTGGTATCAATACGAGGTTGTGATATTCATCATCTTCATCATCTTCCTGCCCTATCCCAATTACTTGGGGTTGGCGCAACACGTTTCGTTGAACACAAAATCGTGTTGCAAAAGGATTTGGCTGAATTTTACGACCGGCCGCCTATCAGACGTCAACCCTCCTTGGGAATGCTTTTGTGGTGGATTAACCGCCACCATACGGTTGGCCCTGGATGTTTGGGTCGGGTTTATCCCTCGGTCGCCTCTTACGAGCCCCACAGGAAGAGAGCGGGTGGTGCTATTCTACTCTGCCAGCACCACACGGCAGGGTCCCGTAGTAATACGAGGTTGTGATATTATGTCTATCTATTTGCTTGCTCGTTCTGGGAGAGCAGTTTGAGGTACTTCATAACTTATGAGTAAACTTAGGTCATCCTACGTGTTTTATGTGTCTTGACGTAGTGCCAATTTGTCGGTATGGTTTATGAAGGTAATATACAAACGGACATAAAGTCGTCGTGGCTTGGCTTCATGTCGGTATTCTACAAACGAACGTAGTTTAGGAGCGATTTGACACGAGGTAGCTTTACAGCAAGTGTCATAAAAAAGTTTTCACTGATTAGACTGCTTTTAGACACGCCAAGAGCTGTAGCCATATTTTTGTAGGATTTTGTTTGGATTCTCCCGCATTCGTCGCCGGACAGCAATGACGTCGCAAAGCATTGCGAAAGGATTTATACCCACAATGTCATAGAAAACTGACATCAGCTTGTGTAAGAAATAAATATGACAATCTTTCGAGTAAGTTCGGTTAGCGTGGTCCTTAATTTTGGTAAGATTGAATAAGGTATGCATTGAGAAGAAAAGCGTCCCTTGTCTGTCACAGCTGCCAAGTTTCCCTGTTTCGCCAACTAGTAAATATTTAAACAAGGGTTGAGAGTTTAAAAAGTTTTGCACTTCAAGGGTGTTGCCACTTAACATAAATAGGGAGAAACAGGGTAAGTCGTAGTTGTTTAAACAACATCAATACATAGTATAAATAAAGTCGCTTAGTTCCTTCTAAACCACACAACGGATTTTGATGCTGTTTTTGTAACAGATAGAGTGATTTAAGTGGAAGGTTTTAAAACATGCCGGGAAAATGAGTTGCAGCAGGCGAAACCTCTAACGGGCCGCTAGTATATCTATAAGACGTACGTAGTAAAATATAACTAGCCATTAGAGCGGGATAACTAACAGAACTGACACTACAAAGCATAGCGCGGGCTTGTACAACAAGACAACCTCACATAAGTCAGCTAGTACTGTCGACATCACGAGATTTCTATACAAATATTACAAACGTACCTTAAAACACAGAATTTAATTACATTGCAACTTGTTTCTAAATAAAGTATTGTCCTCATAAATTCAAAATAAGGAAATTGAAAAATACAGTGACCGACGGGACTTGAACCAGGGGCCATGGGGAACCATCCCACTGCTTTGCCAACTGAGCTACGGGTGCCAGTGAGTGCATTAAAAATCCCAATACATAGAATTATTGTCTCTACAGCAAAAAAAAATTCTCGTGTAAAAGATATTAAAATTAATATTCAAAACGTACGCAACTCGTAAATTATGTTCATTGAACATAAAACTGCTTGTTTACTACATCGTTATACCTACAGGTCATAGTAAACTGTAGAATTTGGGTTAGTACCTGTTACTGCTAGGGATGGGATGAGAGTTTTAGTTTTGGTAACAAGATAGTTTAACATTTTAATATTGGGTACTAACACCTGAGAACTTTTTTAGCGGAATCTTGCTCTTATGATGTAGTAGTAGTTAAAATAATTCAGGTTTACCTACTGCTAAGTTTCCCTAAATATCTTAATTTCTTTAAATTATTTGTTTAGTAGATGTGTGTATTGCTTAACGAACTAAATATTAACCGTATTGTATACCTGTGATTTGTAACTAGTATCGCTGCCGTCTCTAGCAGTTCTATTGACATGCTACACCGCTACACCAGTAGTTTGAGGATTTTGTTTTATCCCTGTGTGATCATGCGAACGGCTAAGACATGCTCCAACATCGTCTGCGACATCACTTACCAACAGTTCAGATAGCAGACAAATACTACCTAAGTATTTTATTAATAAAAATAACTAGTATTGCTGCCGTCTCTAGCAGTTCCATTGACATGCTACACCGCTACACCAGTAGTTTCAGGAATTTATTTTTGCCTTCATTTTCATGTGGAATTGGAACTGGGACATGCGATCCGAAATCGGAACGAAACACGACCGTGGCAAACGGTCGTTCACTGAAAAAATATTTATGGGGGAAAATAACGATAACAACATATCAAGGTACCACATAAATGAAAATGAAAAAAGTTAATATAGATAGGCAACTTGTTCTTCTTCGTCGAGTGGGACACCAAGTCGTCCAACGATCTGAAGAAAATACTGGGCATAATACTGGGCAACTGAAAACAACTTGAAGATTTACCTAAGTATTTGAATCACGGAATTTTAGGATGGATGAAATATGACATCTTGCATGGAAAATCTTAGATGTGATATCAACCTGATTTTTTCAATACAAAACTCCTGAACAACTCGTGTGTTTCGGAGATGCAATGGTAATCAAATCAATGTAATATGAAATTATTTTGATTTATTCTTGTTTCAGGTAAGCTGACTATTCGTTTCCGAAAACGATCCTATTGGACGACTGTGGGTAAGAAATAAATTATAAATAAGCGTGTGGCTACACAGGAGAGAAATAAAGATTGATGACCGGCTATAAGGGGGTGAAGCGATGGCTATTGTACATAATAAATATGTAAACTGCAAAGATTAGGCGCGTTCAAGGAAAAACACGGATAAGTTGCTAAGTTTTTACCCGACTGCCTCAAAAGGAGGGTTATGTTTTTCGAGAGTATGTATGTATGTATGTGGATAAGAAATTTTTTTTTCACGGGCTACAGCCCAAACGGATTGTTGAATTTTGACATAATAGCCCCGTCAATATCGAAATAAAAATAAATAAACATTGCAAACGCGCATGTAACTACGATTTTTTTATACATATATTGTTAGGTCCCTTGAGAGTAGTTAATACCCAAGTTTGCAACACTGAAAACCTTGTGCTGCCTCCACGGTGCTCAATAAACTGCGAAATTTTGGCCCACATTTCAGTTTTTTATAAAAATCTACCATAACGAAGATTTTTTCAAGTACGTTTCATTGAACTTTATTAAAGATAACTAAATTTGCTACAATTTCAGCGAAACCTGAGCACACATAGTCTTTTGGTTGCAAAGATACAGCAAGTCAAAGATGGGCAATTCTTCCGCAGTGCTAAAAAAGCTGTGAAATTACAGAATTTCCGATGTAACAGCTCTTGTTACATATTTTTTTTTCAAAAAATCATATTATGTTGTCCGACTTGCACTTAACCAGTTTTTTACCCTATTGGGTAAAAAACGGGACCCTATTACTAAGACTTCGCTGTCTGTTCGTCCATCCGTCTGTCACCAGGCTGTATCTCATGAATCGTGATAGCTACAGAGTTGAAATTTTCGCAGATGATGTATTTCTGTTGCCGCTATTACAAAAAATACTAAAAACCAGAATACAATAAATAGTAAGGGGGGCTCCCATACAAGAAACGTGTTTTCTTGTTGGTTTTTGTAAATAATGTTTCGGAGGCTGTTTTTCATGAACCGTGACAGTTAGATCTTTTAAATTTTCACAGATGATGTATGTTTATTGCCACTATAACAACAAATACAAAAAAACTGGCCAAGTGCGAGTTGTACTCGCGCACAAAGGATTCCGTACCATCATTTATAAATATGACAGAAATATCATATCTGTTGCCCGACTTGCACTTGACTAGTTTTTGGTATTTGTTGTAATAGTGGTAATAGACATACATCATCTGTGAAAATTTCAACCATCTAACTATCACGGTTCACGAGAAACAGCCTTCGAAACATTATCCAGAAAAACGAGCAAAAAAATCACGTTTCTTGTATGGGAGCCCCCCTTATTATTTATTATAAGTATTTATTATGATAATAAATAATAATAAATAATAAATATCCCTGGACGAGACACACAGCGCCATCTAGCCCCAAACTAAGCAAAGCTTGTACTATGGGAACTAGACAACTGATATAATACTTATATACCTTTTTTTTTTGTAAATAAATACATATTATACATAGAAAACACCCAGACTTAACACATACATACATACATACATCACGCCTTTATCCCTTGCGGGGTAGGCAGAGCGTCAACGACCGTAAAAGTACGGTCGTTATCGCCACGTCTGACACATATTTGAGGGCCGTTTTAGCTATTATCGTGTATCGCTATAGTGACAGGTTGTCAGCCTGTCGCCTAAAATTGCAATACACATGATACCCTCGAGTCCTTTAGTCGCTTTTTACGACACCCACAGGAAAGAAATGGGGTGATGCTATTCTAAGCCGGCATCACACGGCAGACTTAACACAAATATTTGAAAATTGTCTTTGCAAATATTTGTGTCCAGTGGGAATCGAACCCACGACCCTCGGCGTAGAAGGCAGGTGTACTATCCACTACGCCATCGGGACAGTCACTCCCTTGAATTCTGGTTTTTAGTATTTGTTGTTATAGCAGCAATAGACATACATCACCTGTAAAAATTTCAACTCTCTAGCTATCACGGTTCATGAGATACACGCGCAAAAACTTCTGAACAAATTTTGATTTGACGTTGACATTGGCAGCACAGGGTTTTCAGTGTTGCAAACTTGGGTGTTAACTACTCTCAAGGGACCTAACAATATATAACAAAATCGTAGTTACATTACATGCGCGTTTGCAATGTTTGATGTCGATATTGACCGGGCTATAAGAGGTGTCGTTAGATTTGTCTCAGCAGCGCGAGTGACACTGGCTATAGTAAAAAAAATATAGATTCATGATGCCGGAAAGTTTTTACAGCAAAATACTAGTTTGAAATTACCGCAGTCGTTTTTCTTTGGTTTTTAACACATCTGCTTGTTATTTGCCAAATCCATTGATAGGACGTTGATCCTTGCCTTAATAAAATGGTTATTGATGGCGATGCGTCAGCCCAGCCTCTTGGGGTCATGTGGTCACATGACTCATGGTCTGGGGCCGCATACCGGTCATTATGATGTTTGATTTGGCTACAAATTAGCGTCATTCGACAGGTCGTGCCAAAATATTGGAAGGTAAAGCTGGATTTATACTAGCAGTGACTTTGACAGTGAATTTGACAGTGATTTTGACAGTGACTTTCATAGTTACCTTGACAGTAAATTTGACAGTGACTTTGACAGTGACCTTGACAGTTACCTTGACAGTAGGCCGTTGATCCTTGCCTTAATAAAATGGTTATTGATGGCGATGCGTCAGCCCAGCCTCTTGGGGTCATGTGGTCACATGACTCATGGTCTGGGGCCGCATACCGGTCATTATGATGTTTGATTTGGCTACAAATTAGCGTCATTCGACGGGTCGTGCCAAAATATTGTGAAGGTAAAGCTGGATTTATATTGGCAGTGACTTTGACAGTGAATTTGACAGTGATTTTGACAGTGACTTTGACAGTTACCTTGACAGTAAATTTGACAGTGATGTTGACAGTGACTTTGTGACATTGAGAGTGACTTTATGTCATTGACAGTGAATTTATCAGTTACCTTGACAGTGACTTTGACAGTTACCTTGACAGTGACTTTGACAGTGTCTTTGACAGTGACTTTAACTATGACTTTGTGACATTGACAGTGACTTTGACAGTGACCTTGACAGTTACCTTGACAGTAAATTTGACAGCGATTTTGACAGTGACTTTGTGTCATTGACAGTTATTGACTTAATAAAATGGTTATTGATGGCGATGCGTCACACCCAGCCGCTTGGGGTCATGTGGTCAAATGACTCATGGTCTGGGGCCGTATACCGGTCATTATGATGTTTGATTTGGCTACAAATTAGCGTCATTCGACAGGTTGTGCCAAAATATTGGAAGGTAAAGCTTGTTTTATAATGGCGGCCTATTGTGAGTTTTTGTAAGATGGGTTTATCCATAGGTGTTGTAATTTTGTCTACTTGCTTTTTATATTTTGCTTCTTCTTTTTTGAGTGGGACACCAAGTCGTCCAACAACCCGCTGAACCCTGGTGTCAGAATTTTTCAAGCGCTTACTGCAAGTAGCAGGCCATAGACGTAATCATCTTCTCTGTTCACTTCTCAATCATATACTAATAGGTTACTGTTGGTATAAATTGAACTATTGACAGTAGACATCGCAAAAATAGATTTTTTACGAATTTAGGCAATTTCTGGCCTCAGTCGCCACATGCATTGTAAAATACCCTTACTTAAGAGCTATCAACACACTATGTGACTAATTGGTAAATATATCCGCCCAGTGTTATTTGTAAACGCTAGTTTATATATACAGGGTGATTGGAAATTCGATGCATTCCCTGAAGGTGGTTAGAGGGGGGGCCATTTCCAACATATTCTTCCATGGAACCAGGGGTCGGAAATGATTGGTTACAAAATTATTAGGACTTTTGATTTTTTAAAGAAAATTTCCCGATTTCAACTTTAAAAGTCATGCGAAAGCTAGCCAAACCGTTTTATGCATAGTTTTTTGACATGATCTCATAGTGAATGAATAGGACAATCATTTTAGTTACAAGTTTAGTTAGAAATACTCTTCTTTTTTAAAATACAGCGCCAAAACAAGAAAATATTTTGGTGGAAAGGGATTTTTTTCAACATTCATGGTAATCTACTGTAAAAAATCACTATGGAATAATCCGTAAAAACTTCATAACAGAGTTCTCTGTTGCATTAGCTAACCAAAAAGGTACAATAATCTACAATCAAACATGTTTTCATAAAAATAATTAGCATTAATGCAAAAAGCGGCGTGCGAAACAAGGCAATTGACTATGGTCGGTCGACTACGCCAAAGTCAGCAAATGCTGTTTAGACAACTTTTTCAAGTATTTTCGTGGTCTAATGGATGGAGCATTCCCCTCAGGAGTCTGTGGTTCCAGGTTCGATTCCCGTGAGTTGACCTACAAGGTTGATATTCAACACTTTGTGAATTTTTCCCAGTTTGGTTTAAAAAATCACGTTGAACCACCTGATTGTCCGTAAGAAAATATCGTGCTCCGGAGGGCATATTAAACCATCGGCCTCGATTGATGTCTAATAAACGCAGACGGTGGTTGTAACACTACCATAGCAGAGGTCTAATACTTGTAGTAGGTGGTTTAAAAACTCCGACAAAGATTTATCATTTCAGTTTTTTAGGCTGTTTAAAGCTCAGGAGCTCCATTTCTGAATTGTCGTAATCCTAATCAACAAACATCAAACCATAAAACGGTTTGGCTAGCTTTCGCATGACTTTTAAAGTTGAAATCGGGAAATTTTCTTTAAAAAATCAAAAGTCCTAATAATTTTGTAACTAATCATTTCCGACCCCTGGTTCCATGGAAGAATATGTTGGAAATGGCCCCCCCTCTAACCACCTTCAGGGAATGCATCGAATTTCCAATCACCCTGTATAAGTCTATGGTTATTTGAATATTTTTGCAGTTTATGCCAATTATGAGTCTGCGATATTTGTATAACTTTAGATTGAAATTCTAGACAAGAATAAAATATTTTTTATACGTCTGGTGGTAGAGTTTCCTGCAGCGTCCAATACATTAATTAAGGCGATAAACACAGTAACGTCCGTTTGCGCTTTATTTTTGCGCTTCGTAACACATGCGTTGGGACTGGGACAATACGAATTTCGACCTTCTTGTCATTGTATAGATGCACAATTATGTATCTATTATTTATTTGACACCTTACTACTTTGAACAAGATATACGCGCTCCGTCGACACGCAGCGATGTGCAATATTTTTGCGCTTGCTGATGCGTCTATGAAACCGTTTGACATAAACACTATTTGTATGACAATAAGGTGGAAAATCGTATTTTTCGAACACAACGAATATCGCTGCGCAAAAATACCGCACAAACGGACGTTACACGTGTTTCTCGCGTAAGAATTCCGTTACTTTGCACAACAATCAGTAAATTTCATGCTCCAGTAAAAGTCACGGCATTGTACCAATATATTAAAACAAATCCACATAATAGATGGGTGTAAACCACAACCTGCAAAGCGTTATATCAAATTTACTATGCCAAATTACTAGGTTCCTTAATGGATTAACAGCGGAAGTCACTGTTACTCGTACTCGTTGTCAGTAACATGTTATTATGTATTCATGATAACAGGTCATCAAGAAAGAGCAATTTACGCGTACGATTCATATTGGTTTTATGCTAATTTGAATAGAGATATTGTTTTCCAGTCAGACAGACACGACATTGATTTTAGTGTAGGTGATTTTTCATTAGATACGCTAAATTTTTTATGTCTTTATACGAAATGTTTTTTGTTATCTTCAATTTGTATTTCGGTCCTAGATGAAAATTTACGAATTTCATCTAGCAGCGATATTTGTATATTTTTAAGGAAGGTGTATTATATTTGTAAAAGTAAACAGGTAGCTTTTCCTTGGATGTTTTCAAATCAAGTTTGTGAGTGCCCAACGCCCAGAGATCCCCTTAAATCCAATTTGTGTATATTTTGCCTTCTTCTGAAGTGGGTCCTGTTGCTGTCAGTTCGTAATGTTCTAAAGGTTTACACGAGTTTTTTTTTTGTAGAACGACATTTCATGTGACACTGGCTGAATTTGTAGTCTGCAAAAGCTTTTAATTTATAAAAAAAAAAAAGAACGCGGTGATTTTATAAAAGTTTTCTTCTTAGTTCAGAAAACTAACATACCTACCATACATACATATATCATGCCTATATCCCTTGTCGGGTAGGCAGAACGTAAACGCATGTAAAAAACGATTATTTACACCTCGTCCGACAAAAGATTGGGAATCATTTAGAAGACGTGATAGGTTGACTACCTATCGCCTAAAATTGCAATACAATAACTCTCAAATCCCTTAGAAGCAGGGCTTTTATTATTTTCAGGAATATATTAAACCGAATTACAAGAGTTTCTTCCCACTTCTGAAAATAAACAGGTTCTCTAATTTTATACTTAAAATGTTTCCCGGATTATTATCCGGAAAACTGTCATTATTTGGGCATGAAACACGTTAGGCGCGTTTTAAATTTTTACTGCGGCGATTCCGGGGTAACCTTCGTGGGGCGATTGGGGTTAATGGGTTGGGTTGGGAAAGTCGGTGGAACGGGGACTTTGGGCGCAAATGCAGGTGTTTTGGCACCCGCCCAAACTGCATTGTTTGTCAATAATCGGGCTGTTACTGCGCCACTTTTTAGCATTTTGCCGGAACGGTTCGCCAGGTCAATTTTTTTATGCCTTATTTTGATATTATAGATCATTCTAAGAAACTATTTTCGATATTTTGAAAAGATATTATTTATTTCTATTTTAAATATTTTTTTAAAGTTTTGAGGTTTTACTCAGTCACTAGGCTGCATATTCACAATATCTTTGCCTACACCTGGTCTTTAAAAATAATAATAATGGCAATCTATGGATAATCAAAACGTCAAACAATTGTCAAGTGTACAGATATGTAGAGATGTAACCTCACAACCCGTAACGGCTTATCGATATCGATATTTAGCGTTGGCGTGAGTAAATATTCATTAAAATTTTATTAACATATTTTAAGTATTGAACCGGGTCTATCGCGATAATTATTTAGGTAAACCTTTATAATTTACCTGTGTCCCGACGTTTCAACACAGTTTCATGTGTTGTGGTCGCGGGTTGACTAGGGTCCCAGCGAGATGTCATCTAGGCGGTGGGCGACGAGTTCTTCTGCTACCCACATATGTCGGGACACAGGTAAATTATAAAGGTTTACCTAAATAATTATCGCGATAGACCCGGTTCAATACTTAAAATGTGTGAAAACAATCGCGAGTGCTTCAAAAGTTAAAATTTTATTAAGCTTATTTTAGGAGCTTGTTATTACCTACGACTCGAGTTTAACATTACCATATTTGCAAAATATTGGCATTAAGACTCTAAAAGCTACTAAGTGAGTAGGTTTGCCGACTGCCTGTGTCAGAGGCTTCTACTCTAATAGTAACCAAATTAAAATACACTACGTTTGACAAAATTTTTGAGAGTCATTCAGAATACTAAGTATGGCCATAGTGACAGTTTGTCAATCTTCCACCAAAAAATTGCAATACACACCAACACTCAAAAGTCGCTGCTTACGACACCCACGGGAAAGATATAGGGTAAGCTGGCACCACACGACAGCATCGTTCCTTGTGAATAAACAACACTTTTCACTGCGCTCATTGATCCGCCTGCCAGACTAGGTGATTATGGGAAATAATACCCCCAATATGTAAAGGCCAATACTTGCTGTGGGCCCATGGCCAGCAGTTGACTTTTGTAGCTGTTATATGTTATGGTTCTATACATATTTATTAAAGTGATATGCTTTGAAAGGGAACGTTATCCAATAATAATATACAAAAAATATTTTTAGCATTTATTCTTGATTCATCACATATGAAGTAAATTCAAGCAAACAAACGCAAACGCATACGCAGGAGACACGTCCTTAGCAAAAAAAGCAACTTTGCACTGTTCCATATGTTATTCACAGCAGTACTGCAAAAATACTAGAAATACTCCGTGTTTATTTGTGCACACCATTTTTCCAACAGCCATTCCAAAATGGGTACCAATAATATGTACGGATAATCACTTGAAATTATTCTCGCACAAAGGTATAGAACAGCGCTTACCTTCCATCTTAAACAAATAGAACACACATAGTTAGATTTTATTTTAGTTTAAAATATTGATTACGTCACGAATCAAAACAAAAAAAATGGTTTGATCTAAGCTACACATAGGATCTTAAACAAATATCGATAAGTAATGAGCAGCACTATTGTTTACTTCGGCACCACAATTTGGTACCGACTTTGTTTGAAATCATACTATTACTATAGCCGAATACTAATATTTTTCTATAAAATGCATTATTTAATAGCTAAACTGCGATAAAATACACAATTTTTTGTACTTACGAGGTTTGAAAAATAGCGAATTTTGCCTTAGAACTCATATTTGTGGCCGACCACGTAAATGTCAGTGTTTTCAATATTTAACACAGCCACAACGCCAAATCTATCACTTTTCCAGCGACAGGAGGTCGCAAAAGACACTGTTCACAATTTTTTCTCGTAAAAGTCGTTGTAAAATGCGTATTTTCTTTAAAATATAAAATTTTATATAAACACAAAACAACAACAAACGATTGACGGATAATGCAAGAAAGACAATGTCAAATTACCATAATACAAACTCGTTGTTTTTTTTTCTCAACTAAGGCAAAAGGTCTATTCAATATAAACCGTAAGGTTCTATTTTAGAAGGTCAAATAGAGGTCATCGAAGGCAAAATATTTTATTAAAATTTCTTAATTAAACTTAAAATAATCACCAATCTAATACGTAGATATCTACACTAATATAATAAAGAGGAAAACTTTGTTTGTTTTTTTGTTTGTTTGTTTGTTTTTTTGTATGTATGTAATCGATAAACTCCGAAACTACTGGACCGATTTCGAAAATTCTTTCACCATTAGAAAGCTACAACATTCCTGAGTAACATAGGATACTTTTTACCACGGGAAAATTCCTCATTTCCACGGGAAAACGGTAAGCAGCAGGAAAAGCGGGAAATACAGCGGATATTACCCAAATAAGCCAGACCGCTTTACCGATCTTCGCGAAATTTGGCACTGATATTACTAGCATAGTAAAGAAGGACATGGATTACTTTTTGTCAGCCCTCGAGGATCTGGAGTACCTGATGAGGACCACCAGCATCCCATCTAAACTATAAAAGATATGGTCATGGCTTCATAGAAAAAGTTGTTCACCATGACGGGCCGCTTCTGCTGGCACATGGTCATCGAGGATATGGAGTACCTGATGAAGACCACCAGCATCCCATCTATACTATAAGAGATACAGCCATGGCTTCATAGAAAAAGTTGTGCATCATGACGGGCCGCTTCTGCTGGCACATAGGCATCGAGGATCTGGAGTACCTGATAAAGATCACCAGCATCCCATCTAAACTATAAGAGATACGGTAATGGTTTTTAAGTAAAAGTTACTCAGCATGGCAGGCTGCTTCTGCCGGCACATGGTCATCGAGGATCTGGCTGGAGTACCCGACGTAGACCACCAGTACCCCATATAAACTATAAGAGATACGGTAATGGCTTCAAAGTAAAAGTTATTTAGCATGACGGGCCGCTTCTGCTGGCAAATGGTCACGAGGGTCTGGAGTACCTGATGTAGACCACCAGCATCCCATATAAACTATAAGAGATACAGCAATGGCTTCATAGACAAAGTTGTTCACCATGACGAGCCGCTTCTGCTGACATATGGTCATCGAGGATCTGGAGCACCTGATGAAGACCACCAGCATCCCATATAAACTATAAGAGATACAGTAATGGCTTCAAAGTAAAAGTTATTCAGCATGACGGGCCGCTTCTGCTGGCAAATGGTCACGAGGGTCTGGAGTACTTTATGTAGACCACCAGCATCCCATATAAACTATAAGAGATACGGCAATGGCTTAATAGACAAAGTTGTTAACCATGACGGGCCGCTTTTGCTGACACATGATCATCGAGGATCTGGAGCACCTGATGAAGACCACCAGCATTCCAGTTGTTGACTATGACGGGCCGCTTCTTCTGGCACATGGTCATCGAGGATCTGGAGTACCTGATGAAGACCACCAGTATCCCATCTAAACTATATAAGAGATACGGCCATGGCTTCAAAGTAAAAGTTATTCAGCATGACGGGACGCTTCTGCTCGCACATTTACCTCTGCTGGATCGGAGTAATGGACTTTTTACTACGGGCAAAGATCCAATTTCTACGGGAAAACAGGTAAGTAGCAGCGGGTGAAACCGCTGGGCGGGCTGCTAGTTGTAGATAAAGTGTAAATCTCGAAACGGTTTTGAGATTTTAGTTGAAAATGACCTTGTTAGCATACCGAATTTAAAGGAGTGTGGCAGTATTTTTTTACAAAATGGGTACCTACTTTTTTAAAGGAGAGCTTACAACGATATTCAAACTAACTTACAGTGTATCTTAGAATCGTATCATCCCATATCTTTTCCGTGGGTTGGATTTGAGAGTTGGAAGTGTATTACAATTTTAGGCGACAGGCTGGCAACCTTTCGCTATGGTATTCTGAATGACTCTCAAATTTTTATCCGACGTGGTATAAATGGTTGATTTTTCCAGGCGTTTACGATCTGCCTATCCTGCAAGGGATGTAGGCGTGATGCATGTATGTGTAAACTAACTTTAGCTTTACTGTCGTTTGGGTAGGTACTTTGTAAGTACAAAAAACGTTTCCACGTTTTACCTTTTTTGTATCTTTTCGATGACGGGTCCTGGGGCACATTTGCCGCCATAAAAATAACGATGCACTATAACTGCACCAAATTGCGCCCACGCAGGGGTCATTGCACCCTGCACGAGGATAATCATCTCGAAGGATTTCATTAATTATCTGTCCAGACTAATCTTGATTGTAATTAACCTTTTTGAGGTCGCTCCTTTCGAGATTACATCTCATTTGATTCGGCATTAATATGTTGCTTTGATGGCTTCATTTTTGGGGAGTTTACTAATTGGCACAAAAAATCTTTGTAGGTACAGACATGTATTAAAAGCTTAAGCCATAAGGACTATGCTAAAATTTGCATCTTTCTATCTGCTTCTAAATACTTAATATTCTTTCTCCTTAGTTTCTTTTAAGTTCTTGTTATCAAAATGAAGTGCCACATCTTTCAACATCTAAGCCATCTTTAGAGGAAACTTAAGTGAGTTTAAACATCAAATAAGTTAGTGTATAACTTACTGGCGTCTAGCAGTAATCCCTGGTCCCTTATCTGTTTGTACGCTCCGTATGTCCTAAGCACAAAGTAAGTGCTGGAGGCCTACAGAGAGACGGCTTCAAGGAAATGTCACTATGCTCTCACACACATGTAAACGCTGTCGTTTACGCGCATTCTCGAACCGTTTCGAACCGGCTAGTACCTAGCGAGTGTCAACAGCGTTCGGTGCGGGCGCACGGCAAAATTACGACTCGCAAGTACAAATATTTTTGTAAAGCGTGATAGAGGGTAAGTTTAATATAATATAAGTAATGTACCTACTTAAGTACGTTTAACCCAGGTACCGCATGTCAAAAAATCAGAAATAAAGGGTAGCATCTCTATAGCGTAGGTATAAATGATCGGGAATAGGGGCGATCTGTCCTTCTGTAAATTCCCTATTTTGCGTCCTAAGTGTGAGTTTACTGAGCGCGGCGCCGCAAGGGCACCCTGGGCACTTTCCGACCGAGCCACCAAGCCACCAAGGGCCGGGGGTGATGACCCCGCGCCCGCGTATCAGCCCGATCTCAGGTGCTCTTTGTGAATTTAAGCTCGCCACCACCTAGTGTGGAGATCCAAGGATTTAAATTTGGAATGTGTGGCTTTCCAGATAATACAGTTTACATAGAGTTGATTAGCTCTCTTATCACGTTCTAGATTTAAACTGATTGTGTATTATAGAACGTTGAGCTAAAATTGAATTTGCTCACGATCGAACCCTAATAAGGCTAGATTAACAATAGTGGTCCCCGATCGGCCCGTATAAGGCGATATAGGCTGCACCGGCCGAGGCGAGAATTATCACTCGTCATTATCTGCGAACGATTTATTTTTCGGACCGGCGGCTGTCCGGCTTATCCTTTGAATTAAAATTAAAAGCATATAAAATAAAAGGAACTGGTGGTCCGCGCCGCATATTTCATGCGTGACCAGCTAAGGCTGACACCTCCCGCTTCGCCGCCGCCGGCTCACCTCACACCCGAGACTCGCCAAAGGTATTTTATGTAAATTGGACGGTTTTTTCGACCGATTTTTTCGTTTGTTTGGCATTCCGTACGGCCACCGTGTGAATATTGTAACTAATGAATAACAATGTTTTAGTGTTTTAGTTTTCGCTTACACTGTATTAACATATTAATTAAATGTAAATGATTGTTTCTTGGAAAGGTTTGTGATGGAGGTGTAATGTGAACAATGGCGTTATTAGCCGCGGCGGTGTCGTGACAGGAAAAGCGGCGTGATTATATCGGTCGCGATCGCATCGTTCCGCGAACCCTTCATTCAATTAACCCATTTAATTTAAATATGGCAGGATCTGTCCCAACAATGTACCATAAGTAGGTACTAGTAGTCCTATCGCCAGCAAACCCACCTACCTACCCATTTGAAAGACGAACTTATACTGGTTTTCATACAACTACTAATTTACCATTATAAGATCATCTCTTAAAATTGTAGGTGGAATTGCTGGCGATAGTACCTACCTACCTATTTACATTTGAGTACTTAGAAACAATGAAATACTCTGAAAGTTTGATCTCATTACATAATTTTTAGACTTGAGTTGTATTTCTACACGTGATACCTAATGGCTAACCAACTAACCACTGGTAAAACCGTTTCAAAAACGATAACAAAAGGTCTTTACACTATGAAATTGAGCGGTAAGGAATATGGTCGGTTTATGAAATAGAGCGACTGACACGCATAATAGAAAAGTGACTTGTACATTTTCTGAGTTCCTGCTATTCCTAAAAGATGTATATCGAAGTAGTGTTTCCTATAAAGTAGTTGGTGCAAGTTTGCGAGACTCGAACCGCCGCCGCCGTCTAGACGATCTGTCGTTCTGCTGGAAAACAACCAAACTTTACGAGACCTCCCTATACCGTTATGCGCCGCTTTTGAGGATTGGCATCGCTATGGATATACAATCGATAAATGTAATTCGTATCTTGTATAATCATACGCAGAACACCAAATTATTTGAATATGACATCGATGCATTTTTGGTCGTCATATTTTATACACATTACAATTGACAATTCGTAAATGTTTCCGGATATCAAATCTTAATAATATGGTTCACAAAAGATATTGTATTGTGTATGTTTTCATTTTAAGTTTATCGTACTATCGCCAGCAAATCTATCTAGGTATCCATATATTATGGGATCAACTTATATAGATTTTTCGTAGTAATTGTATATGTATAATGTTGTATAAAATAGTCCCTTATACGGGAAAGTGGATTTGTGGCGATATTACCAGATTGCTAGATAGTGCCTGCCTAGTATCAACTATTAGGTACCTATATATTCTGTGATAGATAGTGCTAGTAAAATCACATTATACAATTTCTTCGAAGTTACGAAACGAAGAATCACATTATACGAGTACCTACTTAGCTTATGTTACAAAACGAAGAAGACGGCCACCAATAATACCCGTCTATTGTAACAGGAGGCATGTCAGGTTAAATTAGTATCGTTAACACCACGTGTGACACGGTCGTCCTTGTAATTGGGTCCTTTCGACCCAAATACGGAATCAGGAAAAAAAAAAGGAAAATTTTCTGTATCCTGTCTTCTGCTCTGATATTACAAAGAAGAAAGATTTGTTTTGTTTATTTTGTTGTGTATGTAATCGACAAGTTTCGAACAAAGGTAATGGAACGTTTTCTAAAATTCTTCCGTCATATCAAGACCCCATCACCCCTGAATTGCACCATTATCAGCAATCTGCTAACATAATTTTTTTTTGAAAACTCGTAAAATTATAAAATTTACATTTTTACTTACCTACGTATTTAGATCTCTGAATTATAATTCAAGCATATACCTACCTACTGTTACGCATATAACTGTTTTACATAATCAGATACACTTATTTAAAACGAAAGCCGTTCGGAGATATCAAATTTCGGAAGCTTATTCAGCGAAATATAATTTCAGGGGTTGAATTTCCATACTTTTGGGTTTTAATAGAATCACCCATTTAGCTTCGCGTAATCGGCTTTATTGAACCCGACCGGAATTATTATTCGGCGAAATTGATCCCCGCAAAGCAGAATTGAGGGTAATTTATGTATAGGCTGTCTCCGCTGTCTCCAAAAAGTCAATTTATGTCCTTAAAAGAGAGGTGTAACTCAAAGATAGCCAGTCACACAAATACTTAGAAAAACTAGTATAATTTGACCCCTTACATGGGAAGATGGATCAGGGTTTCAGGCTTTGCTTGCCATTGCATCTTAATTTTAAAGTATCTAATTGAAAAGTAGGTTTCTCTATCTAATCTGTTGTCTGGTAGATTATGTTCCAACGGCAATAAGGCCACATTTTTGTCCAATTTCTTTTAATTATCCATTTATTATGGCATTAGTAATATCTACATGACTAGGTACTTATAAGTATGCTAAGGTCACGATGATGTGATGAGCCATGCTGCTCCCGCGCTACCTAACACGTGTTAAATGGACAAAAGTATCCTGTGTTGAATATTTATAAAATACTAACTCAATGCACATAATTGTTTCTAAACGTGATCTCATACTTTACTGATACAGCTAAGTATACCTAGATGTGTAATGGAAAAATGTTTTATTTTAGTTTCCGATAAATTTTCTTGGGTTCAGTCAATTTCATAAAATGGTTCACCTTTTGAAAGGAACACTCTTTTAGGATTCATTTTTAATCAAAATCGCAATCAAAAACAAACAAAAGCCCGAATGGTACTTCAAAGGTGCCTCTTCCGCTGTGCTGGTCTGATTTCCTCTCCCATGAGCTATCAAAAACACTTTGAATCACCAATTTAAGGGATCAACATACACCAGTCTTCCATACAGTTTTTAACAAGAACCAATATAATGAGGTCCCTTAAAATAGAGCTGGATGTGCCGTTAACAGTGGGTAGGTACATACAAGATAAGTGTAGTATGTTTCTACATACATACATACATACATACATACATACATCACGCCTTTATCCCTTGCGGGGTAGGCAGAGCGTCAACGACCGTAAAAGTACGGTCGTTATCGCCACGTCTGACACATATTTGAGGGTCGTTTTAGCTATTGCCGTGTATCGCTATAGTGACAGGTTGTCAGCCTGTCGCCTAAAATTGCAATACACATGATACCCTCGAGTCCTTTAGTCGCTTCTTACGACACCCACAGGAAAGAAATGGGGTGATGCTATTCTAAGCCGGCATCACACGGCTATCTAAGCCGGCATCACACGGCTACATGTAGGCTAGTATGTTTCTGTTTTTTTTTTTTGCAGTGCAGTTATCTCGTTACATCAACTAACTTATTTGAGTTCACCTGCAGTCGGTACTAAAAAACCTTTGCGAAACATTATTATTGGATTTTTTGTGGCTTGAATTACACTTTTGCAAAGGAGAGGATATTTTTTTACGGAAATGACAATGTATACCATAAGAAGGATTATCTTATAGTGATTTTAAAGATTAGATAGTTTGGAAGAAACATTTTGTTGCATCTGTATACCTAATCAAAATGGCGGCGATGTAGTTCGCAACTCATCACGTCACGTTTCTACCGAGAGCGGAACGCGGCCTGCGGAGAGCCGCTTTGCTACGATGAATGTTAGGGGAGGAATGGAAGACAAAATAGATGAAGTATGTCAGATGATGGATAAGAGGCGTATAGATGTATTGTGTGTGAATGAAACCAAGCGGAAAGGATGCGACACGACAAAACACGGCCCCTACGTTGCATATTGGTCTGGGGTTCCCAGTACTGACCGAGGCTGTAAAGGAGTCGGCGTAATTCTTTCCGAACGAATGGCAGAATGTGTGACAGAGTTTGAATGTGTGAGCCCTCGACTTCTCTGGATTAGGCTGAAAGTCGGAATCACTCGAATCTTTGTACTAGATGTGTATGCGCCGACAGATTTGGGATCGGGTGGCTCCACAAAAGCTAAAAAAGAAAATGAGGAGTTCTGGGATAGTGTGAGAGACGTTTTGAAAAACTGCAAGGCGAATGAAAGAATTATTATGCTAGGAGATTTTAATGGATGGGTAGGTTTAAAGCGAGACGGGTATGATAGGGTTCTTGGTACGTTTGGCGATGAAAGAGTCAATGATAATGGAAAGAGTGTATTAGAAATTTGTTTACAGTGGGATCTTTTTGTGTCGAACACAATGTTCCAACACAAAAAGATTCACACATATACAAGAGCGGAAGGTGCGTCAAGAACTATGATTGATTTTGTGATTGTGGATGAAAGGTTGAAGAAGAAAGTTATGGACACTCGAGCGTACCGCGGTGTTGGCATTGACACAGACCACTCCCTGGTCATATCCCGTATAAGTGGTCTCTTCAGTCGGTGGCGGCACAGGGTACCTGAGCAGACGAGTGTTTTGGAAAGAGTGAAAGTTGAAAAATTGCAAGATAAAGAGATAAAAAAGGAGTATATTGAAAGATTGAAAGAGAAATTTAGTGGCATAAATGAGATGACTGACATTGAAGAAGGATGGAAAGGATTTAAGGAAGGTGTTGTGGATGTCGCAATAGAAGTGTGTGGAATTTCTAAAAGGACGAAAGGAAAAACACAACGGAGTGCATGGATGACTAAAGAGGTGCAAGAAGTTGTGCAGAAGAAGAAGAAAGCATGGTTGGATTGGTTAGCTACCAAAGCTAATCGAAGAATGTTGAAAGCGACAGATGAAGATGTAGAGAAAGCAAGAAAGGAGTATAAAAGTGTGAAGGATGTAGTTAAAAAGACAGTTGATAGAATGAAGGATAAGAACAAAGATGAGTTTGACAGAAGGCTATCAGAAAACTTTCGTTCTAATTTGAAAGTTTTCTGGAAATCCATAAGGACAGCTCGAGGTAAAACCGCATCGTCCGAGTTGAGTAGGATTCGAAGCCAGGATGGTAGTGTGATAAAAGGTGAGGAATGTGTGTTAAAAAGATGGAAGGAATATTTTGAAAGTTTATTTGAGAAAGAAGATCTAGTGCAAGAAATAACCATCCCAGAAGTAAATGACATTGAGAACGAAAGTGAGATAGAAATGGATGAGATTGTAAAAGCGTTGAAAAGTATGAAATCTGGTAAGGCTGCAGGGTATGACAGAGTGTCGGTCGAAATGCTAAAGGCTGGCGAAGGCGTTGTAGCTAGTCAGCTGTACCTCCTTTTTAACCTTTGTTGGAGAAGCGGTCGAGTGCCAAGTGATTGGTGCAAGGCTGTTATAGTGCCATTGTACAAAGGAAAGGGTCACAACTTGACTGCAAAATTACCGCGGTATAAGCCTCCTTAGTGTCGTCGGCAAATTGTATGCAAAGGTATTGATTGAAAGAGTGGTGAAAGAAACGGATGAGAAAGTATGGGATGCTCAGGCAGGGTTTCGTAAGGGGATGGGATGCACGGATCAGGTCTTTTCCTTGCGATGCATAGCTGAGAAGTTCCTGGCTAAAAACCAGAAAGTTTATTGCGCATTCGTGGATTTGGAAAAGGCCTATGACAGAGTGGTGAGGAATGAATTGTGGTCGGCTCTATCCATGCATGGTGTAAGCAGTAGCTTGATACGAGCACTGAAATCCTTATATAAAGATTCCAGTGCTTGTGTCAGGATCAATGGAGCATACACTGAACTGTTTAATATCGAGAAAGGTGTTAGACAGGGCTGTGTTGCGTCACCGTGGCTGTTTAATCTATTCATGGATAGTTGTTTGACAGATTTGAAAGAGAGTGTATGTGGACTAAGAATGAACGATTTACTCGTCAAATGTCTGCTCTATGCTGACGATCAAGTTATTCTTGCTTCGTCGGCTGAAGAGTTACAGGAGATGGTAAATATTATGAATGAAGCTTTGAAAAAGAAAGGAATGAAAGTGAATGTTAGTAAGACGAAAGCAATGGTGCTTGAAAAAGAGGATAGTATGACAGAGTGTACTATTATGATAGAAGAGGAGAGAGTGGAGCAAGTGAAAGAGTTTGTATATTTGGGATCTAAATTTACTTCAGATGGGAAGTGTGAAAGTGATATTGAAAGGAGAGTGAATGCCGGTAATATGGGGAATGGAGCGTTGCATGCCTTTATGAACAGCCAAAAAGTGTCGAATAAGGCGCGCTTGGCTGTGCATAGAGGGGTGTTAGTTCCAACACTGATGTATGGGAGTGAAAGCTGGGTATGGCAGAAAAAACATGAAAGTAGAATAAATGCAGTAGAAATGAGAGCGTTAAGAAGTATGATTGGAGTAAAATTGAGTGACAGGATTAGGAATAGCGTGATAAGGGAACGTTGTGGTATAAAAGAAGACATAGTGACTGGTATAGAAAAAGGAATGCTTAGATGGTTTGGTCACGTTGAGAGGATGAATGAAAGAAGATTAACGAAAAAAGTATATATGGCGAGTGTGGATGGGAACGTTGGAAGGGGAAGACCTAGACGAACGTACCTGGACCAAATCGGGGACGTTTTAAAGAAAGGTCAGGTCAAAAGTACCCTAAACCGACGAGCGTGCATGAAAAGATTGATGAATGTTGAAGAAGCGAAAGAGGTATGTCAGGATCGTAGCAAGTGGAAGGACGTAGTCTCTGCCTACCTCTCCGGGAAAGAGGCGTGATGTATGTATGTATGTATACCTAGATTGAATATCTAAAAGCTGAAATGGTTATTTTGAGAAACCCTGTTTACTATTACATTCTATAACCTACAAATTATATTATAAGAAAATTATCCCCTCATTCAATCCCCACCTGGTCTTATCCAACAAACTTGTTAATTCCCTTACATTGTCACAAGCAATTATAAAGCACTGTAAACTATAAAATTGCCTGTTTGCCTTAGATTGTTATAATTAGCGGCGATAAGTAAGCAATCACTATGCAACAATATACGTTCCTCTTTAATCAATATCATTAATATGTCAGCTCTTATAAATAGTCAGATACCAATTATCTAGCTAGTAGCTGTGCTAGTAGTCTCGATTCCATGTCACCGTCTAATATTTGTAACGAAAACTAGCGCTGTCACTTTCCGATAAATTGGCTTAGTTAGGGAAGAACAGTAGCAGTGTTATTACAAAAAAGTTAGGCGCGCGTTTAGACAGTGTTTAAATTAATTTTCCATACGATTTGACGTTGTCAAGCGATTTAAACCATGTCTTACTTTTTTGTAAGTACACGGCAGATGTCATAATACCATTTTAGTTCTGCCGTGTTTAGAAAAATTATGATGTCTTTGCCATTTTGCAATTTTTTTCTATGACTAGGTTATTTTGACATAACACGATTAGTTTTGATAGAGCGCGGAAAATCATAGACAATTTGAGTGGCTATCGTCTCCTACGGTTGTCTGAAACTATTAAACAAAAGAGACAGCGCGACAGTATTATGACAGTGTTTTTAATTAGAGATATTAGACGGTAATCTGGAATCGAGACTAGTATCGACGCAAAACACAGTAATTACACATTAATACGTGAGTGAGGAAAATTATAGACTTCCACCTCTTCAAATGAGGTCCCTTAATTGACTTTTTAATCTGTGTTTATTTAATATTGCAGGGTATTAAGTGTTTTTTGTTCTATAAGGCTGTTTTAATTATAATAACAGCTCCTCAATTTTTCTCTTAACGTCTTATTGAGGTGAGCTGTCTTAACGCAGAGAGTGGATCAAAGATTTCAGAAACAAAAAATCTGAAACCTACCATGCACATCAACACATACTTATTAGCGTATTTTTCAGATACATACATATAACACGCCTATATCCCTTGCGCTGTAGGCAACACGTAGGCGGTTGTTATGAACGACCATTTTACACCACGTCTGACAAATGTTTGAGAGTCATTTGGAAGACTGCGTATCATCATAGTGACAGGTTGTCAGCATGTCGTCTAATATTGAAAAACATCAAGCCTCAAATCCCTTAGTTGCTTCTTACGACACCCACGAGAAATATGTGGGGTGATGCTATTCTAAGCCACACGGCTGTATTTTTCAGATACGAAGGAATATGAGCAGATCTATGCCTCTTTCCGATATATAGGTCAACAGTAATATTCCGCGCTGTTCCTCTTTTCTATTACTATATGAATACGAATGCCATACGTCGCTGCTGCGGCTTAGTTTGCATCAGAATGCCGTTTCCTCTTCGATCAATACAGCACATTACGTAACATCCTCGGCGAAGTCTTAGGCAGAACAGCTCTTCATAGCACGAACATCTCGTAAAGTCCGGAATGTACTATTGTGAATTTTACGAGGTTCGGGAAATGAGAAATGGGACATCATTGTGTTCAGGCACTAGACTATGTAAAATACCTATGTCTACAGTTAGTATTCTAAACTTTCTAGGCAACGCTAAACTAAAAATCTCTTTCGTATTCCAAAAATTCTAAACCTATAGGACGCCGGGAGTTTGGAGGCTACGCAATCAAAACTGGAATAGGTATGTAAGAAAACTTTACAGCGAATCGATCTAAGCAGCTACCACCTCTAGAGTTCTACCATAAATATAATAACCAGACCAGTCCAGAGTCCACTTCTGGACATGGGCCTCCGCCTATCGGAGGGTATAGCCATATTCACCACGCATGGCAGGCGGATTGGCGAGCAAAGTGCAAGATGTTGCATTTGAACGCTGCTGTCCATTCACTGGATGTCATGATTACCCCTTAGTCGCTTTTTACGACACCCACGGATAGAATTGGTGTGATGCTATTCGAAACTGGCATCACACGATTACAGCCGATGTAGCGTAGTGGTAAGTATGACTGCCTGCCACCCAAAAGGTTCCGGGTTCAATTCTCGGTGGGGTCACTCACAAAGTTTATATTTATCACTGTGTGAATTTGTTCCGAGTCTGGTTAGGACATTGCGAGCTGAACCACCTGATTGTCCGAAAAGCAAGATGGTTCCGTGCTTCGGATGGGCACGTAAAGCCGTCGGTCCCGGTTGCTGTCTTTGATGGCGGTCGTTACACAATCATTTCAGATGCCTGCTACTTGCAGTAGGCGGTTGAAAAACTCTGACACCAGGGTTCATCCGGTCGTTGAACGACTCGGTGTCCCACACGAAGAGAGAGAGAGATCTCACGACACGACTACAGTTCTACACCTATTTCCACTACATATTGCAGCCTGCACCTGTCCATATCTGTCTAGTTGTACCTAGTATTTGCACTGGTTGTAATTCAAACAGCATGCGTTAATTGGACCGAGCGATAAATTGCTCACTTTACAGCCTCGCTCAGGAGTGCTCATTGTTTTTATTATGGAAACTTACAGAGAGAGAAATAGTAAATAGAGGAATTGCAAAGGAATTGTAGTAAATCAGAAATGTTTTTTTTTATATGTCGTATATTCGTTTATACACATAATGCAATGTTCACAGCTTATTTAGCGGTGTTTATTTGGATCTGGCTGTCAAACGAAAGGAATTTACGAAATCCTACGTAAACCGGATACGACGGCACACACCACTGCATCACAATTGCGGCTGTCACAGGTTGTCATTTGCAAAGTGGCTACCACGAGCCGCAATATCGCCCGATGCGTTTGCATTTCATGGTAGGTACTTTATAGACGTGACGAATAACCTTACCTGTCAGTCCAATAAGTAGGAGATGTCAACCTCGTTTGTTTATGTGTCAAATAAATTTCAAGATAATGGCGAGACGTAATATACCTCAATCTTGAGCTGAAGTTTGACCCACTATAGCTCCACGATGGGTGTTACTGCAGTCACAGTTCAAGGGAAGCCTTCTCGACCCTTGTATTTAGGTCGGCGCCACGCCGGCCGCTGCGCCCAAAAACAAGCATACATCTAGCTAAGTAGCCACTATAGGAACTGGCTTGTAGACTGCGATTTTGATACATAAGACTGTACAATCTTGAGCTGAAGTTTGACCCACTAGCTCCATGATGGGTGCTACTGCAGTCACAGTTCAAGGGAAGCCCCCTCGACCCTTGTATTTAGGTCGGCGCCACGCCGGCCGCTGCGCCCATCAACAAGCATACATACATCTAGCTAAGTAGCCACTATAGGAACTGGCTTGTAGACTGCGATTTTGATACATAAGACTGTACAATCTTGAGCTGAAGTTTGACCCACTAGCTCCATGATGGGTGCTACTGCAGTCACAGTTCAAGGGAAGCCCCCTCGACCCTTGTATTTAGGTCGGCGCCACGCCGGCCGCTGCGCCCATCAACAAGCATACATACATCTAGCTAAGTAGCCACTATAGGAACTAGCTTGTAGACTGTGATTTTGGTACATAAGACTGTACAATATTGAGCTGAAGTTTGACCCACTAGCTCCATGATGGGTGCTACTGCAGTCATAGTTCAAGGGAAGCCTCCTCGACCCTTGTATTTAGGTCGGCGCCACGCCGGCCGCTGCGCCCATCAACTTGCATACATCTTAGCAAGGTAGCTACGATATGACCTAGTAGTATTTGTATTGTTGACGGTGATTTTGAATAATTTGTGAGCTTTGGCTTTGTGATACCAGCTTAGATAGTATCACCCCATTTCCATTAGTACCGTAAAAATGGCTGAATTCAGGCAGGCAGCAGCGTTCCTTGTAAAATCCTACAACAACCGCAGCGCACTCGCCAATCCGCTTGCAAAGCGTCCCAGGTGTTGCATACCTATGCAGCGCGAGTTCGCTTTGTCACTCTATCTCTACGCCGCGCGAGTTTCATCTACAGGTGCTAAGATGCGTCTCGCGATATGTCTTCATCCGCGAGTTATGTCTTCCGGATACATGCCAGGGTTGCAGCAGTAGCTTTTTGAGACTGATGAAAGTGTGACCTTTAATTTAGAAAATATTATTATTTTAGGATCTTAATCTATTTGGTATAAATTAACTCTTGTATGTTTCAATGCTATTTAAATTTTCTTACTTAAGTAAGTATTTCCCGATCACTTATAAGTACTTATTTTCTACTCCGACAATATTACACGATTACTAGCTTATCAACATTGTTGCTCTATATAATCCCATTGTATTTAGAAACAGGCGATTGTAAATGTGCAGTGAACTGGAAGGTAATGTGGGAAACAACCGAAGGAAACACATGCTTCACCTTTCACACATATAAGCAAAAAGGTATTGCGGAAGTACAAACAATATTTTGAAATGATAGTTCACAGGTACTTCGAGTAAATACAGACATAGGTACAATTGCGGTTGAAGAGGGCTCACTACTGGGTAACCCTAAAACTATCTATCTGGGATCAATAAATTTATTCTGGAAACCTTTTACAAAAATATCCATGCAGTCTAATTTTGTAAGCCTCTCTTTCCATAGGTATTTAAACTGAATATTACAGGATTTGATAGAATTTTCAGGTCCGCCTGCCCCTTGCGGGCTTACGAAAAACTAGGATGCCTTGTACTGGGATGTTCCCACCTTAAACATACCCACACATAAACACGCACAAAGAATAATCCTTCAATACAACAGATAAGGTATAGAGTATTATATCAGTGTTACAATGTTCAAACCTAGGTGTTTTATACATTAAGCATTCAATAGTTTTTGTCCCCATCTAGCTTTGCTATCACATGAAGAAACGTGAGCGATCATATCTTCACAAGATAATGATATTCCATAATATTGACTCTAGGTTAGGCAGATCCCACACCTGACGCCCGGTGAGCAAAAGAGATAGGTATATTGCTTCTATAATGTGTAACAGAGAGAGAAAGGTCTGTCTATCAAACTACTAAAACAAAAGCACTGCCTTTGCCAAGCTTAGGTAGCGTTGTTCTTGCGTCCGTTTTTAGTATGGGGAATTCGAAATTTCCTTGCATCTGACAGATGCGTTACGGATGCACATGAAATGCGCAGCAACGGAGATTTAGTGTGGGAACCGCTATAGTCGTATTCCTATGGTATAAACCCACTCACGAGACGAAGCGACAAGAATAATGAGTTCTGCACACATATCGAAGCGTGAGCAAAGTAACGCTTTATTGCTTTATAACAAACTGTAACGGATATTGATTTGAGTAACGGCGTAGCTAGCATATTGAACCCCAGAATAACCTATACAGGATGGTAAAGTTCTGTACTTTAACAAAGAAAAAAATGCTTACTAGAAAATTGTATTGTATTAAAGATAATTTTCTGCTTGATTTTAAGGTTCCGTGGTTATTATCACTAAAACTATAAGACATTATAACGGGTTTTAACTCACGGTAGGGATATATCGAGTAGGGGAGACCGAGGGGTATTGGATCAAAGGGGTGTTGGATCAGCTTTGTTTTCTCGAAAAGTAGAAGCGTTAGCGAGCAGACTATAATGCAATTGTGCCTCTTTCTGCCTCTTGTTGACCCCTAAGTTAGCGTCCCTGACAAATAGCACGCCGTTTTGTTTTTATCGGATCATCGTAAAAAAAATCGTCAAAAGTAAGTTTTCTGCTCTTATTTGTCAGGCTAATATTTTGGAGGTGCTTTTATATTTTTATTTAAGTTTTATACGATATGAAACCTTCAAAATTAAGGATTCATATGGCACCACTGTGACGTCTGGGTTCTCTGTGGTTTAATCTCAGTTTAATGTTTTTGTCAAACTGGCAGGATTTTTCATACCGAGGGGTGTTTGATCAGCCTGACCCAACACCCCTCGGTAAAATTTTGTATGGTTAATTTCATAGAGTACACGAGCACCACGCGTGTTGTGCTGGCCGGGTGTAAGTTCGTTATACGTACGTATAACCGAATAGCGAATACATTATTAATAAACTTTTCGATTTCATTTTAATTTTCATAATCATTTTCTCTTTCACTATCACTTTTATTTTCATTTTCACATTCACTTTCACTTTCACTTTCACTTGCACTTTCACTTTCACTATCATTTTCATTTTCACATTCATTTTCATTTTCGTTTTCGTTTTCGTTTTCATTTTCATTTTCAAATGACTGACGCTTTTTCATATGACTGACGCTTATTTATTATTTATTCTTTTTTCACCGTGAATTAAAAAGCGATTTAAAAAAATGAAAAATTCTCATACTAACTTTTCCCCCCATTTTGGGGATTGGGGTATAAGTTTCTGAATCTTTTCGTTTTTTGTATGCTTAACCTAGTCTTCAAGCCAAATTTCAGCTTACTAGCTCTTCGGGAAGTTCCCGAACATTTTGCTGATCATCAGCGAGTGAGTGTGTCAGTGAGTGACGAAATCGGTGTTTTTAGATATACATAAAATCAAAAAGTATTAAAGGTATGTAATTGAATTATTGCATGTTTAATAAGGTTACTATCGACAAGATATCCTGAGAATTTGATCAATATGGTATATAGAAAACTAGAGTTATGAGAGTTCAAAAAACTACGAAATACTTCTAGAAAAGGTAGGTAGTTCTCTGGCGCTTTGCTTGGCTCGTCTTGGCGGGGGCACTACTGTGCCCCCAGTAAATTCTTTAAAATGAATTATTTAGTTAACTTTGAGGTCATACATAAAAAAAATCAAATAAGCCTTTATTGAAATGACATTAACATAAAATGATCCAACACCCCTCTGTACCTGATCCAACAGTCCTCGGTATCAGGGGTGTTGGATCAAAATGTCTTGCTCAACTAAAGTTGATTTTTTATAAAAGACTTTACACTTACACTTCTAAAGTGTATATCATTTTAAAGCTTATGAAATTTGCTATCGATTGGTGTAATCAAATACGAATTATCTTTATAGAATTTTGTGTTACGAAGCAAAATGTCAAAAATGATCCAACACCCCTCGGTCTCCCTTACCCAATATTTCGGCGATGTTGCAATTGATTTGATCACCCGTGATCATGGCCATTGCAACATCGCCGAAATATTGGGTGCTCGATATATCCCTACCGTGAGTTAAAACCCGTTATAATGTTTTATAGTTTTAATTTTCTGCTTTTCCCAAGCACTCGTCCTATGAATACAACAAATAGATCAAGAAATTTCCAATAAAACAAATCAATAGAAAAAGTGGGACCGGATGCCAACCTATGACAGCTACAATTTGATACGGCAACGTATTTATGTGATTTCGTAAAGTCCTTGTAAAGTCTTTCGTAAAAAACGGATCCGGCAAAATACTTATGAAAGTGTGTTATAAGAGTAGTACCACTGTAGTACTAAGGCATAGCCTTACGTACGATTTAAATTTCCTAGCATCCTGCATCTATTTGAACCGTGAGTTGAACCCTGCTAGAGTCAAATAGCCGTGCTCGTAGCCAATTTGAATAATAAAGGAGCCAATGGAGAACAGTTTATCAAAAGTATTGAAAATAGCGTATTGAATCTACATACCGTTAGCTCTTTCAAGAATAGTCATTCACCTTGTAGATTCTAAACATTGGTCACGGCTTCGAATTAGCATATCTGTTTCTCTAATAAATAAGTATAACAACGGTACTCAATACTCATACACAAATATCTGCATGAGTAGGTACTTTAATACTTAATTCTTACTTTAGGGTGTTGCATTGCAAAGCATACGTCTCCATAAAATGCGACCACGCGACATAGATCTAGACACACGGCAGTGTGTCCGCCAAGTTCGAGCAAAAAAAGCGACACACCGGCCGTGGGTTATATTACACGAACCATTTCGGGCCAAGTTCGACCCACCTATAACTCAAAATCTATTTTATCTACGCATATGAAATTTCTAGTATCTGTCGAGATCTACTTACTTATCTAAAATACAAAATTTCATTAATGTACCTATTGTAGGTCTTGAGATATTGACGTCAGAAAATCGCTCTTTTTACTATACACTCACTGACTGACTCACTCACTCACTCATCAAAAACCTAGACCACTTCCAATGGTCGTATTGACTTGAAATTTGGCATGGAGGTAGGTGTTTAGGTCAAGGTAAAGGAAAAAATCTGAAAATGGCCAAGTGTGAGTCGGTTTTAAAAATAATGAAGGTGTAAATTCATACCCCTAAGGAACTAAAACAAAAAAATTATCTATATCTTCCAATCGTCGTACCGACCTAAAATTCGTTACGAAGGTTTGTATTTAGTCAAAGTAAAGTATAAATGAGATATTTCCTTACCTAACTTAATCATAAGAAAAAAAGAATATAAACCTTACAAAAATAAATGAAATCCCACCCAAAACATAAATGTGAAAGGCTGCCAAGTTCGATAATATTGGAATGCTTCGCCTATAAAAGAAGTGAGATCTAAATAAGTACCAAGTTCCATACACAGACCTGTTTGGAAAGTAGATTCTTATTTCCAAACTGCGAAAAATCAAGTGTGCATTCCTGTAACTATTTTTAACTGAGGTCTGTGTATGGAACTTGGTACTTATTTAGATCTCACTTCTTTTATAGGCGAAGCATTCCAATATTATCGAACTTGGCAGCCTTTCACATTTATGTTTTGGGTGGGATTTTCTCTACACCTGTCTGTAGGTACTCGTATGTCAAAATTCTTCACTTTGTTTTGATAAATTCCTTACGATTTGACACATCTTATGTCACCTCGCGAGCGAGATAAGTCTACCTTCGCTGCGTATGCTGTGTATACTGGAGCCTTACCATCGTCATCTTCCTGCCTTCATCCTTAATGAGTTGGGGTCTGCGCAACATGATTGGTTAGAACAAAAAGTCATGTACTAAAAGGATTTGGCAATGTTTCCAAATCTGGAGCCTTACCACAAAATGTTAGTTGAGTGATTTTGATTTGAAGATATTTTTTAAACACGTGTTCATCGCACTTCAAACTTATTTACGGCCAGAATTTTGAAAGGTAAGCAAAGCATAAGCACCAAGCACCAATCAATATTCATGTTAAAACCATTTCTAAACATTTTCATAAAGCGTTTTCAATACAGCTTGCATTAGTGGAGTGTTTCTGTAGTGTTGAAAGTTCCACCTCTGGACAAAGTTTGTGAGTTACGAGTGCAGCCACTCGTGCTAAATGCGTTAAGCCGTCAAGTGTGAGTGTTGCACTCCAGTTTTGCTTTCATGTAATATTTGTGTGCAATTCATGTGGGCATTTCACACCGCATAGAAACTTACTTTGCTTGTATGTATAGGAGTTGGAGCTTTTGAAAGGGAAATTATGAAAAGTATTATACTTAGTTACTTATTTAGTCTTTTAAACACGTTATTTGCCTTACATTATACTACAAGTCTGTATAAGTTTCCGCCACTGTTGATCGTATTACTTTTCCAAAGCTCCTTTAGTTGGGTAGCTGTTGATTCAGTGAATCCGCAAAATCATCATAGATTTTCGATTCAATTTTGGCAGCACAATTGTAATGATTTTCTTCAGCATACCAAACAAAACTGAAAGTTTCAAGATTAATAATGTCAAGTATATCCACTCAATTTTGGAAATACAAATTTTAATGATTTACTTTAGCATACCGTTCAAAACTGAAAGTTACAAGATTTATATCTCCAAGTACACCCACAATTCACATCTTAACCTAAAACGGGCTTCCAACTTCAAGAACAAGCGAAGCTTGGCGTAGGTAGAGTTTAGAGTGAAAAATAGCATTGCATCAAGAGAATAGGGTAAAGTGATTTCTCGAGTAGAGTCGAGCGCCTCTCAGCGCTAAACACATTTTCTGCGAGTGGATACACTCGACTGTGCTGGATTTGTATCATAACTTTGTACATTGTTAGTCTTCGTTTATTGTTTTTTTCGAAAAAGAGGGTTTTTAGAAGCTAATGAGAAACGAAAAGAGAAAGCGCGCTTTGCCTTACTTAGGTCCAAATGACCATACAGCACACCATCTACCTATACAAGGAGTAACAGAAAGGGTATAACAAGCCGAAAGGAGGTCAAGGTACTCATAAAACTGAACAACTTTCCCCATAGAACATGGGTCAAAATATGAAAAAAAAATTTGGTCCTCCCATACAAAATCGCCGATGAGCTAATTGATTTACTATGGGAGGTCCAATTTTTTTTTTCATATTTCGACCCATGTTCCATGGGGAAAGTTGTTCAGCTTCTTGAGTACCTTGACGTCCTTTCGGCTTGTTATACCCTTTCTGTTACTCCCTGTACTGGGTGTTACAAAACAACCAATAAAGCTGAAAGGAGGTCAAGGTACTCGTAAAACTGAACAACTTTCCCCATGGAACATGGGTCGAAATATCAAAAAAAAATTTGGACCTCCCATACAAAATGAACTCCATTTGTATGGGAATTTTTATGGGTTGTTTTGTAACACGTTGTATATTTTCTTCTCATTAACGTAGCCCTGGACAGTACTGATTGTAGGTAGAAATAATAGAAAGGCTTTCTAAAAATACTTCTCATGATAGTGCATTTCAGATTGCAGAAGAAATCATCATTATCATCAGCAGCTGTGAAATACATAGGGGAATTGTGCTCAAGATGGCATACTGAGATAAGATGACACACCATCAATATCTACTAAAGTATTGATGTTAGAGGTGTACCTGTAGTGTTTTTAAGTGTATTTATGGTGCTTCTAATACATATATCTAATAGAGCAGTCAATGTTAACAAATGTAAAAATTATACGGTTTTTTGTGATTTTTGACTTCAAGGAATTTTCGACCACCTTCAGCTTGTTATTTGTTTGTTGGTGAAACTACCAAAATATATAATTTAGTAAGCCGAATATTTTTTGGTGTAATCTTGGGTTACATGAGTATGTATATTTTAATAAAAGAGTAATGAGAACCTTTTACATTTTTAACAAAAAAATAATTATTTTAGTACTACGCTTTGAGTAAGACGAAGGTAAAACGACATACTAGATTAGTGGGTGTGAGGTTGTATGTCAACTTACCCATAAAAACTCGTATTCACTTTTTTCAGCATTATTTTCCGTATTCCCGACCATGTTTAATATCTCGTCACATAACAATTGGCCAGGAAAGAATTGGGTATACTGTTTAAGAAATATAAACGTGAAGGTCATCTTATCATAACGCTGTGTCGTCTTACACTTGTCGGAGTAGTGGTGGTTTTTGGTTCAAAAGATTTGTAATTATTGACTTACAAAATTTTAAAATATACAATCAGCTTCCTAATAAAATGTTTTTAAACATGCATCAGATTGTAAAACTTACATGACTTTATTTAACGAAATATTGACCTCTAAACAAAAAGTATGTCATCTTAAGCACAATTCCCCTACCTTTAGACATAGACTTACCCCAGTCGCCTCCATAGACCACGATTTTGGGCCCATTGCTTAAAACGGCTGCCCGCAACCCTTAGGGTCCAACTTCCTACGTTTAACACTTGATTTTAAGGTTCCGTGGTTATTATCACTAAAACTATAAGACATTATAACGGGTTTTTAACTCACGGTAGGGGTATATCGAGCACCCAATATTTCGGCGATGTTGCAATCGCCATGATCACGGGTAAACTGGAGCGGCTGCGGGTGACGGCTAAGGGCAAACATATCTGTCTACCCTCATTCTTCTGCGTTTTTTCGGAACACTTTGGTCTCTATCGGAACTCACTCGAAAGTCATCTCGACAACACACACTAACGGTATCGCATGATTTTATTGCAGGTTTAGACACAAACTTATTTTTACACAAGTTTACCACTGGATTCCATGTACTTGACAATTTGAAGCCATCTTCTCTATTGAAATTTTTGTACTTGGTGATTTCAATAGCCTCGCTTACCAGTCTTGGTATGTAGTGGCGTTCGGTCGAAAGTACTTTTGGATTATGTAATTCGATCCAGTGGTTTGGACCAGACTCAAGCAGGTGTTCCGCAATGGCAGACTTATGTGCTTCATTGTTTTTCACTGCCTTTATGTGCTCTTTGACACGGGTGGAGATGGTCGTTGTCAAGTACATGGAATCCAGTGGTAAACTTGTGTAAAAATAAGTTTGTGTCTAAACCTGCAATAAAATCATGCGATACCGTTAGTGTGTGTTGTCGAGATGACTTTCGAGTGAGTTCCGATAGTGACCAAAGTGTTCCGAAAAAACGCAGAAGAATGAGGGTAGACAGATATGTTTGCCCTTAGCCGTCACCCGCAGCCGCTCCAGTTTACCCGTGATCATGGCGATTGCAACATCGCCGAAATATTGGGTGCTCGATATACCCCTACCGTGAGTTAAAAACCCGTTATTCCTACGTTTAACTTCAAAATCAGTCAGATGCAATCTAAAATGTATTAAGTAAAAATAGTTTCATTTCAAATGTATTCGTGATTTCCTCTCGTTATCCACTTAGCGAGCTTTTTCTTGCATTTTCAGACGCAGCGATTTCCATTAGCCTAGATATTTTTTCAATTTCACAATTTCCTTTTGTTTAAACTAAGTTCTCTATTGGAATAACAGAAAAGAAAGTCGGATATGGAGTTGGTTTCGACGCCATTGAAAGGTTTGGCATCCAGCCAATGCTCTCTTATTTACTTGGTAAGGCAGGTACTAACCAGTGGTTCGTACTTTCATTTTGATTTGATTCAATACGTGCATTGGGCTGGATTTGTTTGGTTTTGGTATGAAATACCTTTATTTATTTTAGTACGTATATATATTCCTCCATAGGTATAAAAGTTCCACTGAAGCCCGTGAAAATTTCACTGGCTTTTTCAAAATTGCGGAAGAAGTGGCAAAAATCTTTACAAGGCTAAGTAGATTCCTGAAATTATTGATAAATTCCTGATAAATTATTCAAAAATACCTATTAATATGATTCAGATTCAGAATGCTTTAGGTATGAATAGAAGCATATTGATATCTTGCTAAAGTAAAAGAAAATACAAGTCGAATGAGCACTGGTGGCAAAATAAACGGCTTAAAAGTGAGTGCTTAAAGTGCTTAGTCGCAATATGTGCTTACTTACCACGACGACACGTTCTTAAGCCGTAAGCTGCTTAGTCCATACTTTCCACACAGTTGCACTTTGAATTAAAGTCTACTCAACAGGTTCACGTTTTTTCCAACTTACTTCTAGACATTTTAAAATTAAAGACTGTTCAAAATTATTTAGATTTTGCAAAGCGGTCGACACGAGAAAAATAAGAAAGGCAGCAATATGGAACTTAAACGTAGCACTAGAAACATACCTATCAGAATTGCTTTGATTGAAACTACCTTTAGTAGTAGATTAAATACTTACCTATAATATTTTCTATGACTAGACTGCAGTATTCCGTAGCAGGGAAGTACTTGTTCGATCAGGTGTCACGGAATCTACTAATGAAGAAACTCCGTCTGCTAGATACCTATCTCGAAATTGCTGCGATCCGGTAGATGGAACAAGATAGTTAATAGAAACGAAGGGCTAGTCTTTGATTAACACTGCTTAAAAGGAGTGTAATTTCATCAATGATATTGAGTTATGTCCTAGTAGTCTAATATTTTTCAAATGAATCTTCGGAAGGAAATCTAGTTCTATGAAAGGCATAGGGATAAAGATAGGCCCTTTTGCCCCTGCTCTGGCAATTTTCAGGCACACGTTTTCATTTCATTCAAAAATTCGTTTATTTTTCTTTATTTACGAATGTAGGAGGTCGGATCCATGTAGGGGCTACCCTGCTCTTTACTAGGCCTTACCTACACTGATTGCCGAAATAAATCATGGTTATTTACTTCTTTGATACATTTTGCAATATTTTGGCAAACGGAATATTCCGGAAACAGTACTATTTATAAAGTCAATTTCCAATTCCAATATTCGCAATATTGCGTCGTCAGATCAGAATATTTCTGATAGACTCGTGTGCCTACCGTATGTCGGCGGAAATACAAATCTGGGGACTTATGATTTTACCAACGCTGACGGATATTTGCTAGAAATTGGAAAAGCGTATGTACATTGTACATACACACACATCACGCCTTTATCTCTTGTGGGGTAGGCGGAGCGTCAACAGCGGTTAAATATAATATTGGTCGATGTCATTACGTTTGACTACCTAATCAAGACGAGAAACACACGTAACGTCCGTTTCGGCGTTATTTTTGCGCTGCGTACTGCATGCGTTAAGAAAATGCAATTTCCCACCTTATTTTCGTACAAATACGGTTTATGTCAAATAGTTTGACAGACGCATTCGCTTGCGCGTAACGCTGCGTAGATGATTGCGTATGTCTAATCGTTTGATATAAACAGTAATTGTATTAGGTCGAAATTCGTATTGTCTGAACGAACGCGTTATGCAGCACAAAATAACTCAGAAACGGACTTTACGTGTGTTTCTCGTCTAAATATTTGAGGGTTGTTTTAGTTAGAGAAATCTTATTGTGGTGGGTTATCAGCCTTGGCCCTTAGATGTTTTAAGCAGTTGCTATACAAAATAACGCAGTCAGTCTAAACTTAGTACCTATTAGCAATGCGTTATCATCACGTTTGACCAAATATTTGAGGGCTGTGTTATAGTAATCGTATAGTGGAAGGTTATCAGCTTTGTTAGGGAACCTATATGTAGGAAAAAAAGAAATGGCGTACCTACGTAGGTATAATTCTCTGTATATTTTAGCAGTTGCTATAGAAAATAATGCAGTCAGTCTAAACTTAGTAAGCGGCGAGCCGCGTCGCATGCCTGGGTGTAATGCCAGACTGCTGCTATGTGTAGAATGTCAATTTGTTCCTGGAACTTGTTCCATTTTCCTCTTTGTAATACAATTTTAGGCAAGAGGCTGACAACCTGTCACTATAATAACTCCAACGTGGTCGCTGCGAATACCTGTGTATATAAGAAGTTTTCAGAATGCAAAGCTTCTAAATATTAAGTAGCTACCTAACTTACATATTTATTTAGGTTACAGGGATATCATCTTGCGTTAATGATATCTCTGTAAGAATTTACCAGAACTTGAATGTTTTATTTATTTAGTTTTCAATATCATTGCATGATCTCTTCACGTAAATTACGTATAATCGTAACCTCTATCAAAATGGGAATTTTTTTCACAATACAAAAACAAGCTCTTGTTCGTTACGTCCCAAAAGATATAAAGGATTAGCTTTATTCTTTTCTGATTTAGCAACAAAGCAATTCCCGCTCATATTTGCGTAAAATATGCAAATGCTCGGTACAAAATCATCTGTGTTTTGTTTTTCCCGGCTGATTTTCTTTTGTTCCCCCTTTTCGTTGGCGGACCGTTGTTTGCTTTGAATTAGGCCCGGTACGTCATAGTTCCGATTCGTCAAACATAAATCAAGAGGGAAAAGAAAACCAAAATGAAATCTTAGTACCGGTTCGTTACAAAGTACTTGAGGCTTTTAAAGCACAGTCAGAAATTTTATATCAAAATAGCGATATGTTGAATTTTGTCGAGGATGTAGCCAAACATTCAGACAAATCATTCGAACGTACGTTATAAGGCAAACTACTTATTAAAGCTGTGACGAACCACGACACCAAAATTGAATAATATTAATTAGTCCCTTTCCAATCAGGACCGGTGAGGTGACCCATCGGTGGCGTACCTACCTATCCACGCACCGCGCGTATACCGCGCTAGGCTCAATTTATAGGGCTTTAGATATTATTATAGTTGTGTGTGCTGAATCAGAGCTCGTATTAAAAATTTCGTGACGAACCAGGACCGTGGCAAACCGGCACTCAGTCTTTGCGTTTCGTGTTTCCGATACATTTCTTCGGCCAGATAAACATCTATCAATCATAAATATCATAATAGCGGTCTATTGGCCGCGGATAGGGAAACCAGCCTTAATTTGGGGTTGGAAATGCTGAAACACGGTAGGAAACGCTCGATGTGTTTATTTAGTCGTTACAAACTACCTAAGGCTTCTAAAAGCGCAGTCAGTTTGTATCAAAACAGCGATGTTGAATTTTGTCGAGGATGTAAAAAGTAAAGCTGTGACGAACCACGACACCAAAATTAAATAATTTTAATTAGTTCCTATCTAAACCTTAGCAAATTGTTACTAATCAGATCCGGTGACTCATTGGTGACTACCGCGAACCCACGTAGCGCGCGGATACCGCTCTAGTTTAAATAGGACTTTAGATATTATTATCATTGTGTGTGATGACCCGAGGGTTATTTTATGGATAGTAAAATCGTGACGAACTAGGGTCGTGGCTAACCGGGCTTTTTTAGTCTTTGCGTTTCGTGTTTCCGATACATTTGTTCGGCCAGATAAACATCTATCAATCATAAATATCATAATGGCGGTCTATTGGCCGCGGATAGGGAAACCAGCCTTAAGGCTCAACGTTAGCGACACTGGCGCCACTCAGTGAAAAAAAAATCACTGACTGAATACGCAAGTGATTGAGAAACCACATTATGAATTACCGACAATAACTAACAACAAAGAATTTTTAGAATCAGTATAACCTTGCAAAAACTGTGCACTTTAGTTATGTAAGCCGAAATTGCTAAAAGTGGCCACTTTTAGCAGTTTCGGCTTACATAACTCATGGATACCAATTTTTATACATTTTTTAGATTTATTTATTCTTTGTGGTTAGTTATTGTCGGCAATTCATAAATTGGGCTCCAGATGACCAGCGTGTTCAGCCAGGGGTTTTTTTCCTGTTTAGGGGCGCCACTAGTCTGACGTTTGGCCTTAATTTGGGGTTGGGAACGCTGAAACACGGTAGGAAACGCTCGATGTGTTTATTTAGTAATGTTTATACATGACCGATGCTTTCAGTGATGACTTTGATATTTCCCCCCGACTAATAACGGGTAATAACATGGGTTACGTCGATTGTGATTAGAATAAGTGTTTTGATATTTATCAATGTCGGTCGTGGTCTGTGTGTGTAGGGGGCTTAGAATGGCATCACCACAATCCCTATTCCTTCAGGTGTGGTAAGAGGCCCCTGAGGGAGTTAAGGTTCGCTAGCTTCACAGATGTTACTTGCGACGCGAGATGCAAAATGATCTCTGTCAGATAAGCGATCGTCGGAATCATGAGTGCGTCATGGCGATGCTTGAAACCGTTCCCATATAAAATTTATGAAACAGAAGAGACAAGGTTACACACGTGAGACGCGCGTCGCATCGATGACGGCTGACGATCATCTGTCGGACAGCTGATGCCATCCCACGTCTCCTCTGTGTAGCTTGCGCCTAAGCTCACAGACAACTTTTCACTGCAGTGATATTCAGTTTCTGAAATTAACCGAAAACTTTTTATATGCGCCCGTTGTCGCACTCTCCACCCGCAAGGGATAAAAGCGTAATTATGTGGAAATATTTTCTACTTATTCATACTAATACTCATATGTATCTATATGTAAGGTGATCAATAAGTACCAGAGCAACAGGTTATCCAAGGAGATTTCGTCCGGTCGCCGTATCGTCTGTCGGCGAGGCGGCGAGGCGGCAAATCACGCAACGACCAGTCTCCATTGTGCCTGCAACCTGATCCGCAATCACTACTAATTCAGCCCATCAGGCCCATCAGGCCGGCAGGTCGTCAGGCCCTTAATCTGATTACCGCTCATTAACGGGGACTCGTCTCGTGTCTCCTGACACCCGACGCTCTGACCTTTCTACGTGACACAGATTATATCTAGATCGTCTTTCAGCGCAAAAAATGCTCTCGCGATTAAATGTGCGATTGCGTGTGAAATTACCGTTCAAATTCTAAACCCTATTTCCAACGAGTATCGAAAGTACTCGAAATTTGATTGGGCGAAAATTGTTCGCGAATGCACTCTCGAAATAGGGCAATCCACCCGCAGAGACAATTGAAATAAAACGTCAGTGCACCGCTACGGGAAACGCGGAACGTTGCAAGCGGGGCCCGCTGACATGGAAAAGTAATTCTTGCTGCAGTTTATCAAGGCTGGTTTCACGCGGCGCGCGCACTGCGCTAATGCCGTTGCCGCGGCCGGGTCAAGCGCCTACTCCGCGCCGCAGAAGGGTTTTCTTTTTGTTCCCGCTGTGAAGAGTTTTATTTTAAATCTGCGGCTCTAACGAACCGAGCTCTTGTTACACGCGAGGGCCGCGGGTGCAGCTGGCGCTTCGTCGCGAGCCACGCGGCTCGGGTTGCGGCCGAGACACGATCCGAGCTCATGGAAGAAACATTGAATAATACTGAATTATGGTTCCATTATAAATTGCGAATTGTATTAGAATTGGGGGCGATAAATTAAGTGGTGACATTTGTCGGGTTGGCGGAGGCGTCGTCGCATTGCGGGTTGCGCGCGCGCATTGTGTCGCTGCCGCATACATTAGCGCGCATTCTCACGGAGCAAACCCGTTCCCGTCGGTCGCCGGCCATTCCGAACTCTTGTTGCTCCTTTGCAAATCTGCGTGCCTTCGACCCGATGCCTCGACGTTTTTGTATGAAGTTTAATCTTCAAAAAAGCGCCGGCGTCTTGTGCCAAATGAATCCGAGCCGGAGCGCGACGTCCACTCGCCGCCGGCCACTCGCAAATATGTTAAAACACGATACGATCTTCTGCTCGCTTTATATGCAGATTCCCTCCCAATTGTTCAATATTCCTGTTTGGCGAGTGCTGATGCGACGTGTTAAAGTTTCAACAAAACGGCGGCAATATCCGACAGTGTTTTATTGTGGAAGTTTGCCGCATGGCGTTATTTATCGCCGCATTGTCAATATCGGCAGTGCAGGCGCGCAGGACTAAGTTTCACACGAATCGTTCCCGCTAATTGAGCTTCAGTGCGAAAATGTGAGCGTTTGGTTTATGGCGGAGTTTTGTGCGTAGACATGTGTAGTTCTGAAAATAATTTTATGTGTCGGCGCGGGTATCGACTGGCTGCTAATTTCGCATGCGTCGGCGCGCACGCATATAACGCAACAGAATTAGAATATTGCCGGCGCGCGCCCGACGCGGCGGGCCCACACGGCACGCCAAACAGTCTGCGTTTTTGCGGCGTTCATGTAGCTACCTAGCTGTGTGTTGGTGTGCTGATTGAGTTGAGCTCTATATTTACCGAGCGTCGTTTTTTGTTTCAGGTAATTACTACATCCGCTGGAGCCGGTCGCCAGCACCACACCAGCACCGCCATGCGTCCGGAATGCAGTGCGGTGAACTTTCCACCGGTTTCATAATTCGGTATGGTATGGCGCGTATGATGTCATCCTGGCATCTGACGGGGATGACATCACGGCGGGAGACGGTGGGTCTGTACGGGAGATGTCTCAAGGCCACCATTTCTATTTTACTCTTTGGTGACTCGCGTTGCCTTGGCTTGCCTTTAGCGATAAACTCAGTCGTTTTGTCTGTATAGTAGCTGCATAATAGCTGTATCAGCAGCTTGCGATCTCACGGACGTGTTAATCAATCAGCCGGCGTCGATTCTGACAAAGCGGCTGAACAACAACCGCTAATGGGACGTCTGTAATTAATAGTCGCTCACAAGATGAGACGCGTCTCTTGTTTCATGAGAGTAGATTATACACGGTGATAAATGCCCTATTAGTACGACAAGAGACACGTAATATGTGCAGGGTAAATTATTGAAAATGTTTCAAGAGCTTATAGACCATCTTTGAAACTGAATAGGTAACTTTCTCGTGAAAAGTCGGAAAAGATTGTATGAGTTATTCAATATTGGATTTGCATACCTATTTCGACCTAGGTTTGTACCTTGGAGAAAGTTGTTTAGCCCCATGAGCTGGTTCAATCCCTTGATTTTTTTGAGCCTATATCGTCCCCTACAAAATGTATGGATGTAGGTAACTTTTTGCAAATACGATATAATATTTTTTTTACAGTCTGAATCTTTTAGGGAATTTCACGAATTGTTGCAAAAAATTAAAAAAAGTTATGTTTTGTAGGTCGACGATATACGCAAACTTACCTATACAACGTGTTACAGAACAACAAATAAAGCCGAAAGAAGGACAAGATACTACTCAAGAAAATGAGCAGCTTTTCCCATGGAACATGGGTCGAAATGTGATAAAGAATTTGGCCCTTCCATACCTAGTCACTTTAATCAGCTAATTGGCAATTTTGTATGGAAGGTCCATTTTTTTTTATATTTCGACCCATTTTCCATGTAGAAAGTTGTTCAGTTTCATGTTTTGTAACACCCAGTATAAACACGAAAAATACAAAGATAGATGTACAAACAGACGAAAATGAAACCCTTACCAAACACGGGCGAGTTTTAATCATCGGCACGCCAAATCATAGCGAGAATAGCTTTACGAAGGTTGAATAAGAGCTGTATAGCAGCTTAATAAGCCGGCTAATAGGACACGTATACGCGTACGCGACTTATTAAGAGCTTGTAACGTGATCATCGCCTCCTTGGAGGAAACGACTCTCTTTAGAGCTTATTTAAAGTACTTATTTAAAAGATGTGAGTAAAAATTTATGTTGCCCGTGTAAATGGGGTTTGATTGAAGTACGGAAAGGTCTTAAATGTAATAGTTACAATATACGGGGTGTAGTTCTCTGAATACGAAGGTTGAATAAGAGCTGTATAGCAGCTTAATAAGCCGGCTAATAGGACACGTATCCGCGTACGCGACTTATTAACAGCTAGTAATGTGATCATCGCCTCCTTGGAGGAAACGACTCTCCGTAGAGCTTTTATAAAGAACATATTTAAAAGATGTGAGTAAAATCTGTGTTGCCCGTGTAAATGGAGTCTTTCTGACTGAAGTAGGACCAGTCTTAAATGTCATAGTTACAATATGCAGGGTGTAGTTTTCTGAATACGAAGGTGGAATAAGAGCTGTATAGCAGCTTAATAATCTGGCTAATAGGACACGTATCCAAGTACTTTAAAAGAAGTGAGCAAAAATTTGTGTTGCCCTTGTAAGGGTGTAAGGGATAGTTCTCTGAATATTGATAGGGTGCATCCAGACCATGAAATTGAACAAATTCTCATAAGAAAATATTACAACCAAATCACAATTAGCTGACTGGAAGGTCAAAATGTTTTTTACGTCTCCTGAAATATTTCCTTATAGGAAATTGTTCAGTTTTATGGTCTGAATGCACCTAATAAGTATAAGGAGAGCAGTCCCTTACACCCGGTATTGCTTGTTAAACATAAGTGCCGAAACTATTCATTCACAGAACCTTTAAAATAAATTAAGTATACGTGTGTCTACGCAATGATTGGTAGGTGGAATCTTTATATTATGACGGTCTAATATTTTCAAACTAGGCTCCTGAGACGTAATAATTGATACTTCTGCTCGCCTACAAAAGCTTATTATGTATGACTAATGGAACACGTGTAGGCGATACGATATTACTCGAACTTGACTTACATAATACGATTTTACCTAATACAGAGCTATGTTATTTGTTTATAATTTGATCTTAGAGTTTTTTGTTTAAATGTATAGCTAATCCAATTTTTATTAAACTGTTATTATTATACTGCTCCTATTTATTGTGTTCCGTACTGTCGCCAACATAAGCCAACAATTTTGACTTGCGATAACTGTCAAATTACTCATATCGCCTGTTGCTATTATCTAAAAACTTTAAACGAGTGGGTATGAATTGAATGATAGTCGGGATCTCGGAAACGGCTACAACGATTTTCACGAAATTTCGGGCTGAAGGTGTTCGATCAATGCGTCCTACCAGTCATGACCTACGGAGCCGAGACGTGGAACTTGACAGTAAAACTGGCCCACCGGCTACATGCCACTCAGAGAGCTATGGAAAGGTCTATGCTTGGTATCTCTATAATGGATAAAGTCCGGAATGAGACCATCCGAAAAAAGACCAAAGTGACGGACATAGTCTAGAAGTGTAGCAAGCTGAAGTGGCAGTGGGCTGGCCACATCTGTCGTAGAACCGACGGACGGTGGAGTAAGCGGGTTCTCGAGTGGAGGCCACGCCTCGGCAAGCGTAGCGTTGGACGCCCTCCGGCCAGATGGACCGATGACTTGAAAAAGGCGGCTGGTAGCGACTGGATGGCAAAAACGGGAGATCGTGCCTTATGGCGTTCCCTGGGGGAGGCCTACGTCCAGCAGTGGACTGCAATAGGCTGAAATAGAATTCGGGCGCGATAAATAAAATTGATCTACATAAAATAGGTCTCATTTTCCAACATTTGTTGCTCCACTCCTTTTTTGCGTGTTTTTTTGTAATTTCGTTATTTAAAGCAGAAAACAGAATTTAATTTTAACTGTCTAACAACATGGTGATTTACGCAGTATACCTACATCCTTCAATTTAGGTACTCACGCACCTACAAAGGGCTCGATTGCGATGCTTTGATCACAGCGTATCGTCTAGGGTTGCCACGCATTTAAAGATTCCCTGTAGTCCCTTTGCGATTTTTTTAAGAAAACAAAGGTGACATTAAACTTCGGGCGTTGTGTGCCATCAATATGATGGCGTCGTGTCACGATGGACAACGTGCCGCTTACAGCTTTCTAGTATCATACAAGCCTATACAAACCAATAATTTTGATAGTTTAATTTTAAAATAAATATGATTGACGAGAACTGTCTACATATCCCATACCAACTACCTACTTTATAGTATTCTGACTCTGAATAAGCTCTACCGATGCTGATGATTTTAAGTTTGCCCTACGTAAGGACACTAGAATGGCTAAAACTTGGTTTGACTCATAAATCTATGACTGGCTTTAGAGTATTTACAAGGTCTGGCAACCCTATGTATTGTCGTACGGCAACTTCCTCCGTACAAGGAGCGAACATCTGCTGATTTATTTATCACCGTCACCATCTTGTTATCCCTAAACCGTAAGGAATAAGGTGCACAATCAACAAAATAAGGGACCGTTTATAAAATAAGAAGCAGTCAGCTCCATCCAAGTTGTGATTCGTATTAAAATTATATAAAGACCTCTTTAGAGCCTTATGTATATTTTCAGTAAATATAGGTACCTAAACTATGAAATAGAATAAATTGAGATATCGATATACCTACTATTATCATTTATCCAAAAATAGTTTTACTAGTTTTTGAGGACTTATTATAGTTGATGGAAAAATAAAGTTGTCATTCTAATAGCTTTTAAAATCAGAGACGACAATATTAATTGATATTTGATGACCTCTATTGGCATTATTGGCGACTCTATCTAAAGAACTTTTGCACTTGAACCTACGCCGTTTTTTTTCATCAAAAGGTATTTTATCTTATATCCTCCTCAGATATGGTTGGTTATAGGCAAGAATAAAAGCTATCTTATTTGCTCTTTAGAATTTGCTGCTAGTTGTCACAATACCTATATTCCTGACACTTGCTTTTTTCCACCATATTCCATTCCATACGATGTAATACGAGTAGAGACTGTAGACACTACATGTAAGCTACTTTGATTCAGCTAACAAGCCAGTTGAGCTGCTTCCTTTGTCGGAGGTGTTTGCGAAGCGCTTACAAAGTTACTCTAGCACTTAGATAGTTCCTGATTCGTCTATCTATAGGTATCAGCATCATCTCTACCTATACTGGTTCTCCATACAGTTATTAACAATAACCAAATAAGCTAGTCCACCCTTTACTTTTCAGTAGCTAAATAGAAGTAGGTCATACTACATGTAAGCTGCTTTGATTTGAGCTAACAAGCAAGCTGAGCTACTCTCTCGAGGTGTTTGCGAAGCGCTTTGTGTATTTACAGCAAAGTTACTGCAGCGTAGTTCCTGGTTCATCTATAGGTATCAGCACCATGTCTACCTACGCTGGTTCTCTATACCAATTAACAAATTACCAATACCCTAGGTAAGCTGGTCCACCCTTTACTTTTCTGTAGCTAGATATAAGTAGGCCACACTAAATGTAAGCTGCCTTGATTCAGCTAACAAGCAAGCTGAGCTGCTTCCTTTGTCGGAAGTATTTGCAAAGCGCTTACAAAGTTACTGCAGTACTTACATAGTTCCTGGTTCATCTATAGGTATCAGCAACATGTCTACCTGTACTGGTTCTCCATATAGTTATCAAGAATGACAAGAATGAGTTGTACCACCTTTACAGGTTTTCAAAAGCTAGATGTTAGTAGGCTACATTGCATGTAAGCTGCTTTGATTCAGTTAACAAGCAAGCTGAGCTGTTCCCTTTGTCGGAGGTGTTTGCGAAGCGCTTTGTGTGAGCAGCAAAGTTACTGCAGCTACTAGTTCCTGGTTCGTCTACAGATATCAGCATCTACTGGTTTTCCATACAGATATTATGGACAAGCAGAATTGGCTGAGCCCTTAGATATATTAGCTATAATGTACTAGAGCACCAGATACTGTTACATCGTAAAGAACGTGCAGAATAATGTACTTAAGCAGTGCAAAAACGTTTTGATCAGATACAGTTAATAAGTCTAGCCTACCCTTCAGTTCAATGCCGTTTACAATGTCGATCTAATCGATTTGCCGCCAATTTTGCAAAAGCTTTCTAGGTCAACCGTATTGCATAACTACCCCTAAATATGCCTGCCCTTATCCCAATTAACTTGGAACGGCGTAACATGTTTTTTTTCTTCCACGACTACCCCTACATCTGTGAATAAAAGCAGAATTGTAAAAATCCGGAAGCATTTATGTCCGTACCGAGCCTCCGCTCTGAAGTATGCTAATTCATCCCCAGACCCAACATCAAAGCAAAAATTTTAATATGCGTACATTTCTCTAATGCAAAGTGTTCCAAAGAGCATATTAGCGTGTCCTGGGTCCCTTATTACCTGCTGGTGCCTACTTTACACTGATAAAGTGGGGGCCCTTCGAGACGAATTAAATTGAGCGGGAAATCGTAGAATGTAATGGGATGTCGTCTTTTTATAACTTCATTTAACGTAGAACGATACGGTGTACTTATTCAAATTAATGTCTGGTAAAAGAAATACACTCTAAGATTTGACATCATAAAATGAAAGTGTCAAAGTAGGTAAGAAAATCAGTTTTACAAATAATTTTATGCCTGGTGTAAGATATTTAATAGTTTTATACCAGGTGTATAAGGCAAAGTTCTACCAACAACTTTGTACCTGAAACACTGCCATGGGACCTAAGTTGGGAAACGAGAATAAGTTTCGACCTAAATTTTGATTGATTTTCAATGGAAGGACGAAATTGTATTATTTCCCATCATAGGCTCCGTAGCAAAAGTTTTAACTCCATATGGCAGGCTGTCATATTCAGATTTCAGCCGAGTTTTTCGTAAAAGCAGTTTACTTGTATCCTGTGTACAGACAGGCGATGTGAGTAAGCGTGTTGTCAGAGTTTTCAAGCTGGCTAATGGCTTACTCCGCTCGACATGTATGGATGATGTGCTGCAGCTTAGAAGCTGCTGTAACTTTATAATGACGTTCAGCTTGCTTGCGTGCTAAAAACAATGTAGCTTGTGAGATAGACTATTTATTGTTAGTTCTAGTACATTCTTTGTATATTGTGTGGATCACCGAGTATACAAACGACCCGATAAACCCTGTTGTCAGAGTTTTCAAGCTGGCTAATGGCTTACTCTGCTCGACGTATATGGATGATGTGCTGCAGCTTAGAAGCTGCTGTAACTTTATAATGATGTTCAGCTTGCTTGTGTGTTAGAAACAATGTAGCTTGTGAGATAGACAATTTATAGTTGGTTCTAGTAAGTTCTTTGACTATTTATTGTGTGGAACACCGACTATACAAAAATTTGATTTTGATGAAATGAAAACTAAAGTACTTATTCAGAAATCACTGGAGATTAGTTTGTGATATGTTAAAGTGCTTTTTGGCCCACGCACATGCCTAATTTCATGTGGAAAATTTGTCATAGTTACTAGATTTTGTACATAATTTCGTAATTTTTGATCCGCCAAATACTGAAAAACATGCGGTATGTTTGTGTAAATAAGTGTCTACATTATAGCCAGGAGTATATTAATTGCCTAGACTACAAAATCTTAATAACTTAAAATGTAAACACACAGAGATAACTTAAAATGTAAACACAACACACACAGTGTCTCAAACTTTATACATGCAAAGATTGTTTTAATATTCAAGAGAGGCAAAGTTCACGTAACACCTCGTAATATGTTCTGAAAGAGGGCTGAAAACTTTGCCCATCGATCGGTTTGCGACAAAATTTGTTGCGACATTATTACTAAGGCCGTGTGGTAGCGGGTAAGAATACTACCACCCCTACTCCACTCAGGGTGTTTCGTAAAAGGCGACGTAGAGTATTTGATCTCGGCTGAATATCTGTCGACTATGGTCAACCGAATGGTGGCGGTGATACGACTTACAATAGCATTCCGAAAAAAAATTGACGTCAGGCGGGCGGCTGGCCATAAAACATTGCCAAATCCTTTTGCTACAGGATTTTGCGTTCTAATAAAACATGTTGCGGAGTCCCCGAATTATTTTGGATAATAGCAGGAAGATGATAATGATTACTAAAGTCGTGTAGCATTATTCCACTTCTTCCCCGCGGGTGTTGTGAAAAGCGGCTGAGGGATTCGAGGGCTTCACGTGTATCAGAATCTTGGGCCACAGGCTGACAACCTGTCGCTAAACACGATTTCCTGGAGTACTCAAATATTTGTCGAACGTTGCGATAACGATCATATTTTACGGCCGTTAACGCTCTGCTACCCCGCAAGGGAATAAGGCTTAAAGCGTGTATATTACTTATGTAGGCAAAGTATACAGGAAAATTGGTTATTTGAGCTATTTATAAACATTAACTAACGTTGAATGGTAATTAACGTTGTCTGTCTTATTACGTTCAATTTCAAAGCTCAAACAAAGACAAAAGTTATTACTTTAATTTAAACAGAGTTCCAAAGTTTCGCTTTATAAATAGCCATGGCGGGACCCACATGTCACGTTCGTTGTTCCTCTATATTAGCGCAGCGCTAACTCAAGCTTCTGTTTAGTTTCCCCCATAAACCAACGTCATAATAACGCAACGCAAGTTGCAGCCCTACAATGCTGCAACGCAAGTTTCTGCGTTGCGTTCTTTTGTTTCATTCAATGATTCCGGTAATCATTTGCATCTGACAGACGCATGCGTTAGCGCTGCGCTAAAATAACACAGAAATAGGTGGTGTGGTTCCCGCCTATGTAGCCAGTGTTTCAATTCAAAGCGAGTGATAGATAGCCCAAATCGATCGCTACGGTGCGGGCTACGAGGCGGCTACGGGTTACGCTGCCGGTTCTGTGCCGCTACGACATTACTTTATGTAAGACAATTGCCGGCGCCGTGCCGGAGCCGTACCGTGGTGCCGTCAGAAACAGTAAACGGTCATAAAACAAATTGATAAAATTTATACATTTTACTAGAACGGGTTACTAAAACGCCATTGATACAATAAATTTGACGGGATTTAACACTACGGCGCACAGCCAATATGAAGCTCAAAACTAATTCCATTGTGCCTAGTTTTTTTTAATAATGTAAAAAAACGATTAGACTATTTTATATTTGGTGTTTTTACGATTAATAAAACTCAAACTCAATTAATACTCTACGAACTGAACTAATTTCGCTTCTCGAAAGTTAAAATTAAATTATTGGACGGACATCGTCGTCGTGAGTTGAAATTTTGTTTTATATGATACCAACAAGCCCACCCAGCCGTTTTATCCGAAACTAATTTTTCTCTTGGTAAAAAAGCAAGTAAAGTAGGTATAAAACAGACATTTAAATGGAAAATGTTTTACCAATGAGCGTTAAATTATATGGGCTCTTTAAGTGCTAAATAAAGAGTGACTTTATTTGTTAACTCGAACGTCTCAAACATACATATAGTAAAGAAGTTCAAAACCTATTTTGATATTTTTTGGGAAAATTTATTCAGTTTCAAGGCCAGAGTTAGACCGTAAAAGTGCTAAAGTACTTTTCTTGACATCCTGTATTTCCTACGGGTGGAAGGCAGTAAATTAAATGTGTCGGCGGAGTGAGAAATAAAGAGCGACTTTATTTGTTAATGCGCTTGTTTTGTTTTTATTACATTGCCTTTGGAAAATGTTAACTAGAGATAGGGAGTTGAGAACAATGATTGTTAATGGGGTACTGGGTTCTTATAATGTCTTGTGGTGAACTTTAATTTATCAGAAAATAGCAATGGCTTTGCTTCTGAATGGAACTTTTTTGTCTGACACTTTACAGACTTCTAGGATAGGTATTAGTCTAGCCGTGTGGTGCCGGCAGAGTAGAATAGCACCACCCCCTTTCTTGCCGTGGGGGTCGTAAAAGGCGACCGAGGGATAAACCCGACCAAAACAGCCAGGGCCAACGGTATGGTGGCGGTTAATCCACCACAAAAGCATTCCCAAGGAGGGCTGACGTCTGGTGGGCGATCGGTCGTAAAATTAAGCCAAATCCTTTGCAACACGATTTTGTGTTCAACGAAACATGTTGCGCCGACCCCAAGTAATTAGGATAAGGGCAAGAAGATGATGAGTCCAGATGGACTACGAATATATATCTGTGAAGTATCGTCTCACTAGAGTCTTGCGACAACCCTTACACATCTTTACAGATATTAGCATTAGCCTGTCGTATAATTTCCAAATGACTTAAGACAGCAATTAATTGATGGATTGTTTTGAATGTCACGTTACGACACCATTTTTACGCGATTAGGGAATGATTGAGTGTATGATGGAGGCTTGTCTCTTTATATTGTTAATTTTATATAACGTGTAAAAAAATAAAATGCAAATAGGTATTTTAAGGGGTAAACCAGCTTTGGGGAAAGTTGTTCAGTGTCATGGGCTGATTCACTTTGAATCTCTCTACCCAATTTGAATTGAACATCTGGCTAAGTGAGACGAATCGCTCATATAACAGAAACATATTTGATTTGATTATTGATGTTGGCATTATTTCCATTCCATGTCAGACGCTGCCCTTATCCCAAATTAGTTGAGGTCGGCGCAACATGTTTAGCTAGAGCAGAAAATCATGAAGCAAAATGATTTGGCAATATTTTATGACCGGCCGCCTGCATTACGTCAACCCTCATTGGAAATGCTATTGCAGGTGGCACCACCGCTACCATACTAGTCGACAGATATTCAACCGAGATCAAAAACTCTACATCTACTTTTACGAAACACACTGAGTGGACAGGGTGCGGTACGGGAATATTAAAACAGTCTCAAAAATGAAAACCGAAATTATAAGCGATCGTTTATTTCCTCGATATGAGTGGAAATGGGTAATGAATGACGTCACTGAACAACATGTGACGTCACACAGATGTCGGAACACGGATCCCTCATTTCATTCCGCTCGTTAATTTGAATCGAACACCCGCCGTCGGGCTAAGTGAGACGGATCGGTTATGAAAAGATATGTAATATTTTCATGTGATTATTGGTGTGATTTTTGAAAATAAATATGTTTTTCTCTCATTTAGAACGAATACTTTTACAAAATTTGTAGTAGGTAGGTTGTTTGTTGTTTGCCTGGTATATGTGTGTATGCCCGATCACCGGCGTTTTTGTTGCCCTTGGTTACTACTCCGTGACTGCTATGGTCTACCGTCCTCAAAGTCTGCTTGTAATTCCACTACCACCACTTAAATGAAATTCAGTCCTTAGACTAACTACTTACAATGTAGTTTGAAGTTCATGTAGACTAACACGGACGAACAAATTAGGACTTTTCTTCGTATTTTTTGCTTTTACGCAGACATTTCCTCGTAAATAACCCCGTACTATCACACATCGTAAATTACCTTTGCAATGCGACACCGACGCCACTAATTCACACAAAGTGTCACAAGGTAGCCAAGAAGGTATTTATTGAGCGAATTAAGTAGTACGAGTCGTTAAGATTTCTATCAGCCAGACACTAGACGCAATCAGAATAACAGTGAAACTTGATACCAGTGTGGACTCTGTCAAACGAAGCAATTTATTACCCTAGATTATTTCTATAGACAATACCTAACCTACCTACAGGTGCAAAATTTGTGTCTTTCCGCATTATGAGCAATATTTTATTCGCGCCATAAAATATTTTGTTTAAAAATTTTAGCGACCTACGATCGTTAATAACTTTTCGGCCATAAATTTAGCTTATTGTGTCGTTTATCTCACAGATCCTTATAAATAATAGGAGGAATTATAATTGGCATATTTGGGTTGTCTAATTTTTAAATTCAAATTTATGTATTCGTTGATATCGTCGTAAGAGACGCACGTGGGCGTATCGGCTCCTGCGACTTTTAATGGCTGTAGACATCGTAACATTTATTTTATTAGGTACCGATCTATCTCTATCACTTATTCCGTTAACTTTTATAACTATACAAGGTCCCATTTAATTTTTAGAGCGATTACCATTTAAATTGGATCGTTTATCGTGCGGTATTAAGTCGTTTCGATCTTAAACGGTCGCGACATTTTTTAATAGCCCCTTTAGAACAGCGGGGCGCGAATTTTTTTACGATTTTCGAGTTACGACTGTGTGATTAAAGACGTAAAAAAGAATCCTTGTTTTGTTTTAGATAGTTATCTATTGACAATGAAAGCAGATAGGGACTGTAATATGCAGTATATAATGTACAGTTTTATGGTTAAAGCTCTTAATGTGAAAGAGATGCTAAACGTTGGTGTATTTTCTAGGTATTTAAATATTTTACGATGCTGAGAGACCTATTCAGACGATTGCTAAATGTCTTTGAAAATTGAATTGTTGGCTGCCGGTAGTAGTAGCTGGGTATTTAGAACAGCGACTGAAACTATAACCAGAAATACTACTTGACCTTGAAGAGAGTTTTCTACCTATTACGTTGATGGTTCATGTAAGTAGTTAAGTTAAACTTTTATAACATAATCTTATTAAAAAGGAATTTAATAACACGATTTAACAAAATAAAATGTTCAATGAATATCCGGTATCCGTAATCCGCATCCGCATCCGCATCCGCGCTCACTCGCGAGTTTCATTCGGCGCGTTATACAAAATGCATGCAGAGTTTATTACACCCGTTGGTATTAAATTGCGAGCCTGATATTGATGTCCATTCTGGCAAAAATATTCCTTTGTTACATTCATACATATCTCACGACTGTATCCCTTTAAGGGAAAGGCACAGCGTAAACGGCTGTAAAAGTCATTCAGTCATTCAGAAGAATGTGTATCACCCACCGTAGCGCCAGGTTGTCAGCTTTTCGTCTAAAATTACAATAAGTACACTTAATTCTCAAATCCCTTAGTCTTTTCTTACTACACCCACGGTAAATCTATGGTGTGTAAACAACAACATATAAAATTTCTTTCCTTTTTCTTGATGCTCTTCTATGCCGGCACCACACGGCGAATATGTCTAGACAATCCGTACGCTAGAATCGGCATTACTGCCTCGATATTATTTCATTTGATATTCACTATGATTCATCGCTATTGGCTCAGTAGAAACGGCTTCGTCGTGTGTGTCACAGGGTTCGGTCCCGGGTGATATTTTCTTAGGAAAATGCATTCGATATTGGAGCTGAAATAACGTAATATGAGATTATTCCCAAAGCTCTTGGTTGCCACAAGTATAACGTGAAAGAGACTTTGCATAAAATATAGCACTATTGAGAATTCCATTTCAAGGAAATTTTGTTGCTGTAGTAGAGTTTGCATTAGCTATCATATTCAGCTTTAAAAGGATTGGATTTACCTCCAAAACTACAATCGTGAAATATATGTACGTAGTGTGTAGGTATTTCGGATATGGAATGAAAATGTCATACAAATCGAAAATTGTTTCACTAAACTTTTCGCAGGCGAATTGGTACGACAGGGCACGACCCACGATAGTGAGACGTCCCAATAGAGATGGTTGATTTGATAATAAATGTCATCTCATCATGCATGAGGAGATATCTACTTATATAAATACCTAGGTATTGAACAAATAACATTTCGACGTAGTGACTTATCGGGCGGGAGTTTAGGTACAAGTGCCGATATTTCTTCCAAGTCTGCAAATTACCCGTTCAACACTTTCCAGTCGCCATTACCTCCCCGCATCTCGAAGAGTCTCAAAGGCGAATCCCACACATAACGTTCGTTGGCGCAAAAGGGATAGGTAGATTCCATCTACCATAATAAGTGTAAAAGAGACAGTTGCTTAGAGTATATTTAAGAAGCTATAGAGTGCGCGAATCGGCCCGAGCTGTACTGTCAAAACTTAACAGTTGCTCCATAAATAAAGACGTCAAATGTATGAGAAGTTATAGAAGATCAATAGTGTTGTCACTGGCGTTTAGCTAAGAGAAGTTGTGTGCAGACTACTGCCAGCCGTTCTAACTTTTTAGGCGCACTCTGTAGCTTGCTTATACATATATACTCTGAGGACAGTTGCCAATGCAACTTTTTGCTTAGCTCCTACGTCAACATAAGTTTTTAATAGTATGAGAAATTCGAAATTTCCTTGCATGTGACAGATGCATGCGTTACGGATGCACATCGACAAACGTCAAGTGTGGGAACCGCCAAACTCTGAAGTCTGAATACATAGCAATCTCGGAGGATTTCAGCTTACCGAGTGAACTCGGCACCGGGATCCCGCGAGGGTGACTGGAAACTTATAAAGTGCCTTTTACGTCGTTCATTGTTTACTTTAAGTTGAAAGCTACGAGATAATGTATTAGAATAGAAAGGATAATTATTTTCATACATGTCGAATCTCAATATTCTGTCGCTCTAACAATCTACGAATCAAAAACTCGACCTTGCTGAACGACGTATGTCGAAAGTTTAACGCTGCCATGGAGTACTTATTAAGGAAAGTACTTTATTTATAAATAAAGTTTATACACTTAATACCAACATTATAACAATTAATACCTCCTGCCTGCACAGTAAAATTGTGTTGTATTTTCCGAACAATTCGCATTTCCGCTAGACAAGAAATGCACTACGCCCACCACAAGAACAACCGCCTCTTAGCAGTACAGCCACGTTGTATCGAACAAACAAGGGAACACGATGCCTGATCCCTGCCCCCTCACTGTCTAAAGCCTGAATGCCTGAAATTAGTACCCTTGCTACCAGCAACTGCAGTTCAAAGGCCGAATTAGCATGTTGTTTGCCCAACTGCGGTGACACGCAAGGATTGTGGCATTCATGGCTACGGTGCAGGGCAAGAAAACGTGTCTCGCATGTTGGTTTTGGTGTAAAATTTGCCTGTGTGCTCATGTGTAAGGTTCTGCAGTGATTATAGAGAGTTATTTTATCATACTCTATAATCTGGAGAATAAGAGTCTGGAGTGGCTGAGTAATAAGAAACTTGTAATTAATATTGGATGTACATTTATCAATCGACGGATTCGTTTTAAACTACCTAGCTATAGGACCCTTGCTGCAGTTCAAAGGCCGAATTAGCATGTTGTTTGGCTGGCTGCGGTGACACGCAAGGATTGTAGCATTCGTGGCTACGGTGCAGGGCAAGAAAACGTGTTTTGCATGTTCTTTTGGGTCAAATTAGCATGCGTGCTCGTGCAAATTTGTTGGCGTGTAAGGTTTTTACAGTGATTGTAGAGGGTTATGCTACCCGACTCTGTAGTATTTATGATGGAAAACACAGTAGTTAATAAGAAACTTGCCATTTATGCTGCTCTTGAAAATTTACACTCTCTAATCTGTATGGAAATCGTGGTAGGTTATAAGAAACTTGCCATTTAAACTGTAGGCATGTATCTATACGAATCAACGGATTCGTCCTAAAATAGAACCAAATATCAAACTTGTGATCAAATATAACTTAGGTAATTAATGTCACTTGTAAGTGTTTCTGGACTTCACGTTGTAGGTGTGGTGTGGTATAACGCTTAGAAAATGAGATGTAATCACATCCTTCATACACGAGCTTAAAGAAAACTCGTTTATTTAATTTATTATTGATCGCAAAGGTGAACAGGTGTGTTATCTGCATGAAATAGGTATGCAGTAGTGTATTTTAATGAACCTATGTGCAAAACTTGTGCTGATAATCCGCTTAGCTGTCAGATCTGCTACGTCACACCTTTGCTAATCTGAAGCCAGCTTGCGGTTCCAGGTACAGTCACCAAATTAAATCCGTTACTAAAAATTATTTATTTAGTACTATAGAACTATATAACCTATGACGATCTTTGTAGGTAACTTGTAACATGCTTGTATTGAATAGGTCGTCATTTCCTTGGAAGCGTTAGTAGGTGATTGCTACGAATGTGAACTAAGATTATAAATCAGGGAACAGAAACTTTGGTCATAGGCAAGGCATAACTTGCCTAGTCTTGCGAGTTTATTCTCTAATTCGCAAGACTAGGTAGAAGGTAAAATTAATGATTTTGAGCCTAAGTTATGTTAGTGTGTACAACTGGTACATGTTCTTGTAAAATTATTATTTCGGCCTATTATCCTGAAACCCTTGACAAGCTTTTACCAAAATTAGGTATGTCTGAAAAAAAAGATTGGTTTGAATCCACACGGATTTCGATAAAAATATCACAAAATAATGTATTGTATTGCATACAATAAAATATTGTAAAATTACATAGAATCAACCATTACTTGTGCACGTGCCTGTACCCACCGTTCATTTATTCTAGTATCATATCTCTGGATCTAAAGGAAAATTTATTCATAGACGAGCGTAAGATACGCTTATTGTTAATGCACCATGTACTTTAAATTTCCCGCTCCACTCTTTTACCCATCCATTCAAAACCTTTTCACTCACTCCTTTCAATTCACTCACTCACGATATCATTCTCTAACCAACATTCGGAGAATAGCCGCCGCATAGGCCACCACACAACAAAGAAGCAAGCAAGAAAATATGTAATCAACCACCGGGCCCGGAGTCAGCACTGAAATGGAGCAAGTTCAGAGCCCCGGGGCAAGCTAGCCTAAGCTTATCTATCATCTACGCACCAGAAACAACACGATAAACAGAAGAACAGGCAGGAAAGTACACCGGCCTTCAACCACCCTGCTTCAACTACAACAACGACGAGAAGGACCAGAAGAGCAAGCCTCCTCCGGACCCCAAGGCCACCAAGGAGCTCAACATGGATAGCGCTATAGCATGGCACAGACCGCAATCAGCTGGCTCCCGCGTGGAGGAGGAGCTGATGCAGAAGAGCCAGAGAGCCGTGTCCAACGCCACAGACCCTTTGGAGAAGCTTCGTCTGCTGTGCCTCGCTCGAGGCGCTTCGGGGATCATGGGTCTAGGCAGGATTTTCCGAAGAATGGATGACGATGGCAGCAAGCAGCTTAATAAGGAAGAATTTAAGAATGGAATTAAAGAAACTGGGTTGGAACTCAATGATGCGGAAGCAGATGAGCTGTTTAACAGATTCGACACAGACAACAGTGGATCCATCAGCCTTGATGAGTTCCTTAAACATATCAGACCTCCAATGTCGGAGTCCCGCCGTGCGATAGTGGAGCAGGCATTCAAGAAACTGGACAGGACCGGTGACGGCATGGTAACCGTTGAGGACATCAAGGACGTCTATTCTGTCAAGTCTAATCCGAGGTATATGAGCGGAGAGGACACTGCAGACACAATCTTGAATAAGTTTCTTGCCAACTTTGAGCAAGATGGCATTGTCGATGGCAAGGTGACCCTTGAGGAGTTCATGAACTACTACAGCGGCATCAGCGTGTCCATCGACAACGACTGCTACTTCGACCTGATGATGCGTCAGGCCTACAAGCTCTAAGCACCATCTTGCACTGTACACCCACTTTTTTGTGGTCCGCAGCTAGTTCGGCTGTAGCGGTGTACATTTTTATATAAAATCCATCCTGAGCCAATGCTCTGATAATAACATTATTTCCTTTCGAACGCACAAAAATAGTTTGAATTTAATTCCATGAATTAATGAAATATAGTATTCATCCTTAGCCAGTGCTCCGCTTATAAAATTACCTACTTTCTTTTGAGCACACAGATGGTTTGTAGGTACCAAATGTAGGTACTTACAAAGTACCGACCTATCTATGTTATTTCATTCATATAGTAATAGTGAACATGATTGTAATAGAATAGATTTAGATTACAGTTAGGTAACAATGATATTATTTTTGCTGTAGCTATCTCCCTACTTATTTTGGCATGGCCTGGGATAGAACACTCAGGAGCGAATATGGCAGTTATACTGATGAACTTATCCTGTTTATTCCTATGCGCTAAAATTTAATTTTATTTGACTTAAACAACGTGATACACTGTTCACACTGAAAAATTATTATAATGACAAATTAATACGACCTATTAGACTATGAGCCGTCCTTATTGTCCAGCCTTAATAAAGTTTACACTAAGGAAGTAGGAAATTCTTAATACTACAGGTATTGAAATTGTAACAGTATAGTAATGCGTAATGCATGTAACAAAGTGCACTTTATGTGTATGTATTTTCTATAAAGTTGATATTATTCCATTGTAGTCTATTTGAAAATTATCGTGTGATAATGTTTTGATTCAAATAAAAAAATATTACAAATATAAAAAAAAAAAAAAAAAAAAAAAAAAAAAATGCACGCACGAGTGTCGCATGTTACACTCGACGAGCTGATATGACTTGCACGCTGATGTTGCGAACAAGTTTGCTTTGATTAAAGTTACAAGTGTCGCATGTTACACTTGAACTTTATGATGATGATGCGAAGTGTAAGTATCGCATGTTATACTTACACAACACTGATATGATATGAATGTTATTGAAATTAATTGCTCGCTGCGTGTGTCGAGCAATCAACCCAAAATAATGATGATATGAGTGTTATGGGTATTAATTGCCCGCTGCGTGTGTCGCGCAATTAATACGAGATTTATGATAATGTTATTGATATCAATTGCTCGCTGCGTGTGTCGAGCAATCAACACAAAATGAATGATGATTTGAATGTCATGGTATTAATTGCCCGCTGCGTGTGTCGCGCAATTAATACGACGAGATTTCTTATGATTTAATGTTTTTGATATCAATTGCTCGCTGCGTGTGTCGAGCAATCAACACAAAATGATGATGATTTGAATGTTATTGTATTAATTGCACGCTGCGTGTGTCGTGCAAGTAATACAAGATTTATGATTATGATATGAATATGTACCTAGCGTACACTTGTTTACATTAGGTACATATGCATGCGTTCTCGAGAATAGCCACCCACAGACACGGTAACACGGAAACCGGAATGAATGATTTGAATGACCTTGGAATGAACAGAGTGAATCGCGTGTTTCATTCGAACTTGTTGGAACAAGATAAATAAAATGAAAATGTTGGAAATAGTTAAAAATATGCTTGGATATGATGAAGTATGATAGAAAACATAAAAATATGCTATGAAATGATATGCGTTTTATATATTACACACGATAAATGACAAATATTATTGAATTTTGCTGTTGGTTTTTGTGAACAAAATGGTGGACCGAAAATTTTCCAACAAGACAAACCGGTAGAAATTTAGAAAATCTGGCTCGATTGACCAAAATGTTAAGAACCCTTCGTGGACTGTTATCACAGGTGCCCTGTTGGATGAGATATTATACGTACAGATGTACTTTAAATATGGGAAAATGATGAAATGGAAAAGGAACTCACGTGGTTGAAGGCCGGTGTACTTTCCTGCCTGTTCTTCTGTTTATCGTGTTGTTTCTGGTGCGTAGATGATAGATAAGCTTAGGCTAGCTTGCCCCGGGGCTCTGAACTTGCTCCATTTCAGTGCTGACTCCGGGCCCGGTGGTTGATTACATATTTTCTTGCTTGCTTCTTTGTTGTGTGGTGGCCTATGCGGCGGCTATTCTCCGAATGTTGGTTAGAGAATGATATCGTGAGTGAGTGAATTGAAAGGAGTGAGTGAAAAGGTTTTGAATGGATGGGTAAAAGAGTGGAGCGGGAAATTTAAAGTACATGGTGCATTAACAGTACTTGACTAAAATCATTCATTTTGTGTTAATTGCTCGACACATGCAGCGAGCAATTAATATCAGTTACATTTAATCATATATAACATATCAGTATGATGTGTAGGTATAACATGCGATACTTGCACGTCTTATCATCATCATGGTTATAGGTATAACATACGATACCTTTAACTTTGTCATATTCATAGCAGTCGATTATCATGTTATTCAACTCGGGTGTAACATATAACACTCGTACATTGTCAATCATAAATAAACCAACATACCTTACATTCATATTAATCATCAATCACCACACTAATCAAGTTTTTGTGTTTTGCTCGCGTAACACAAAGTTAGTAAAACAAACGAAAATTTCTAATTACAATTTTTATTGCGACACTATTTCATTTTCATATCAGTTTGTTTTTTCATCATCTTAACTTTCTCACTCGAGAAAGTAGGTCCTTCGAATTTAAGAAAGTGCGTGTCAAGAATCGACACCTTTTTGTCTCATCATTCGTTCGTTTCCGGCATTGGCATTGTTGCCACCAGAATAAAACCAATTACTACCAATCACTCAAAATATTTTGACGTTTGAGATCAAATCATTCATCATTCAGTTCGTTCGTTCGTTCGTGTAACTTTCTTTCTGGTTTTGTTTTGAAAAGAATTTAAAACAAATACTTATTGTGTTGTGTCTTTTCTTTTCAAGAATTTAAAAGTGATTTAAAATTGTGAACAGAGTGCTATCAAAATCAAACACAAGTGTAGTGATTTATCAGCAAGGAGCCAACAGATCGGTTGTTGTAAATCCTAAGGTGGGTGTTGTTCAAAACTTGTTGGATTGTTTTCATGTTGCGTATTCAATTCATACATTGAAAACTGTTCAATGCTTGATTAGTTAGTTTGACCAACAAACATTTGGGGATTTTATGCTTCTTCATTCGTTTCTAATCATATTATTCAAAGCTCTTGTGAACCATTTGCACTGAACTGTAAAATCTGTGATTTTCCCACATTCCAAGATTTAAAACACTTATAAAGTAGCTGCAAAGCTCTTGAACGGTCGTAATTATCAACAAATATAAATCAAACAACAATAAACAAACAATTAAATCAAAATTCTTAGTATTCAATGATCATCACAACTAGGTAAATCATCACCAGCTTATGCGTTTGGCTCATACAACACAATCATTTTCATCATGTACTTATCTATCTGTGCAGACGCAAAAATGCTGTGTAGGTACTCATAGAAATCATTACATTAGTCAACATTTCACCTCATGGTAGGATTTTGGACAAAACAATTAGATTCTAACTGTTTATATAGCAATTACAAAACATCATATGTGTTGTCCCAGTCATTAAAACATCAGTAAAGAAATCAATCACAGCCAAATTAAATTTCTCTTTCCGTGGAGAGTGTTATGCTTATATCAATTCAAAAACATTAAATAGTTCATCGCTAAGTAGTAGGTACAAAATCAACATTTGCAGTGCTAGCAGAAGTAGTAAAGAAAACTTGTACTTCCATTATTCATACTAGAAACAAAAATGTCTCAAAAACATATATATCCAATTTGAAGTTAGCTGATGACCTCTCTCACCTAATTGTCATTTTGTTGGGGGGGAGGCTCTTCCAAAATTATTATTCACAACAAGATTAATTACAAAAATCAAAGACACCATAAACATCTTCTTCAGTGACTTACTTACACTAACAAAATCATAATAAAATCTGAGTTACAGTTGCAATGTGCCTATTTATTTATTGTTTTGTATCCAGTCACCACTGGTCTACACTAACATAGTACTGAATAGACAAATGCAGGGTCAATTACCACAACATAATGTATCAAGAGTTTTGTTGCATCGGCTTAGGAAGAATTTAGCCAACTTATCACAATGTTTCAAATGAACATTATCTTTGGTTGATGTTGAATTTGATCGGTCAGTTATAACTTATCTATCATTAAGAAGAAAAGTATACCCACCCACTGCGTTGGCATTTTGGTAAAATTATTCAATCATACTATGGACGAGGCAGAGTCCCTCGGTCTGCTACTACTATCAAGACTTCACAAGTACAGTTAAATTGACCTCTTGTGAAGCTTTGTCCAATTTCTTCTGGTATTTAGGATAAAGCTTTTACAATTTTTATATTATATCCATCATAATATATATTCATGTACTCGGCAAAAATGTTATCATATATTTCTAACCAACTAATAGTCATCTTTATTTTACTTCATTATATCTATAATATTATGCTATTGGTTGGAGTGAACATTTATTTCAAAATTTGTTTTGATTTCCTGGCTCAACAAATTTCGCCAGCGGGGGGGGAAAATGTTAATGCACCATGTACTTTAAATTTCCCGCTCCACTCTTTTACCCATCCATTCAAAACCTTTTCACTCACTCCTTTCAATTCACTCACTCACGATATCATTCTCTAACCAACATTCGGAGAATAGCCGCCGCATAGGCCACCACCACACAACAAAGAAGCAAGCAAGAAAATATGTAATCAACCACCGGGCCCGGAGTCAGCACTGAAATGGAGCAAGTTCAGAGCCCCGGGGCAAGCTAGCCTAAGCTTATCTATCATCTACGCACCAGAAACAACACGATAAACAGAAGAACAGGCAGGAAAGTACACCGGCCTTCAACCACGTGAGTTCCTTTTCCATTTCATCATTTTCCCATATTTAAAGTACATCTGTACGTATAATATCTCATCCAACAGGGCACCTGTGATAACAGTCCACGAAGGGTTCTTAACACTTATCCTAGGAAATATGGCTTACCTACATCTTGGAAGCAGGATTGAAGCCGTGTTTAGCAATAAAACTAGCGTTATTTTAAACTGGATGTTTCAGCTCGTTCGTATTTTATTACAGATCCAGTTTAACAACGCGTTCCGGGTGTTGTTGGGGCTGCCCCGCTACTGTAGCGCATCAGGGATGTTTGTGGAAGCGCAAGTGGACGACTTTTTCACCACTGTGCGAAAAAGGTGTACATCGCTGATGCGCAGAGTGCGGGCCAGCCCCAACAAGATTCTGCGTATGATAGGAGACAGGATTGACTGTCCCTACATACGCCATTGCTATGGGCTACACACCCCTGGAGTTAGAAATAAGAAATGACATGTTTCAATGAAGTATGAGAATGTTTTGTGAATTTAATTTATTTAATTATTAGAAATGAAATGACATCTATTAATATGTTACCTACTAATACTAACACCTTAGGTTATGTTATAATATTTTACTAACTCTTATGTGTCACAGTTACATGATGAAATAAATGAAATAATAATAATAATAATTACGAAGTTTCACTACTAGTTGAATCTCGACTCTCTTTCTCTTGCAAAATGTGTATTGCAGCACTGAAAGTTTTTTTCATTTACAAAATCTCACGCGTACGTAAGGTCATGAAGAGAATTGAGTTTGAAAGAATATGACATCAAAGATTTAACTGTTAAACCTCATATCTAAAATAGCCAATAACTATACGTTATGTATGATTCCTGACCACAAAAAAGTAACACGAGTGTTGAACGCGTGTCTAGCGTTTTTTTATATGAATTTTTATTTTAAACGCGCATTCAAGACTTGTCAAACTTTTTTGTGGTAAGGCCGTAACAGGTTAATCCCGTAAATAAATAAGCTAAATAAACAGGCTATAATATAATATTAAAACTGAAAATGCAGCCGTGGAGGAAAGCCTGATAAATTATGTAAAGCGTAATCTCTATTATTGGAGCACTCTGCCCGTGGACGCGCCGGATTTACATAGAAATTATCATCAATTTACAGCTGGCAATACCGAGCCAGCAGGCTTGCCATATTACGATGCCGTAGCCATAAGGTTAAATACTATACATTCTGATTATCGGTTATAGAGACTGTAGAGTAGTAGACTCGGTAGTAGAGTGTAGTCATAGGTTAAACTATAGGTAGTTTAAAACCGAACGGCATGACTACAGTAGGATTACAGAAAGAAGTTTCTACTAAGTCAATAAAGTATTGCCTAAATATTATATTTTATTTGGAGTAGGAGTTTTAAATAAATAAATAAATATCCCTGGACGATACACACAGGGCCATCTAGCCCTCAAACTAAGCAAAGCTTGTACTACTGGAACTAGACAACTGATATAATACTTATATACTTATTTTTGTAAATAAATACATATTACACATAGAAAACACCCAGACTTAACACAAATATTTGAAAATTGACTTTACAAATATTTGTGTCCAGTGGGAATCGAACCCACGACCCTCGGCGTAGAAGGCAGGTGTACTCGCCATCGGGTTATTTTTAGTATAATTCATTTGTAACGAATTTCAATACAACCGATGATTTACACTTGATGGTTTTGTGTTGTGATTACTTGATGGATTCTAGTCAATAAAATCACTTTTGAAAATACTAGAACTAGTGTAAGAAAAACTGTTATATTTACCTAGAATTTAATACACTCCTTAACATAAGGGTTATTTACATTATAAGCTAGGCTATTCGGTATGTAAAGGGTACGCAGCCTATCGGTCACAGAAATACCTAAGTGGCTGGAGAGGGCAGTCGCATTAGCATTCTGTGCCCGACACAGCCCGGCCCCGGGTCAAGGGGGCCTTTACAAATCCTGTACAAGTTGGGGACACAAATCAATGTAAATAGGGCCCAATTTGCAGGTTATTACTATTTCGAGTGTTATATCGATTTGACTATTACTACACAGTGTAGATAGACATCTTGAAGTATAGACCGTGCAGACATGATATGTGATAATAGATAGGTGCAAGGGTCGTGTGGTGCAGGCTTAGAAGACTTGGCTTTCCCGTGGGTGTCGTAAAAAGCGACTACCTATGGGATTTGAGAGCTGTTGTATAAGTTCATTTCGTCTCCCTTAGTACTCGTGTGATAAACGAGTCGACGAACAATCGAAGAGTGGCAGTGGGTAATCGGTTCATGATGTTTTGTTACTGAAGATCAACTCCTCACATTCGAATTTCAATACAAGATAATTCGATATCGACACCATGGTGGCTGAAATATTTACGAACAATAATTTCAAATTCTCACAGGGTTACAGGGAAAGGTAGAAACTTTTGATTCGCTACAACAAATAAACAGTTCCTTCGGGGTTGGAAGTTGTAAGAGGCAATAACGTTGATGGATCGGCAGCCGACGACGGCCATCAAACAACAACTTGGTCAATAATAACTTCTTACCACGAGAGCGAAGGAATGAAATAAGTAGCTGGGAGAGCTTAGATACCTATGACTACCTACTTATGCCGACTTATGTTGGGCGACTCGGTGTCCCACACGAAGAGAGAGAGAGAGAGAGAGAGAGAGAGTGAAAGGTAGAAACTTATAATTCGCGACAACAAATAAACAGTTCCTTCGGGGTTGGAAGTTGTAAGAGGCAATAACGTTGATGGATCGGCAGCCGACGACGCCATCAAACAACAACTTGATCAATAATAACTTCTTACCACGAGAGCTGAACTGAAATAGCTTGGAGAGCTTAGATACCTATGACTACCTACTTATGCCATATTCGAAGGGAAAAGTTACAAAGTTATCATCATCTTCCTGCCCATAACCCAATTACTTGGGGTCGGCGCAACACATTTCGTTGAACACAAAATCGTGTTGCAAAAGGATTTGGCTGAATTTTACGACCGGCCGCCTACCAGACGTCAACCCTCCTTGGGAATGCTTTTGTGGTGGATTAACCGCCACCATACGGTTGGCCCTGGCTGTTTGGGTCGGGTTTATCCTTCGATCGCCTCTTACGACCCCCACAGGAAGAGAGGGGGTGGTGCTATTCTACTCTGCCGGCACCACACGGCATAGCAAAGTTACAAAGTCATATTACAAACGTACCTACACAATATAGCGAAAAGATTTGTCTCAAAAACTCTAAACCGATAAACACTAGAAACCCAGTAATGACTCAGTGATCTTCAGGGTCTTTCATGGATTTGCAATACCTATAGTACCTGCCGGTACTAAGAATTTATCATCGCAACGAGGCAGAAAAGACTTAGATACCTATAGTAAGTCTTTCTTTTATCAAACGGCCTTTCGAATAGAATCTTTGACAGTTGTCAAATCCATAGCAGAAGACACGTCAACAAAGAAAAATAGACCTAATGTCATAGCATCAACATGATTCTGGAAGTTGTCAAATATTCGAACGGCCGTACTGTAATATCTTAATCCAGCGAACATAAGCGATTACCCGGCCAAGCGGCGGCGTTAGTGCAAGCCGCCGGCAAAATAGCAATTTGCGCCTATTTTAGGCATAGTGCCACATTGCTTATTTACAATTATAGTGCGGTGCGCGCTAAAACGCTCTAAGCCCAGGGGAATTTAGTGCAGCGTCAACGCGCTTGGGTTGCCAGCTATTAGGGCTGCAAGGACTTTAAAAAATTACGCCTATTTTAGGCATAGTGCCACATAGCTTAATTACAATTATAGTGCGGTGCGCGCTAAACGCGCTAAGCCCAAGGGAATTTAGCGCAGCGTCAACGCGCTTGGGTTGCCAGCTATTAGGGCTGCAAGGGATAAAAAATGCGCCTGTTTTAGGCATAGTGCCACATTGCTTATTTACAATTATAGTGCGGTATGAGCTAAAACGCGCTAAGCCCAGGGAATTTAGCGCAGCGTCAACGCGCTTGGGTTGCCAGCTATTAGGGCTGCAATTGGCTGAAAATTTTAAAAATTGTGCCTAAGTTATTTAAGGCCACATTGATTATTTACAATTATAGTGCGGTGCGCGCTAAAACGCGCTAAGCCCAGGGGAATTTAGCGCGGCGTCAACGCGCCTGGGTTGCCAGCTATTAGGGCTGTTAAAAAAAATTGCGCCTATTTTAGGCATAGTGCCACATTGCTTATTTACAATTATAGTGCGGTGCGCGCTAAAACGCGCTAAGCTCATTTAGCGCAGCGTCAACGCGCTTGGGTTGCCAGCTATTAGGGCTGCAAGGACTTTAGAAAAATTGCGCCTATTTTAGGCATAGTGCCACATTGCTTATTTACAATTATAGTGCGGTGCGCGCTAAAACACGCTAAGCCCAGGGGAATTTCGCGCAGCGTCAACGCGCCTGGGGCTGCAAGGGATAAAAAATAAATAAAACAACCTATTTTAGGCATAGTGCCACATTGCTTTACTATTCACAATTATAGTGCAGTGCGCGCTTAAACCTTTCCTTTGAATTTTTACTTTGTTCTTGTTCATATCACCACATGATTAAAGGTAAATAGACTATAATTGGAAATGGTAAGTTATTATGCCGCATTCAGGATCGATCCAGCAACCTTGTATGGCTACTGCAAGCAAGGTACTTAGGTACAACGGAGAAAAGACCTCTAGACGTACCAATTATGAAGAAAATATATTCGACTATTTTATTTAGGCAGAACATTCCTAACACTACCCGGAAGGCTGAAACTAAAATGATAATTTAGGCGCAACTAATTTAGCCGATGAACAAAGCCCGAATGTCTGCCAACCCTAGCTAGAATAACGCGGTTTTGTGTTACTTGCATTCGTGTAATGTTCAGTCTTCCTGTGGCTAAACGTTAACAATTACTGCTGGGAATTGGTAGAGTCGCTCCTACTGCTAACCTCTGCATTACAAACATTGGGATATATGAACGTAAAACTTACAAAATATCTGCCGAAGACCCGAAGACTAAATTCAATCCAGTCTCTTCGCAATCAGCTATATCAGTCAGTGTACTTTCGTGAAATGTGTAATAAATAAGAATAACAGAAAATCAAGCGTCTTCCTTCACATAGTTAGTCGAAAAAAACCCTTGAAAGTCGTGCTGGAACAATATAATTTAGCTAGAATCTAAATGTCTAGTTGCTAGATAAACATAGCCCGAATGTTTGCCAACCCTAGCCAAAATAATGCGGTTTTGAGTTACATGCAATTCGCGTATTGTGGAGTCTTCCTGCGGGTAAATGTTTACAATTAGGTACTGCTGGGAATTTGGTGGAATTCGCTCCTTATGCTGGAACTCTGGATTCAGCTGGAGAGCTAACAATTTGTTCGGTACACCTATTTCTGTGTTGCATTTTGTAAGCTGAGTGAAACTAAATCCGAACTGTAGAGAAAGTCCGGTCTATAAAATTCTGTGATTATGGATCCTGTTTAATCAGACTGAACATTATTGCTACAAACCTAGCAAAAATAAATTCGGCAGTCTTCGCCATATTTAACATGTTTATGTGGGATGTTATATCTTGGTCATAGGTAGGTATCACTGGACAGCTGACCCACTCTTCGGATAAAAATGTACTTAATACAATATGTACACATAAAACCCTCGAGTTCTTTAATCACTACTTATGAAATTCGAATTAATACTATTCTAGCGCATACACATGGCAAATATTAATGCTAACGTAAGTTTAAATTATGTTCAATGCTAGCATTAGGTACTTTAGCATTATGTTTTTATCTAGTTCATATACATTCAGACTACACTTAAATTTAATCCTGCATACAAATTAGGATAAAATCAGTGATTAAGTATGAACAAACTGTATACCGCCTTATAGGTTTCCTATTAGCCTCATTATAAGAACTGGTTTGACATTAGACTAGCTTTTTGCACCGCATAAAACTCTAATCAACGCCTGACATTTTCGGAAATGACATAAGTGGTTTAGGCACTCACATTAAAATATACTATAGGCTACGAAATTTCAGGTTTTATCATACCTTTATGGAAACAAGTCACCCTAGTCCACTCAGGGTGTTTCGTAAAAAGCGACGTAGAGTTTCTGACCTCGGCTGAAATATCTTTCGACTATAGTCAACCGCATGGTGGCGGTGATACCACCTACAATAGCATTCCCAAAAAAGATTGACGTCAGGCAGGCGGCCGGTCATTAAAAATTGCCAAATCCTTTTGCTACATGATTTTGGGCTCTAACAAAACATGCTGCGCCAATCCCAACTGATTTGGGATAACAACAGGCAGATGATGATGATGGAAACAACAAGCATCATGTATGAGACTGAACATTGAGTATTTTAATACTGAAAATTTAAAATACACACTCAAAAGGTGCTAGTTACGTAGCTCGTTAAAAATTCATGTGCAGATGAATGCAGCAATCAGGCAACGTTTCCAGCTGTAAATTTGCAGCTTGAGTTTCCACACGCTTGCCAGAACCCAGAACAGCTGATAACGCTGCATCAGCATTTTGTAAAGTTCGTTCCAGCAACCTTACAAAATTAATAGAGCAAGGAAATGTGTCGGAGGTAATCAGATAGGTACGACTGAAATGAAGGCACGATAAATAGCTCCACGTAATTAAACATGACACAGTCTAACACAATCACTAATTTCATAAAGATACACTAGTTATACTATCTTATGTCCTTAATACTTTACCAAGTGCGATTAGCTTAAAGTTTATTCAAGTGGTTTTTGTGCATTACAATTGTGTTTTAACGAGCGTTATGTACCTGCCTATGATTGGACGAGTTCTTCATGGCTTCATTTTGGTAGTTTGCAGGGTTGCCTCTAAAGCATTTCTTTTGCTTTAAGTTTTCAGTTCGCTCCCGGCGGAGTCTCTACTTCTCAAGATACGGCCGTAAATTCACACCAAATGGGCAATTACTTACACTCAAATTAACATCGTCAGGGTGCGGCGGTAAAGCCTCTATTTAGAATGTTGAGTGAAAATTCACAGATTCTCCCTCATTTTAACGACCTTTTTCTTATCACAGGTTTTATACTTAGACCGTTTATTCTTAATGAAAAAAAAAAAAACATTTTTATTTAAAAGTTTAGTTGATAGATATCATCATCAAGTAACCATGTGTCGATTTTTGTATGTACAAGCTTTAGGCTAACATAAAATTGCACATAAGCTTGTCGATTATCTAACCTAACCTATCTGCCTGCATGCCTGACGTGGAACACCAGGAGCACGAATAAACAATAATAAATATGAAAATAGCATGATGTGTCGCTTCTGTTGGCATATGCCTCAGCATCCCTTCGCGAGACAAAGTTCGCGGGGACTAGCTAGTATTATCATAAAATTATATTAGTTTTGAATGTACCACCTACTTACTAAACTTGGTACTTGTCGTAAAATGGAAACTACACCTTCTACAGGCTATTGTGGGAAAACTGAAATTTAGAAAATTCGCAAGCGTTTTAAAGCTCTGTGAAAGCTTTATCAAAACTTCGTAAAAGTATGACAGCTTTGCGTAAAAGATCACGACTTTGGCTGTTCTCATATGTACGCACAAGGTACGCACGGATTTTTGACGTAAAGAGTTTCCTTTCAATATATTATTCCGAGCCGGATATCATGGCAATTGTGACATGTCGCCGCATCATACTGCGGCTGTCACAAATCGCAATATCTCACGGCACACGTGCGATTCAGCTAGCACTTTTGCTAGACCTTAACTGTTACTATAACTGTAACTTTGATATTTGATTGAGTTTAAATGTATAAAGCACTTAGAATAGATTCAATTGCTTTTTACTGGCAATAAAATACAGTGTTTTGTTTGTAATTAAGTTTATTCAATAAAGATTTACCTTTATCCAGATTTATCATGTAGCTTTCTAGTAGGTAGGTAGCTGTTGTGCCATGCTTTCTCATGCATAAATTGAAAATTTAACCGGATCGTTAAATATTTCATATTTACCTACGCGTTTGCAAAATCTCTCTAGGCCATCGCATCTTGTGTGGTATAGAATTTTAACGACAATTTAATAGCATATGATAATTACAGATAATATCAGATGGAAAACAGTTAAACCTGCTAACAAATACGTGACAACTGGCGTTATCTAATTGTAATTATAATAGTTTTATTCAGTTTTTATTAGTTTTTCCGCTTTTTGTGGCCGTTTTATGAGGTCGTAAACGATGTTTTGTTTTAACTATGGTTAGGGTATTGTTAAATCAAAACACGACGTCAATAAGCACCGCTCGATGTTGTTAAAAGCTGTAATAAAACGCTAAGTGGAATTTAGGGATAGGCTATTCGATTGCCATTGTTTTAATTAATGAAAAACTTGTGTACCTACTTTTATTAAAACACGATAAGATCGCTTCAAACAAGACCCAAAAAAGTAGTATGACTGAAGTTGATACTTTGCATCTGGCTTTTAATTGTCGTCATCGTCTGACATCAATTAGGATGTAGTAACTTATTATTTCTCTCATAACCCGTGTTAATTTGTCTTAAGTACCTACATCTGTTCCACTAATGTAATTTTTAAACGGAAGAATATCTCTTTGATACTACCGCCTAATAATTATTTCCCCTGCATTCTTGCGTCCATGCAATGCCCTATTTAACCTTTTGCTTGCAGTTTTTATGAGACATGCACTTTGCAGTAAAATTACAATAACAATTCCTTTTTCCTCCTGTGTTGTTCAGAAGTTACGTACAGAATTTCCGTTTAAAATTCTTTAACATGTAGACTACGGGCAGCAAAGTGGTATATGTAATATGTACATCCTGTAAGGTGCATTTGATATACAAGGTGTATCTGCAAATTATGTACCTATTAAATTGTGCTAAGTATGCCTTATCGTTAAAACCATTTATTTGCGTACCCTCATGCTATCGTTACGTTGCCTAAGAACACATGACTAGAAAATTATACAAAAATATATAGTTTGCCTAGTGGCAAAATTTTAATTTTTTATGAGATCATACCTTGCCACCTGTCACAGAAACACCCTATGTTTCTCAATGCCGTCCTTGCCTAACATTGCTAAAATAGTTGCATCTCGTACCGGATCGCATGTTAGTTGCACCTTTAAGACTTTTATGCTACGTATTACGAAAATGCACCAGCAGCCTCGCCTATTGGTCCTATCGTTACTATGCAGCTGCTTAGTAACTGATTGCTATCCAATGCTGGGTTTGTTAGTAATGTGTGTGAGACGTTAAGATGCTGAAGAGCATTGGAATCTATAATCGAAAGCACATTAATGAGAATATGGTTAATGCATTGCAAACCATAGTTAGGTCCATCCCTCTGCATGCTAATTTTATTGGCAAAAGCAAGAAGCACTTCCTTAATATTTCATACTAGCTGCCCGTCAGCGGTTTCACCCGCTGCAACCTATTAATGCGCGGGAAAAAAGCATTACTCGCCAAGAGATGTCGCTGTTAGTTTTCGGCGAAAACATTTAAAACGCGAATCGGCTCAGTCACGCCACCTTTGCAAAAATATTGGAATATGCGTGATCCCATAGGAATAAGACATTTTCCCGTGGTAAAAAGTAGCCTATGTGTTATTCTAGATACTCTTCTATATTTGGGCAAAATTTCATGTCGATCTAATCAGCTGTTTTAGCGTGATGTCGTAACAAACACACACACAAACATCCGCCTTTATAATATTAGTAGGATAGAATACATCATTAACCCGCCGGTAAAGATTGGTAGCTAAAATAGAGAATTCATGAGTCGTTCGAAATGATGTGGTGATGGTCAGATGTCACAGTTAAACGCTGGTAATTTCTCAATTTTCTTAGAGCTATTTTTCTTTCAACTTTAATATTATTCCCCTAAGCTCATAAAAATCTTATTTTTGACAAAAACATGTCTGATGACCTACTTTGGCACGCGATATCCGTCAGTTAATTTCTTCATCTTCATCATTCACCCACAAATCTACACTAATATTAACGAGAAAATATTTGTTTTTTGTTTGTTTGGGGTTACCTATGTTGTCGATAAACTCCGAAACTATTAGGCCGATTTAAAAAAAAACATTACTGCATTAAAAAGTTACAACATCACTGAGTAACATAGACTTCGTTTACCCACGGGCAAATGCCTTATTTTCATGGAAAAATGGTAAGCAGCGAGTGAACCCGCTGGGCTCACCTCTAGTACATTTTGATACCCACACGTTTCTGCATCATTTATTCATCGTAAAGATTTTAATGGCGGATGTTTTGATGTTCTATTTCAATTTTATGGCTCGAAAAGACAATTGAGACGAATATTCATGAGATGAGGTGACCCGTAGCATTCTTATACAGCGTGTCTCTAGATAATAATAGTGAATCTTCTAGTCTTGTAGTCATGCCGCTAGAATTGGGGCCAGAGATGTCGGAATGAGACAGCCGATTTTTTCTTCGTTATACTACGATTATGACTAACTCGAAAATTGCATTGTATTTTCTTTGTATCCCGAAGTCGAAAAAATATCTAGCTCGTTTACCGAATTTTTTAGGCGATTCATATTTCATGCCACCGGCCATAGAATTTACCTAGTAATTTATTAAGACATATGATTTTGACGTCAAAAAATCTGCGATCAGCCTATTGGATCAGTGCACAACGCTGCGTGTGACTAACCGTTTGACGCGTTAAAATAACGCTCAAACGATAATTAATTACACATATCACCTTTCTCGCCTCGATAAAATAAATCATACATAGATTAGATACGAGCATTAATATTTTTTCGATAATATTTTTATTATATACCAGATACCTACGTTTTTAGAGTCTCTTTTCTCGAAGACAGTAGTGGGATTGGTAGCCCACGCGAACCTTGCGACGTCCATTCAAGTATCCACACCTACGGAGTTTTTTATAGGGTTCTAGTAGTAAAAATGCGTGACGAAATATGTGGAAATAAATTGTTATGTCTACTGTCTGTTTAGGCAACTAAGGGCTTTGAAAATCTGTAAATAACTTATTTGTTAGAAATTAGTAAGTTGATCAGTTTCATGGGCTGAGCGCAATCTATCTACAATTTGAGGGCTGTCCCTTATACGGATATGGGTAGGTATAGTTTGTTAGAAGAGGGAAGAATAATCAACACTTATTGCAGAGCAGATGGCAGCAGGCGCATTTGTGACTAAATGGCGCTGCGACTGCCAATAATAAGTAACTATAGTACCGTCATTCGAATAGGCTATATTTGACAGCTGTCAAACCCATACTAGAAAACATATCAACAAAGAAAAATAGACCGTATGTCATAGCATTAACATCATTTGACAGCTGTCAAATATGTATCTATTATCTATTACATATAATAAAACAGAAACGAAACCAATTCTGTACATGGGATAGTTTAAAAAAAGGATTTTTACTTTCAACTGTGCTCAGGATACAGATCTCAGAACAATCGTTAAAAAAATTTTTGTCTGTTTGTCTGTCTGTTTGTCTGTCTGTTTGTCTGTCTGTTTGTTTGTCCATCTTTCACGGATAAACTACTGGACGGATTTTAACCAAATTTTGTGTCGTTATACCTTATTAGTCGGGTCAACATCTAGGATACATTTTACCACTCTAGGGTCTGGAGTACCAGATGTAGACCACCAGAAGCACCATAAGGAGCCCGGCTAAACTATAGGATATAGATATATGACTCCAAAGCAAAAGTTGTTCGACTTGATAGGACGCTTCTGCTGGCGAATAGACATCCAAGGTTTGGAGTACCTGATGTAGACCACCAGGTGCACCAACAGGAGCCCAGGTAAACTATAGGAGATAGAGATATGACTCCAAAGCAAAAGTTGTTTAGTTTGATAGGACGCTTCTGCTGGCGAATAGACATCCAAGGTTTGGAGTACCTGATGTAGACCACCAGTTGCACCAACAGGAGCCAAAGTAAACTATAAGAGATACAGATATGACTGCAAGACAAAAATTGTTCAGCTTGATGGGACGCTTCTGCTGGCGAATAGACATCGAAGGTTTGGAGTACCTGATGTAGACCACCAGTTGCACCAACAGGAGCCCAAGTAAACTATAGGAGATACAGATATGACTCCAAAGCAAAAGATGTTAAGCTTGATGGGACGCTTTTGTGGGCAAATAGACATCGAAAGTTGGAGTACCTGATGTAGACCAACAGGTTCACCAACAGGAGCCCAAGTAAACTATAGGAGATAGACATATGACTCCAAAGCAAAATATGTTCAGCTTGATAGAACGCTTCTGCTGGCGAAACGACATCGAAAATTTGGAGTACCTGATGTAAAACCACCAGGTGCACCAACAGGTGTACAGGTAAACTATAGGAAATACAGATATGACTCCAAAGCAAAAGTTGTTTAGCTTGATGGGACGCTTATGCTGGCGAAAAGACATCGAAAGTTCGGAGTAGCTGATGTAGACCACCAGGAACACCACTAGAAGCTCAGCTAAACTAAAAGAGATATTAAAATGGCTCCAAAGCAAAAGTTGTCCAGCATGAAGGAACGCTTCTGCTGGCATCTGCTGGCAATGCATCTACGGTTTTAGAAATATGGTTCCAACAATTAATACATAATTAGCGTGAATACAATTTTTAAGATGCTGGTGTGGAAATTTATAATTTTCAATGTAGGTATAAGGAACGAAACGACACGAAGTTCGCGGGGACCAGCTAACAATGAATATCAATATCACACTTCCTACATTTGAAAATGTAATCTATTAGTGTGTATGACCGACCTCACGAAAAAAGAAGACCTACCTGACCCGACAACCCCAGAAACAACCTTATGGCGCCAAAAAATTAGAAGAGCTAACACCACCCAAAATAAGAAGGTGCAAGGAAGATGTAGAAGTCTGTGTGGTAAACCTAAATATGCATGAATCACGCAAAAAGTTTGCGATATTTTTTGATGTGTGGTATGGTGGAAGATAAACGTCTTGATCATATTTTATGATTAGTGAGAACCGTAATCATGGAGGGCCTGTCTGTCTGTCTTTCTGACGGAACACAAAGAGCTCGGCAAAACTTTAAGTGATAAGAAAATTTCTGTATTGAAAAAGTTGTTTTGCATAATGTGCCGCTTCTGTCGGCTCATAAACTTCCCTTGGCGAAACGAAGTTCGCGGGCACCAGCTAGTACTATATATTCTCTAATATATTCGAATGACGGTAAGTAGGTACTATAAACTTTGACAACGACACATTTTGGCCCAATCACAGAAAAACGGCACAGTTGAGAGAGGCGCCATTAGTTCTCCAGTTTGCTACCTCATTAAAACAAGTTATTTATATAAGTATTTTATTGTAAAAAGCAGTGTTACACTTATAAACTAAAACAGCTAAAAGAATGAACCGATTCTTTGAATTATCTGTTTCACTCATTTTGCAATGAAACTATTTATCTGTCTAACTATTAACTTAATAAGCAAATATTCAATCAAATTAATTATGAAACTCATTCATTATCACAAAATTTTCACTGATTAAGTATTTTATGAATTCAGTGCCTATCTATGGATTTTTAATTTAAGCTAAATTACAGTAGTGCTTTGGTTCGTGTAAAACAAACAGCGATGAATGTGCAATTTTGGTAAACGCATAAATAATACGATAAACTCATATTTCTCGACTAATTACACATTAATTAAACCTATGGTGCCTCATTTAGAAGGCATACGTACATTAATTTACTTTCGCCGTGTGCTAGCGGCTAAGAATAATGCCACCCCTAGTCAACTCAGGGTGTTTCGTAAAATGCGGCGTAGAGTTTTTACCTCGGCTGAATATCTGTCTACTATGGTTAACCGCATGGTTGCGATGATGCAGTACCACTCCCAAAAAGGGTTGACATCAGGCAGGCGGCCGGCCATAAAACATAGCCAAATCCTTTTGCTCCATGATTTTATGTTCTAACAAATCATGTTGCGCCGACCCCAATTGACCTGGGATAAGGACAGGAAGATGATGATGAGGTACATTAATTTACAATTGTATGTACCTAGTGTATTTGCTAACCTATTCATCAACCCGAGATTTTTAAGAAAGTAACGTATCATTCATTATTATATCTAATTGCACTATTTTCTCGGTTTCAACCACTGTTCCAACGAATGATATTGAACAGCAATGTTTTATTCTCGCTGTTTTATTCACATAACATAGGAATGATTATACAGAAACGTCATAATACAACTAGTGTGATCTTAAAATAACCGCAATGCACGTGTCATGTCGGAAAGAATGAACTCCTTGTGCAGCTAGCAAGGATACGTGAGTCAGATGCATATTTTATGTTATCTACTTCCAGGATGTGCATATCCCACCTTTGCAGATATATCATATTAGATTCGGATGATGGTCTAGACAGCGGTCGCCGGCCGTGTACAGTCTGGAGCACGTGACTTTTGCTACGTTAGGTTTCGTTCGATAGGTATTACAATGCTTATAAGAGCTAAAGTCGTGAGTCGTGATCCACTTCTGAGTGTACGTAGAGTTCGCAGCCAAGGCCGTGCGCCCAGACTACGCGGTGCCGATTCGATACGCCCGCACTATAGGACTATAGATAGACACCTACATCTACCTACATCGTCCTCTATAACCTTTATAAGCGTATCAACTTTTCCTACTCAACCGGTTCAAACTAGATTGCACTATTACCTTTCGATAAGGACTTTTCTTCTGCAAGGATAATTTACTCTCTGCCTGGAGCAATTAGATTTCTTAACGATGTTCTACAGAAGAGAGATAGAGAAAAAAGGAGGTCCTTTTCTTATAAGAAAACGCAGCACGTTCCACATCTAAGAATAGAGAAAGGAAAATTCAATAACAACCTTTGAAATTACGAAGCAAATGCATTTCAATTCCCTTTTCCATTCAATATGGCTCACCAAGGGTTATTTTGACATTCTTTCTACTATTTGCAAGTAGGTATATTAGCAAGGCAGACTTGAATTTTCTTTACCGCTGCACTATATATATTATGTCCTATACATACAGTCTCATGAACTAGGTATTCTGTTTTTGAGGTTTCGATTTTCTTGTGATTGATGCGGACAAGCCGGAGAAAAACTATGTTATACGATTCAATGAATGTTGCTGCATCTAGAAATGTAACAATTATTGGCGTAAAATATTACAGTAAAAATACACTTTAAATTTTGGATTGTTCATGAGTCACCGGGAGAAACTGTACCTACTTATCTGGCAAATACGAAAATGTGTTAGTCACTCCGACGTCGTGTATCTGTTGTGTAAGTTTCTTCTGATTCAGACAAATATTTACAACCTAATCACGTTAGCACTATCGAAATCTCTACGTTGTGATAAAGTGGCGTTATAAATCTTATTCTGCTTTTACAGCACTCGCACTCATCTGCAGTAGTGCTGTCGACGCACATCACTCCGACCACACATCAATCAGAAAAAAACAAACATAAACATCTAGTCAGAACCTTCTTTTAGCATGTAACAGCACCGCGGGTCATCTTATTCTGGTAGTTCACAGCAACTGTTCGGAGAACCAGTTTATGGTGATCAAGGTGATGTTAATCGCTATAGTACTCATACTTACGTATGCAATAGGTACCTACCTACTAACTAAATTCTTCAATGTCTTAAAAAACTACTTGGGCACTTCTACAGCTATGGTGAAATTTTCTCAACTCCGTGAACATTTTTTATTTCAGTTTTTCTGGTGTAAACAAGAATGAAAAATTGCCAAAAAATGTGTTTGATGAAATGGTGCTAATTTGCCACTAATTGCTTTACGAGAATCAGATTTAGAATTTGTATGGTCACGGAGTTGAGAAAATTGGTCTCGGAGTTGAGAATTTTTCGAAATTTGTAAATTTTTTCAGGGTTTTCACAGAAATATCAAGTAAAAAAAATATTGAAAGTAAAGAAAAGGAACCAAAAAATCAAGCCAAGTTACAAATAGCACATTTGCAAACACTTGGTTAATTGTTTTTGCTGTTTTGTTAATTTAAAGTAGATTATGTAAAATCGTCAAGTTAACTATCAGAAAACGGCAAATATATATTCCAGTGCATTATTATACTATATAAACCGTTGTTAGAATATCAAGTGCTAAAAAAACTTTAATTAAGTTTTAAAGTCTCAACTCCGTGTGCAATTTTCTCAACTCCGCATACAAAATGTACACGGCGTTGAGGTTACGGAGTTGAGAAAATGTTGTACTACCAGGAAAATCTCATTTCCTTTTTAACTTGAGACAAACATATTAAGACCTCTGTACTTATATTCAGGCGAACTATATTTAGGCGAAGAATAAACTCATAAACATAAATAGTTTAGAAAATATTGACGATCCGGAGTTGAGAAAACACCCTGCACCAAAAATCGGCACCATATTCAACCTATTGAAAATCGTAAAAATCTGTAAATTTACGCAATTTTACTCAATAAGTCTTCATGAGAACAATGCCAAGTATACGTGAATCTATTGACAACATGCAAATTGTAAATATTTCATGAAATATTCAAAGTAATATTAGAAACACTGAAAAAAGCTAACGTGTGGGACAAATTTTTGAATATCTGAAAGGATATCCAAATATGCATTTAATGAAATTTTCATGAACTACACCTCTTCACTATATTTCTCTCCATACGTGAACAGTAAAACATTAGAGAAAACTGTGCGATTTATTATTTTACAAAACAAAATTCATTCAATTCAAATCAGGACAGGGGTAAAGTAACAAAATTTCACCAATTTCTTGACTTGAAAATTTATTTTTGAAACAACGAATATAACAACGGAAAAATTTTTATGTTCTCCGACAAGTATATACATATGTGTATTTTTTTTGGGAATTTTATCTAGTCTTGAAAGGCGATTTATGAAGCCAGACAAAAAAAAACTGTTTCTGTAGAAATGCCCACTTACTAAAAGAGACTACCTACAGCGAAATAAACTAGTCCGTCTTAGTGAGGCGATTTACTTTTTAATGGAAAGCCTTGATGGTGTTCTAATCGGTCTTCCCCATTCATATGTAGCGGCCAGCCTGGGCCAAACTGATTCGACGTATAGGTATCTACTTAATGCTCTCACCTAATTGAAAATACAGTTTGGTACAAGGGTTACTAGGCCTCGTTCTTGTAAATAGGCTCAAACAAGCCACAGGGTCACCCACGTCGTGTAACGATATCCTCAGTCCGCCGCCTTCGCCGTATTTTCGTGTAATGACATCATTATCTGTAGAGTCATTCGGGGTAAAAGTGCGCAGCGGGTAAAACTGCGCACCGTCTATATTACCGAATAGAGCGCAGGGACAGGGACGCTGATTTGCTGGGAACACGTGTACCTGAACCGCCATTTTAGGTCCACACACTCTATGCAGTGCGGGTCGATTTCCTACCTATTAGAACCAAAAATATCAAAACGTGGTTAAATTCGGACTTTATTCAGTGCAAGGAAAAGTTTGTGGGAGTGTGGATTATGATCATGAAGAGCTTGCTTCTACTTTTTTATTTTCTATACATATTGAAGTTCTTTTTCAGTAACAACATTTCAACCGTGCCTCTAAAGTGTCAAAGTTACGATGAATTGTTTTGAGTACTCATTGAATGGGGTAAAACTGCGGGGGTAATAGTGCGCATATGACGTATGTGGCTAGATGTGCGCAGTTTTACCCCACTATAGCGATATTTAAAAACGCATTTTTGTACAGAAATACCTATATTATATTAGATCTTTCTTTTTTTATTGTTTTAGACTATAAAATGCCTCGTAATTATAAAATATAAACATCCGATAAGACCTTAATTATTGTGAAACCCTTGTGCGCAATTTTACCCAACACACCGCGTAGTTTTACCCGCATCACGGGGAAGAAGTGCGCACTCTGACTTAGTCACTGTTTTTTTAAATATATGAAAAACCGCAGATTACATCGCAAGTTGTTTGTTTGTATTTGAGAGTCCATTAACCAAGATATAAGAGAGCACATACAATGTGTTTTAAATAGCAGTAGTTTGGGAATTATGAAGTGAAATATCCAAAAGTGCGCACTTTTACCCCGAATGACCTTACGCCGCCATAGGTAATTAGGTAATGCTCTCACCTTATCGAAAACACAGTTTGATACAAAGGTGACTAGGCCTCGTTGTTGTAAATAGGCTCAAACAAGCCACAGGGTCACCCACGTCGTGTAACGATATCCTCAGTCCGCCGCCTTCGCCGTATTTTCGTGTAATGACATCATTATTGTACTTACGCCGCCGGTCCGCGATCACGGGGAGATATTACTTTTTATTGAACCTGCCGCCGCTGATGGAGTCATCAGATCCCGATTGATATGAGGCCTTATGACCAACTTACGACCCTATAAGTGGAATATCTGTCTTGACGATTGCAACATTTGGGAAGTAAGTAAAAGTTGATAGGTAGTGTAGGTGTAGTGTACCTACAGAGATCATTGATAAGTACTTATTTGGTGCTTTGGACGACCTATCAAAATCATAGATAGGTACATTACATTGAAAAATTATGATACCAGGGTTCATCAGGTCATTCGGCTCTGAGTCTCACACGACAGTGGAAAAAAATTGCATAATGTTCCAAGATACAGACAAATTATCCTGCAGTGCAAATGTTAGACAATTATATTTATCTAAAATCAAATGTGGTCACAGGACCGGATAGATAGGTGGTAGACTAGCCAGACTGGTTAAGATGGGAATCTATGAAATTACTAACTATTGTTGTGGCTATAGGCTTTGTGTTTAGACCTCTTTAGATTGTCGTCGTTATGTTTATTATTGTCTTACCTTAGGTCTTAACTAAATATATCTTTGATGATATTTTTTTAGCCACTTCACTAAACGTAACTATTTTAGTTTCCGCATTTGAAACAAACACGTGTAAACCTTACCTTGAAAATTACGTACGCGACCGATTTTTTGGCTAATGCTATTGCTCTCGAGCGAGTGGATTTGAATATTTTTTCACGATAATCCGTGTCCGTACATTCAACCGTCGCACGCGCAGCTCGGAGTGTCACTCAAGAATGCGCCCAGCCTTGAACCTAAGCAAGAGACGGTTGCGTGCCAACATAGAAAGCAAGAAAAAATATTTATTCGACAGAATTGCAAGCAACATACTTAACAAAAAGCGATAATATTTTGCCTCAAAAAAGAGTCAGAAAATCTTGGAACTATACTATACCGAAACGTTTCCAACTCAGCATAAAGCCACAGCCAAAGCTGTGGCGCTAGTTTTCATTTGGTACCGGTTCAGGTGTCACCGGTGGTCGTTCAGGGTTCACAATACGTCAATAGAACCGCACATCAATGTTACTCTTTTACAATTTGTAGAATCAACACAATATAAAAATGTATCGAAATGATATAAAGACTTACACCGTGTCGCACGCGCAATTTGGAGTGTCACTCAAGAATGCGCCCAGCCTTGAACTTGCGACAGAGACTTGCGTGCCAACACTCGCCAATAGGACCACACATCAATGTTTCTGTTTTGGAATTTGTAGAATAAATATAATAGAGAAAAATGTTTCAAAATGTCGCGCAGCTAGGAGTGTCACTCAAGAATGCGCCCAGCCTTGAACCTGCGCCGGAGACGGTTGCGTGCCAACATTCGCCAATAGGCCTGTGCATCAATGTTTCTGTTTTAGAGTTTGATAAATACAATAGAAAAATATCTCAAATGTCTGATAGACTAGCTAAAATTTAAAAAGTAACGTCTTGGTTTCTAATATGAAAGTACTTACGCTATCAATTATTAGCTTCGAGTTGTCTTATTTATTGAAATAAAATAAAAAGAGACAACATCTGCAAATCCACTTTATTACTCAAGTCTACGTTTGAAGATTTATATTACACATTTTCTTTTTCTTTTTTTACTAAGTGTAGAAAAAGATAAGAATAAGGATTAGCTGAGGCAATGTTCTGCCGGAATCGAAAGCATTGTTTATTTTTGTCTAAATCCGATGTTTTAGTAAAATAAATAAAGTACCTTCCATTGGAGTTGTTCCAAACAGACTGTAGTATAAAATTAATAGTGCATGGAACACTACTTCTTGTGTAAAGGCGATACGCGTAGCTGATCTTCACAAGGGCTTCCTTGCTTCGGGAAGCATGCTAAACTGCCCACTAATATCGACCGTCTTTTTAAGCTATTATTAGCTTAAAAACTTTAAAATCCACAGGTTCTTAGCTAAATTAACTCTCTGTGGATATATGCCGTTACGATTATTAATGGAGAGATACGCGCAAAGCAATGTTCCTTCCAGAGCTTTTCAAAAAATGTTTTGTTTATGTAACTTTTTTTAAATGTGCCATCTGTGCTTGGCATCCTATTCAAAGTATCAATCTACGCTAGTTATTATTAACAAGTGCATGAAAAACGAATATCATTTGGTTCCATCCATTTTTAATGAAATTCTCAAGTTATAATGGTTACCAAAGAAAGCACATTGCAGAGCATAAAATACTCGTTATTATAGTCTTTTTCAACGCAAATCGTCGCCTAAATGCTGTATTGCACGCATATCACAAAATCATACGCATTTTATGTCACACAAATTCACGCATTTTACTGTGCGATGTTGATGTGACAGGAATTCCCTGTGGAATATTTGGAGAGTTGCGTGACAGGGTTTGTGACAGGTGACTGCCGAGTGTGTGCCCCTTTACCAAAACAACGAAAGGGAAAATTTTATTCACCAATAAATATTACGATTTCGTTATGTTCTTAAATAACACAAAATACTCTTCGTGCCGCTTTCATTCATGATAAGGTTCGTAACTACAAAATACAAGTGACATTTAATTATGATCTAGAACATAACTAAAACAAATAAACAAATAGAGACTTATTAGATTCAAGGCGGCCTGATTTCTTAATTAGTATAGTCTTATCTATCAATCATGTTTACAAAGTCTCGAGATAGATCTAATTTTTAAGTGAAAATTTTGTTTTATTCATTTATATACTTTTTGTCTAACGTGTGTCTAACGTTTTTTAAGAAGATATCTTTTAAATGCACGTGTAACTTTTTTGTGGTAAATCCCTTATTGATTTGTTGAATGTGTTTACATGAGTACCAACGTGACGAGGGTACTGAGCCGCTCAACGTAACAGAGACGTCACATTACGCTGTCACGTGACGTCGCGGATAATTACCTAATCATTCCCCGACGAGTGCTAAATAAACAACAGCATTGTTTTGTAAACATAGGGTCTGCTGTGGACACAATTAATTGAGGGTTGGGTTTTAAGATTTGGCTTCAAAATTAAGGATTGAAAGATATTAAAAATCAGATCTGTATAGTGATGTTGTGTCAATATACTTAAATGTATAAAAATAAGTTACAAGCGCGTGGAACGCGTGTCTAGCGTTTTAATATAACTTTAAAACTCTCGTTTAACTTTTTTGTGGTAAAGCCCTTATTGATTTGTCGAATGTCGAATTACCTAATCATTCCCCGACGAGTGCTAAATAAACAATCACCATTTTTTTGTTAATATAGGGTCTGCTGTGGACACAATACAATGAGGGTTGGGGTTTGAGTTTTGGTTCTAGAATTAAGGATTGAACAATAGTTATTGTGAAGTTTATGATGAAAGTGAATAAAACCAAATTTTCTCTCAAATATTAGATCTATATAGTGATTTTATGTCAATATAAATGTCTAAAAATAAGTTACACGCGCGTGAAACGTGTGTCTAACGTTTCAATATAACTTTAAAGCTCTCGTTTGTTAATCATTCCCCGACGAGTGCTAAATAAACTAGTGTTGATGAGGGTTCCTCTTCAGCATCCTCATAATGCGGAAGTTCTGCAATTATTAAGGTTCCTCATCCGCTACCGCTTCCTCATATATTTCGAGGAGATTTGTCTTTACAAATACAGCTCAAAATCTGAACTGAATTTTCCTTTTTTTCTCTCTATTTTTCGTTATAAATTGTCCCTTAAAAACTTCCCCTTCCTCTTCCCCATCCGCATCCTCTCCAATAAATAAATCCTCATCCTACATCTTTGAGCTTCCTCTTCCGATTCCTCATCCTCATATCAAGTTCCTCATCAACACTAAAATAAACAACACCATTGTTTTGTAAACATAGGGTCTGCTGTGGACACAATAGAATGAGGGTTGAGTTTTGAGTGCGCCGTCACAGAAATAATTGGCTTCAGAATTGGGGATAGAACAATAGGTATTGTGAAGTTGATCGAAATAAAAAATACGAGTAGACTATGTTTAAACTTGATGGTTTAAAAATCTTTGGAGAACTTGCAAAAGTTTCACTGCAGGCAGGATTTGAACCGGCAACTTTCGGCATCTGTAGATCTGTACCACAGAATAAATACGTAATAGTTGTCTGTACTGCCGACGCCTGGGCTAACGTAGCTTAATTTTAGCTTCCGAAATAGAGATACACTTGCACGTATCTTGGCCACTTACCGCGTGGCATACCTGTCCGTTTGTGCATAGTTTGTTCGATTTTTTACCTTATCCTACTTCTTTTCGTGTGGGACACCGAGTCGTTCAACGACCCGATGAACCCTTATCCTAATTCGAATACAGTTTATGTGAAACAGTTTGACAGGCGTATCCGCGCGGCGCTGTGCGAAGCCTTTAGACATTAACCGTATTCTTTTGAAGGTAGAGAGGAGAATCGAATGAATGACGCACAAAAGGATATTGCGTGTGTTTCTCGCCTAAAATGCGTTGTTTTAAAATTAGGTATTCGGTTTCAGCAATACTTTTGTAATATTGAACGAAAAACCGCAAATTGGAGCCGCGGCTATTTCGGTTTTCGCGGTGTCGCGATGGCAACACCATTAATATGGGCGGTTGGTTTGTAACGTGTGAAACCGAGATCGATCAATCACAATATTCCGTACATACCTACTGTAAATGTTGACCGTATTTTTGGTGGAACTTTTGTTTTGTACCAATTTGTATTGTCAAATTCGTTTCGTATTTCCAACGACGACACAAATTAGGGAAACATGGCTCATTCAGTACTAGCGACGATTTTGACGCTTACTGACTTTAACTGGAATCTCAGGAGAATTCAAGATAACTAAGACGATGGTTGCCACGAACGGTATATGTCTTGAATATATATTGGCTCAGAATCATATGACGTTCTTGTATCAAATTCTGCTTTTTTGATATTCTCATTCTTTGAGATTTTTGACAGAGCAACCTTATCTATGTAACAAGTGTCAATCACTAAAATCCTAAAAAGAGTCGGTGAACCTTCTGTAAACTCTCTATTTTGTGCCGACGACGTGTTTTAAGGGCTTGTTCCGGGCTCGTAGACTTTAGCTACGCCGTAGCAACTTTGTAATATTGTTTGGTAAAGTTGTTTTTTGTTCCATTTCAATCAACTACAATACTATTTGTATTCATTAGTGTCTAAAAACACCTTCGTATAGTGTAGTTAAAGGTTCGGATCGTTTATATATATATGACATTCTCGAAAGTCACAAAAACTTATACATTTATGTGCACAAGTTTTGAAATGTACGTAATATGTTTTTTTATTGTTACAGGACCAGTATGTGGCGGACACTGCTGCGGCCGAGGGCGAGAAAACCACCTGCGAGCCTCGTTGAGGAGAACAGCTGAAGGAAGAGCAGCTTCCTCCATCAGGCCCATTGCTGAGCTGCTGCTGTCCACCAGGCAGACGCTGCAAGGTTAGTTCTTGTTCAGTAACATCCTCTGAACCACCTGCGACCCTCAACAGCTGAAGGAAGAGCAGCTTCCTCCATCAGGCCCATTGCTGAGCTGCTGCTGTCCACCAGGCAGACGCTGCAAGGTTAGTTCTTGTTCAGTAACATCCTCTGAACCACCTGCGACCCTCAACAGCTGAAGGAAGAGCAGCTTCCTCCATCAGGCCCATTGCTGAGCTGCTGCTGTCCACCAGGCAGACGCTGCAAGGTTAGTTCTTGTTCAGTAACATCCTCTGAACCACCTGCGACCCTCAACAGCTGAAGGAAGAGCAGCTTCCTCCATCAGGCCCATTGCTGAGCTGCTGGTGTCCACCAGGCAGACGCTGCAAGGTTAGTTCTTGTTCAGTAACATCCTCTGAACCACCTGCGACCCTCAACAGCTGAAGGAAGAGCAGCTTCCTCCATCAGGCACCAGGCAGACGCTGCAAGGTTAGTTCTTGTTCAGTAACATCCTCTGAACCACCTGCGACCCTCAACAGCTGAAGGAAGAGCAGCTTCCTCCATCAGGCCCCAGGTAGACGCTGCAAGGTTAGTTCTTGTCCAGTAACATCCTCTGAACCACCTGCGACCCTCAACAGCTGAAGGAAGAGCAGCTTCCTCCATCAGGCACCAGGTAGACGCTGCAAGGTTAGTTCTTGTCCAGTAACATCCTCTGAACCACCTGCGACCCTCAACAGCTGAAGGAAGAGCAGCTTCCTCCATCAGGCCCATTGCTGAGCTGCTGCTGTCCACGAGGCAGACGCTGCAAGGTTAGTTCTTGTTCAGTAACATCCTCTGAACCACCTGCGACCCTCAACAGCTGAAGGAAGAGCAGCTTCCTCCATCAGGCCCATTGCTGAGCTGCTGTTGTCCACCAGGCAGACGCTGCAAGGTTAGTTCTTGTTCAGTAACATCCTCTGAACCACCTGCGACCCTCAACAGCTGAAGGAAGAGCAGCTTCCTCCATCAGGCACCAGGCAGACGCTGCAAGGTTAGTTCTTGTTCCTCCATCCTCTGAACCACCTGCGACCCTCAACAGCTGAAGGAAGAGCAGCTTCCTCCATCAGGCACCAGGCAGACGCTGCAAGGTTAGTTCTTGTTCAGTAACATCCTCTGAACCACCTGCGACCCTCAACAGCTGAAGGAAGAGCAGCTTCCTCCATCAGGCCCATTGCTGAGCTGCTGCTGTCCACCAGGCAGACGCTGCAAGGTTAGTTCTTGTTCAGTAACATCCTCTGAACCACCTGCGACCCTCAACAGCTGAAGGAAGAGCAGCTTCCTCCATCAGGCCCATTGCTGAGCTGCTGTTGTCCACCAGGCAGACGCTGCAAGGTTAGTTCTTGTTCCTCCATCCTCTGAACCACCTGCGACCCTCAACAGCTGAAGGAAGAGCAGCTTCCTCCATCAGGCACCAGGCAGACGCTGCAAGGTTAGTTCTTGTCCAGTAACATCCTCTGAACCACCTGCGACCCTCAACAGCTGAAGGAAGAGCAGCTTCCTCCATCAGGCACCAGGCAGACGCTGCAAGGTTAGTTCTTGTCCAGTAACATCCTCTGAACCACCTGCGACCCTCAACAGCTGAAGGAAGAGCAGCTTCCTCCATCAGGCCCATTGCTGAGCTGCTGCTGTCCACGAGGCAGACGCTGCAAGGTTAGTTCTTGTTCAGTAACATCCTCTGAACCACCTGCGACCCTCAACAGCTGAAGGAAGAGCAGCTTCCTCCATCAGGCCCATTGCTGAGCTGCTGTTGTCCACCAGGCAGACGCTGCAAGGTTAGTTCTTGTTCAGTAACATCCTCTGAACCACCTGCGACCCTCAACAGCTGAAGGAAGAGCAGCTTCCTCCATCAGGCACCAGGCAGACGCTGCAAGGTTAGTTCTTGTTCCTCCATCCTCTGAACCACCTGCGACCCTCAACAGCTGAAGGAAGAGCAGCTTCCTCCATCAGGCACCAGGCAGACGCTGCAAGGTTAGTTCTTGTTCAGTAACATCCTCTGAACCACCTGCGACCCTCAACAGCTGAAGGAAGAGCAGCTTCCTCCATCAGGCCCATTGCTGAGCTGCTGCTGTCCACCAGGCAGACGCTGCAAGGTTAGTTCTTGTTCAGTAACATCCTCTGAACCACCTGCGACCCTCAACAGCTGAAGGAAGAGCAGCTTCCTCCATCAGGCCCATTGCTGAGCTGCTGTTGTCCACCAGGCAGACGCTGCAAGGTTAGTTCTTGTTCCTCCATCCTCTGAACCACCTGCGACCCTCAACAGCTGAAGGAAGAGCAGCTTCCTCCATCAGGCACCAGGCAGACGCTGCAAGGTTAGTTCTTGTCCAGTAACATCCTCTGAACCACCTGCGACCCTCAACAGCTGAAGGAAGAGCAGCTTCCTCCATCAGGCACCAGGCAGACGCTGCAAGGTTAGTTCTTGTCCAGTAACATCCTCTGAACCACCTGCGACCCTCAACAGCTGAAGGAAGAGCAGCTTCCTCCATCAGGCACCAGGCAGACGCTGCAAGGTTAGTTCTTGTCCAGTAACATCCTCTGAACCACCTGCGACCCTCAACAGCTGAAGGAAGAGCAGCTTCCTCCATCAGGCACCAGGCAGACGCTGCAAGGTTAGTTCTTGTCCAGTAACATCCTCTGAACCACCTGCGACCCTCAACAGCTGAAGGAAGAGCAGCTTCCTCCATCAGGCACCAGGCAGACGCTGCAAGGTTAGTTCTTGTTCAGTAACATCCTCTGAACCACCTGCGACCCTCAACAGCTGAAGGAAGAGCAGCTTCCTCCATCAGGCCCATTGCTGAGCTGCTGGTGTGCACCAGGCAGACGCTGCAAGGTTAGTTCTTGTTCAGTAACATCCTCTGAACCACCTGCGACCCTCAACAGCTGAAGGAAGAGCAGCTTCCTCCATCAGGCCCATTGCTGAGCTGCTCCACCAGGCAGACGCTGCAAGGTTAGTTCTTGTCCAGTAACATCCTCTGAACCACCTGCGACCCTCAACAGCTGAAGGAAGGGCAGCTTCCTCCATCAGGCACCAGGTAGACGCTGCAAGGTTAGTTCTTGTTCAGTAACATCCTCTGAACCACCTGCGACCCTCAACAGCTGAAGGAAGAGCAGCTTCCTCCATCAGGCCCATTGCTGAGCTGCTGTTGTCCACCAGGCAGACGCTGCAAGGTTAGTTCTTGTCCAGTAACATCCTCTGAACCACCTGCGACCCTCAACAGCTGAAGGAAGAGCAGCTTCCTCCATCAGGCACCAGGCAGACGCTGCAAGGTTAGTTCTTGTTCAGTAACATCCTCTGAACCACCTGCGACCCTCAACAGCTGAAGGAAGAGCAGCTTCCTCCATCAGGCACCAGGCAGACGCTGCAAGGTTAGTTCTTGTTCAGTAACATCCTCTGAACCACCTGCGACCCTCAACAGCTGAAGGAAGAGCAGCTTCCTCCATCAGGCCCATTGCTGAGCTGCTGGTGTCCACCAGGCAGACGCTGCAAGGTTAGTTCTTGTTCAGTAACATCCTCTGAACCACCTGCGACCCTCAACAGCTGAAGGAAGAGCAGCTTCCTCCATCAGGCCCATTGCTGAGCTGCTGCGGTCCACCAGGCAGACGCTGCAAGGTTAGTTCTTGTCCAGTAACATCCTCTGAACCACCTGCGACCCTCAACAGCTGAAGGAAGAGCAGCTTCCTCCATCAGGCCCATTGCTGAGCTGCTGGTGTCCACCAGGCAGACGCTGCAAGGTTAGTTCTTGTTCAGTAACATCCTCTGAACCACCTGCGACCCTCAACAGCTGAAGGAAGAGCAGCTTCCTCCATCAGGCCCATTGCTGAGCTGCTGCGGTCCACCAGGCAGACGCTGCAAGGTTAGTTCTTGTTCAGTAACATCCTCTGAACCACCTGCGACCCTCAACAGCTGAAGGAAGAGCAGCTTCCTCCATCAGGCACCAGGCAGACGCTGCAAGGTTAGTTCTTGTTCAGTAACATCCTCTGAACCACCTGCGACCCTCAACAGCTGAAGGAAGAGCAGCTTCCTCCATCAGGCACCAGGCAGACGCTGCAAGGTTAGTTCTTGTTCAGTAACATCCTCTGAACCACCTGCGACCCTCAACAGCTGAAGGAAGAGCAGCTTCCTCCATCAGGCCCATTGCTGAGCTGCTGCTGTCCACCAGGCAGACGCTGCTAGGTTAGTTCACACTTCACATCTGTCTATAGTCTAGTATACTACTAGACGTAAGCCAGGCTATGTCATTTTCGCGATCTAGTCAATACCAGCCGACCACTCTAAGTGTATCTCTGGTCAGGAACCACAGAGCAAAAAAATGACATTCGCGGCCCCTGCGCGAAAAAGGTTTCATTTGTCTGTGTCAGGAACCTATTAAAGATTTGCTTGTTCTTGGTTGGATGTAATCGAAAATCTTAGAAGTTACTGGTCCAGTTTTAAATAATTCCTTTTGCATTTTACAAATATTAAAATATCATAATGATCATAAATTACAAATTGGCAGTAGGACAATGACAATGGCTACAATACGCTTCAATTATACTGTGCGTGTATTGCATACACCGATGGCAGAAAGTGCATACGAACTGGAATTTAGAATGCATGAGCCTGTCAGTTCTGCACGTTTTGACGCATATTCTGTTAGGCTCACAATATACTAAACTACATGCTGCATTGCCTTGCAAATACCTACTAACACAGGTATAAATATAAGTTTGTTTCTACACATACCTAATCATTACTTTTTATTGCCTTTTCACAACCGATATACACCAAGCGAGCTTACGGAAAACATAACAATTCAGTTCCATACATCTTGAATTTCATGTTCTTCGCAATAGACACTTTGGTTTTGAAACAATACCTACTTAATTAGGTACAGAACTTTCCACACAACATCTTCCGTATTATTTTCGTAGTTTAATAAGTAAGTTCGTAATCATTGTATTTCGACATATGTAGGTACATCTTTCACACAACAACAATATCCTTCCAATGCGTTCCATGAAACTCGAAGTTTAATCCATCATCTCATAACATTCGCATCACTATTTTTATTCATTGATTTGATCTATTTGCTATCTCAATAAGTAAAGATATCAAACTCCAGTTGGTAGAGATCCATCGGGAATCAAACTTGCCCTACCGCAACGCTGATCCGAGCTACTATCAATAAACACTTGAAGACAAGTTATATGAAGATACAGGATGTTTTCAAAAAATATAATCAAAACAGTTGTTTTATGAAAAATGTTTCATATCGACAGAAATAAAAATTGGTGTAGCATGAAATCGCTCACTCATGAACAGTCCAAAATGTAAGGTTGATTTTTTTCAGGTTGTAGGTAATGTTTTAAAGCAGTAATTGTTACTTTTCTAAATGCAGGCATCATTTATTAAATCATATTACATTTTTTTTGTCGTGTGATGTCGGCTCAGAATAGCATCGCCCCAATTCTACCCGTGGGTGTCCTAAAAAGCGACTAAGGAATAATCATCCAGGGAATGGGCAGCAGCGTTCCCTGTCAATTCAACATCTTGCACTGCGCTCGCCAATCCGCCTGCCAAGCGTGGCGAGTATGGCAATATCCCCCGATAGGGGAAGCTCCATGTCCAGCAGTGGACTGTTATGGCTGTTATGGATATGGTTACATATTTTTTTGACCGGCTTGTCGCTAAAAAATCGAAACCTTAAAAATAGAATTATTCGTTAGATAGCGTAAGAGACTATACAGACATGTTTTCAAGGCCTAGTATACAATTTAAGACAAGATATTGCAGAACAATTTGTTGGATTGTTTACCAAACACTTGTAGTTGACGAACAGCGCCCTCTGTGAAGGGGCGGGGTAAACATGTGATGAAAGGAGCCTGGCTGCCTGATAGATAATAGATCAAGTGGAGACGAGTGCTTGACAAAACAGGAGGAAATTATGACAAAATAGGGGGAAGATAGCTTATAGTTATACAATATGTAGGTACAATATACTTAGTAATACGGGGTGGTACCGAATGACCCACTTTCCCGAAAACGCTTAGCTTAACAAGTAAAACTGAACAAATCTCTCTAAGGAAAAAAGCTCAAAGCTTAAAAAAAGGACGTCCCATAGAAAATTTCGCAAACAGCTGATTTATTTGTATGGGAATCACTATTTCTTGATCTTTGGTCCTAATGGAAAGTTGTTCAGATTGACCTGAGATTAGCGTTTTCGGAAAAGTTGGTCGTTCGGTTCCATCCTGTATTTCTGAGTATACTATACCTACATCTTGTATAACTAAGTGAAAAGGTAAGTGATAACACCCTGTATGACACACATCATTTGAAGACAAAATTGCTAGTTTTGCAAAAAAAAAACTCTCCCGGTCTTATAGCCATCCAATTATATTTTGATGATTTTAAATGGAAATATATATTGATCGTTATTATCAATATAAACACACAAGTTACCCGTAGATACAAGTACGAAGCAACATAATAACTGGTAACACGGTTTAGTTTAGTATGTAATTAGGAGACCACATCAGATTCAACAGCAATTAATAGAATATTGAATTGGTCCAATTCACAGCGTAATTCCAATTAGTCGGTGCTGTTCTGGCGGTCCACGTACTGCTGATTTACCCATTGGCCATCGGACCACATAAGCGATTTCTATGTAAGCGGTTTGCTGTAAAATTGCAGCGATTGCACATCCAGACTCTATTGCAAAATTACCAATATAAATTAATTTTCGCAAATTAGTGCCAAATAGTACCAAATGAACTATTCTAGAGTTATGGGATCTCTTATTTGATGTAAAATTTCGATGCCAGCAGGTGCAGATAGAATTATTTACTTAGATAAACTTTTTTATTGCTAAACAAATGACAAATATACATGAAATCGAGATACAGAAGTAGATTAGCCCAACAAAAACATAAATGTAAAAAAGGAGGCCAATTTCTTATGCCTTATAAAGAGTTAAAATCTAAACTATAGCGAAGTTTATCATACTTATAATTACATACAACCATAATATTATTCAATTGAACTAGGCGGGTTTAAATTACAGCCGCAATTTTTGTTGTTTGTGATGAAATAGCTACTATTCAAAGTAAGTTCTATGGTGTCCTTATGTACGTAAAGTTTCAATCAGATTTGTACATTAGATACATAGATTACAGGGGGTAAAAGTGTCTCGAAGCGGTTCGGGTAAATAGAGCTTGATTCAGCGATTACCGAGCCACTATGTTATTTTATCACTTTTTCCACTCTGTGGCAATGTTCGAAATGGCCTGTTAGCATCCTAAAATAGCAGTTATCTACCGTGCCGACATCTGCATATCGACAAAATTCGATTCCTCGTTTGAACGTGGAGCATTTCATAAAATGGTCGCGGCATAAAATTGAATTTTGATATTCCGAAGTGGCAGTTGAGTATAAATCAGTTTTATTGAGTGTCGGCTTTATAAGCCGTAAAAAGTAATCACTGTCGCTATTAACTTACCGACGTGAACGACGTCGTTATTTCATACTTACGGATAAGATGAAGGAGAGGACTATTAAGAAAATGAAGATGATCTCTTCGACCGATTTCGGCCATGGCGACCTCTTCATCTAGTCGGGGCGTCGCTACTTGACAGGGTCATAAATAAAATACAAAAGTTGTATGCTTAAAGTATTTGTCCAAAATTATAACACTCTTCATTCATCGTTTGCCAAAATATTAAAAGATTTATAAATACGAAAATTTTATAACGGTTATGGTTTTGACTCCAATTATGACGTCATATTTCTATAAATTTAATACAAAATATTGTTTTCGGTCGTCTTAAAAAGTAGCTCATTTGACCTGTCAGTCAAGTAGCGAATTGTAATTTAAGGTAGAGCATTTTCTTTTCGGATTTTTGGTTATTCTTGAATGTAAGCAAACTGTTGAAATTAATAATTCAGAAGTTTTTGAACTTATTAATAGCGCAAATTACGTAAGGTGCTCGGCAAAACCTCTTTATTTAATGTTTAAAGCAAGTAATTTTACTTTGTTCCAAAAGTTCAAGCCAAATTAATAATTAAGTATCCCTGTTCTTCTTTGAAACAATTTTTAATCTAAATAAAATGAAAACGATGTTTAAGAAACTCCGGATGATATTGAAAATTCTTCTAGTTGTCAAATTCATTAACAAAAATTCCGTAATCTTTCCGCAGTTAGATTTCAACAGTAAATAACGCAAATAGATGGAACGTTAGTTGATGTTTTATAAAATCTAGAGATCGTAAAAGACTGCGGGCATTAATCCTTTAAGGGCCATGGAGCTATACGGAAGAGCAGACCCTCAAACGTTACTGCTCTACCCATACATCAAGTTTGAAATCCTAAGGCCAGTTTGCGACGACTATAAATCGGCCGACAATGTAGCAATCAATCGTAGAGGAACTTGTACTCGTGAATCAGGCCTGGCTAGCTGGTGTACTAGCCTTATAGCCTTATGTGGATGACATCGCAACGGGATATCAAATAAAACAAACTTAACAACCTATAAAATCAAGGATTATAATTTGGACACTACTGTAGCGATCAGTCCGTAGAGGGACTTGTATTCGTGAATCTGCGAGGCTGGTTAGCTAGCGGACATGCCTTATGCGGATGACATCGCAACGGTATGTCAAATAAAACAAATTTAACCTTAACCTTAACCTTAACAGCCACAACAAATTTAGCAACCTATAAAATTGAGGTTTGAGATTAGGACACTACTGTAGCGATCAGTCTGTAGTGGTCGTGAATCTGCGGAACTGGCCGCCTTCTGTGGATAACGTCAATCAAACTAGTGTGTTGTTACTGACTATTATTTATTGAGTAGCAGAGCGCCATTTATTTTTAAACCCAACTAGACGTCCACACAGTAGTTTCGGCTGCTGTCACTCATTTTCCTAAGCAAAAACGATGCGTAGCATTTTTTAGTTCTTCCGAGTAAAAGGTAGCGTGCATTACCTACTCAAGGATAGGTGGTGTAAATAACAATCAAGAAGAAGCTCTGAATCATCAATCACATGAAAACAAATCTTTTCTCATCTGTAAATAAAGGCACTTTTTTTTATTCCATACAAATGTCTACCAGGTTGATTCTACATCTAAAGCACTTTGCCATCAATTCACCATGTTAGTACCTACTTCAAAAGAACAAAACATGTATATTCAGTTGTTCCCGACAGAAGGTGGTTGATTACGTTTGCGTACGACATACAGCCACAATTACGAGTGCTGAGCCGTGAATTTACATAGGAAGTGTGACTTCAAAGGGACCCGACCGACGTCGTTATCCTCACAAACATATATTATGTCACCGAACAAACACGGAACTGTACAAATGAAAAATATGATTCTGTTTGAAATATTACATAGTTGTTTTTCTTGTTTATTACACGAAGTTACTTGGTGTACCTCATGAAAATGAAGAAGTGTGTAGAACCAACGATATACCTAAAGAACGGTGTCAGAGTTTTACACGGTTTACTAGAAGAGTAGAAGGCTTATAACGTTCTCGTATAACGATGAAAAATAAATAACAGACATCAACCGAGAATCTTAAAGCACTCGCGATTGCTTTTACTTATCGCGATAGACCCGGTTTTATACTTAAAATGTGACAATACTTCATTCGTACTTACGTAAAATTGTTACAGTCAAATTGTTTTATACTTATGTAAAAGAAATCCTTATCAATTTTATGATATCAGTAAGTAGGTAAATGCATAAATAATACATCTAATGCTAAGTTACGACCTACATTAATCCATTCTATAACATTTCAATTATCTTATTTATTGGTTCGACAGTAAAGTTAGATTTATGGCAAGTTAAAGGTTTTAGTCCGATTTATTGAATTTATGAGTCCAAGACCCATAAACCATTCTATGTTAATGATTTTCGAGTTAATTGATAATACAGGGTGTAACGGAAAAAATGCAAACGTCTTAAAATATGGTTTGTTTAACATAAAGATAAGAAATTGGTTTCTTTCGCAATGAGTACTGAAAAAATATACAGGGTGTAAGGGACAGCCCTCCGAATACTGAAAGGGTGCATACACACCATGAAACTGAACAACTTCCCATAGAAATAAATTTCAGGAAACGTAAAAAAATTTTTGACTTCCTTTAGTAAATTCCCGGCGGCTCCAGTTGCAGAACTGGCGTTGACGGGCGCCGGCCAAGCACTGGAACCAGGGGTGCTAAGAATCCCCGGGCGGCGCTCCTCCGTCAAACGACCAAAGCAAACGCACCCACGGACAACCGACGTAGATTATCACTGGTGACATACAACACGCGCACTTTAAGGACCGACGAGAAGCTCGCCGAGCTGGAAGAAGAGATAGGCAGGCTGAACTGGGATATCATAGGGTTATCTGAAGTCCGAAGAGAGGGGGAGGACACGATAACCCTCAAATCCGGTCACCTGTTCTATTACCGGGAGGGCGATCAACAGTCCCAAGGTGGTGTCGGGTTTATCGTGCACAAGTCCCTCGTCAACAATATCATCTCTGTTACAAGCATATCAAGCAGGGTGGCGTACCTGATACTCAGAATATCTAAAAGATATTCGCTGAAGGTCATACAGGTTTACGCACCGACCTCGAAACACCCTGACGATGAAGTAGAAGTTTTGTATGAGGACATCTCAAAAGCCATACATGCTTCAAAGTCGCACTAAAGTGTTGTAATGGGGGACTTCAATGCAAAGTTGGGCGAGAGAAGCGGTGATGAGTTGGGGGTGGGTCCATTTGGATATGGGGATCGGAATCCGAGGGGCCAGATGCTGGCCGAGTTCCTGGAGAAGGAGGAACTCTACATGATGAACTCGTTCTTCAGAAAGCCGCCTCATAGGAAATGGACCTGGTTGAGCCCCGACGGTTCTACCAGAAATGAGATAGACTTCATTATGGCCACAAAGAGACAAATTTTCAATGATGTCTCGGTGATCAACAGGGTTAAAACCGGAAGCGATCACCGAATGGTCAGAGGCACATTGAACATAAACGTCAAACTAGAACGGTCTCGCCTAGTGAAGTCTACGCTCCGACCATCTGCGACCCATATTCAAAACCCGGAAAGCTTCCAACTGGAACTTACAAATCGCTTTGCTTGCCTGCGGAGCGATATTCGAAACTTTAATACTAAAAATATTAAAGATACGATTGAGCGAAACAAGGGCATCAAAGTTTTCGCCAGGGACCAGTCTTTTGGGCAGAGCCAGCTGACAAAGCTGAAGACGGAGGACGGCAGGGTAGCATCCACGAGGCCAGAGGTACTGAGGGAGATCGAACGGTTCTATGGACAGCTGTACACTTCAGTTGCAAAACCTGTTAATAGCTTAACAGACCCTAGAGCAAAACTTACCCGACACTATACCGAAGATATCCCGGACATCAGCTTGTATGAGATTAGGATGGCCCTTAAACAGCTCAAAAACAACAAGGCGCCGGGCGAAGACGGAATCACATCAGAGCTACTGAAAGCGGGTGGAACACCAGTACTTAAAGTCCTTCAGAAGCTCTTTAATTCTGTCTTGTTCGAAGGTGTGACGCCAGAAGCATGGAACAGAAGCGTGGTGGTGCTTTTCTTTAAGAAGGGTGATAAGACTCTCCTTAAGAATTATAGGCCCATCTCGCTTCTGAGTCATGTTTACAAGCTGTTTTCGAGGGTAATTACAAATCGTCTGGCTCGCAGGTTTGATGACTTCCAGCCTCCCGAATAAGCCGGCTTCCGAAAAGGGTACAGTACCATTGATCACATTTTCACGCTGCGGCAGATTGTACAGAAGACCGAGGAGTACAATTTGCCACTATGCTTAGCGTTTGTGGACTATGAGAAGGCCTTTGATTCTATCGAGACGTGGGCAGTACTGCAGGCTCTACAGCGGTGCCACATTGACTACAGGTATATCGAAGTGTTGAAGTGTTTATATAGAAACGCCACAATGTCAGTTCGAACACAAGATCAGACCACGGCGGCTATTCCATTGCAGAGAGGTGTAAGACAAGGAGATGTACTATCTCCGAAGCTCTTCACCAATGCGATGGAAGATGCCTTCAAGCTCCTGGAATGGGAAGAACTTGGCATCAATATCAATGGCGAATACATCACTCACCTTCGGTTTGCTGACGATATCGTGGTCATGGCAGAGTCATTCGAAGACCTCAGCAAAATGCTACAGGACCTCAATCGGGTTTCCCAACAAGTGGGACTCAAGATGAATATGGACAAGACGAAAGTCATGGCCAACTCACATGTAGCGCCCACCCCAATATCAGTAGGGAACTCGATTCTCGAAGTGGTGGACAAATACGTCTATCTAGGACAAACAGTCCAACTAGGAAGATCTAACTTTGAGAAGGAGGTCACTCGGCGAATCCAGCTCGGCTGGGCAGCTTTCGGAAGTTACGCAGCGTCTTCACGTCCAAAATTCCTCAGTGTCTCAAGACGAAAGTGTTCGAACAGTGTGTCATGCCAGTGATGACCTACGGTGCCGAGACGTGGTCTCTAACTGTCGGCCTCCTTAATAGACTAGGAGTCACTCAGCGAGCTATGGAGAGAGCTATGCTCGGTGTTTCCCTACGTGATCGAATCAGAAACGAGGAGATCCGTAGACGAACCAAGGTAACCGACATAGCTAAGAGAGTCAGTAAGCTGAAGTGGCAATGGGCAGGCCACATTGCTCGAAGGACTGATAATCGGTGGAGCAGGAGAGTTCTCGAGTGGAGACCACGTACCGGCAGACGCAGCGTAGGACGGCCCCCCGCGAGATGGACAGACGATCTGGTCAAGTCCGCGGGGAAATGCTGGATGCAGGCCGCTTCTAATCGGACAAGGTGGAAATATTTAGGGGAGGCCTATGTTCAGCAGTGGACGTCCTATGGCTGATATGATGATAGTAAATTGAATCAGTTGATATTGTTTTGTTTTGTATGGGAAGTCTAAAATTTTTTTTCGTTTCCTGAAATTTATTTTTATGGCAAGTTGTTAAATTTTATGGTCTGAATGCCCCCTTTTAGTATTCGGAGGGCTGTCCCTTACACTCCGTATAGGCTTTTCCTCATAATAATGCTTATCCACTTTGTCTCTTACTACATAAGTACTAACATATATTGTGCGGTGGAGGGCAGGAATGGATAATAATTTTCATACCTATAAAAAATCCTTTAAAAGCTATAAGAGCTCTCCCAACCCCCTCAGAAGGAAATAGGGTCCTAGCTAGACTTCGAGGGCCCTTCGTGTCATTGTCCTTTGAGCGGGAAACCTTTTGTACCATATTTAAAAACGTTTTCGCATGCGCCAGACTATCATGGGTGGTCTTACCACTTGTTTATATCTCACGTTATACCACTGATGGTATCTTCTGATAAAAGGTGTATTTGTTAACCCACCGGCTTAAAACATCACCCCATTTCTACACGTGAAAGACGACTAGGGAAAAATCCAGGTAATGGATAGCAGCATTCTCTGTGAACATCTACAAAATCGTGCACTGCGCTGTGCAATCCGCCTCCCAAGCGTCGTGAGTAGGTATGGCAATAACCTCAATTAGGGGAAGCTTGTGCCCAGCTGTGGACTGTTGTAGTTGTGGCTGTAGTAACAGTACATTCGTTTACGGATACGTGTAGTTACAGTACCTGCATCATGATATTAGACCGCTTGATGCAGAGCGGTGCGTGGAATATCTTAATATCTACTGATTCTCTGTCTCTTTTTAATTATGGCTTTTGCCAATAATCAATTCAGCCAGTGTCATGTAAAATTAGCTAATCACGTTATATGCAGAAAAGAGAAGTCTACTGATTCAAAAATAAGCCTCGAACAGACACACGAATGGCGGACCACACACGCGCGAACCCTCATTATGACACTGAAACAATTTACCAGCGCGCCTTATGGAGACACGTTCCGGTTTACGTATTGTTTAGGTATAATAAAAATACAGGGTGTAAAACAGCTGAAAGTACTTCAAAGGGTGTGTCAGTTTATAGGCAAAACTGATACATCTTCCACAGGGATAATATATTGATATAAAAAGTTATAGTTGAGACAGCCACTCGTTGCATTCGCCGCCGTATGGCAATGTAGGTATAGGGGTAGACGCAAGTGAGAAAGGAAGCGCCATACAACTAAAGTTGGTGCGTTTCCGTTATGGTATTTTAAAGAAATACGTATTATTTACTTGACATGACACAGACACAATAAACGATTAGTTATTGTAGAAACATGAGCTGGCTAAATACCTACACTTAAGGTATCTTCGCGAGAGTTGAACACTAGTAAGTACTTATAATAATTTTCGGGATATTGTTAGGTATTTATAATTATTTCTTGTGAAGATCCACGTCTTCTTTGATGCTTCTACAAATTATTCAAATTCCTACATGGATTTAGTTACATTACATTGTTAAAATTTACCACCAACGCTTAAATAACATCAAACGTCCCAATTAATTAAAGCGAATGAATGAAGAGCGGTATTGTTTCGATGAAATAACGAACCTGTTAAAAACATGCCAAGTCGAGCGCGCCGTTCCAATTAGCAACTACAAATGGATATTGATCGAACGATGTCAGCGTGTTTTTACAGGTGCAAATGAAAAAGGATTTCAGAGGGTTTCTTGTAGGGTAAATTTAAGTGCAACGGGCGTTGGGTTAGATCATAGGTATTATTAGAAATTCTGTATCGTTGTAGCGACTGGTTTTCAGTCTATTGCCTAAAATGATGAACGACTCTGTGTCCCACACGAAGAGAGAGAGAGAGAGATGGAGCTTCGAATTAAAGCTGGGGAGTATGGCGCTTTTATTCTATCTTATGAGAATGCCAGTGCCTTTTAGGCTTGATGTCTGTGGATATTTTGGAATGGGGAGGAAAATTCAAAGCTTATTGCAGATGGTAACAGGCGCAATTTTGCTTACACAACACCAATAAGAAGTTGTTAAGCTTTGACACATTTTTGACATTAAAAAGGGCACAGTCGAGAGTGGCGCCGTTATTTCTCCAGTTTACAAGCTTATTATCCGCCTTATAGCCTTGGTTGCCGTGTGATGCCGGCCTAGAATAGCATCACCCCAATTCTAACCGTGGGTGTCGTAAAAAGCGACTAAGGGATAATTATCCAGGGAATGGGCAGCAGCGTTCCCTGTGAATTAAACAACTTGCACTGCGCTCGCCAATCCGCCTGCCAAGCGTGGTGAGTATGGCAATACCCCTCCAATACGGGGGAGGCCCATGTCCAGCAGTGGACTGTTGTGGCTGTTAAGGTTAAGCCTTGGTTACGTTATTAATTTTAATCTATGCTTTGATTTGATTTGACTTTCCAACATGTTATGTATCTACTTAGTTTTTAAGGCTGTTTCAGCCTCAAATAAAAACATTCAGCCGCGCCAACAGATAGTCGTATCACTTGCTGAGTCAGCTTCTTTTCCGGAAACAACTGCACTTCCAAGACACCACTTGCCCCAGCTATTTGCATAACTAATTACAGCACTTGCGCCACTCCATTCAAACTGAGGTCTGACTTGGGGGTAGTTGGCAAGTCGGTAAAAGTTGCCGTCGGCGCTCGTTATGTATTTACATGGAAGCAACGACCACTCAGCCGTCTAGTAGCGCCACACTAAAGGAATACTGTCTGGCAAGAAGACATCAGAGACATAGATCTGATTTAAGACCATGCGCCAACAACCACACAGTAAAGGCGAATACTTGTCGAATCTGATCAAAAGCACTGATGTAAACTTGTGCGTATTGGTCAGTCACTGATTTATGGATTTATGAGATGAGGCGACAGCGGCTCTAGCCAACCAGCATACAGTACCACTGCACCCGTACTGCGTACATCCACAGCTTGTTGGCTTAATTCTTCTAAACTGTTTGCTTGGAGTTTGCACATTAAGGTTAAAATAAAGACCGGGCGTAGTAGTGCGCCGTCTTCATCGTGACAGAGTCGTTCATAGTATTGAAGGCGCGCCCGGTCTTTCTGGCATCCCCATACAAACCAGTTATTTTACGACGCAGCACGTCGCGTCAAGCTCAATCTTTAAGGACACCTTTAGGCTGCATTGGTGGGCTGTCTAGTAGATTGCATGGTCGTTGCATAGAAGCACTGAAAGTTTGAGTGATGTAGAGCAACGGGCGGCCGCGTAATGGCAGGAGCGAGCGGTGTGATGGAGCGATTCAACACTGAAAGCACTAGGAATATCAGGAAGAGGGAGGATCTTGTATTGGAGTTTACACATTGGGCTGTCTAGAAGGTGGCATGGTCGTTGCATAGAAGCACTGAAAGTTTGAGTGATGTCGAGCAACGGGCGGCCGCGTAATGGCAGGAGCGGGCGATGTGATGGAGTGATTCAAGACTGAAAGCACTAGGATATCAGGAAGAGGGAGGATCTTGTATTTCCTGCGTACCGCAGCTTGTTGGCTGAACTGTTAGCTTGGAGTTTGCACATTAGTCTGCATTGATGGGCTGTCTAGTAGATGGCATGGTCGTTGCATAGAAGCACTGAAAGTTTGAGTGATGTAGACCGCGTAATGGCAGGGGCGGGCGGTGTGATGGAGCGATTCAGACTGAAAGCACTAGGAATATCAGGAAGAGGGCGGATCTTGTATTTCCTGCGTACCTCAGCTTATTGGCTGAACTGTTACCTTGGAGTTTACACATTGGGCTGTCTAGTAGATTGCATGGTCGTTGCATAGAAGCACTGAAAGTTTGAGTGATGTAGACCGCGTAATGGCAGGAGCGGGCGGTGCGATGGAGCGATTCAGACTGAAAGCACTAGGATATCAGGAATAGGGAGGATCTTGTATTGGAGTTTACACATTGGGCTGTCTAGAAGGTGGCATGGTCGTTGCATAGAAGCACTGAAAGTTTGAGTGATGTCGAGCAACGGGCGGCCGCGTAATGGCAGGAGCGGGCGATGTGATGGAGTGATTCAAGACTGAAAGCACTAGGATATCAGGAAGAGGGAGGATCTTGTATTGGAGTTTACACATTGGGCTGTCTAGTTGGTTGTATGGTCGTTGCAAAGAAGCACTGAAAGTTTGAGTGATGTAGACCGCGTAATGGCAGGAGCGGGCGATGTGATGGAGCGATTCAGACTGAAAGCACTAGGTATATCAGGAAGAGGGAGGATCTTGTATTTCCTGCGTACCTCAGCTTGTTGGCTGAACTGTTAGCTTGGAGTTTGCACATTAGTCTGCATTGATGGGCTGTCTAGTAGATGGCATGGTCGTTGCATAGAAGCACTGAAAGTTTGAGTGATGTAGACCGCGTAATGGCAGGGGCGGGCGGTGTGATGGAGCGATTCAGACTGAAAGCACTAGGTATATCAGGAAGAGGGAGGATCTTGTATTTCCTGCGTACCTCAGCTTGTTGGCAGAACTGTTACCTTGGAGTTTGCACATTAGGCTGCATTGGCAGGCTGTCTAGTAGATTGCATGGTCGTTGCATAGAAGCACTGAAAGTTTGAGTGACGTAGAGCACCGGGCGGCCGCGTAATGGCAGGAGCGGGCGGTGTGATGGAGCGATTCAGACTGAAAGCACTAGGAATATCAGGAATAGGGAGGATCTTGTATTTCCTGCGTACAGCTTGTTGGCTGAACTATTACCTTGGAGCTTCCACATAAGGCTGCATTGGTGGGCTGTCTAGTAGGTGGCATGGTCGTTGCATAGAAGCACTAAAAGTTTGAGTGATGTCGAGCAACGGGCGGCCGCGTAATGGCAGGAGCGGGCGATGTGATGGAGCGATTCAGACTGAAAGCACTAGGAATATCAGGAAAAGGGAGGATCTTGTATTGGAGTTTACACATTGGGCTATCTAGTAGGTGGCATGGTCGTTGCATAGAAGCACTGAAAGTTTGAGTGATGTCGAGCAACGGGCGGCCGCGTAATGGCAGGAGCGGGCGATGTGATGGAGCGATTCAGACTGAAAGCACTAGGAATATCAGGAATAGGGAGAATCTTGTATTCGAGTTTACACATTGGGCTGTCTAGTAGGTGGCAAGGTCATTGCATAGAAGCACTGAAAGTTTGAGTGATGTCGAGCAACGGGCGGCCGCGTAATGGCAGGAGCGGGCGTGATGGAGCGATTCAAGATTGAAAGCACTAGGAATATCAGGAAGAGGGAGGATCTTGTATTGGAGTTTACACATTGTGCTGTCTAGTAGATTGCATGGTCGTTGCATAGAAGCACTGAAAGTTTGAGTGATGTAGAGCAACGGGCGGCCGCGTAATGGCAGGAGCGGGCGTGATGGAGCGATTCAAGATTGAAAGCACTAGGAATATCAGGAAGAGGGAGGATCTTGTATTTCCTGCATACCTCAGCTTGTTGGCTGAACTGTTAGCTTGGAGCTTACTCGTAAGGCTGCATTGGCGGACTGTCTAGTAGGTTGTATGGTCGTTGCATAGAAGCACTGAAAGTTTGAGTGATGTAGACCGCGTAATGGCAGGAGCGGGCGGCGGTGTGATGGAGCGATTCAGACTAAAAGCACTAGGAATATCAGGAAGAGGAAGGGAGGATCTTGTATTTCACGTGTATGTAAAAAAAAATCTGCGTATATTTAAGGGTTAAACATTTTCATATTTCGATCTATGTTCCTTGACTACAGTTGTTCAGTTTCATGGACTGGTTCGCCCCTTAAAATAATTGCAGTTTTTTTTACACCATATATGTTTAAGCTTGGATTTAATCCTTAACACATACGTTGGAAAATATTTAAGAACTATCAGAATGTAATAAAACATTTACGCTTGCTCAGTAAAAACATTTTTAAAGCTTTAAAGAAACTAAAATAAAATATTTTTACTCGTCAGAACCTCTGGCGCAAACGAGCGATAAAAACATTAAAAAGCGTTTGTAAAACTTAATTTTACCTTCCAGCGTCAAAAATAAAAAGTAACTGTCTGAAAAGTTAGCATTATTTTTAATCACTTTCTAAACAGTTTAAATATTCTACTTCGTGGCGCGGACTCAATCTCAAATTAGGTAACTTTCTCTCTTTTAAATTGACCTTAAAACTTTATTTGCATATCTCATTATTTTTTCAACAGAATTCAAAGTAAGAACCTGCGTTTTACAGCTAACTGTATAACGTATTTTATGTCTCATTTTACATCTTTGTTTCTTTAAACATGAATTAAGGATACATTTTGTTTTGAATTGATAGACTTATTATCTGTGCAATGCATACCAATCTCTTACAGGCTTATCTCTGTTTAGCTTAAAAATATTCTCAATTTTCTCTCCATTTCTGCATGAGGCAGACCCCATTTGTATAAGGGCTGAGTATAACGAAGGGCGAAGGGTGTCTGGAGGTCTCCAGACTAAGGACGACTCGGCCCTAGACCTTAACCTATAGCTTAGACAGTCCATACAAATCCCACTTCAAGTTAAAGTCAACTGAGACGTGCCTACAATGCGAAATGAATAAATTATAAGTTTCATAGTTTGTTAAGCAAAACTTTGTAAAGATGTTTCTATAGTGGATTTAAGCAGTCATGACTATAGACTCTACTCGAAATACTCGTGGACCATAGATTCATATAGATTATAGAATCACGATTATACTTCACGGGCATTAGGGTGTCCCAAAATTTTCGAAATTTTTATTTTTTTAACGCATACCCGCCAGATTTTTTCGTTTAGCTATAAAAAGCTCAGAAATAAAATTTAAGTTCATTTGGATCACGGGAACCCGTGCCGACTTGAATTTGAAGTTCTCCATACAAAATGCGCGGCAGCTACTATGGCGGCGGCGCCCGTATGCGGTATTTGTATTCCTTCTTCAATTACAAGCTATTTAACACGTAATGTGTTATGTTTTCGGGCAGTAAATCTAATAAAGACACGGTAAAATAAAGATAATAATAGGAAACTAAGTATAAATTACTAAATAACAAGTGCAAACCCGCATGATCTCGTAGTTCCATCACTTAGTTTAACTAAGTGACTGTTAATTGTAAGATAATGCGCTAATCTTGTTTTAAGCAAGTAAATTTTTTTGGAAAAGGCCAGAATATCAACCAGATACATCTTGACCATTTCCAGTCTCTCTCAATTCATTTAGGGCTCATTGGTTTACTGTGAATGCGGCTGTCTAGCTTAATAACGTGGAACAATCATTGAAGTTCTTAGATTGTCAGTTATTTATCGATTTAAGTTTTGTGAGTCTGGTCAAGAGCTGCACAAGGTTGTCCCACTAGGTCCTTCTTCCTTTCGGGAGCTCAAATGCATCATAAATAACACACACACCTAGTTGCTATTATAAAAATATGGGTAAGCAAGCGCCTCTAGTCCTAATTTATAATGCGCACTGATAAAGAGTGGAAAATACCTGCCCTATGTTTCCAAATAATCTTTTTCAATGTAAAAATCTCTAAGCTTCCTTAAGATGAGCATGCTACATCATTGACTCTGACTTTACCACCTAGACGAGAAACATGTACTAATCCACCCGTTGAATACTGTAGGTTAGTTCCATACTGCCGTTCCACAATCCTACTACATGATTTACTGCTTGTTAGTTAATAATGAATACGTATTTTTCTGCTAAAATGTATTTCACTGTGTCTTTATTATGTTCACTACCTAAAAACATAACACAATACGTGTTAAATAGCTTGTAATTGAAGAAGAATTACAAATACCGCATACGGGCGCCGCCGCCATAGTAGCTGCCGCGCATTTTGTATGGAGAACTTCAAATTGAAGTCGGCACGGGTTCCCGTGATCCAAATGAACTTAAATTTTATTTCTGAGCTTTTTATAGGTAAACGAAAAAATCTGGGGGGTATGCGTTAAAAAAATAAAAATTTCGAAAATTTTGGGACACCCTAACGGGCATGTTTTATGTATCGTTCGAAACCTAAATAATATATCAACAGGCATACCGGTGACAGTCTTTGAAGTTATTCAGGTACTCTTTCAATTCGTGCAATTTTGCGTGCGTTTGAATCCGGGAGCGCGATATAAATATTCCACCAAAAACTTAAATGTGAAAATTGGTAGCCAAATTCAAGGTTAAAGTAAAAGAAGTGTAATAAAATATTAAGTAAGTAGGTGCCAAGTTCTATTGACAGCCCCGAAATTTATTTATCCATAAAATCGTTTAACATGGTAGGTATAGTAAAATGAAACAAACAATTAAAATCCAGAGCTTCTCCAATGCTTGACTTGGCTAGTTCTTTGTTTGAACTTGGCCGGCCACGTGTCTAGATGTCAGACCGGGAACCGCTATACGTGTAATTTTAAATTGTATGAATATGACATCGAAAGTTGTCAAATTCATACAAATCTCACCGACAGCTTGGTAAAAGTTATAGGAATAGTTAGCGAGCATCGTCGCATCTATGTAGAGTAGAGTGGCATTCACCAAAGAGCCGAGCCGCGACGCAGTAAGCCCGAGCTGAATGGTGCGGATTATAGCCCAATGCTGAAATATTGAGCTAAATGTCTCTCCTATCGCCAGGTATTAGAGATGAGTTATTAGGTAAAAGTTATAGGAATAGTTAGTGAGCATCGTCGCATCTATGTAGAGTGTAGGGTAGAGTAGAGTGGCATTTACCGAAGAGCCGAGCCGCGACGCAGTAAGCCCGAGCTGAATGGTGCGGATTATAGCCCAATGCTGAAATATTGAGCTAAATATCTCTCCTATCGCCAGGTATTAGAGACTAAATTAATGTACCCTTCGATCGAAAGTTTGGAAACTATTTACCTATTTGTCGTTAGATCTTTAGGTACTTAAATTTTATGCCCATGCAAATGCAAATAATTTGAATAACATTAAATAAATATGCTAAGGCTCTATCCACACAGTAAATTCCATTCGCGTAGCTTGATTTGTTTCTCGCGCGATATTTTATTTGTATGAAAAAACAAGCGATATTTTTTCGTCAGTGCAAAAACTTACATAAAATTTGTGTGTTACAAAAGCAAGAAAAAATTCGCGCGAAATAAAATCGCTGAGCGGATTAAGCCTAAAACTATTGGAAACAAAAATATGTGATCATTTTGTACCATCTACATCGATTGAGATGTTATTGAACCGCGGCAGAGGAGATTTTAGACCTTACCACTGGTAAATATTTGTGTGTAACTAGCGCAGAAATTCCTTCTTATTGTTCCGTTCCCTAACAAAAAGAACCGACATTTACAAAATGTTCTTAGAATATTGTAGCGTGACGAAAAATCTCTTTTTATTTTTCGTAGGAGGAAATGTAATGGCTGTTGTAGGCTGCTGTAGGCTTCCATTTCACCTTGAGTTTCCCACGTTATTCTAAAGGCGCTCGTATTGTCCCGCGCCTGAAAGGCTCCTTGACGGGTCCTCTCGTCAACTTGAAGGGAGGGAGTCATCCGGGGTTCTCTCTACTGAATTTTCTTGTAAAAATGGTTCAGGATTTTACAATGATTATTATAAAACAGCAAACGTTAATAGAACGGATACGTTTGAACGAATTTTGATTTCAGAGTAACTACTGTGTTAGTGCAAAAGGTAAGAGGTGTAAGTTTAATTGCTGATGTGTTTCAGCGAGACGTGTTTCTAGTTAGAGCTTGCGTTCAGCGTGACGAAAAACATCTTTTAATTTTGTGTAGGAGAAAAATGGCTTCCATCTCACCTTGAGTTTCCCACGGGGAGTTATTCTAAAGGCGCTCGTATTGTCCCGCGCCTGAAAGACCCCTTGACGGGTCCTCTCGTCAACTTGAAGGGGCGGACGGCATCCGTGACTTTCCCCGTTTATTAATTTAAAAAATGTTTGGGATCTCGCGACGATAAATTTATTACTATACTGAATGTGGATGGCTACATGTTACAAACTTAGTAGGTAACGATTGAGTTTCCTTGTTTTGTACATACATGTGAGGACGAAAGCTGTGCTGCTGCCCGTCAACATTGCTTTGGTCTTCCACCGTTTCAAACTTAAGTCTTTACTACGGAAATAGGTAATGCCCATGAACCCACATGGTATTTTTTGTCTACCCATCTTAAGGTATTTTTAATCTACCCTAGGGTGCGTCCACAAGGTTAAGACCTTGAATTTTAGATGGTGCTATTCCAAAAGCGACAACACATAATATAGTAGGGTTGCCAGTACCCTTTGCCGTGTGAAAAGCTCCTTGCATCAAAGAGAAGTGTGAAGAGACCCCTTATCGCTCTCTGTTTAATATTAATAGCTTTTACTTGCTATGTTTTCTACTTGAGAGTTTTCTTTACCTGTGAGTTCTTAAAGGCAAAGGCGGGAAAAAGGTTTGCAAACACTTCGTGTACTTTTTTTATAGGTAGGTAGGTATAAGTTCTAAGTAGGTTAGGAAGGTATACAATTTAAGTAAGACTTTATGCTGAGCAGCTGCTCAACAAAATAATAATCTAACTTTGTTTGAAATTAAAAAAAAGAAAGCTTTTCGTCGGAGATTTCTGTACTAGAACTAAATGTACCAATTATTTTATAAGGGCTCTTCCACAGTGCCCGTAAATAAGAAACGACACTGTGCACAAAGTTAATTTACATACTTTATGTGAACAGAACGGATACTTGAGCTTGGCGATGTTTGTGCCGAGTACCTATTCGCTTTCGCTGGCCTGAAAGGAAGGGTTCTACTCTCGGTGCATAGAGGACCTTTATAGAGCGTGTTGGGTCTCATTCAAATATGTAGATTCCTTTTTTTTCAATCTTTATTGATACAAAATTAGATAGGCCTTGTAAGTTGTAGCGACAGTCGGTGTGACAAATCATAAAAACACAAATTAAAATGTTGAAGTTGCGATTTTTTGGTGATTGTTAACGATAAGCGTTTAAATGGAAGTTAAATTAGACAAGAATTAGATACGATTTAATAAGATTTACTGAGCTATGTAATGATCGTATCTAATTAGATTCCCAAAAGTTCAAGATTCAGTCTAATTTAGCTTTACTGAGCTATGTAATGTAACTTCCATAAACGCATATCGTTAACAATCACCAAAAAATCGCAACTTCAACATTTTAATTTGTGTTTTATGATTTCTTACACCGACTGTCGTTACAAGGCTTATCTAATTTTCTTGGTGTATTTTGCGACCCTAGCCTAAATGATCAAAAAATGGGTCTTCATTCATGGGCACAGGTCGTGTTTATCGGTCAGCGATAGTAAGGTCGGCATCCAAACTCCATCTCGTGCGAGGAATGTTGATCCTCCCTGCATGCCTGTGTGATAGCGCCTCACACCCGCAGCCAGCAGCGTAGGTGTTAAAACAAAGACAAGTTAATCTTAGACCAAGTATCCAGTCAAACTGAAACTCAAAAAAATTAATTCAACTTAGGATTAATTAGTCATTTCATTACACAGAATTGGATATACTTTTTAATAACTTTTTGCGTTCCTAGTATAGACGCGGCTCGTGCGGGATAAAAGAGTAAAAATAAAAGTACTGCTTCGGGGCTGTTAAGGCTGACAAAAAGTAAATAAAATTAAATTCAGTCAACATTTATAAACAAATTGTTGAATGCGTATAATTTGTCGGACACCTTGAAAAGGAAACCCCTCCAAAAACCAGTCCGGAATAAAATAAAGCTAGGGTTATTGAAATTATAAGAACATTTCGTTATGTAACCCGATGGATACTTACTTTGCAAAATAGAGTTCTAGAAATCGAGGAAAAGTCGGTATTAGTGTTGCACCCAAGATACTAGAAAGTAGGTTTTCTTTCCTGTCTTACCGACATTATCGTTAATAACAAACTCTGTTATGAATCAGAAATTGTATCATTACCTACGTACATTTGAATAATATGTATCATTGCTGACGAGGTAGCCAGTCATGTAAATCTCACATACCACATTCCACAGTAATAAAATAATTACAGCGTAAACGTGAGAGACATAGATTAGAAAAGAAAACTAGATTTTCTTGAGAATAAGTACTATGTTTATCCAAGTAAGTGTCCGTTTTCTAGGCGATTCAATGGGTAATATGAGATAATACATCATACTAAGTTCCCATGCACGACAAATACACACAGCACGACATACTTATATTAGACAAAATGGTTGTATGCGATTCTCATAGGAGTTTCTTGGGCGTTTTTAAAAGGACATTCTAGAGGTACAATATTTCGGTTTAATTCGTAGTGGACTTACAATTACGGCGCTGCCGCTACGCGATATTCTACGTGACCTTTTGATTTCTAGTCTGTGGTACACCCGCACGTCATGACAGTACACCCGCAGGTGTTGCCAGCCAAATACCGGCGGTATATGGTGTTTGCCCGCCAACTCTGTTTACGTGCGGGTGTACAGAACTTAATTTGTGCCTAGGAATTTGGGTTTCGTATTCAAATCTGTTACCATGAAGTTGTTTGTTCAGGTCTGGTAACAGCTTGGTTGTTACTTTGTTAATTGGCTTTGCGTTTACTGTTGCTAATTCAAGACAATGGATTTGGTTCTACGATCCGCAGTCTAGCTCATAAATCAGCCCTGTCACTATTAGATTATCAGAATCAACTAAAATTTAATTTGTGTTGTAACCAAATGATTAATTTATATTTTGCAACCATATTTTCGTAACTTTCTAAAAAAAACAGCGTACTAAAACGGACTTTCTTTTGCCCACAGACCACCTTACAGCGCTGTCGCATCAATCACAAAACAAGACAGGCGTCCTGTTCGTACAGGTGTACAAGGGTCACGCGTCGCGAGCCAACAGCTTCCTAGCAGCTCTATACGAGGACATCAGAACCATGCTGCGGCCACCAGCGCGTGACGTCATGGAGGAAGACCTGGGCTCTCCAGCGCCGCGGGACCTGGTCGTCAGCGCAAGGAGGTGAGGGTTATTATGAGCCAACAGCTTCTTAGCTGCTCTATACGAGGATATAAAGACCATGTTGCGGCTACAGCGCGCGAAGCCATGGAGGAAGACCTGGGCTCGCCAGCGCCGCGGGATCTGGTCGTCAGCGCAAGGAGGTGAGGATAATTATGAGCCAAATTCTTAAAATAAGAAAGAGAAAAAAAAAATCTTTTTAATAGTTCTATTCCAAGTTTCAGGTTCAGGCATGACGCCTGCAAAGTTTTGGGTAGACTGCTCTCTCACTGTCCAATTAGGTACCCCCGTATAATTATTGAAATGTAATATTTGTTTTTTATAGCTAGGCCTAGGCCTAGGACAACTTTTTAAAATTTCCTTTTTGTGTACAGGTTCTTCCGCGACATCTTCCCAGTGGCTTACCACAACCTAGTCAGACTGGAAGGCAAGCAGTTCACGCCTGAGTACGAAGCGTGTCTCAAGGACGCGTATGACGCCGTCCAGCCTTTTGGCGAAGTACCTCAGCAGGTAAGATCGATTTGTCTATAGATTATTTCGCAACATCTTCTCGATGTTCTACCATAACCTTGTCAGGCTGGAAGGCTGAAGGCAAGTAGTTAACACCGGAGTACGAAGGATGTCTCAAGGACCCGTTTGATGCCGTGCAGCCTGCCGTGATGCCAGGTGAAGTGCCCATCCTGAAGTGACCAAACTATAGAATATAGTAACGCGGATCTTTCGTCCCGTTGCGGACAGGATGGTCCGGTAGTTGCTCGCAGGTTCAAACAAAATGAAAAAGATGGGAGGTGTACCGATCTGTGAAATGTCGACTAGGTATTATTTCGTCAGCTCTCGGCTCATCTTCAGTGGAAACGCGTGCGAATTATTTATATATTTTTATCTACATCTCATCCATCATAAACACACCACATCACATTTAATGTCAATCTATCCAATTTATGTGTCAATCAATCGTCATTTCTTCCTCATTGGTATGCGACTCACTAGCTTTAATCTCAAGCATTCGCACAACTAACTTCGCTCACGTAAGAAGTTGACAAGGAAACTTAAAACAATGTAAATCGATCACACAAATCGTACAATAATTCAAGTCTTTATAGGGTAGAATTCTGCTAATTGCCTAAGTTCTAGGATTCCTGGCGCGCACCGCTCTGCATTGCCCTGACTCAGGGTAAGAATGTAACAGACGAAAACCTACAACAACCACATTGAAGCAGTCAAAAACTTGACGCATTCATATTTCGCTACGCATACTCTTTTGTAGGTAGTAAAAAATCAGCAGTATTTTTGTACGTGAATGCAGATTATGGTGTTTTTTAAGCGTTTGCCTATTTAAGCTTTTAACTAAGCCTGTTGGCTACTGATATTTCAAAGCTTCTATCTGATAATACACAAAATTCTCTCTAAGATTTTTCCGTGATCTACGAACGGTCGGATTAATACGCCTAATCACGTAAAGGCATCCTTAATGATCGGACGATCGATCGCCTTAATCCGCACCTGGCTAATTCACTAGAAACTTGGGCATTTGTTGATGGAAAAACTTTTCGAAACGTACGTATGTGTGTGGGAATAAGTTTGACTTGGCAGGTTTCTCTTTGTTTGAAACTTTGTATCACAAATCTAAAGGATATTATTATTCTCATAAATTCAGGAAGTCCTAACTCTAGATATCTTCATAACCTCCCATCTACCTCTCTATGCCATTTATTACTAAGGATGAGTCAGTCGGAGGTCCAAAACTGTATAGTGCGCGCGCGAGTTCATGACCATGCTGAAATAAGCGCCTCCTTGTCACACACGCCGAGGTATTGGCAAGTGCGACAAGGAGGTGCATACTTCAAGATGGTTATAAACTCGCGCGCGTACTGTACTTACATGCTGCCTCAGCTGGGCACGTTCAACATTTGGTTTGGCTAAATCAAACTCACATAAAATGTTGGCTGCTACTACAAATGATTTCTCTTTCTACAGCTGGGCAACTCCCTCTCCCGGTCGCTGGAAGCAGCGCGCGTACTTCTCCAAGTGCTGGCAGCTGGCGCCAGTGCCCTAGCGGCCAGTGAACGAGTGCTGGCCAGCAACAATGAGGAGTGCAGTAGCAAGATCCTGAGAGTGGGCGGCTGTGCGCGCTGCAGGGGCCACATGGCCAGGCCTTGCAGGAGCTACTGCCTCAATGTAGCTAGAGGGTAAGTCAGCTGATCAGTTGTTGGTATAAAGAGAGCTGGAAGTAAAGCCAGGACTGCTCCAAGTGCTGGCAGCTGGCGCCAGTGCACTAGCGGCCAGTGAACGAGTGCTGGCCAGCAATAATGAGGAGTGCAGCAGCAAGATCCTGAGAGTGGGCGGCTGTGCGCGCTGCAGGGGCCACATGGCCAGGCCTTGTAGGAGCTACTGCCTCAACGTCGCTAGAGGGTAAGTCAGCTTATCAGTTTTCAGTTTCTATAGCTATAGGTTTCCTCCAAGTGCTGGCAGCTGGCGCCAGTGCCCTAGCGGCCAGTGAACGAGTGCTGGCCAGCAATAATGAGGAATGCAGCAGCAAGATCCTGAGAGTGGGCGGCTGTGCGCGCTGCAGGGGACACATGGCCAGGCCTTGTAGGAGCTACTGCCTCAACGTTGCTAGAGGGTGAGTCAGCTGATCAGTTTTCAGTTTCTAGTAGTTGAAGTTTTTCTCCAAGTGCTGGCAGCTGGCGCCAGTGCCCTAGCGGCCAGTGAACGAGTGCTGGCCAGCAACAATGAAGAATGCAGCAGCAAGATCCTCAGAGTGGGCGGCTGTGTGCGCTGCAGAGGTCATATGGCCAGGCCTTGTAGGAGCTACTGCCTCAATGTGGCTAGAGGGTGAGTGACAGTTGTCAGTATAGAGTGACCATCATCAGCAGCAAGATCCTCAGAGTGGGCGGCTGTGCGCGCTGCAGAGGTCATATGGCGAGACCCTGCAGGAGCTACTGCCTCAACGTCGCTAGAGGGTGAGTAGTAACCTATTTTCTTGACTTGACAGTACCTAGGTACCTACCTATAGAGCCAGCAACCTGCAGAAGCTACTGCCTCAGCGTGGTAAGAGAGGGTGTCGCCTGTTTATAGAAAGGCAGCTAAACCTAGCTGGCAAGATCTTCCTACAAAACCAAAATAACGCGATGATTGATTTAATTTGCTATTGCAAATAACAGGCTTCGCTCTTACAATCCGCTCACATTTAAAGTACGTAAAACCATACAACCATGGTCCTAGCTTGCAACTATGGTCCAAACAAACTTGTATGTTTTTTTATACTCCTCCTGTGTGGGGCGTACTATATAGGACCCCTAATGTACGGTCAACACTGACGTAACAACGGTCACCACACACGAGATAAACGAGAAATATGTACTTTAAATGCAGGTTTGTTTTGACCATAGTTGTAAGGGTAGGACCATAGTTGTATGGTTTTATCAGTAACTAATTCCTATTATACATAGTAGCTACAATGCATTATCTGATCCAAATCTTGGAATAGAATTACTTACGCAGAAGTTTCTCCAACTCGTCTCTAACCTGTTACATTCTTAATACAAAACTTGGATGAGAACGAATCCAAAGGGTAAAAACTTTTGTTTTGTCTTGTATATTCTTAGCAATTCAATAAAGATCAAAGTAGACAGTGAAATAGGGTCCCATTTTGCTGTATTCCTACATTCTGCCATTAATTTTTACTTTTGTACCTACCTACTAAACCAATGGTCCTTGGTCACTTTGATAGTAATAAAACATACTTATCTACTTGCCAGACGTTCATGCTTGCTACACCTTGACTTTTCGTCCACCGTCCAGAGAACTTGATAAAATAATAACGAAGAATAAAAAAAAGAACGTATACAGAGAAATTCAGTAAATAAAAAGTTTAAGTGGACGCAGTTTGTAGTAAAGTTTTTCAATTTGTGGTCGCTCTTAAAACATTTTGCATAACTTTTTACCACCCTTTTAGCACTATACTTCGCTTAAACATTGTTAGGACTTATAAAACTGACAAAGAAGTACAACTTACAACTTTATTAAAAACTTAGTTGAATCAACAGACTGTTGTTTGATCTTTAGCTAAACTTCAACTAGGACTAATTTAAGTTTACCACGGTGTTTAATCTTTAAACAAACTAACAAATTAAATTAAAAGCACTTAGTTTTAGTTAAGTAGTTTATTTTATACTTAGGCGACAGGCCAGTCACTATGGTGATACACATCTTCTGAATGACTTTCAAACTTTTGTCAGACGTGGTGTAAATGGCCGTTTTTACAGTTGTTTCGCCCCGCAAGTGATTTAGGCGTGATTTGAGTGTGTGTATATAGTTTACTTATTTTGTTTTATTACCATGTTTGCAAAGCTCGTTATGTGATGTATAAATTGTATGAGTAATCGCTATCTCATTTTAATATGCAATATCTATTCAATATACGTTAGTCTTAGCACAACCTTTCGTCGTTTCACTTGTCTCTCCCGCTACTAACCTTACATGGCGACCACTGCCGTGTTTGGCTAGCAGCGGCCAGAGCTCGCGTACCGCGTGATTCATTCAATGTGCCGTGTTAGTCAAAATCGAACTTTGAACTGATGCAATCGATAATGTGAATTTCTGTGAAATGGTGCAGAACTGAAACGTGTTCTACTATGGTGTTTTTGTGAATCCATGAGCTTAAGAATTTTCAAGATGGGAAACTACGGTTCGACGACTGAAAAGCCAACTGAAAAGACTCCGTTAATAGACCACCACGACATTTACACGCAAATAGGACAGAAGAACCAGATAACCCAAACCAATGCCGTCGCTGAGGGTATAGAGAGGATCAACAACTACTTGTTTTTGTTTGTAGCAGTTTTCACGTTTTTGGTTGTCTTTGCGATGATAAGGTACATCAACGCCTGCTTGAACAAGAGGATCGTGCGTGCCCACGAATTACATCAATTTAGGTCGGGAGCCCAGGCAGCCCTTGGGGAGCTGACACCGCAGTTTGATGCGAGCATCCCAGGACCGGAGCGACGCAAGTGTACGTAAAACTGGAAAGTGATATGAGTGAGGTTCCCTAAAAATGTGAGTACTTTTGCGTAATCAATAATCCATTTCAGTGTGCGTTTCAATCCGCGAGTGTTAATCGTAATCGGCACCGTAATATGACTCGGTTTTCTACATACAGCGTTGCTATGCTAGTTACTAAGTACTTAAATGAGTAGGTACACAAGGCATCAGCCTTACTTAGGTACATAGAAATAATGAATAATTAATCTAATAGTAGTTGGATATTAATTATATTTAAACCCTAGCTATGTAACCCAACCTACTGGGTTATATTATGCAGATTATATAAATAAAATATACCTTGCCCAGCAGTTGGATAATTTAGGATAGTAATTAATTAATTTGACTACATATGGATGAAGTAATACAAGAATTGTATGCCAATTTGAAAGATGTTAAGAGGTCAATTACTCGATTAGAAATTAGGAAAAGGGTACCAGAAGTTCTTCGAGTAAAATTACGTGAGGCTAATATTATTTTCGAGAAGTACGAAGAATTTAAAGGAATTTATAGCAAAACTAAGGATTTAGATGAGGACGTAAAAATAAATATTGAGGAAACATTCGTAAAGTTTTTACAAACATATCAGGATATAGTTGATTTATGTACTGAACCGTCAACCATGGCTACCGAAGTATTTGAGCTAAAAATTGCTATGAGTTTGTTACCGGTCATGACCGATGTAGAATCTAATACCAAGGAATTAATCAACGGTATCGAATATTATGACTCAATTTTAGAAAAGCCCGAGTGTAAAACGAAATTAATAAATTTTGTATTGAAAAGTCGACTCTCGCCTTCTGCAAAACTGCGACTAAGTGCAACTTACGCCACAGTTGCGAGTTTACTTAAAGACATGAGGGCTCAGCTGTTATCTAAAAAGGCTTCTACTTCTATTCAAACAAAGTTATTACAAACTCGTCAAAACGATAGGTCTATATCTGATTATGGAAAAGAGATCTCTGAACTCATGGTTGATTTGACGATCTCGCAAGCCAACGGTGATGCCGCCAGTTACACGGTTTTGAAGCCGTTAAATGAAAAAATGGCCATAAAAAGATTTGCCGATGGTCTGCGAAACCGTCGCTTAAGCACGATAATTGCAGCTAGAAACTACAGTTCCCTGAAAGATGCAGTGCAGGCAGCGCAAGACGAAGAAGTTGCATCCACAAGCACTTCAGGTGAGCTTTTAACTATGAATAAACCAAACTTCAGGTTTCAGAGAGGTGGACAAAGGTACCACAGCCGCGGACCACCAAGGGGTCATTCGCGAGGCCATCGTGGTGTTTGGCATAACACCTCATACCACCACCAACCCCGTGCGGAGCAGAGCTGGCCGAGGGGCGCTGGTTCGAGCTCCCACAGAGGTACTCATCGGGGTCGCGGTAGAGCTTCAGGTAAGTCAAATAACTATTTTAGAAACAGGTGGGATCGCAATCAACATAACGTTAACGTCATGACTCAGAATTCGAGTAATGAACGAGTACCACAAGTACCACACAACAATATCGAGTCCAATGGTAACTTGTTTTTTCGAGACTAATCGCAATCACATGAATCATTATCACTCCATCTTTACATGCAACAATTCACGCGTTGTAGATCTTATTTCACATGATTGTTTAGACTCTTGGCTCATTGACTCCGGGGCAACGATCTCTGCGTTGAAATACGAATATGCATTAAAGATAAACATTCCAATTAATAGAGAGCAGATTTCCATCAATGGACTTGGAGGTAGAGTTAATGCAATTGGATCTGTGTGGTTGCAATTAGAAACACAAAATGAATTATTAGAACACAAATTCTTTGTATTTGAATCATTACCTTGTCAAACGGTAGGTATTTTAGGCGATGATTTTTTTGAAAAATATCGTGCGAATATAAGTTATAGAAACAACACTTTATCGTTGATAACAAAAAGTAATAGAGAGCTGATAATTCCATTGAAGGATAATGTACAGTCCGACACAGTACAGTCCGAGACATGTTTTATTTTACCACCCCGCTCTGAGTCTATTCATTTCATTACAACATCTGAGACTGATGATTGCGTGGTATGTTCGGAAGAATTATGTAAGGGTATTTTCCTTGCTAGTGCTATTGTGAAACCGGTAGATGGAAAATTTCCAGTACAAATTTTAAATACGACGGAAAATGAAGTGAGGTTAGACAAAATCGAACCAAAGCTACATCATGGGAGAGACTATGATATTTGTTCCTTCGATAAGAATAATAACGACTCCAATCGAGTAAAGAAATTATTTTCAATGTTAAATTTAGATCATTTGAATAACGAAGAAAGACTTTCAGTTGAACAACTTTGTGCTAAATATGCGGATATTTTCCAATTACCAGAAGACAAATTAACCACTACAAATTTATTTAAACAGTCTATCCATTTAAAACCTAATGTGGATCCTGTGTTTATTAAATCGTACAGATTACCACATTCCCAGAAACAAGAAGTAGAAAAGCAAATAAATAAAATGTTAGAAGATGGTATTATCGAACCGACTAAAAGCGAATGGTCTAGTCCAGTCCTTTTGGTTCCAAAAAAAGACAGATTCCAGTGGAGAGAAAAAATGGCGTCTCGTAATCGATTACAGGAAACTAAACGATCGAATACAAGACGACAAGTTTCCTCTTCCAAATATCACCGAAATTCTTGATTCTCTTTCTGGTGCAATTTATTTCACACATTTAGATCTTTTTTCTGGGTTTTATCAACAGGAACTACATGAGGATAGTAGGAAGTACACAGCTTTTTGTTCGGGACAGTATCAAATGACGCGACTGCCCATGGGGTTAAAAATAAGTCCAAATGCGTTTTCCCGAATGATAACTGTTGCTATGTCGGGTCTTTCATATGACAAGTGTTTCGTTTACCTAGACGATTTAATAGTATTTGGTCGAAATATTCAGGATAGTACAAAAAATCTTTCTGACGTTTTAGTCGTCTTCGGCAAGTAAATTTAAAGCTTAATCCGCTAAAATGCGATTTCATGAAAAAGGAAATTTTATACCTAGGACACGTAGTGTCTGGTGAGGGGCATTAAACCAGACCCAGAGAAAATAATTGCAGTTAAAAATTACCCAGTTCCAAAAACAGTAGATGAAGTTAAAAGATTTGTTGCCTTAGCAAATTATTATAGGAAGTTTATCCCTAACTTCGCCAAAATTGCACACCCTTTAAATAAACTATGCAGAAAGAATGTTGAATTCATCTGGGATAAATCATGTCAAGACTCATATGAATCATTAAAACTGTCGCTTATAAGCCCTCCACTTTTGCAATACCTGACTTTAGTCCAGATAATGAATTTTGCTTACAATCCGACGCTTCCGGTTTTCTATAGGATGTATTTTGTCAAATAAAGATGGACGCCCTGTCGCATACGCCAGTAGAGGTTTAAATAAGGCAGAATGCAATTATGCAACTATAGAAAAGAGTTACTAGCGGTAGTGTGGGAATCAAACATTTCAGACCGTACCTTTATGGCCGGCATTTCCGGATTAAAACGGACCACAAACCTCTTGTCTACTTGTTTAATATGAAAGATCCCTCAAGCAGATTATTTAAATTTCGTATAGCGTTAGAGGAATATGACTTCACAGTCGAGTATGTGAAAGGAGCGGACAACGCAGCTGCAGATGCATTGTCTCGCATTAGGATAACATCTAAGGAATTGAAAGAGATGAATGACCGTGTTGTAAATGTGATGACTAGAGCTCAATATCGTAAGCTCAATCAACAAATAACTAATTCTTCAGATTGTTTGAGTGATATTGTCACCACCGATGATTGGCCTGATCAACCGAAAATCGTGGAGACACATATAAAACCCAAGCAGTCGGTAGAATTATGTTTTATTGATAATAAAGAGTATGAGAAAATTAGACGAAACGAAGTTATTACAAAATAAAGTCATAGTATGATATATGTTTCAAGTAAAATGACGATATACATAAAGCCATTTTCCCCATCGCAAATGACGCGAGCCGCGTTTGTGAGGGAATTCGAAGGTTTATGTAAGACTTGCCATATTGAGGAAGTCTATATTTTGAAAAATAATAATAATGTCATTTTTATAGAAAAGTTAACAAAGGAAATAAAGAACAATAAAGATTGGACCAGTCCACGATTGTGTATTTTGCATAATGTACGTAGAATCGATAGTAAAGACGACAGACGTGTCATACTGAACGATTTCCACTTATTGCCTACGAGTGCACACGCAGGCATAAGACGGATGTATAACAATATTAAAAAATACTATTACTGGCCAGGCTTAGAACGTGACGTAACAACTTATGTAAATAAATGCAAAAAATGTCAAAGTCAAAAGTATGCAATTCATAAAAAAGAGCCAATGACTTTAACAAGTACTGCACATACTGCTTTAGAGAAAATATACCTAGATATTGTAGGACCTATAGATAAAGATATTCATAATCATTCATATATTTTAACTCTTCAATGTGAGTTAACGAAGTATGTTGAAGCATTCCCGCTTGTTACTAAAAGTGCTCAGGAAGTCGCGAGAACATTCGTAGACAGCTACATATTGCGCTACGGGATACCGAAGGTCATCGCTACGGACAGGGGATCGGAGTTCATAGCCGCTACGTTCACAGAGGTATGTAAACTCTTACATATTGATAAACTTACATCAACTGCTTATCACCATGAGAGCATAGGTGCTCTAGAGAACACTCACAAACATCTAGGTGCATTTTTGCGTATACAGACAGATAACCATCCCGAAACGTGGAGTGACTGGTTACCCTATTGGTGTTTCAGTTACAATACGTCGGTCCATACAGAAACCAAATTTACGCCTTTTGAACTTGTGTTTGGAAAGAAGTGTGTTTTACCTAGTAATTTAACTTCAGCAGTTGAACCTCTTTATAACCATGACAGCTATCCCCTCGAATTGAAATATAGACTTCAAGTATCTCAAAAGGAAGCGAGAGACAACTTACTTCGTAGCAAGTTAATTAGAAAAACTAAGTATGATAAGAAAGCTAAACCTGTGATGTATAAGCCCAATGACCAGGTTTTAGTTAAAAGTGAGGATAATAGTAAGTTAGATAGTTTGTATTCTGGGCCATATTTAGTAGTAAAAGACATAAGCCCAAATGTAGAAATTATTAAGAACAATAAACCTTATATTATACATAAAAATAGAGTAAAATTGTTTAAGACATAGTTTTAGTTTAGACAAATTTATTACTTTTAATTTTGTAAGAAAATTTCACTCAAGTGTAAAAGGAAATGTAACCTAAATTTCATTTGAACTGTAACTTTTTCCTACCAATTTTATTTTAATTTAGCATCAGAGTTGATACAAAAAAAATGTAAACCTATATTTAATTTTTTTCTTTATAAGATGGAGATGTGATGTATAAATTGTATGAGTAATCGCTATCTCATTTTAATATGCAATATCTATTCAATATACGTTAGTCTTAGCACAACCTTTCGTCGTTTCACTTGTCTCTCCCGCTACTAACCTTACAGTTACTAATTTACGGCGGACACCCACTGTGGGTCCGATCCGGGTAAATTATGCGTTTTCCACATCTGTAGGGACAGGCGCAGCAGGTGCCACCAAATAAGGGCTACCTTTATTTGTAAACGCGATTAATTTCGAGGGCAACATTGTAAAGTTTGTAATTTACTTCAAATGGGCTCGCCCGATTAGGCAGGGCTTGACCTAAGTCGAAGAAAGGTCGTGGAATTGCTAGAGAGTACTATTTCTCCAAGAATATATTTTTCTCAGGCTATCTAAGATCTCACAAATAAAAGACGTCTAAGAAATGTTCTAACATCACATGATATTGCCTTTCTTTGTCTTAGAAAAACAAATATGTAAAACAACAAATAGAGGTCGATCTACTTGGATGTCTGTTATCGCAATTTTGTCCAAATCTAACTTTATCATAGGGCTTCGTACCTCGTTCGTACCCGTGTGACGGAGTCAAAGTATGAATTTAAATATGACATCAAAGATTTTCTACTAAAAGTTGTCATATCTCATTAGGGATTAAAAGTATCCCGACTGAATTATACGCAGCGCCTTCTCTCGATTTACCAAATTCAGGGATAAACCCAAACTGGTTATTCTTTTCTACTGTATGGAAAACCAGTTTCAGTTGATTATTTAAATGGAAAATTCAAAATGAAGCTGATATTCTTTACCTGCTAACCCAAGTATTTCCTCCTCAGGTGCATAGGATCCCTCGTGTCCGAGCTGGAGGTGCCATGGGCAGGCTACGTGGAGGGGGTGGAGCGGCTGGCGCAGGCTGATGCCGATGCTGCACTCAGGGAGCTGGACTCCAGGGTGTCCAAGGCCATCATGCACGCGCTGGAGAACCGCGTCATCCTCGAGAACAAGGTAACATGTCCTTCCAGCTGTAGGTGCCATGGACTGGCTACGTGGAGGGGGTGGAGCGGCTGGCGCAGGCTGATGCCGATGCTGCATTCAGGGAGCTGGACTCCAGGGTGTCCAAGGCCATCATGCACGCGCTGGAGATCCGCGTCATCCTCGAGAACAAGGTAACATGTCCTTTTAGAAGCACATCCAACTGTAGCTGCCATGGGAAGGCTACGTGGAGAAAACGGCTAGCAACGTAACGATGTCATATGTATGACGTACCCCAAAATTGGTGCCGGAAGTAACGGGTTTTCCAACTTCCAGCCGGTTCCGGGTTCTGATTCTTCTGATTCTTACTTAGCACGACCTTTTCGACCTGCTGATATTCTTTTCATCTTGAAACCTAGATGAACCAATGGACTATATGTACTTACCTACTCTGTATACAAAAATCAAGACTTCTTTGATTATTCAATCAGTTCGATCTGCAATTCAACATAACAGCTGCATGAATATTTAACATTAAAAAGAGAGAAAATTTAAAAGAGAAGAGGGACGTAATATTAAATTCTGAATGAAACGAGGCACAAAGCGACGTGACGAAAAGTTTCATTTCATTTCGTACTTTGTTTTTCGTACCTTGTTTGACTTGCTTTGCCTTTGATTCCCGGTAGTATTATTTTTTATTGTAGTTACCAATTAAAACAATTTATAATACTAACCTGTAACTGTAGAGTTTATCGCTATTTCCACTATTTTTAACAAATATTAATAAACAAACTGAAGGTAAACTTTATGGTTTCAAGGCGACAGGCTGTTTCTCGAGTGGTATCTCAATTACGATTTCAATTTCGTGTGCTACGAAAATGTAGATAAAATAGGAAACTAACTAACGAATCATAAAGTAACCAAGTTTAGCACCCATTGTGGCTTTTGGAGCGCTAAAACGTTCACAGCCAATTCGTACCAACAGCTGTCGACAGCACTGCACATGTCACGCTCAACAAGTTCGATATTTCAACAGCATTGGCTGGCTGGCAGTCTGGCACTAACCAAATTATTACACACTCTGACCTCACCAGGGAAATTCACAACCAAAGACCTCTCACCAAACTAACGAGCTATTATAGCGTGTGCGAACCGACAAGTGAAACGAATGTTCCTGGCTAAATTACACCACCGCTGAGACTAATTCCAACATCCATTCGAGAACTACCTTCAATTTGTACGTGTTGAACAAGATAATTTTCCCGCTTCTAAAATATAGCTTCAAATTCACAACAACCCGCCATAATTTCCTTTGATTTACCGCTGCAGTAGTAACTAATAGAAGTTCCACATTTTGCACGCCATTTTAGCATGAAATTGCTGGCACAGCCACCGACCGATGAAATGTGGGACCGGTAGTGCTCGCCTTGTAATAAACCTTGTAAAATATAGTTTAAATGTACTGTAAAAGTGTTACATAGAAACAAACAAATTCTTTTGGCATTTTTGGCTCAGGAATTGACCGGAAGGCCTGGCAGCCCGCCACACGCACGGGAGCGCGCCATTTCAATTATTTTTCAATTCAGTCTTCGCGATTTGCTCGAGATCTTTAACTCGGATCCAATTTGCATTTCCACTTGTTCCGTCGTAATCGTTATAGTGGATGGATTCAGTCGCAGTTATTCGAGAGTCCGTTCGAAAGTCGTAAAGTTAGGAATCTCTTCCTAGATTAGGTATACATCGCATTATATGGTTATAAACTGCGTGGAAAGGAACGTAGGCTGTGTTTGCCCGGGTCAGCCGTGGGCGTGGGTCAGGAAGAAGGTACGCAGAATGGTCGTTGGAGTCGCACAATGAAAATCGTTTATTATAAGGCCTATAGCTAATCCGTACAGTGTGACTAGAGCGGTACAAAAGCCGAGATATCATAATGAGTTACATACCTACGTAACGTAGGTACATAGGTACGTACGCTTAATCACATCACAGTAAGTCATATTGACTTTACTTGGACTTAACATTGTTCCAAAAGGCTGTTTTGTTCGCGTTATCCTGCGTTGTGTCCAGCCTACCGTTCCGCTACGTTCCGTTAGTCCGTTACACGCAAAAACGTCGCTCTGTACAAAGGCTATAAATCGTAGACTTGGAGAATTAATCCCGTTCACAGCCGGCGTAATTCAATATACTGTGCTTTCATTCGCAATGAAAATAGCACAAATATCTACTAAAAATACCTACTGCAAAAAAAATACGGCAATGAATGGGGTAACTAGTGAAGTAGGTAGTAGAATTCTGCAGTCTTCATATACTTTTTATTTATTAGGTCATTAAAACTAGTGAGTTTATAATAGTATCTCATGCACAAACGACTTTCTATTCATCATTTTACTACTCGTCCTTCTCTTCCTCGCTTTTAAAACGTTATATCTGCTATCTACCATTTTATTGTGCACTCAAGAAATCATTTATCTATTATTTAATAGAACAGCAGTAAACAATTTCAGATAGAAAACGCAATCAAAACCTGCATATCCACTAATTAAATTAAATAGTTTAGTTTAATATATTTATGTTTATATCCACTGCATAAAACTAATGGTAATTGTAAAGTTATGTACTAGTCATAGGTAGTTAAATATTAAGTTTATGTTTACTACTACCTTGGTACATATCTACCTACAGTAAGATAAGAAGCGATGCCACATAATCTTTTGATATGGGATTCTTTTAAACAGAACAGATGGGACCTACGTAACCTACGACTGTAGTAATTTTTCATTAAAATATACAACCCGAAGATGCAAGACTCAAAAATCTTCAGAGCAAAATATTTTCATAATCGCCGGCGGCAGCACTAAAGCATTTTTTTTTCCTTTTTTGATAATACCTAATTAGCACTGTTAATGCATTCAAATTCTGATAAGTAATTGTTTCATTGGTTTTGAAAGGTTCAATAAAGTTGTGAACATTATTCCCGTTGCCTTATGAAGCTTTAAATGGGAAACTCAAGCTGAACAATCTGGCAGTTGTGTCAGTAGGTACAGTAGTATACTGTGGTAGTATACACGTGGTAGTATATATAGGTAACTGAACTGGTCTTTGCTTTATGAATATTGAAGGCGTGAAATTATGATGTTGCACGGGACTATGGACTTAGCCAGCCAATGCCAACTAACTGCTAATGGGTAGAGCAAATTAACGAGACCTACTTGTAGGTGATACTATTTCCTTAGTCGTGAATAACAATTATTAGTAGGTATCTGCTTCGAGAAAGGCGTAGTAGCTACTTGGTGTAGAAGATTTCTGACAATATGTGATTTAGTTACTTAGGAAAAGCTATTATACAGGTAACTTACCTTCTTCGTAATAAAAACGCAAAGAAATACTAAACCTAAATTAAGAAAAACAATCATATATTTTCAGTTGACATCGCCCAAAAGTTCAAATCAAATAAGAAGTAATTTCAACCAATGCACAAGCTTGAAGCCATCGTTCCTGATTGTGACCAATAAAGTCCAGTTGGCTGTCAACCCCGTGGCAATAACCTTTATGCCAAAGCAATAAAGTCTACTTTACACAAAATGGTACATGAAGCCGTTTAATGCTACGGTCCGCAGGAGCAGCCAAGTTATTGCGATGAAAATTGAAAGTCAACATTTACGATTTTAGTTCTCTCCCGGAAATAAAGTCTTGAAGGGTGCAGCTGAGCATCATAAAAATAATATGAACTTATTTCTTGTAGGTATTCATTAAAAGTAAAAGTGCTATTATTTCTACGGTTTTTAAAAGTGACATCATTGAAAATCATTGTCAAATTATACGGAAATCTTTCAAAACCTCGTAGAGCCACGTAAACACCACCATATTTTTTTCAGCGGCCCATCTACATGAACTCTTATGATATCTACGTTTTAGATGAGCGTCTTTAAGGTCAAAGTAATATTTCCATACGTAATAAATAATCCACAATTTCCGTGTTAGGATTGGGACTCGAATCCTAATGAGCGAATTGGCAAACTGGCAGGAAGCCACGTCCTTGAGGGCTGGTGACATAACACTTCCCAGTGAGTCACTGAGGCGGATGTCTGCCGCTCGTCTACTCCTGATGGCTGCTAATGGCGCATTGTCTAAAGGAATAATACCATTAAAGGATGATTGGCTTTCTTGATAGCCGTCTTGGGTGCTGCTGTACTTGGCAGGCAAATCAGATATTACGCAATCATGCTATTGTCCGCCAGTATTAGGTGCCGAAGGATCGCCGTCATACCTACGCTTTATATAGTGCGTGTAGGTAATGTTTTGGAGCTCTTTGACAGATACAGGGTGCGATAGAAAAATTTAGGCGGTTCCCACACTTGATGTAGGTACAGTGTTGCGCATGCGTCTGTCAGCAGAAATTTCAAAATCCTCGTACAAAAAACGGACGTTGACGCATACCTAAGCTTGCGTTGATCGTTGCGTCTGTCAAACAAGCAAAAACTTAACAGCAACTGATGCCCAGTGTGATTCCTGTCTCATACTAAGAATATGTTTTGACTGTGCCAAAGATATATTTTATAGAGCTTAATATTTCATTTGTCATGTAAGAAAGACACGCTCACATTAAGAGCGAAAACCTACGCAAAAACTACAATAAATTATTCTCGAGTAACAGTGTTTTCTTGAAAAACTTATGTAAGTGCTGCTCCAACTGACAGATAGCAGAGCAGATAGATAATTTACGACTCAATATCCTGGCATGAAATAATATGTGTTTATTACATTCTTTCCATCACCCAAAGGTTGCCTGGTAGAAATTGCTACTCTAGCAATAAGGCCGCCTATATTGTACTGATTTTTTTCTTGTATATACTGTATGTTATATCGTTTTTGTGTTTTGTGCAAATAAAGCATTTTGTATTGTATTGTATTGTAATACTCGTATATTTTCTGTCAGAGACTCTGCTCCTGAAACTTGGAAATAGACAATTTCGCGATTTGAATTCAGATAGCACAAAAGGTTAGGTTACTTATGTAGCCTACTTAGTGTGAATGTAGAATATCGATTTCGCGTCAAAACCAGAACCATAATAGGTATGCCGTTAATCAAATAAAAATATCAACTACTTAACAATCGCGATGTAAATGTATTACTTAATGTATTTTCAATTAAATATTTTTATAGAAAGTAAAAGATAATGGAACTCAAATCACATAGATATACACAGAAATAGACGTCATTGGATTCAAATAGTTATAATGGAATTGTATTTATGAAGAAATACATCCCACACACACCACTCCACCAATTCCATTTAGTCACGGAATGGACAAATGTCGTAACATTCGTGCGATCAATCAAAACCGTTTATCAATAAAATGTTGACCCCTAATTTGGTGCTATTGACTAAACAGTAGTAGAGTCAGCCCACGCGGGCCACGGAATAATGCGAGAAGCACACGAAACGTCCGTTACTGCGTTATTTTAGCGCTGCGTAACGCATGCATTAGGATAATACTAATTTAGACCTTATTCTCAAACATTTGCCGTGTGATGCCGGCTTAGAATAGCATCGCCCCAGTTCAATCCGTGGGTGTCGTAAAAACCGACTAAGGGATCCAGGGAATGGGCAGCAGTGTTCCCTGTAAATGCAACATCTTACACTGCGCTCGCCAATCCGCCTGCCAAGCGTGGCGAGTACGGCAATACCCCCCGACAGGGGGAGGCCCATGTCCAGCAGTGGACTGTTGTGGCTGTTATGGTTATGATCTCAAACATTACAGTTTAAACGGTTTGACAGACGCATCATCACAGCGTCGTGCGATGCGCAGCGCTAGCATATGCGTCTGTCAAACCGTTTGGCATAAACCGTATTTGAATGAAAAGGTAGAAAATCGCATTTTCCTAACGCATGCAATAGCACTGCGCAAAAATAACGCACTAACTCTTCGCAAAATAGAAGCTGTGTGTTTCGCGCCTAACTCTTCGCAAGATAGAAGCTATAAATAAGTCATAAAATATAAGTTTATATATGGGTTTTCTAATGGTCTTTTATAGCCTGAAGATTTATATTGAATTGAATCATTCATTGGGTACTTGGTTGGATTGACATTTATCACATTACCTATTTCACTGTAAACATCTATATCTTCTTATATCATGGAATCTTCTGAATCTATACATATAATAAAACCAGTATCATATATAGATTTCACAAACATTACAATAGCGCATTTTAGGAAACCTGAAGCAACATGCGTTGTCAAATTTTCACGATGTTGGTTTGTACCCGATAATCTCAGAAAATTAACGACGGATATAAATGAAACTTTTTGTGGTATGCTAGTCAATATCCAGGATACTTTTACCAGCGGAAAATCGTACATTCCCAAAAAAAAAAGATTGAATATTTATAATGAAAATGATTCTATTAGAAAAGTTACTTAGCATGATGTATCTATTCTGTTGCCTACGTTACGAGATGAAGTTCGCGGGCACTAGCTAGTACAATACTAACAATCTTGCTCAGTAAATAAGTTTCCAATGATATGAAGGAAAGTTCTGTATTACCCAAGAAAATCTTTGTGAACACAGTGCGTTGAGGTGTGACTTCAAAATCTTCGAATATTGTTTCCGGTCTAACAGAACTGTTAATTCGGCAAATATGATAATTAATGGATTTTCTCAAAAACTGTGTTGGAATATGCTAAAAGGCGACATTAGTGATACCCACGGGGCATGTAGGTATATAGAGGTCAGATTGGCTCAATATTAGATTAGACGCACCTACTTTCATAATATAACATTTGTGGAATCACTTACAATGCTATGAATGTTAGAAAATATTGCAGTTGCATCTTTATTCCACCAAAAAGACTGTTCTACACAATTTTTTCTGAAAGTTCTAACTAAGCTCGTAACCTATACTAAGTTGACAAAATATTGGTATCAATAGCTAAGCATGCATAATCATCGCTTTTGAGGATGCTTTTAGCCTAATCGGTATACGAAAACATACAAAATGCTATTTCCAAAGTGGTGTACTTATATTATGCAGTTTTAAACTTTAGCTTGGCTATAGTTATTAAAAATTTACTTTATTATTTTGTTATCAAACACCTAATACCGTTAAAATATGAAAGCATTATTGGCGCCGTGACCCTCGAGTTGAGAGGTCGCTAGCTGCGCGCGCTGCGGGCGCACAGTTGGCGCAGCGCGGCTGCTGTGCCGGCGCGACGTCCGCCCACGCGCCGGGGCTTTCACCTCGCGAATCAGTGTACCACGGGGCGCAAGGGACGAGCAACCAGCGTGTAGTGAAGCTGGTTGAGAGGTCGCTGCTAGCTGCGGGTGCACAGTTAGCGCAGTCCACGCACCGGGGCTTTCACCTCGCGAATCAGCGCGACACGGGGCGCGAGGGACGAGCAACTAGCGTGTAGTGACGCTGGTTGAGAGGTCGCTGCTAGCTGCGGGTGCACAGTTGGTGCAACGCACGCGCCGGGGCTTTCACCTCGCGAATCAGTGTACCACGGGGCGCAAGGGACGAGCAACCAGCGTGTAGTGAAGCTGGTTGAGAGGTCCGCTGCTAGCTGCGGGTGCACAGTTGGTGCAGCCCACGCGCCGGGGCTTTCACCTCGCGAATCAGCGCGATACGAGGAGTAAGGGACGAGCAACTAGCGTGTAGTGACGCTGGTTGAGAGGTCGCTGCTAGCTGCGGGTGCACAGTTGGCGCAGCGCACGCGCCGGGGCTTTCACCTCGCGAATTAGCGCGACACGGGGCGCGAGGGACGAGCAACTAGCGTGTAGTGAAGCTGGTTGAGAGGTCGCTGCTAGCTGCGGGTGCACAGTTGGTGCAGCCCGGCCGCCCACGCGCCGGGGCTTTCACCTCGCGAATCAGCGCGGCACGGGGCGCAAGGGACGAGCAATCAGCGTGTAGTGAAGCTGGTTGAGAGGTCCCTAGCTGCGGGCGAACAGTTGGCGCAGCGCGGCTGCTGCGCGGCGCGACGCCCGCCCACGCACCGGGGCTTTCACCTCGCGAATCAGTGTACCACGGGGCGCAAGGGACGAGCAACCAGCGTGTAGTGAAGCTGGTTGAGAGGTCGCTGCTAGCTGCGGGTGCACAGTTGGTGCAGCAGTCCTAGCTCAAGCGCCGGGGCTTTCACCTCGCGAATCAGTGTACAACGGAGCGCAAGGGACGAGCAACCAGCGTGTAGTGAAGCTGGTTGAGAGGTCGCTGCTAGCTGCGGGTGCACAGTTGGTGCAGCCCGCGGAGTTTTCACCCCGCGAATCAGCGCGGCACGGGGCGTAAGGGACGAGCACCAGCGTGTAGTGACGCTGGTTGAGAGGTCGCTGCTAGCTGCGGGTGCACAGTTGGCGCAGCAGTCCTAGCTCAAGCGCCGGGGCTTTCACCTCGCGAATCAGTGTACAACGGAGCGCAAGGGACGAGCAACCAGCGTGTAGCGAAGCTGGTTGAGAGGTCGCTGCTTACTACGCGTGTTGCGGATAAACAGTCGGTGCAGCAACCCGGCCGCCCACGCGCCGGGGCTTTCACCTCGCGAATCAGCGCGATACGAGGCGTAAGGGACGAGCAACTAGCGTGTAGCAAAGCTGGTTGAGAGGTCGCTGCTTGCTACGCGGAAGTGGATAATATTAAGCTCATTGGAGTTGAGAGCAGCTACGCACGCTGTGAACTGCGAATGACGCGTTATCGCTATGTTAGCGTACATCGAATATTGTGCATTTTAGCCATTGTTGAAACAAATTGAAGGGGAGGCTATAATATACCTACATGCGATTATTTTTCCTATGCCTTGAACCACAATAAATATGCGTAGGCGCCGCTACAGCCTCGATACGTTATTGATATACAGCCGCATCGCGCTCTCTTTATGACCCACAGCCAATAGCTGATAGAGACGGTACATGGCGTCCATTCCAACTTTCATATTTCTAAACTTTTCCTTACAAACAGCATTTCAAAATGTTTCCTTAAATAAGAAACAAAATATAAAAAGCTGCGTCATCATCAGTACCCGACCAGTACGCGACCACGAACAGTGAAACCTATTTGAAACGTCGAGGAAAGATGTAAATGTCTGCATGTTTACCTACTACCCTACTACTCAATCCGCGCGTCGCCTCGATAAAAGCGATACCTAAAAACATACCTACAATAAAATGTAAATACGCATGTCTTATTTATTCATTCATTGGCCGAATACTTACAGTACGCGATCGAGTTCTTGGCCATCGGGGAATGAGGAGGCGCGCGGGGGCGGCGCGCCCCGCGTTTACCCACCTACCCGCATTCGCCCGCAGTCGAGTGATGAGAAAAAGTGCGTCACAAAGTTATCGATATTTTGTCGTCGTTTGTGTTGTGTTTTGTGTAGAAAACAAGCTTATAATTATTATGCTTTTTCAGTTAACAACGCTTTGGATCGAGCGGTCCATTATACTGGGCTTTTAAAAAGACATTGACTAGAATTAAAACAGAAGCAAAAATTGGTAATCTTCGTTCGCCTTCTAAAATATCGGCCAAGATATAATTGCCTCTGGTAGCCCAACGCTTAACCAATCATCATGATGCTTGCAACAGTGTTACAAAAACCCAAAAATAATTGAATTCACCCGGAACAACCCAATAACTATGAGTAGTCTGAACTGAATTGTTCGGCAACAGTTCTCGATATCGACATCAACATGAATTTAGTCACAGCACTACCGCATTCCTAAACATGGTCATGAACTCGTTCACGTACTGTACTCAAATTAGTGCCCTTTATATCAAATAGTCACGTCTAAAATTGCGTTAATAACTTAAGAGTATTCAATGCAAATCGAATATGACTATCAGTCAATTGACTAAAAGCTTTAGCTGTTCCTATACTTTCCGCCTCATTTCCCTTCCTTATTTCAACAGTTGCTGCTAAAGAAACGATCGCCAGAATCGTGGCCAAATATCTACAACCAGTCGCCGCCTCCTGTCGCGGACTACCGTGACTCGACATCTTCAACTAGCAATATTGAATATAAACACACTAGATGATCATTAGAATTCATTATTTACTGCAAGCTTTTTGGTGAAATTACGACGCCATAGAATTTAATGTTTGCGTTAAGGTTATGATGTACACAGTTGAAAACAGAATTGAACACAGCGATTTGAAGAAAGTTTTGTAACATTCATATTTACGTAGAGTCTAGAATTTATTTCAATTAGTAGGCAACTAGGTATATCAAAAGATCGAATTTCAAGCATGGGAATTGATTAAAATTGGCAAAGGTAGAGAGCTCCTACATATAGGTAGGTAGAACTCTCATGGAACCTATATTTTTGTGTTCAATAACTTTTATTTGACGACAAAATCATGAAGAGAAGAAGACTATATTAATTTGACAGAGTATCCGAGTCAAAGCCATAAAATAAAATAAAAGAAATGCAATAAAAAGAACTACGCTAAAGAGACCTTTGACAAAACAGAACTTTGACACAGTGGTTGGGTTCTTTTTCTGACATTTAGTTTTCGTGTTATCGGTCTAGTGTAAAAATAACGAAGTTATAGAATTAGATAAGTACAGACCGCCGAAATGATAGCAGATTAATAAAATCTATGTCTCTCATTATCAGCAAGGAATGCGTGAAACACGCATGCTATGCTATGTAAATAAAATACTTATCATAATTATAGGTATACTAGACATTGCCTTAAGACAAGTCCTACACCATGTTTAGTTATCTTTAATCTACATTGTACAGAACGTTTAAAGTGTGTATTGTATTTGGATATCGATATGAATCGGCTGTAATCGATTTATGTAATCGAATGAATCACGCCTGCCTGCCCAACACCGATATCGATTCAATTATTGTAATTAATTGTTATTAATTCATAACAATGGTCATGCATTATGCAAGAGTAATTAATATGTAGCTGATTGAATTGTCCGAAACGAAACTATTAACTCAAATCTTAAAACTATATCTGTACTTTGATAGTTCTCTATTAAGAACTTAAAATTATGAAAATTTTACTAGTGGCCGATAGAGAAGCCTCAGAATGGTCTGGCGATAACGTACAATTTTACCTGAAGAACATCGGTCAAAATATGAAAAAGAATGTTGGGCCTTTGCTTTCATATAGATAAAACATGAGTGGCCAAGACACTTAAGTATACTGTAATTTTTTAACTAGGTAGTTCAACTGGAAATTAAAACATCAATAAATGCGATCGCCATTTCAAAGTTACGTCATCTTTTTGTAAAATATAAATCTACCTTGAACAGGGTATGTAATGTAATATGTACTTACCTATAGCAAGAGTGTGTGAGAGTATTTGCTTTTAAAACTGCAACCTGTCAAATAATTATACGTTTTAATAATTCCCATATATCAGTCGTCCACGCAAAGCAAAATAGTGTTATTATTTATTTTCTCATCACTCTCCGTAGCCACGGGCGGTGGGTACCCAGTGGGTACTGCCCAGTGCCCACCGCCCAGTCACGCGAGGCACATTCAATGTTGTCATGTGGACTATTAACATCAGAAGCTGCTAGTTATCTCGTGGCTGCGACAATTACAATTGCTTTTTTTTTATTTGATTGCCTTAAGCAGTAAAGGATAGTTTTCAACGCGATTTAACGCGACATTTACTTTCTATCGTAGTAGTTTTGGGACCATATTTATGGGTGTTTCTGTACCTATTGGTAAATATATATTTTTACCGCTTATCGCAAGTACAGAGACTCGTACAAATCAATTAGGTAATATTTATTTATATACCACTTTTGCCTCAGGAAGATATAGTAGGTATGTGTCTACTTAGTAAGAGACATTGATGTGGGATTACCAACCCGCTGTGATGTAAATAAGTTTTTTTATTATAAAAACTAAAATGCCTAGATTTGTCTTCGTAACCACAGACGTAAATGTGATAAAAACAAATTGAAAACCTGTCAAGTGCGCATTGGGTTTGCGTACTTTTTATTCGACCTCAGAGTTCTTTGAGCTAATATTGCGTGTTTACTTATACAGGATGTGTGTGTGAGAGGAAAATTGAAGTCGTTGGTTCGCGACGCAGATGTCAGAGTCGTAATAAAAGTTTTCCCTCGGCGGCGGCGGCGTACGGAGGCCGGAGCGAACAGACGGCATACTTGCTCTAGATGTATAATGTCGCAGGTTTCTGATAAAATCAGGCTTATAATCTAAAACCTAGCTTGATCAAACACTGACATATGACTTTCATGGTTTAGGTCAAAAGCCTGAACTAGGTTTATGAATCAGTTTCTGCCAAAAAATAGAGGTTTTCTTAAACTCTTGGCAAAATAGGCCGCTTTTACGTAATGTGGCGATGGCAGCTGTCGACTCCTGTCAGCGACAGTGATAACAAAAACCTGTACCTACCTGAGCTTAGGTATATGATGAAATTGAGTTTAAATTTTGTCCCCTGTCGATTGGGATAGAATGTTGTCCAGATTTCGTTACTCGTCTCTGACTAATTTATCTGCCGATGTTTGATTTAATGCATACCTAGATCTTTGATAAAAAACCTGGTTTCATCAAAAACCTGCAACACATAGATAGAGATCTGCCTTTATAACACGACTTTCTAGGACACGGATAGCTGTAAATGCTGTAATGTATACCGTTAGTAGGTATATCAAAGTTTCAGCGAATACGCAATGTGCCTCGGGAAATGGGCATGAAGGGTTATTATAGGTAAGGGACATCTAAATTGATTTTACATTGGCTTTACCATGAAATAGAACACATTATTAACTTTATCAGTACAGTTTTGTTACTTATTGCTATCAGCCGGTTTATTAATAATTGCTTCCTCTATAGCTTGACAATATTCAAAAGAAACTTCATAAAAGTTGTTCTGGATTTTTAGAAAGTAATCAACTTTTTCTATGGAGAGTGGAGACTAATGTTGGGAATGAATCTTTATTTTCGAGGTTCCATGGAGAGGCAGTGAGGTAATCGGGAATTTTGTACTAAAGGCCGTTTTTGCCTTGTTTACCAACTAAGCTTTCATAGTAAAAGAAAAATATGAAAGAAAAATAAGTCACCAGCAGACTTGCAGCCTGAATAACAGTTTTCCCTCGACGATATGGGAATAGGAATCAGGCCAAGATAGATACAAATCAGGCTTTGTAAGCCGACTTCCTGCGAGACGACTGTGAAATACTACAGGCAAATCCTTTGTTGGACGCAGAATTGAACGGATACTTCTTTCTTTTATGGATGCTTTTCTCTTTGATACGAATGAATGAAACCATCTTGTCCTAGACCTTATAAAAAGGCTTAAAGCGAGCGGCTAAGTGATTAAGCTCTAAAATACATAGGTAGGTACCTACATACCGTAGTTATACGGATCAGGGCCCGATTTGTCATACATTTATGGTTATCTTAAATTTTAATGACATCTGTATAGTAACCAGCAATGTAGGCATGCTCATTCTGCCCATGTCGGCGACAGAGCAGCGTACACATATAATATGCCTGTTTCTCTTGCGGGATTGGCAGAGAGTAAACAGCTGGTAAAAACGGCCGTTTACACCACGTTTGACAAAAGTTTTGACTTGAAGACAGGTTGTCATTTTGCCGCCTATATTTGTAAAATACATTACTTCTCAAATCCCAGTCGCTTCTTACCACACCAACGGGAATGATATATGGTCCACACAGAGCAGTGTAATACCCAGTTTATAAACAACGAGCATTCAGAAAATCCTAAATATTCGGTCCGAATTTCCTTCAATTTGTGGCTGCATCATGTTTCCCTAATTGATACGAGCAAGGACCACATTCACGGAACGTCGCGAGCATTTCGCGCGGCGGCTTAATGCGATTCCCAGAGATTTTGCAAAACGAACGACATGTTGGTAGCCGTGTCAAAGGCGCCGGGCCTCTGCCCTGCTTGCGGTATAGTAGAGGTAAAGTGGTAGTAGGTATTTTTAAGGAGTAACAAAAAGGGTATAACAAGCCGAAAGGACGTCAAAGTAGGTACTCATGAAAGTGATCAACTTTCCCCGTGGAACATGGGTCGAAAAATGGAAAAAAAATTGGACCTCCCATACGAAATCGCCGATCAGCTGATTGATTTACTATGGGAGGTCAATTTTTTTTTATGTCGTCCCATGTTCAATGCGGAAAGTTGTTCAGTTTCATGAGTACCTTGACCGCCTTCCGGCTTATTATACCCAATCAATAGTAAAGAAGATTTTGTACGGCTTAACCGCACTCCCCTGCTTAAAAAACAGTTCAGTCATAACACTGAGATATGACAATTTGCGCTGTACCTAAATCTTTGATGTCATATCATACCTACCTATTCACATTCCATCCGTGACTGAAATGCCTTCTATCACGAAATTTGAGGGAGATTACTTCTCAATTTTATGCTGGTAATTATATCTATTACCTACCTACTACTCTAACTACCTAGTACCTACCTGCTTACTAAATTATACTGTGATTATTCTGTGGCAGTGGTATCTGGAGCTGAGGACACTGCCCCCAGAAATGTAATTGCAATGAATTTGTATCACACCGACCACGGCATGGCATCGTATACATTTTTGCGTCATGCTTACGAAGTTATATTTTTTGGAGATTCTAATTTCGTCTTGAACAATTTTTGCTCTTTTTATAGTCAAAGGACACTTCTTTGATGTTTTTTCGTCTTTGAGTTAAGATTTTTTGTGTCACACTTTCTGTAATTTGACGCCTCGTAAAATAATAGGGAGCTGTTGGCTTACTTCCCTAAACATTATTTCTGTTACACAAATTTCTGCAGAACTGTACGTAAATTTATAGGGTTTCCCAAAGCTTTGAGAATCTGAGCCAGACGTTGCTACCGTAGTGCTGTACTATGCTCATAGGTACAGTCTTACTCATAAACAATTCCAATCATAAGGTTTAAATTTTCTTGTGATTGACAAGCCGGACAAAAACTATGTTGTACAATTTAACAAATGTTGCTGCACCTAGAAAAGTAACTTGCTGTAATATTACAGTATGAACAAAATCGTAACCTTACATTTTGGTTTCTTCATACTGCTACTAGTGTAGAGTTCCCTTTACATCGCCTCAGGAGTCGTCTTTCTTAGCATAATTGCAGTTCACACCACACCTAGCCAAGCCTCCAATTTAAATGTCACTTGCATACAATATCAGTATTTATCAGATGACTGCCTGCGACTGTTTTTGCTCCCAGGGGCAATTGTGCTTAATAATCCCTTGCCTTCTTGGACCATGTTGTGTGGTCCTGGGATAAAATTAATAATTCAACTTCTTAATTAGGTGATGAAATATTAATTTTATTTTAAGCATTAAATCAAAGCTCTGCCAAATTATAATTAATTATAACTACATCCGGTTGCTAATCGATGTGGTGAAGCTTTTTGCAATTTTTATAGCCTGTCTGACGACGACGAAATTAAAAACCGCTTACAAAAACCCGCCAAAGGAAAATCCGCAATGATCTGCACATAAAGGATCAGGTTTAAATAAAAACTAGTATTATTGATCACAAGTTAATCCTATATGATTAGATATTATTATGTTCCATATTGCATATTATACGACTATTTTTGAAAATGTAGAGCAATATCTACTAGCAAAATTGGTTGTCTGTAGCTTGAACTGTATAAGGATAATAAAACTTGTACATGTTTACGTTTATATAATAAACATTGGCTTAGAATAACATCACCCTATATATTTCCTGTTGGTGTAGTAAAAAGCGACCAAGGGATTTCAGAGTTGATGAGTTGAGATGACAACCAGTCACTATGGTGATAACAGTCTGCCTCTCAAGCTTTTGTCAGACGCCGTTTACTCTCTGTCTACCCCGCAAAGTATATATATGTATATAACCACAAAAGTAGTTAGGAATCTGTAGACCTGTAGGCATCTAGGAGCGTGCGTATTTGCGTCCAGCGCGCATGCGTGGTTTATTTGCAAGTGTCGCCGCGCGCCGCCGCGGACGTTCACACGACACATAGCCGGCGTCAAGCGTAGGGCTACTAGGACTTACTTTTCGACAAAAACCACAAGATAGGTAAGAATCTGTAGACTCCTAGGCAGCTAGGAGCGTGCGTATTTGCGTCCAGCGCGCATGCGAGGTTTATTTGCAAGTGTCGCCGCGCGCCGCCGCGGCCGTTCACACGCGACATAGTCCGCGACATTCCGAATTTTTCCGCCGCATGGCTGCACGCAATCTTTAAAAGTTATGAGGAAGTTGATGCGCCTGGCATCCCGTTATTGTTGGCTTTCTGGCACGTAGTTACAATTCCAGAGACTTCTACCTGATTAATCCTTTTTTCTATGAGCTATTCAGCCCACCTTGCACTGCCAACTTCTTATACTCTTATCCGGATTAATAGAGGAAAATGAAACTACTTAAACGGCAACTAAGCTAGCAAGTTTTTAATGCTGAGCAACAAAAATTAGATAAGTGTCTTTTACTACAATATACATTTTAGTTTTATGCGAACAAGAATTCAGACCTTCGTAACACGTCGTTTTACGCACGCACAGCAACCCTATCCCACGCATTCGTCGCCTGCGCAGGAGACTGTGCCATTATCCCAGTAATTGTCGCTAATACCCATGTAACCGCCAAATCGTGAGCGTGCTTTGTCAATTCCCTGAAGCTTTGTCCCCAATGATAGGGCTATTATTATTGTTTGCATGCGAACTTACATAAATATACTTCTTAGAACACTTGGCCAATGACATTGTTTTAAAACAGGGCTCGTCGGCGCTCGTTGACCTCACAAATATGCAGGGTATAACAAAAAGGGTGGGTATAACAAGCTGAAAGAAGGTCAAAGTACTCGTGGAACTAAACAACTTTACCCATACCATGGAACATGGATAGAAATATGATACCTTGACCGCCTTTCAGCTTGTTATACCCTTTTTGTCTTACTTCTGGTATATCCCTAAACGAATAATCCTTGGAATGTAAGGTTACACGAATAGTATAATGCATAAAATAATGAATTCAAACTCCGAGAGTTTGCTATCCCGCAACTCAATACTGTCTACCAAGGCAATTCAAACAAATTCAAATTCAAAGATCTTACAACCAATTTAAAGTGATAAAACATTCAGCTCGACAGATGACATATACAAATCATTTGACATGGCTGTCATTGCAAAGCTATTATTGCTCCTTAGCGCTGCGCGTGCGTCGCTCCAAATACCTGGGTATTTCCGCGTCGATTCCTCCCGGCTGCCGATCCGATAATATTCGCACTAGTTCGCACTCCTTTCAAATGACATGGTCTTATCGCGACCGCTCCGTCATACCACAGAATATATAATAGCACTGTCATACGGAACTTGACGGCCGTCTACCGTTTTTGCAATGACCAATGCATTCCTAGGCAGATTATGTCCAGTTACATTCCTGAAACGTAATCGCAAATTGCTTGTGGATGATTGAGAGTCGATCTTTTTGCTGACAGCGTTGTGCGATAACGTTGTTGGTTGTATATTGATAAGCTCGATTGATAGCTCGGTTATTTAGAATGTATGTTTAGCTCGAGATTTTGCAATTAGTATCTGCAATGTCACAATAACTGCGAATTCGTGTCTGTCACCTGGGTTCATGGGATCGTTGGACAACTTGGTGTCCCACTCGAAAAGAATAGGTAAGAAGTGTTAATTTTTGACTTAAACTACAATGCAAGTTTTGCCCTCAGGTCCGGCAAGAATGCGGCCCTCCATCCACAGTGAACGTCACCGAGCTGCCATCCCCCCGGCCGACCCCTGGGGCCACCAGACGAGCCGCCCTGCACGCGCCACCGTCTGACGCAGAGCTGCTGCAGTTCGCCGCGTCCCTGGCTGCCAGCAAGAAGCTGTTCGCGACCCTCGCTGACCGGCTGTGTGAGGAACCTGACTTCGCTCACGAGGGGAACGACGCCTGCTGGAATGGAGAAACGATCGGAGAGTGAGTGTACCGATGCTTACTATAATACATTCTGTTTATAAGTAGGTACCTGTCGGACCGTGTTTTTTGAAAAACATTTTATCGTGATTTTTGTTTACATAATATATCCTGTTTTCGTCTAAATGGAACAGCCTGATCAAACATTAAAAAGGGTGACGTAAAGTTGCTAAGATAATCAAGTTACGAATATGTACGGAGATTTTAACTTATAATTGTATGACCACATTAATTCAATATTAATGTGTGCTTTGGAACAGTGAGCAAGTGATGCATAATACACTTATCAAAACCCGTGAAACACGGCTCGCCTGTCAGACCCTCATCACGACAATTAGTAGACCAAGCAACTGTTCATTCAGAATTTATAACTCACAAAACAATGTTGTCACGCAGGTACACAAAGGCGCTGGTAGCGTCCGCTTCTCTGAGCGACCAGCGGTACAACCCTGAAGTGACAGGAGGTGTGGCACAGGACTCGCGCATCACCGCATTGGGAGACAGACTGCGACAGGCCAGACAGGTAACAAGGAAACTCCTATCCGAGAGATCTTGACACCATGCTAAATAAAGCAGAAGCCGTGTATTGCAAAATCTAATGATCAACGCTCGGCCCTTTAACAATTTACGAGGCAAACTTATTTATTACACGCACCAAGATAAGGGACAGATTGGAATAACGCTAGAAACATGTATAAATTATGATGCTCCTCATCAGATTAATATCTTTGACAAGCACCATAAATGTATCGAAACTTGTTCATTAGCGGGCTCCTTGGTTTATGTGCATTGATGGTATCGTGCCTACAGATGATACATAGAGGCGCAGTACTAATGGTATTTCTCGTAAACCAGTTTGCAAATTACTCTTCTAACGACTACCGCTGTCGATGATTGATGGGGTTTTGATGTTATACGATAGCTTTCTTCATAAACAACACTCGGTAGTCGGTAGCATCTTGTGTGCGGAGGTGTGTTTTTAAATGAGATGTACAAATATTAGTTTACTGTTATCTGAACTGTGGGTGATGCTCTTACCATCAATCAATATCAGAAGAAATGTATTAGCTCTGTGTTAATGGAGTTGATGGTATCGATTTGATTTCTTACTTATAGATAGTCAGAAAGATACGCGTGTGGTTACTGAGCTTTTAATATTCAATGGGTAGAAAGGCGTAACATACATTAGGTGAAAACATAGTGACTATTTAAGTCGCCTTGTAGGTAAACTCTATAGGCAAAAAAACCGTGATTTGCAGCAAATGAAAAAGAGAGGGAATGCCAATTTCCGTCAGTTACTGATGATGTATTACATAAGTTCTTCTTCCCTCAGTTGCTTGTCTCCCACTCCTGGGGAGGCAACAACCCTGCTGCGGAGGCGTTCATGCAAGGAGACGAGGCTGGCGACGAGGGTTCAGGGTCTGGAGCCGCTGACAGCCGCTATGATGACGACACTGAGGGTTCTGGGTATGGAGAGGAAGGATCTGGACTCGGTGGATCTATAGGTAAGGCCGTTATCATGTTGTGCACCATATGGAGTGCGAAACTAATAAAGTAATGTATTTTTGTGTGTGCTTCTTGTGTCAAGGCGAAATTTGTGCGTACTAGTGGGGTTTTCAGGTACCTGTCTATGAGCAGAGCGTGTTTACTGTCTCATAAGGAGGGCTATGTTTTTCGAGAATGTATGGAAAAGTAAATTATTTTTCACGAACTGCAGCTGAAACGGCTGGGTTGATGTTGTCATTTAATAGTTAGTCCTGGCAGGGTCGCCATGCGATGTGGGTTGTTGGGGGAGGATTAAGAGAAACGCAGTGCGCGACTTATAAGTAATACCTACAGAACAATGGGCGGGGTGTATGTCACTACACTACAGTTTGATTTGTCTCAGCGACAAGAGAGAGGGTATATTAAAATCTCATAAATTTAAATGACGGCTCATAAACGCAAATTATAACTTTTAAATTCCTGTAGTCGGATTTTTAATAATTAAATGCTTGTATCTGCATAACTTTCTGTTTCTCGCGCTACTATTGTGTTAAACAAAATAAAACACATTAATGAAATTCAGAACATAAGTTTCCTTTCCCCGGCCCCATTTGTTAGCCTTATGAAAGAGATGTGTCAAATTGGATTTTCGAGTTGAAACTGTTAACTGCGCGTTAGTCATAATAACAATCTCCCCTTTGTAAAACTTGTTCGTATTTTATGATGATATTTGTAAAATTTATGTGACACTTCGGCAATATTTTATCAAATGTGTCAAGGAATTTTGTTTTAGTGTTTTATGTCTCAAAATAGAGAGTTTACAGAAGGTTCACTCGACCCTATTCAGGATTTTTTGCGATTGTAATTTGTTATATAGCCAGGGTTGCTGTTGCTACTGTCAATAATCTCAAAGTATAAGAATATCAAAATAATAAAACCTGAAACAAAAATGTCATGATATGATATGATTTTAATCCAAGAAATAATACGTTCGTGGCAACCAACTTCTTACTTTCCTTGAGTTTCCCTGAGATACCGGTTATTTTCAGTTAAAGTCAGCGTCAAAATCGTCGCCGTTTCCCTAATTTGTGTTTATGTGCTAATTTTTGTTGTATTGTCCAACAGGAAGTAAAAACTTTGTCGACGAGGAATCGAGCTACCGTCCTCCTCAGAAGCCTGCGCCGGCATCAGCCGCGTCCGCCCCTGCAGCCTCCTGGACCCTGACTGCGGCGCTGGTCGTCTACCTCGCGCGCTGCCTCACTTAAACCGGCTCTGTATCCGAGGGATCATAGACTTACCGCTCACTAGGTCCGTCCGAGTGAGTTCAGTGAATCTCCATATCGACGAGTGTGTGAGTGCGATTGGTAGTTTAGTTTGACTTTATAAAAGACACGTGATTTTGTTGCAAAGTCTGTAGCTCGTTACGAAATCGTAGAGTGCAACCTGATAGCTAGTCCCGAATAGACGCGACTCGAGACGACCCACGAGTGCCACCAAGTTTATAATGGAATCTCGTCTTAGAATATACAAGGTCCTATTAAATTCAGTCAGTGCAATTATTCGCAGGATGTGTTCTACTCGTGAAACTGAACAACATTTTTCAAGGAGCATAGATCGAAATATGAAACAAAATTGAACCTGCATAGGTACAAATTGAGGAGATGAGACGACTGGTACATTTTGTATGGGAGAACAAAATTTTTTTCTATTCATATTTTTCATCCTATGTTCCTTTGGGGAAGTTGTTCAATTTCACGAGTAGAACACACCCTGAAAATATTTGCACTGAAATTTAATGGATCTTATATTACAGGTAGGTACGAAAGGCAACTTGAGCATTTTAATATATCAAATGTACAGTGCATATCAATGTGTATTCATTTTGTAAATATTTATCGGAATCTTTGTAGTAGGTATTAAGTACGGCCATCCGAATAGGATACATTTGACAGCTGTCAAATATGGCCTATTAGAACGGCCATACTGTAGATGAAATTACAGTAACGGAAGCTTTACGATACTTCTGCATTTATACATTTCGGATTGACTCGTGAAATTGTCATAATAATGAATTTAAATTATTATATTACTTGAAGAATCTTTAAAATTGTTATACTAGCTGGTTGGCAATAAATTTATTAAAATGTATAACGATTAGACAAGCAAGGTGATAGATAAACAGGTGTAAAAAATACTGCAAATATTTTTAGGGGTAAACCAGCCCATGAAACTAAACAACTTTCCCCAAGGAACATAAGCAATGTTTCTAGGGGAAAGTTATTCAGTTTTATGGGATGATTCAACCCTTAGAATATTAGCAGTTACTTTATTTACACCTTATATAAGAAGGATGTACAGTGATGTAAATAACTAAACCTACTGGTATAGGTGCTTAGCTAGTAAATATATTTTGTTGCCATATTAATATTACGAATATTATTATTTATAATATTAATTAAGTCATAATTTAATCTAATAATATTTTATGTGATACAGATAGATGTTAAGTTGATTGTATTATTTATGTGGGATGGCATTTAGTCCGTTTTTGATCCATGGGTTAAGGAACCAAGTTATACAAGTAATACCTACTATACTTCCCAAAGAAAAGTAAAGTTCAGCTTCTTATCTGAAATTCACGTCATGGGCCAAAAACTGTCTGATTACTTGTCACCCTTTCGGTATTTGTTATTTATTAGCCAGATTACAAGAAATCACACAAATTGATGTATTTGGACGCACAGGACCGCCACAGAAAGTAAATATAATAAAAGAACTGTATAAAATCATAATCATATTAGAGACAAGCATCAACAGATTGACACCCACAGAAGGTAAATATTATAAGAACTGTATAAAATCATAATCATATTAGAGACGACCATCAAGATATTGAAAAATTTGGCAGGCATCTACCGGTACATCGATAGCTCAGGGGCAGAGCGATGGGGCCTTTACTTTACCCATGCGGCCCGTGTTCGAGCCCCGGTCGATGAATGTAATTTTTTTCAATTTCTTATTTTCATTTATCATAATCATATTGTCAAAAATGCGACTAATTAATACTGCGAGAAATCGTAGCAACAACGCAACCTGGTATCTAAACGGGTACCCGAAATATTAGTTTCCAATAAACCATATCTACTTTATATTTGTTAGTCCACTAACATGTTTCTTTTCATTAATATTCTGGAGAATATGTAGGCATATGATATTGAAGAACAGAAACATGTTTTTCCCTGTTCTTTCATATCTAGAGTCGGATGGAAAAGCAAAGACCTATACAATGTTATTGTACCAGATTTACTTCTGTAATTACCTACCCGGCGTCCGTTAATGGTGCGTAATGGAAAAATTCCCATTATCCCGGGAAATTCTGCTTTTCCTCGCGTAATGGGATATGAGAGAGCAGACTTTATTTATTTCACCGTTCTTAGAGGCAGTTATGGAGCCATTTTTTACAATGACACTCAATTTAAAAGGTTTAATGAGAAGATTTTTTATTGTAATATTTGAGTTAACTTAAACAGGGTGTTATGACAAGGAATATAAACTTAATATAGACGAATATCTATCTGCTGATGATTGAACTAATTTTTAAGCCATAACACCCTGTTTAGGTAGAAAACAAATTTAAACCAGTCACATCTGTATGTATACCTAGACTTATTAAATTATTATATTGTTTCGGTCTCAAAATTTTACCGTCGCGTAAGTGATTCGATTTTAGGGTTTTAAATTACCGCAGTACGTAAAAAGATAAAAAAATACTAGTGTAAAACAAGTTGTATTGTAAATTGCTTTAAGAGTAGTGAATATTTCCTGCATGCGCCATGAGATGACGCTGCGGGCGTGTAAATGTATTGTAGAGATCGTAATGGATTGTTGAGAAAAGTGACGAATGGACCAGATGAAAAAGAGAGGATTATTCGTGGACGTTTATCAAAATCATGACCTTTACGGTAATTTGTATGGCTTTCAATATGCTCTTACACTACAACATAAAGGGTGAAGACTGAAGATAGTAAAAAAAATACGAATGTTCGTGGTTATCGACTACGATTGGCGACACGACGTTTTCTTCATATTATACCATAGTACCTATCTTGATCAAAAATCTCATTTTAATGAACGATAATAAAATAATAGACTGTCAAATTCATACATAACTAGCAGCCCGCCGAGCGGTTTCACCCGCTGCTACTTACCTGTTTTCCCGTAGAAATTGGATCTTTGCCCGTAGTAAAAAGTCTATTACTCCGATCCAGCAGAGGTAAATGTGCGAGCAGAAGCGGCCCGTCATGCTGAATAACTGTTACTTTGAAGCCATGGCCGTATCTCTTTTAGTTTAGATGGGATGCTGGTGGTCTTCATCAGGTACCCAGATCCTCGATGACCATGTGCCAGAAGTAGCGACCCGTCATGGTGAACAACTGGGATGCTGGTGGTCTTCATCAGGTGCTCCAGATCCTCGATGATCATGTGTCAGCAAAAGCGGCCCGTCATGGTTAACAACTTTGTCTATGAAGCCATTGCCGTATCTCTTATAGTTTATATGGGATGCTGGTGGTCTACATAAAGTACTCCAGACCCTCGTGACCATTTGCCAGCAGAAGCGGCCCGTCATGCTGAATAACTTTTACTTTGAAGCCATTACCGTATCTCTTATAGTTTATATGGGATGCTGGTGGTCTTCATCAGGTGCTCCAGATCCTCGATGACCATGTGTCAGCAAAAGCGGCCCGTCATGGTGAACAACTTTGTCTATGAAGCCATTGCCGTATCTCTTAAAGTTTATATGGGATGCTGGTGGTCTACATCAGGTATTCCAGACCCTCGTGACCATTTGCCAGCAGAAGCGGCCCGTCATGCTGAGTAACTTTTACTTAAAAACCATTACCGTATCTCTTATAGTTTAGATGAGATGCTGGTGATCTTTATCAGGTACTCCAGCCAGATCCTCGATGACCATGTGCCAGCAGAAGCAGCCTGCCATGCTGAGTAACTTTTACTTAAAAACCATTACCGTATCTCTTATAGTTTAGATGAGATGCTGGTGATCTTTATCAGGTACTCCAGATCCTCGATGACCATGTGCCAGCAGAAGCGGCCCGTCATAATGCACAACTTTTTCTATGAAGCCATGGCCGTATCTCTTATAGTTTAGATGGGGTGCTGGTGGTCTTCATCAGGGTCTTCAGATCCTCGATGACCATGTGCCAGCATAGGCGGCCCGTCATGGTGAACAACTTTTTCTATGAAGCCATAACCGTATCTCTTATAGTTTAGATGGGATGCTGGTGGTCTTCATCAGGTACTCCAGATCCTCGATTACCATGTGCCAGCAGAAGCGGCCTGTCATGGTGAACAAATTTTTCTATGAAGCCATGACCGTATCTCTAATAGTTTAGATGGGATGCTGGTGGTTTTCATCAGGTACTCCAGATCCTCGAGGGCTGACAAAAAGTAGTCCATGTCCGTCTTTAGTATGCTAGTAACATCAGTGCCTAAATTCGCGGAGATCGGTAAAGCGGTTTTGCTAACTTGGGTAATATCCGCTATATTCCCGCTTTTCCTGCTGTTAACCGTTTTCCCGTGGAAATGAGGAATTTTCCCGTGGTAAAAAGTAGCCTATGTTACTCAGGAATGTTGTAGCTTTCTAATGGCGAAAGAATTTTGGAAATCGGTCCAGTAGTTACGGAGTTTATCGATTACATACATACAAAAAAACAAACAAAGGTTTCCTCTTTATTATATTAGTGTAGAAGTGTAGATATTGATTTCTAAGATGATTTTTGGTTCAAGTCAAATTAATTATACACACACATTGCACATACCTCACGTAATAGACCCGATAAAAAAACAATTTGCAATTTAATCTTCTACATTGATCCCGCAGTGAAATTGATTTTGGTAAATTGATGCGAATAAAATACATTTGTAAATATTGTTGGAAGGAAAAGTATGTTTGACGAACGGAGAAAATTGCTGTTATATCTGAGTATATACTATGGAAATAAACTCTATACTATGTATAAATGTCTTGTTTCATTTATTACCTGTTAAAAACTAGGTTCGCCTTCGATTTTATCAATTTAAGGGATGAACATATACTGGCTGTCAATACAGTTATCAAGAATGAACAAAATTGGCATGTCTAGGTAGGTGTTTGCGATTAATAATACCAAATTCGAAAATTAACAAACTTTATGTTCGTAAGTATATTTATATTTAGCAACAGCAAAAGCTTTTAAGTAATATTGTTTGCGTTGTGGTTGTGGTAGGTATATTTGCAGTATAGGGATTTAATTCGGTAGTACCTGCGTAATTATAACGCGAGCAAAAGCTTTTCACAATTTTATTGTTTAAAAGCTTACTACCTAAATAAAATTATGAGGTATGCCTTCTCCAGTGCGATATAAAATTACTTTCTGTCAATATTATCCAACTTCGGATTTCGGCTCGTTGTAAAGTGACAGTCAAGATTTTCCGCGCAAATTGTCATATCCGAATCTGCAACTTCTGGGGCCCATGCATGGTTGCGTTCCAACACTAACAACAAGTTGCTTCGGGTTATTCGTCGACTATAAAAATAAGAAGAGCATCCCGTTTTCAAAGAGGACGAAAAGCTGGATTACTGAATTAGTCACTTCGAAAGTAGAAATTAATCAGTCTGTAGAGTAGATTCGGTTGAAATATTTTGCTACAATGTTTTATCGAGTCGTTATTGGACTTAATGTACCACATACTACGCAAACATAAATCTAATAGGTTACTCTCGGTACATACTGTAGAGTAGAGGCAGGGGGCGAGCACAAGGTGACTCTACATAAACATTTTATTCATCCCAGACCAAAGTTCAGCACTAAGTCATGAGTGTCATGACACTCATGACCTCATGTCATTACGAAGGACACAAACTTTTCCATTGGCTAATATTATAAATGGCAAAATCTTACTTTTACCTATAACTACTAATATTAATTATTTAAGTAGGTAAGTGCCATAATGGAAACATTGAAATGTTAAATTGTAAGCAGTCCCTCAAATACTAAGCTAAAGCCATTTGGATCCTGCTTGTGCTGTTACCTTATGATGGATATTACTTACTATTAATAGATTGTATTGAAACTACAAATCTTTTGACGAGTAATATTAGTAATATCTCTAGTTCCATACTAAGGAAAACCTTACATGATCTTCAATTAGGTATGGAACTAGAGATATTACGAGTATAAAATGCATATCTGCATGCATCTTACCTATAAACGATCGTTAAATTGACTGAATAGGTATACTTTTGTATAAATCTCATAAAAGGAACAATACTCCATTACCTCTTAACCGTTCATATCCATAAATTGAATGCAAATCTGCGTAAAATGGAGTAACTGTTGGAACAAGTCAAGAGACACACGAGGCGCTCTTCACGCGCCATTTGCGTTTAAAGGAACGTCGAGGTCAGAGATAAGAGGCCCAAGATTGATTACTTGGTAAGAGCTTTTCCTGCCTTTCATTATCTGTCTTGTACCTTGACAAAACATTGCTTTCGATGCTGTAATTTCTAGAAATGTATAAGCTTAATACATTCAAGACAGAAAATGTCATTCATTAATTAGATTAGATCATCCGCTTCGATCATTTTAATAGGTCGGTAGGCCAGTATGGAAAAAATACTACCTAATTTACCTTTGCAGCCATAACAGCCCACTGCTAGACGTGGGCCTTCTCGGGGGGTATTGCCATACTCACCACGCTTGGCAGGCTGATACATACCTACATACTTACAATTATCAGGCCCATTTCCCTTGCGGGGGCATTCCTGCACTTCGTCTGACAAAAGTTTGAGAGTCAATCGGAAGACTGTGTATCACCGTAGTGACAGGTAGCCAGCCTGTTGCCCAAAATTGCAATACACATCAACTCCCAATTCCCTTAGTCGCTTCTTACGACAACCATGGGGAAGATATGGAGTGATGCTATTCCAAGCCTATTTCTAAAATGATAGAAATAGGTGAAATTGACTAAGTGCACCAAAAACCTAATCTTTGAACTAAAATGTTGGAAAGTCCTACTTAATGAAAACTCAAAAAGTATCATTGATTCCACTATATCAAACAGTTTAGTGTTGTCCCCAGTGGCTGTCCCCACATTTTTTTTTTTTCACGACCTCCCCATAAATTGGTAAATGGATCGACTGCCAGCATTTCACGGACCATTGGGTTGCGAAGTTATACGTACGTTACGAGTTACGACTTCGATCTCACTTCGACTGATTACCCTACAGCAAAGAGATTGTTTTCAATAACTGATGTTTTTCGATTCAGGAATCAAGCCAAGATACCTACCCCCGTACATTCATACATACTCTCGTAAAACATAACCCTCCTTCTGAGGCAGTCGGGTACAAAGTATCATTGATTCCACTATATCGAACAGTTGAGTGTTGTCCTCAGTGGCTGTCCCCATATTTTTTTATTTCACGACCTCCCCATAAATTGGTGAATAAATCGACTGCCAGCATTTCACGAACCATTGGGTTGCGAGGTTATACGTACGTTACGAGTTACGACTTCGACCTCACTTCGATTGATTACCCTACAGCAAAGAAATTGTTTTCAATAACTGACGTTTCCGATTCACGCATCACGCCAAGATACCTACCCCCATACATATATACATACCTACTCTCGAAAAAATAACCCTCCTTCTGAGGCAGTCGGATAACAAGAAGATGTGTTAAAAAACACAAAAACCCGACTGCGGTAATTTTAAAGTAGTATTTTGCTGTAAAAATCCACCATCTTGAATGTATGATTTTTTTTTATATAGGCAGTGTCACTCGCGCTGCTGAGACGAATCTAACGACACCTCATATGTCAAAATCTAACTATACGTTTGGGCTGTAGCCCGTGAAAAAGTATTTTCTTGTCCACATACATACAAACATACATACATACATACATACATACATACATACATACATACGAAAAACATAACCCTCCTTCTAAGGGAGTCGGATAAAAAGTAAGTATCATTGATTCCGCTATGAAACAGTTGAGTGTTGTCCCCAGTGGCTGTCCCCATATTTTTTATTTCACGACCTCCCCATAAATTGGTCACTGGATCGACTGCCAGCATTTCACGGACCATTGGGTTGCGAGGTTATACTCGTATGTACGTTTCGAGTTACGATTTTGACCCTCACTTCGACTGATTACCCAACAGCAAAGAGGTTGTTTTCAATAACTGACGTTTTCATATTCAGGAATCAAGCCAAGATACCTACCCCTATACATACATACATACCTATTCTCGTAAAACATAACCCTCCTTCTGAGGCAGTCGAGTAAAAAATATCATTGATTCCACTAGGTATATCAAACAGTTGAGTGTTGTCCCCAGTGGCTGTCCCCATATTTTTTATTTCACGACCTCCCCATAAATTGGTGAATGGATCAACTGCCAGCATTTCACGGGCCATTGGGTTGCGAAGTTATATGTACGATACGAGTTACGACTTCGGCCTCACTTCGACTGATTACCCTACCTACAGCAAAGAGATTGTTTTCAATAACTGTCATTTTCCGATTCAGGAATCTTTGCCAAGATTTCTGTGCCACAAAAATAGGTCCCGTAGTCACATCGTCTGTCTTACATTTGTTCAGGTACAAGTAAAAACTAGAGATTAGATTGTGATAATATGTTAAAGCGATAAATTTTTACCCAGCCGCATGCCTAATTGCATTCAGCAGATTTCAGATTTGAAGAATTCGACACATTTAATCTTTGATTTCTTTGTGTTAGTTTTTGTTGTGCATGATGAAATCTCCTAGTACCTAGAAAAAGTAGTTACGTGATACCAAGTGCTGGTATCAGAACATTAGCCGTAAAGTTTGTTGTCTTGCAACCCCCTTCTCTATAGTTTGACCTCCTCCAGTCACGTTACATCGGATGACCTAGTTTTGACAACATTTAAGTAGTTTCCAGCTGATTTATCAGATGGGAAGAGCAATCAATTGTTTCCTTTACATAAAATCACGAATATAATCTCATGACGGGTATGGGTAGGCAGAGTGTAAATGGCTCAAGAAGAACCTTGCCACGTTAAATTTCTCGCATAAAAGTTATATAGGTTCCGCATTTGCATTAAAATTTGACAGCCGATGTGGCGCAGTGGTTAGTATGCCTGCCTGCCACGCAAAGGTTCCGGGTTCAATTCCCAAGTTGATATTTATCTTATCACTTTGTGAATTTGTTCCTAGTCTGGTTAGGACATTGCAGGCTGAACCACCTGATTGTCCGCAAGTAAGATGGTTCCGTGCTTCGGATGGGCACGTTAAGCCGTCGGTCCCGGTTGCTGTCTACGATGGCGGTCGTTACAAAACCATGTCAGAGGCCTGCTACTTGCAGTAGGCGGTTGAAAAACTCTGACACCAGGGTTCATCGGCTTGTTGAACGACTCGGGAAAAGAAGATTAAAATTCCCATGAATACTACCAACATTGTCTTCTTCCTTATAATTTAAAGCGCGACGGCTGCTTGTAATAAGAACTAAATGGCGTAGTACCGCCGATTCCCAGTGAGTTCAAGTTGAAAGTTCTGCATAGTGTAGGCAGTTCTGCATAAATGGTGTAGGTAGTTCTACACAGTGTAGTGCATTCTATGCAATATATTTGCTCCAAAAGCTACGACTCAACAGAGTTCTGCAGTATAAAATTGTCAAGTCAGTAGCAAGTCGTCTTCTCTACATTGTAGAGCACTATTCTTTAGTATTAATAGGAACTCAAGAAGTCTGAAAGTTGTCAGTAAATGCCTCAGAACCCGCGCTGGAGCCTCCGGTCAAGTTAAAAGTTCTACATAGTCTAGATTCTTATTCTGCCCATTAAGATATTAAACAGAATTGGAACGTTCATTCTAATAAGCTGCTAAAGGTGGACAACAGCATTTAGTCTGATGTACAAAATTCTTAAGTAGGTTTTCTTCTCTTACATTGTAGCTTATAGCTAGTAGGTACTGATAGGAATTCCAGAAGTGGTTGTCTGTAAATGGCTCAGAACTTTCACCGTAGTGGAATGCTTCCGATTCTCAGGGAGTTCAAGTTGAAAGTTCTGCATAGTGTAGATAGATTCCTATGCGGTTCAATAAGATATTGAACAGGATCAGAACCAGTTCATTCGAATAGCTGCGACTCGTGAACAACAGCATTCTGTCTGCTGTATAACATTCTCATGTAAGTAGCTTTTCTTCTCTACATTGTAGACGGTTATTCTTGCTTGTAGCTAGAACTAATAGGAACTGCAGAAGTCTAGATGTTGTCTGTAAACGGCTCAGAACTCTCACCGTAGTAGAATGCTTCCAATTCTCAGGGAGTTCAAGTTGAAAGTTCTGCATAGTGTAGAAAGATTCCTATTCGGTTCAATAAGATATTGAACAGGATTAGAGCTAGTTCATTCGAAGAGCGGCGTCAGGTGAACAACAGCCATCTATCTGCAGTATAACATTCTAGCTTTTCTTCTCTACATTGTAGAGCATTATTCTTGCTTGTAGCTAGAACTAATAGGAACTCCAGAAGTCTAGAAGTTGTCTGTAAACGGCTCAGAACTCATGCTTCCGATTCCTGGGAGTTCAAGTTGAAAGTTCTGCATAGTGTAGATAGATTCCTATTTGTTCAATCAAAGGTGATCAACAGCATTCTGCAATACAAAATAGTATCGTAAGTACCTTAATATAAATTCATGACATTAAAACTGAACATAACGACAAGGCAACAGTTATGTTTTAAATGTACCTATCAAAATCTAAACACGCCTGCATATGTATTTGACAATGTTTAAATATGACATCAAAGATTTCTCGCAGTTGCCATATCTACAAATCATCGCAAAATCTAAGGCGAGAAACACACGTAACGTCCATTTGTGCGTTATTTTTGCGCAGCGCTATTGCATCGCATTATTTTTATACAAATACTTGTTGGTATTGGCCTAAAGCACAACGTAACGCAACGCAAAAATAACACACAAACGGGTATAACGACTGTTTTCTCTTACTGTCTAAACTACGAGCAAACTACAAGTACTTTAAGAACCTTAATACTCGACCAAACAACTACTGCAACTCGTACCAAAGGAGCATCTAGCAAGGAATGGCAATAGGACTCGCTCGGTCAAAGTTAAATTTCGTTTTGGTCCGCTCTACCTGGTTGTCTTTTATTGCAAACCATACAAATCGTTCCCTATTTATTATTTACCTACGATAATCCGTAATAGAATATTCTGATTCATACATACCCCTTATCATGCGTCATAGATCTGCTAACCACAATCATTTCTGTGCATTTATAGTACAACATTAGCTCTACCATGAGATAGATAAATGGTAAGGTAATAATGATGATTACGATAGTATTCTCTGGAACACTCCCACCCACGTAGGTAGACTATCGTCCGTCCTACGCATCTCGTTTATTTTACGCTTCGATAAGCCTACGCACTATGACCCAGGACATGACCCATTGGCTATAGGTAGGTACTTACTCTGTTGTCAGAGTTTTCATCATGCCAAGCCAAGCTATGGTGAAAACGCACTGAATGAGGTTGCGATTCGTGACAGCCACCTTACAAATGATGACACACTGTGTGCCATGTTATCCGATTTTGCAATGGATTTTGTAAAATCGCCATCGGATCGCCTCGATCGCATCGATCGGAAAATCATAGGTAAACTCTATCTAGTTAGTTAGTCTATTCACTATCTACAACAAATACCTATTTATTACAACTTAATTACCTACAAATTGATGCTCTAATCTACGTAAAGGCGAGAAATCTCTTATACAATAACACATGCAACACATAATATTAGGTCACAACATCCATTCAATCTATTCAATCCTCTTGTACTGAACTAAACTGACAACCTTCCTAGTCAGTAGCATGCAGTTTCCACGAAATAAGCTGTAGAGCTCCTATGTAAGCTTGTTCGATGATAACAGTGTTCAGAACTCTGGTACAGAATGGCAACTGTGCTCGCAACTTCATGGAGCTGTAACTAAAGCGAGCTAAACCTATTGAAACATCAATGAGAATTCCTGGTAACTGTGCTTCATAGAGCCTCACGTGAAAGACTGAAACTTTGAATTACCTACGACATTCACTCGACCCTATACAGTATTTTTTGCGATTGTCAGTTGTTACAAAGCCAGGGTTGCTACTGTTAAAAATATTGGTACCTACATCGTTTTAAGGAATCAACTTATACTTGTTTTCTTAGTATTCGTATAAAATCCAGTATAAGTTAGTCCCTTAAATAGTTAGATTATCTAGCGATATCAGTCTCTATTCCATCTGAACAATCCAACTTTCCTAGTTAGCATGCAGTTTCCACGAAATAAGCTGCAGAGCTCCTATGTAAGCTCGTTCGCTGATAACAGTGTTCAGAATGGCAACTGTGTTCGCAACTTCACGGAGCTGTAACTAAAGCTAGCTAAACCTATTGAAACATCATTAATGAGAATTCCTGGTAACTATGCTTCATAGAGCCTCACGTGAAAGACTGAAACTTTCAATTTAGTATTTTGAAATTCTCTACTTTTTGACTATCATAAATTGTTATGAAATTCAGTGGTAGCGAGAGACGGACAGATAAACAGACAGACAGAAAAATCACAGTAATGGGTCTCGTTTAGACCACCTGGGTAACTGATCCCTAAAATATATAATAAATAACAAAACGTGCGCTGTCTACGTAAAGGCCAGACAATATTCAATAATCCTACCTACTTAGACCTACCTATCAATAAGTAAGAAACACTAGACCAGACAGCATTATCTCAGGTACATCACCAGCAGACATAGACTTATATATATAATATGCCAGCAGATCAACTTCTTTAAAGGGATCAACTTGTACTTGTTTTCTTAGTAGGTATTCGAATGAAAATCCAGTATAAAATGGTCCATTAAATGGTTAGATTGATGTGCTGGCGATATCAGCCCTGTATTCAATCTGTTCAATCCAACTTTCCTGGTTGGCATGCAGTTTCAGTTCCACGAAATAAGCTGCAGAGCTCCTATGTAAGCTGCGTTCTGAATGGAAACTGTGTTCGCAACTTCACGGAGCTGTAACTAAAGCCAGCTAAACCTATTGAAATATCAATGAATAATTCCCTGTAACTACTCGTCTATTCATAGAGTCTCAGGTGACTGAAAGTACTTATACCTATGTACGTTGTATTTGCATTGACATTATTTTTAAGGTATCAACGAAACAAATTCTGGAACACTGTTTTATAGTTTTGAATGTACCTATAAGTAATCTCTAAAACTATTCGTGCTGAACCTATTTAAAATATCTTGTTACCATTATAATGCCATAGCACATAATTGAGTATTATAGGATACTATTTTTCGACGGGAAAAAGGTTTATTACTCACGGAAATATAAAAAGCAGCAAGTGAAACCGCAAGGCACGTCTTCATTCAATCATAGGAATTAAACATAATATTAACTGGTTAATACAATCTATCCTTCCCAGTAACAGTAACTGACAGTCCCAACCCTAGTGAGGGCGCGTGAGATGACACCGCGTAGTGCAGTAGCTCGTGCGCTTGCGCACCTGTCACCTTACTATCCACACACTCGACGAAGCAAGTGACATGTTCCACTTAGAACCTGTGGTTCTCAACCCGCATGGCATAGTTGGCGGGGGGCGTGAATGAGAGCGATCCCAAGAATGCGTAAGATGACACTGCCTAGTGCTGTCACCTTCCTATACACACACTCGACGAAGCAAGTGACATGTTCCACTTAGAACCTGTGGTTCTCAACCTACGTGGCATAGTTGGCAAGGGGTATGAATGAGAGCGATCCCAAGAATGCGTAAGATGACACTGCCTAGTGCTGTCACCTTCCTATACACACACCCGACGAAGCAAGTCACATGATTCACTTACACTTAGAACCTGTGGATCTCAACCTGCATGGCATAGTAGGCGGGGGGGCCTGAATGAGAGCAATCCCAAGCGTGAGTAAGATGACACAGCGTAGTGCAGTAGCGCGCGCGCTTGCGCACCTGTCACCTTCCTATCCTCACACTCGACGACGCAAGTGGCATGTTTCACGTAGAACCTGTGGATCTCAACCTGTATGGCATAGTTGGCGGGGGGCCTGAATGAGAGCGATCCCAAGCGTGAGTAAGATGACACTGCGCACCTGGCACCTTGCTACCCACACACTCGGCAAAGCAAGTGACACGTTTCACTTAGAACCTGTGGTTCTCAACCTGCATGGCATAGTTGGCGGGGGGCCTGAATGAGAGCGATCCCAAGCGTGAGATGACACTGCGTAGTGCAGTAGTTTGTGCGCTTACGCACCTGTCACCTTCCTATCCACACACTCGACGAAGCAAGTGACATGTTCCACTTAGAACCTGTGGTTCTCAACCTGCATGGCATAGTTGGCGGGGGGCCTGAATGAGAGCGATCCCAAGCGTGAGATGACACTGCGTAGTGCAGTAGTTTGTGCGCTTACGCACCTGTCACCTTCCTATCCACACACTCGACGAAGCAAGTGACATGTTCCACTTAGAACCTGTGGCTCTCAACCTGCATGGCATAGTTGGCGGGGGGAGCCTGAATGAGAGCGATCCCAAGCGTGAGATGACACTCCGTGGTGCAGTAGCTCGTGCGCTTGCACACCTGTCACCTTCCTATCCACACACTCGACGAAGCAAGTGACATGTTTCACTTAGAACCTGTGGTTCTCAAACAGAGTCACGGTTCGCGGGGGTGGGGGGGTGGTTGGGGCGACGAGGACTTTACTATTACTTTACGGCTGGCATTACTAACACATAAAAAGGACTCTGACACCAAGATAGTGTTGTTGGTCAAATCGGTGCTCTACACGTCACACGAAGAAAAACGATTATCTATCTGGCAGGGTTACAATTTCACCAATAACATCTGAACAATAGCAAAACCGTGTTTTAAATCCGAAAATATACAGAATAACCTGCTACGGTTTGCAGTAAAAATAGGACGACACTTTTTCTAATAAATAAAATATTATGTGATAACAATACGAAAATTTTATTTATTATGACGGTCATCTATCCATTGAGTCATAAATATTATTACTGTTCTTTGTGAACATTTAGTTCTTGGTTTAGCAAAGAAATAAAAAAAACTAAAAATGTTGAGTATTGCTGTCTGAAAGTAGTCCGGTGAGTTTGATACGGAAACCCCGGATAATGTTCTTGCGGTGAGTGCGGTTGGTCTTGCTTGTACCGCACAAGTGCTTTTACTTAAGTAACGCGATACCTCGTTTAGTCTAACTGTCACTGCTCTCAGTGAACATTTGCCACCATCAATAGTTTGTGTCGTCGTGTCAATGTAAAGTCTCTGGCGGAGAATAGAAATTAATGGCGGTTGCTCCACCGACAAGTGCATAGCTCGAATAAGTAATATAAGTTTAAAAGGATACGCGAGTGATGCCTGTTTCCGGACTTTGTATACAAAAATGTTCACCTGCTTTTTTTCTGAATAAAAGCTATGATGTTTTTTTATTAAATTAGGGCCTACTATAGCACCACATTTCTTTTTCCTTTTTTATGGGAAAATAAAGTAACGGTTTTTTAATAGGTATTTCTATAGTCCGCTTTTATGTAATAAATGAATTATCGTTCTACTAGCATTATTCGAAAAGAAAACAGAGGAATACATTTATATGAAAACTCCGAGACGAAGAGCGTTCTCTTGTAAAGTATTAAAATGTTTATATGTGTGGCTATTTAGTTTAGCTTTTGTAAACTTGTTAGATAAAAACTTAGTGCTTTACATCTCCAAATATCCAAAATCTGTACGGACAAATTGAATTTGCAAAAGCTTTTAGAGCATTACCACATACTCAAACCTAGCTACAAAACTATTTAAAAGGATGATTTTTATTTATCGACAAACTTTTGGGCTTTTGGGAGCTATGTTGAATGTTTTATAAATAACCCCCTATTCAGCCCTATTGAAGAGTTCTCTGTTTCGTAAAAAACTCCGTCTCTCTGATGGAATAACTTCAAGTGGTACCTACCTACAAATAAACAAATTATACCTGCTTGCCCATTGGCCCTAAGATACGTAGCTACAAGGGTTATCTATTATTACTAGGTACTTAGCCCGTCAACATAACAAAGTAAAAGCTCGTAAACAAAGCAAGGCGTAAAAATATTGGAGCGAAACGCGTCAAAACATTAGGATCTGCGCACATTGAACTAAATAATGCTAGAGAGCTGTTCATTAAATTCAAAATTGTTACAAAAAAGCATGCTAATATTCCTTTACTATTGTTTTTATAAGTCAGTTACTCAAGGAGAAAATAAAGGTCTCGCCTCACCATAAAGGGAGCAGGCAGAAGACAGAGAAATCTTACTAGGTACTTAGATACTTCGAGCAACGCATCTTCCGTCCCGTTCCGAGCTTAGACATAAGTAATGAGTTCTTAAATAGTACGAAGAGAAGTTTTTATTCTTCAATGGGTAACAGACTAAAACGAGCTCATCTTCTGTGTGCGTCCACCCTTATTTCAAGTTATTATCTTTCGCGGCGCGTTTACTAAATATTTACGAGGGCGAGTCCCACTTTAACTTAAAAAGCAATGCCATGAATAAATCTCGGCCATTATGTTCAGTATTCTGCCGCTGAGTAAAATGAATTGCATTTTATTTCCGCTAATATCTTCCCGGAAGTAAAACTTGGCTTTAATATTCACAACGCTTCTCGATCTTTTTAAAACCTACACTGAAAAACTTGGATTTTCCGGAACTTTTAGATGAGGTCACTTGTGTATTTTTTTTCTCTTTTTATTCTCTTGCGTACTTGTGTATTTAGGGCTGTTTTAGGCATTTCTTTTCTACGTGGTATTAGGGAAACAGAGAAAAATATTACACATATGGCAAACAACGAGGGTAGGTATGGTAAGTTTGTCTCGACTCGTCTCGACACGTGTGTTGACTGGGTTGCCACAAAAGTTGTATGTATGCTTCTTAGGTATGCTTAAAACTACTTCTATTTATAAATACTAGTCAATATTTCTCAAAAAATTCAAGTCAGAATTTTGACGTCACTGAAAACACTGACATCATGACGTCAACCCCAGTACTTTCATAGAAAGAATACCTTATCATTTTCGATTTTCGCACCTTATTTTCCTAATAAACATGGAAAATTCTGCGATCGCTTAGAAGGGTCTTAAGTTCCAACAAAAGAAGTGACTATACAGCCAATTCATTACCATAACTCGATTCTGCTAACGCATTTTTTGTTAATTAACGCCTTTTTAATTAATTGGGTGCAAATTGCTGTTAGATAAATCCCGAGAAGAGAATAAATCTTGGCTGCCATTTCCATTTGTCACAGCTGTCAGCTTCTGGGCTGATTATGAGAAAAACATGACAATTATTTGTCATCTATTCATTAGATGCGAACATAACACGTGTCGTCCTCCGGTAGGTATGATCTGATGAAATTCGAGAAACAATTACCTATTTATTATACCTTATTTATGATACCTTTCTACTGAAAATGAGAAGAACAAGTTTATTAAAACATAGGACCAAGACCTCATATACAATGTTTACTAAGAGTGTGGACAGCTCTCCGAATACTGATAAGGTGCATAGTGCATACAGACCATAAAATTGAACAACTTCACCGGCAAACGACAAAAATCCTACCAAATCATGATCCGCTGGCAGCATTTTCTATGGGAAGTCAAACATATTTCGACGTTTCCTGAAATACATTTGGGAGATGTTCAGTTTTATGGTCTGAATGCATGTCTTGTTTGTGATGCACCCTATCAGTATTCGGAGAGTTGTCTCTTACACCCTGCATTTTTTGATACTCCAATTCCAAATCCATCCATTGTCACAGTATCAAGACAACTGAGGGATAACAAGCCGAAAGGAGGTCGAGGTACTCATGAAACTGAACAACTTTCCCCATGGAATATATTATGGGTCGAAAAATGAAAGAATAATTGGGCCTCCCATACAGAATTGAAGATCAGCTGATTGATTTACCTCTACTACGGGAGGTCCAAATTTTTTTTATCCCTATACAGGGTGTTAGGGACGGTGTACCGAAAACTTTGCAGGCATGATCAGACCATCAAACTGAACAACTTTTACTATGGAGCCAATGGTGGGAAACAAAAAAAATTTTCCGACCTCCCATACAAAATTCACGATCAGCTGACTGACTTTGTATGGGAGGCCGAAAAATTTTTTTCGTTTCCCACCATTGGCTCCATAGTAAAAATTGTTCAGTTTCATGGTCTGAGCACGCCTGCAAAGTTTTCGTTACACCGTCCCTAACACCCCGTATAGTGCTGTCACCATAGCTCATGGATCGTGAATGTCGCATACTCGTAATTCAACGACATAAATCAATATTTGATCCGATACCTAATTACCATCTGTCAGGGTAACGAAATAGCTCACATCCTTAATAGAAAGCGTGAGAAGCACAGCCTGGAAGCGTCGGCTTCGGCTTGCTCCCGTTACAGTCTGACACACGGTTTAGCTTACAACATTGGTTCAAAACTTTGACAGCCGATGTGGCACAGTTGTAGTGCGACTGGCTGCGTCGTAAAAGGGACTAGTTAGATTCTCGGTGGGGCTAGGTACTACTATTATCTATTCTGTGGTGGGGCACTCACTAATGTGATACGAATTTGTTCCCAGTCTGGTTGGGACATTGCAGAATGAACCACCAGATTGTCTGAAAAGAAGATGTTTCCGTGCTACGGAGGGCACGTTATTATATCGCCAGTCTCGGTTGCTATCTAGTATGAGGGTCGTAAGTAACACAACCATATCAGAGGCTTACTATTTGTAGTAGGCGGTTGAAAGACTTTGACACCATGGTTTATCAGTCGGTTGGACGACTCGGTGTCCTGCTCGAAAATAATGAAGAACTCAAAACCAGCCTCAATCCTTGGTTGACAGAACAGCCCAAGGTATACAAGGTTTAGAGATGGACTGTACCTCTTGCGATGTGTGATCATGATCATCAAGATTGATGAGATGTCACACGACCGAATCGGCTCGGTTGCGCGTTTGCCGACAGCCGACAGGTCACGGCGGAGGCAAGCGACAAACCAATTAAATACCAACGCGTGTAAATGTTTGCTTAGACGATGATGACGTATTACGATCGACTAACTTGTAGATGTTTTATTTATAGGTACAAATCCGGAACAAAGAGCGCGAAAAATGACAGAACACATCTATATTCGTACTGTTTGTATTACATGAAAGATATTAAGTATGGACAAATTGTCATACTTGCATATCATATTTACCACCAAACAATACTCGCAGAAAAGGCGAAGCCATTGCGAGGGTTCCTGGATCCATACTATGGTAGAACACTCTTACCTATCCTGTAGGGAATAAAACGTTACTCTTCTACCGAATATTACATCAATGTAACTAACATATTCGGTTATTGGCGATGAAATTAATTACAAACACGGTTAATAATTTACTACTACATAATGTTCAATCTATTGAAAATAATTCAAAACCGCTTTAATAGCGTAATCCTACAAAATAATTCAAGCCTAGTATGCGGCTTTGTGGTCGAGCCAACATCAATTTTCAGTTCAACTAATAATTTGGCCACAATTGAAGTAGATTTATCCCTGGAATTCTGGCTTGCCTATTGATAATTTAGACACATTGCAAAATACATAAATCTAATACTTTGCATAACAAATTCGGCCTTGTGTAGAAATTATAGCCAATTCCTCAGCAAATAATCAATGATCGTGAAATAAAACTAAGTTGTTTGATTTGATTGTGAAGAACGTCCACTTTTGGCCCAAGACTCTACCTAGAAACGCTTTGATATCATGTTATTCAGACATAAGTACCTACCTAACAAATGGTACTTAGGTGGGGAGGTACTGTACTGACTGAAGACGTCTAGGAAAATAAACAGCCATTTTTATTCCATTACTCACTTTACGCCATAGACAGACAGGTTGTGGGTGGCAATATTCTCAAAAGCAGCGATAATTATCTGGAGAAAGCCACAATGGGCACAAAAGTTTTATTTCACAATGGCGTTTATAAAGAGCACTTTGTGAACAAATCACGTTGGTGTGCGTGAGGTGCGCAAGAGTTGATTTCACGTCAAAAGCGGTGATGAGCGCCCACGGACGCTGCAGCTGCGGCCAGTGGAGGAAGAACTGGGATAAAAGTTGAAATAATTGCGGCTTGGACAAGAAATAACCCACTATACCTAATGTAGGAATTGACATAGCTTATTCAAGACGATCACGACGATCTATATTTCGTACCTGTGTACATCACAACAAAACATTGAGAATACCTTAGCAGACGTTACTTTACGTCCAGGCTTTTTCAACCAAGCTAACAATGTACTAGGCAAGTACTGAGATAGTCAGTAATGAGTCCATACTTAGAACGAAATTAACCATAGTGCGGGTCGTTTAAACCATCGGGTAATGAACTTGCAGCAGGTCAGGCAGTGCTGGCAGACCAACTCACTACTATACCACCCACTGCAGATGCGATCTATTGTCTTGCTCCTTATCGGCCCATCATTTATAATGACTGAGATATACTGCACCTAAGAGCTTCCTACGCATCGGATATTAAACAGCAGTTTTTATTGGGATTTAATTAGGGAAATATATTCGAATATGAACAATAAAGATGTCTGATTATCGTCACAGATTTGAAGACAATCACTCGATGGTTTATAGGCGTTTAGATCTTTATGTCTTGTCGTAAAGTGAATCACACACGACGCCGCACACTCTATTAATAATATTTTATTAAAATTATGATTGCGTTATGGTTATGCCCTTGTGATATAATGATATGAGACATTATAATAAAATGATTGGAAATTACTAAGTAGAGTTTAATTTCCTAGTACCTAAGTAATTTTCAGGCTAAAGTCTAGAGTCTAGCCTGCTTCATATTATGAAAGGGATCCATGATAATTATTTCAGTTTGATATTATTTGATTTATTGATGCACCTTTGATAACGTCTTGATGTTCATTATTAAAACTGACATAGAAAATCTGTCTCCAGTCTACGCGGGGCACTGAAATTAAGACACTCAAATCTGCTATGATGGCATTTGAAAGCGAAGACAATATAGTAAGTGCATAGATAACATGTGGCTGCCATCGCGGAAAGTACCTAACCTAACCTAGAAAAGAATACAAACTATTCGTAACTTTTCATTCAGTGCACGTTACACGCGCAGCCGCCCACTGGTCGCGTGTCACGACCGCTTCTTGTGATTTATCGTAGCCGAACTGACAACAACAAACAGACTTGAAGAAAGATTTTTAATCGTTACTTAATTTTCTTTTATTATTTATCACATCCTCGGGGAAATTAGGTTTTGGTATTAAATATTCTGTGGTCTTGGCGCCACAGGGTAATCAGCTTGGGCAGTCAAGGTATGTATGAGTGAGATTATGAAAATATCGACAACATGTTTGATTTAATTTGAGCTCCATTTGCGGAAAGTTATAGGTAATAGCTAGTACTATTAATTATACTGTGGTTATAGTCAGATTTGTTTCGTCACTTATTTTGGTGCAATAGTTATTTTATTTACCTTACATCTATTTTCCTTACGCATTGTGTATTGATTGAAGTAAAATGGTTCTTATGTAAAACGCTAGTTTTATTACTTTCTTTGATGTTGGTATTAGGTAGAAAACGATGTAGTGTAGGATAGTATGAAGGAGGATATTAAAAATAAGTAATCCGTTCATTCGTATTCATTTGGATTAACGGGGACTTAAGAACGAATTATGAACATAAATATTACCTACCTATAATTAGTTTCTCACGTTTATCTATGAGATTAACTTGAGTATTAATAAAAATATTTTGTTCACCTACATTTTACGACCTTTTATTCTGAATACTAATTTTATAACACTTAAAACCTTTATTGGAACCGTGCACCTAATCAGCCAATACTTACTTTGTGTAATCGGTACCAAAAAAGTCTGAACATTACATTTTACAGTAGAAAATTACATAAATTACGGTAAGCAGTTTTTGAACCTGTAACTTTCGCTAGCGGAAAAACCTAATCTCTGCATGCCGTATATGTAAGAGTCGGTATTGCAACTTGCGAAGTTTTGTTCATGTTACGGACTTAGGAAATTATCTTCAGTGGATCATTATTATTATGACACACCTATAAAGGGGGTCGTAAGAGGCGACCGAGGGATAAACCTGACCCAAACAGCCAGGGCTAACCGTATGGTGGCGGTTAATCCACCACAAAAGCATTTTTAAGGATGGTTGACGTCTGGTAGGCGGCCGGTCGTAAAATTCAGCCAAATCCTTTTGCAACTCGATTTTGTGTCCAACGAAACGTGTTGCGCCGACCCCAAGTAATTGGGATAAGGGCAGGAAGACGATGATATTACTATGACACACCAAATAATTAATACTCTTACAAAAATATCTGTTTAAATGTTTGTTTCGAAAGAGTGGGGGGTCATAACCCCCTTACCGGCCCACTCTCCACGCGCGACCATTAAAAATAGTCCTCTGTCGTAAATAAGCCCGACTGCGCCCGCCTACGGCATGCGGCTACAATTTGTTTTGAGTTAATCTATCTACGGAAGTACGATGAAATGAGAAAGAGATATGTTATTGCAGGTACTTATTTGTAGTCTAGGTAGCGAGAGAGCAAACTTGCTAAGGTAACACCTTTTATGGCAAGAATACAATTCAAATTGTCCTCTGTCGTAATTACCTACGCCCAACTGCACACGCCCGCGGCTACATTATTTTTAGTTGATCTTTCTTCGGAAGTGTGATGAAATGAGAAAGAGATGGGTTACGGTGTTTTGGTCAACCGCATGGTGGCGGTGATACCTCTTACCTACAAACATTGCCAAATCCTTTTGCTACACGATTTTGTAGCAAATCATATTGCGCCCACCCCAACTGATTAGGGATAAGCGAAGGCAGATGATGATGATGGCTTATGGTATTTTATTGAAAGTCTGCAGGTAGTCAAAACTGTGGTAGTCGGAAGTGTTGGAAAAGCCACCGAGCTAAATAATAAGATAGTCTAAGAGATCTGCAGACTTCCCTATAAATGGACTAGCTCTACCTGTGCACAATTTTATAGAGTAGAGAGCGCATAATGCCTTATCAAACTTTTATTTTCTGTATTTAGTATGATTAGTTTACTTTAAAATTACAATGGAATGACCACATCAAACAAATCTTGCTGCTTCGTCTCATCTCAAGCTTTGCAATTTGTACACCAAAATCTGAAAGCAAAATAACAATCACAGCTCTGCAATTTTCTTTAGTCTCTCCACTAGAAAACGTGATGAATGCTTTTGTTAAGCTAATGAGCGTCGTGAAATGATACATAATCAATAATTATATAGTGTTACAAAGTTATGGCGGCTTCGTTGCGCACGCGTCGACTGCCACGAGTTATTGACGACAACGCCTACTGATGTGTTTATCTTGGGAAATACTGGGAATTAATACTGGCCATTGAGAAAACAAGATTTTCAATTTAAAAAATGTTGGGTTCTATATTTGATTGGAGCGAAAAATTATGAAGAATACCACTGAATACTCTGAAGTACCTATAGTAGATAATTTACCTCCTACCTAAAAAATATGGATACCTAGTTAATACTAAAGTGGTCCTCACAACTATCGCATGTTTTTTCGATGTTTTGCTGAATTCATTTGTCAGATGATAGGAAATTACGTAGGTACCTAATCTAATACAAAACCCGGATACCATGTCATGTCACAGGTTGACGCATCAAAATTGCGAATGTGGCCGGTTGTAATTTGTGAAGATGGTAGCTCTCTCAAACCGCAATATCGTGCGGTAAGGTTGCGGCTGCGGCTATATAGTCAATAATAGTCATAGTACTTATGAAAAAGTATGGCGCCGCGTTCGAGATTTGCGACAGACGCGTGCGGCCGTGCGCCATACATTTTCTACGTCTATAGCCGTAATTGGCAGCACGCGTCAGTCGCATGGCTGCAATCGCGGCTGCGATCGGCCGCTCCTGGCGAACTTGCACCTTTATTTTGTCATTGATACCTAGTACCAAAAAAAATCTCTACCAGTACCGAACAGCAGAATCTAATCAGAAAACGAAAGGACATGCAGAGCATAAAATCAATACAAGAATATCAAACGAATATTGCGGAACAGGCAGAAATATAATTGAAGAGTCAGTTACTCAATTAAGAGCCCATTTGACATTTTACCCAGCTGAATTTTGGAATTCGCCGACTTGATGACAGCCCGCGACTCGTCCGACCAGAACCAAATTATCTTGACCCGCTGTCGTCTGCCTCGCCGCCGTCGCGCTTTCTTGGTGGTTTATTGTGGTTTTAATGTTATGAAGTTTATGATGCAGTATGGTACCCAATCTGTATAATCTTTTTAAATAGAACAACTACTACTACTACAACCACAACAGTCCACTGCTGGACATGGGTCTCCCCTAATTGGAGGGTATTGCAAGCGGATTGGCTAGCGCAGTGCAAGATGTTCAATTTACAGTGAACGCTACTGCCCATTCCCTGGATGAATATCCCTTAGTCGCATTATACGACACCCGCGGATAGGAATGGGGTGATGCTGTTCTAAGCCGGCACCACATAGCAAGGTAAACAGCAACAGATAGAACAACTATTGTATGATTATTGCACCCTTCATAATCGTAAGTGAGCAGAAGATACTAAATATTAGATAGGTAGTTAATTTCAGGGGTACTAATAAAACAAGCATCTTTTTATTAACATTTTGCCTCTAAAAATATAGCACAGCTACCGAATTATTAACATGGCCACAAATAAAGTGCATCTGAATAATACTATCTTCGCCACAAGATAACATAATTATTGGGAGTAAATTTTAATCCCGCCACTCTTCTGGGCAGACAAATTTGCGAGCGCAGTGTACGTAAGGTAAGGTAACATTATCATAGAATAAGTTGCTCTTTCCTATAGCAAATAGCTAATCAAGTGTTGAATAGTGATTTAAATTGTGTGGTGAGACCAATATTAAGGTAAATAGTTAAAAGACATAGGCACTTAAATGAATTCATTTTTATTATTTTAATTCAATATATTATTATGAATCAATAAGTCGCAGAATCATGATAAAATAAGGTTTTTAATCAAAACCAGGCACTAGTTTAAGTCAAAGTTATATAAAAGTTAAAGTTTATAATCAAATTCTTCCTAGATATTATATAAAATTGCTTTGTTTTCTGACTTTTCATGTTAATTTATAATAAGACATTTTTTCACAAAACACGTTTTTGTCTTTTTTTCATTGTTTAATTTTAACAATTATACTGAATGCGAAAGGTTTCAAACATCATCGCCCGAAGATGCGAGCAATGACGTTCATATTAGATCCATTGTAACTTACAGCAGACGAGCTTCTCTTGAATAGCATTATTAACCTCTAAGATTCTAACTCAGCCACAATAAACGCGCCTCTCAATAAAACTATTTTAGCTGTCATTATCATCATCATCATTGGCCTCATAAGTCTGTGGCAGACGATTTATTCAGTGTCTTAGGCAAAATTTTTTATGGCTGTATAAGCCGATATGGGAGCGGCATGACTTTCCGCACGCTCTATAAGTGAAGGTGGAATTGGAGACTGGCACATGCATATTTAGATGTCGTTTTTATGCGAGACCGGCGAACCAGGCATCATCATGAGTTTAGCTGTAGCTTTATAAATATAACTCAATCAAAAATATTTCAAATTATTTCTTAGTAATTAACTGTAATCTTCTTTTTTTGAGTGGGACACCGAGTTGTTCAACGATTCAATGAACCTTAGCATAGTTCTGTAACGAGCGCCGTCTGCTAAATGCTTACTTTTTTAAGGATAGAATAAATTTTCGGGATATTGTAATACTATACCGAGTGGTGCTAAAATTACAATGGCGAAAACCACGAGTGACTTAAAACCGAAAATTTGCTGGTGACATAAATCCAAATCTGGTGACAACAAAAATAAGTGGGTGTTGGGTGGGTGACATAAATAATTACTGGAGGACTAAAATAATAGGTAGGCGTCTAAGATAATAAACGAGCATAAAAAAGGAAGTGGGTGAATAAAATACATCTAACGAACCCACGACCTGACTAACCAGACCCGACCAACCCGACTCGACCCGCCCGGACCCGACCGATGCGACTCACCCGACCAACCCGACCCAAAAGAGCCGGCCAACTTCACCAACCCCACCGAATCAAGTGACTAATAGTATCAGGCGTTACTTTGCGGAACTCCATCTTGAAGAAAGTGATAGAAATATGTTAAACTTCTTCCGCACTTACGATGGCTAAGTGAACCACACGTACGACCGCAACTTAATGCAAATGTACCATGTACTAGCGATGCACTTCTACTAACTAGACTTTGTTCTGCCAGTACTTGGCGACAGCAATGGCATTATCAGTCGCCAAGTTCAGATCTTCTTTACTGTAGGTGACCGGTAACAGAGAGCAAGCCAGTAAATGTGCCAAAGTTTGAGACAGGGCTCCACAGTTGCTGTCGGCGAAGCCAAATTCTCATGTTTTCTCTGCACCGGCTAACCCGAATACGCAATCGGTTGAGCGATTTCCAGGTTTACCACGGTAATTTATGCCCCCGCGGCAGAGTCTCGAACGGTGAAATAAACCCGGATGGAGTTGGGCAACGTGTTTTCCATAACTGCTCCCTTGCCTCTTGCGGAACACTGTATGTAGAAGCCGTACACCTCAAAAAGCTTCTGCGGCTTTTCAGGCGTTCAGGAGGCATTGAGTAGCTGTGTAGTGAGTGCTGAGGATCAGTTTTTTGTTTGTGTATCTCTTCTGCACAGGCTAATTCTTACCGAACGTCCAGTGGACCAATAGGTACCGCTAGAGAGTACAGCATGCTAAGCGGTGTCGGTTTCAGGCAGCCTGTTATATTACGACAAGTCTCATAAGTGAAACATCGACAACACTGCAACTAACGTTTTACACTCTACACGTGTTTCGCTTAACTACTTTCGTTGTTCTAAAAAAAACTCGTAGCAACGGTGAAGAGGAAACATTCACCTGCTCGTTGAAGATGATTCCAGTACACCCATGTCGTATTATTTCTAATTGTTCCAACACGTTCAGTCTTCGGCCCTGTTACAAGTATGTAAAACTTTATAGGAATGGATGTCCGCTAAACTGTGCCCAGAGTCTGCGAAACACGTGCAGAGTGTAAAACGGTGATTGCAGTATTAGTAAAGTGCATCGCTAGTACATTTGCATTAAGTTGCGCTCGTTCGTGTGGTTCACTCAGCAGCATAACCTGCCATAATTAGTGCGGAAGAAGCTAAATAAATTTCTATCACTTTCACCCACCGAATCAACCCGACCATCTCAACCTGACAAACCCGAACCGACCAACCCGATCAAACCCACCTGACTAACCAGAGCAACCCGACCAACTAACTTACAAGCCCGATCAAGCAACCCGATATTTGTGCGAATAAAATATATGCCCGTTTTTAAGTAGGTACTTATAACATGACCAATATGGGCATGTCATGAGGAGGGATGAAGAGCATGTAACAAAGATAGTAATGAACATGAATGTATGGATGGACGCAGAAGAAGAGGAAGGCCTAAAAAAGTTTGGATGGATTGTATAAAAGACGATATGAAAAATAAAGGCGTAAGTGACGATTTGACTGCTGAAAGAGATGAATGGAAGAAAAAGACATGTTTCGCCGACCCTAAATAAATTGGGATAACGGCAGGCAGATGATGAACATGCAATTAATTGTCACTCAAATAATAATTTGTTCGCCCAAATAAAATTATCTGATTAATTGAGTTTAAATTTGCTGGAACCATTTTGAAAACAACTAGGCGCTAGTTATTGTAAATATAGGAACAACTTTCCCCAAGGAACATAGGTCAAAATACGAAAAATAATTTTGGACCTCCCATAGTAACTGAAATCAGCTGATCAGAAAGTTTGTATGGGAGGCCCAAAATTTTTTTTCGTACTTCGACCTATGTTCCTTGGGGAAAGTTGTTCCTTATCACTAGCCGGTTCTGAGTTTTCGCTATCGGTCATTAGTAAAATTTCATCCTATATTTATTACAATAACTAGCGCCTAGTTGTTCTCAAAATGGTTCCAGCCCTCAGTAAAAGGTCCTGGAGCAAGATCCAATTTCTAAAACCATATAATAACCACCCGTATTACGTATACTACTCGAATTTGCTTATGTCAGGGGTATGTGTGAATGGGTAAGTATAGTTGAACGTGTGATACAAGCACAATCATTAGCAAACTTGCGAAAATTCAATAGCAGAGCTCCAGGTTAGGAGAACTCCGCGTTTCCTTGCTCGTATATGCAATTTTGTGATAGATTTTCTTTTGTAGGGTGATGTCCAGGTGAGGGTCTAGAGGTAGACAAAACTTTGATCACTCCTTTTTCTGTCCCGGTGACTCTCGCTTAGCTATGAATGTAGCTCTGGGAGCCAACTTGCAAATCGACCGGTATGTTGGACATAAGGCGCTAAATGTCTCTCTTTCGTACCTCGACAGACGCCGAGAAGTGATTGAATACAGTCCGTTTTAGCACAAATAAAATAAAATAAAATCCGTTTCAGATTTTGTGGTCAATGTTTTCAAATAGTTTAAATTTCAACGACTGAGGCAGTATTCGACAGCTAGCCACATCATCATTATCATCATCATCTTCATCAGCCCACATCCACCCATTGTATCTATACCAGCACTCTATTTCAACACTCCTCACGGTCCTGTGCTACTCTTAGCGCTTATAAATTACAGAATGATTGAAGAATTTCCCTTTTTTCGCGTGGCGGGAAAAGCACGAGTGACATAGACCCGACCTCGACAAGCGCACAAGCGCTACTAAATCTCTGACTGTCGTTGCACCAATTATATAGGGATTTTTGAATATTTTTAGAATAATTTACAAAATAAAAATAAATTATTATTAGTTTACCATTTGATTAAATACATCTTCTCACAACATATGTTTTTTTTTCTGAAGTTATACTATGGATAGTTTTTCATACAGGAGCCATTAAAAATGCAAGATGTTCAGTCAAGATACGGCAGCGAAAACGTAATGTTAAGCTAAATTTATGAATGAAACTGAAAAACGTACATTGGTAATATTGTTTTTAAAGATATTCTCTATTTGTTTGTAAAATCAACATTTTGATACAGTATACATAAACTTCAAAACTCGCGCTTGATTTTAGCCCTTTTTTCAGAATTTTGAGTTTGTTGTCTTAGATTTCCCTTCTTTATTCTATGTTAGCCACTGAAATGTTAATATTTTTGTTGATAATTTTTTAGATAAAGATATGTCTGACTAGATGTATAAGTAATATTTTCTTTTTACTTAACTGTTTACGAGAAACTCTCATGTTTATAAAGGCAATTTTCGGAAATTCCTTTATAGCGGTCTTAAATGTGAACCGGATAACCCATCCGTGAAATCCTTGATATTGAAGGAAATCGGATTTTTAAGATTTCCGTTCCGATACACGCAATCTCTGTAATGTTCGGGGTTCGCGTTTAGAAATTTGGATCTCTCGCTATGCTACTAATGAAGGCTTTCGAAAGTTTTTAAAAAATACATAAGACAGGGGCTCTCCCAAACAATTTTTCATAAGCCGAAACTCCAAGCTTGTTGCTAAAGCCTCGTACAAGACAGTTAGTTACACATGCATACCCACCTATTGCTAGCATAGTTATGTACCTAAGGAGGTGTATTTTTATTTCGTTCGCCCTACTTTCAACTGCAGAAGCTATAATAATATTTTATGACCTCGCATATAGGCGACACTTTTCCGTTTATGTTTGTAAAGTGGATATTATGTTATGATTTAAAGTGCAAGCGGACTGAAACCGTGTCACAAAGTTAACTGTTTTACAGAAAGCTCACAGTAGCCATTTTTGAAACTATTTAATACGATAGTTCTTTGTCACTAGCCCCTTTCTCCTCGAAAAATTGGTCGACAGAACTCTATGATCTCAGTTTGAAGCTTAGAGTATTGCAGTTTAAATTTTAGGGTTGTTACAGTAAACTGTATCCACTGTAGCCACAATACGATCAAAAAGCTATCTATTTCAAAGCGCGTAGGGTTTTCTTCCTTGAGGTCCTATATGAACTCTTGTTTGACTTGTGTAGTAATAAAATAGTGAACCATCTGTATTACCTAACCTATGGCCATGTCCTGCAGATCCCGAACGCTTCGGTTGCCTTGAGTAATGTGACGTCACAAAGTGAAACCAGGAACCAACCGCCCAAGCCCAACCACCCAACCGGCGGCTTATGAAAATACCAACTTTGACTTTGACTGAGCTAAGTTGCAGAAGCTGCACAATTCTACGGCGAAACTGCGACGAGCTAAAGTTCAGGTCACTTGGAAAATTAAAGGATTTCAGATGGGCGAGCGAGAGGGAAGAAGAGTTTTCGTCATGTCATTAACATCCAGTTTGTTTGAGAGCCGAGGTTTTGGATTTGACGAAAATTGATCGAGGGAATTAAAAACGGAGTAGGCCGCGAGATTTTATACTACTAGGTATGTGAATGTGACATCATAATTTCCTGCGTAAGTTGTCACATTTACATAATAATATTAGATTATATTATGTGATATAGGTATGACAATTTGCGCAAAATATCTTTGATTGATATATTCAAACACACAAATCTCCGGGAAGGCAGGTGTGGTGCGACGCTAAACCACTTAAAACAGTAGTCTGATCTAAATCATATTATGTGTGAACAGTACTGAGAAGTCGGCAATAAATTAAGAAGTCATAAACACTAAACCCAGCCGCAGTTCTAGGCACTTGCCCTAATGAAACTGTAGTTAAATCTGCTGGAACGAGGAAGCGAGTAACGTGATATACCGAGAAATACAAGTGTTATAACCTCTTGGGAAATAGAACTTTAAAACAGCTATTAATTTGAATGAACATTACCATGGTATAGGTAAGTACTTAAATTAATTCAGTTTCGTAGTTTCATTGTGAGCTTTTAGAATTGGCACAAACAGGTGGCCTAGATTCTGATAGAAGAGAACACCTAGTGCAGACAAAAAAGCACCTGCAGCTGCTCACACTAACGAGAGTTTAAATACCCATGGGTCAAAATATCTGGTCTATACAATCTAGCTAGTATACAACAGACTTCTGCCCGCGGCCATGACTGATACAACTCAGTCGATACGTCGGGTTTACAGGTAAATCGCTTATTTACCTAAAAACTCTCGCGACCCGTTAAAGAAACTATGTCGTGAAATTGGTAGGTCGAGAGTCAATCCATTCAAGTGAGTACGTTGGTAGTGCACCAGCAGGCGGAAGCGGCTCGTCGCCGGTCTGTCTGCGAACGTTGACCCTCGGTCTCCCGCGCTCCAGGACTCGCAGACATCGCTCCTATCCAGACCCATGCTCACCCTACATGGTTCCACGTCCATCGCTGTTTAATTCGGACGCATCAACAACAGGCTGGGGCGCCGAGCAGGAATGGATATTGAAGCCTCTTTTATAGGGCAGTAATAGGGCTATTACATCATCGTTACGGATTATTGCAAGTTATTAATGTCTTGATTAAGCAGTTGCTGTCCATTTGTCTGGCGTGCCGCTTAGACTATCAGATTGCGGAGTACTTTGTAGATAATGTGTGGTATTTTTGTGCCCATCTTGATCTTCGTCGCGAATATTTTCTCTTAGCATTTTTTACATGTCTATATTGTTACGTATCTATCCAACATTACCTGTCTAGAGGTAGGTTAATTCAAGTTTTCAGAGAAAACTATGGCATCATCGTACCTATAGTTGATATCGATAATCAGTTTGCGTCTCTTTTCGTATATTCTCGCAGATAATTATTAAACTTTCGATTTAAAACTCTAGTAAAACGGAGTCTACTCGGTTATAGAAGCCCACACTTAGATAGATGATGCGCCTTTACCAAACTCGATGTTTTGAAATTTACTAAATGAAAAATCATAATTATATTATTAAGAGACCTTACCTACCTAGATATTCATCTACCTACTTGTATCATGTCTAGGTAATAATGTAGACTTATTTAGGTAATAAAACTTCTAAAATCGTAAATTTTAATGGCTATTCTTTTCAAAATCGCTGCAACACTGGCCATTTAGATAATGGCGTCTTTTGTTTGAATTTGAATTAAGAGATTAATTCAGATTTGAAATTTATTGCTTATCTGAAGATGTTTATATCTACAGGATGTTAATTCCAGAGTATAATCAACCACTTCCGCAATATCCTAGTAATCTCAACGTCTGTAATTACTGTGATGGAATCAAGTTTAATTAATTTTAGTAATTTAATGCCAATGTAAAAACTTTGGTATTTTAGTGCCATCAATGTTCAGGTGTAAAAACTTCAATAAAATTGCAATTAAGTCAAGACCAATAAACACAATTTTATTTTGTTTTAATAACACAACGCATATACCTATCTACTAGTTCTCACGCGGCAGTAAAATGATTTTTATAGTACGGTCGTTCGAAAAGACCATATTTGACAGCTGTCAAAATAATGTTAACGCTATGCCATAAGGTTCATTTTATTTGTTGACACGTATGCTAGTATCGGTTTCACAGCTGCCAAATATGGCATATTGAACCACCGTATTTTAAATTATTGACTTAAAAATAAATATATGTAAAGCAATGTAGTGGTTTAGAGAATCAAACATTCGTAAATTGTTTCATGTAGGTAATATATCCTGGAAAATATAGAGAATATGAAACAAAATTACATAGGACAGGGTTCATCTGGTCGTTCAACGACTCGGTGTCCCACACGAAGAGAGAGACATGGGATTTTTTTTTAATTTTTGGGGTGTTTACTGCCAGTAGGTAAATCGGTGTATTCCGTGATTATTTTACAGATAAACCAATAATTTACCCTCAAATTGTACAATTTGAGAATTAGGAAAGAAAGTTTGTTCAAAGTTTAATTATGCAACGTTAGCCGTATATCAACCTAAAGTATCACCACACGATAAACTCTATTCTTGTAGAACGATTATGATTCTAAATTCGTTGGACCAAAAGCTTACGGTGCCCTCTGGGTCAATTTCGAGTCTAAACTTGTAAAAGAGATTATATTTATTGCATCTACTTTTGTAGAAAGAGCATTGTCGCCCAGCAAAAGCGATAAAAATATCGATAAATTAGCATAATGGCTTTAGCAGATTACGGTTTTGTGTAAACCGTCTACGACCAGAAGCTTTGAGATTATGGTGCTTATATTTTTATAAGCCATTGTCGCACGTTTGTCGCCATAAACGAGAAACATTTCTGTTTGTGCGTTATTTTTGCTCTGCGTAATGATGCGTTGGGACAATACCAAGACAATACGGATTTCGACATTACTCTCATACAAAAAAGTTTTGTGTCAAACTGTTTGACAGATGCTTCCGTCAACGTAGCGTTGTGCGATATTTTTGCGCCAGCGGATGCCTCTGTCAAAGGGTTTGTCATAAACATAAACCGTATTTTGTATGAAAATATTGCGGAAATCGTACTTTTCAAACGCAACGGAAGTTACAAGTGTTTCTCGCCATAATCAGTTAGTCAGAAACGAGATGATACCTACTTAAGGACCTAATGGATCAGAAAGTCAAAAACGAATTAGATCGTTAGGTACACTTTCAATTGCAAGGAAGTGCGATAAATATACACGATAATTAATTTAGATTCCCACGAACTCCAGCAAATTATCTCCAGTAAATGAAGCTGATACCACTAGGTGTTAATATAAATTGCCTATTACAAAAACACATAAATTGCTAAGCCAAAGAGTTTTATCGCTAGGGAATCGGCCGGTACTCTCGTTTTAGCAAACTGGTTCCATAATTAAAATACTGTGTTCTCCGGCAGGTTTTCCGATTGTGAGCCGATAAGTGTTAGCCACTTATTTTTCTTACCCTGTGTTTATTTGGCATACATCGCTGCATCGCCGGTGATCGTATGAGCACAAATTAGAAAGTTCCCAAAAAGTTCACTTGACCCTATTCAGCTACTGTCAAAAACCTGACAGTATAAGAATATCAAAACAGCAAAATCTGTGACGGTAGACATTTTCCTATATAGTTTTTCTAAGTTTTATCCTGTATCAATATTTGTAATAAAACTATAGTAAAGCAAAATCTGATACCAGAACGTCATATGATTCTGACCAAATTTTAATCCGGGGAATATGACGTTCGTGCCAACCATCTTCTTAGTTACCGTCGCTAGTACTGTACTGAGTGTGCCATTTGTATCACCGCTCACCGTTTTCCTAATTTGTCGTGAGTAAACTCAAATTAACCAGCAATGTTTGCGAAATCAGGTGTCAGGGCATTGTAAGTGGTATAAGCCACTTTAGCCGGATAAATCGCATCGCCGCCTTTAGTTGAAGATGCAATAAGTTGTTCGAGGCAACCGTAAATTGTCGGTTAGCTTTGATTTTTTGGCAAGACCGGTTCGGTGGGATGCACTCACAGTGAATCAATCGATCGCTAATCTTTGCTTATCGAGACACGTTTTGCAGCCTTAATTCCTCCTAAATATACAGAACGCAGTAGGTAGACTATGTATTTAACAGTAGCTTTTCAACAAATAAGTAGTCCTTTAGTAGCTTTTCAATTTTTTATATAAAGTTACATGTTTTTAAAAATAAGTCCGTGGAAAAGCGGAGTCCTCCAACTCAGGTTCTTCGTGGGAACTTAAAGAAAGACTCCCACACTTTACCTATGTGCAATTGTACCTTGTGAAAATGAAATAAAATATTTTAGACTTTTTGATTTTTGATACACGAGGACGTATAAGCCATGTTCCTGATTCAGTTTTCTCCGTCTGTCTTTAGCAAAATTGATTACCTAAAACACAACACACCTAACGTTTGTGCAACATGATATCCAACTTTACAAATTCTGGAAGATTAGTTCAAGAATCGGCACCAACTTCCGTCTGAATCTTTCTACCATTATCAAAGTCCAAACAAAACTTGTCACATTAACTGCAAGAAAACACGTTCTAAATAAATATAAGTTCTCGGCGAGACACAGTCTTATAAAGACACTTTCTATGATATAATTAATGGTGTCCTCTAATGGGCGTTGCTAGTATGTATCCGCCAACATAACTTTAGATTGCGTTTAGTGCAGATAAGATATGCAAATATATTATTTTATTAGTCTCGACTGACAAAAAGACATGTTAATAAGCTGGACAGGTATAGCGGATGCATTTAAACAATCTTAGTCAATAAAACAAGGTAGGTAGGTTATATTTTAACGATATGAGCAAAAAAGTGTTTTTATATGTCTGTTTATAGAGAAGCTGCCAGCCAGTACAGTTTTATGTGCTCCATGGATTTAAGGTAATTGGAGCCCTTAGAGTACGGAAAATTCTAGTAATACGCCTCCCAAAATTCTAGTTATTTTCCATTTAGGTATATCTGTGCAAGCTGCGGTAGTGCTGAAGCATTAAACAAAAGAAAGTTTAAGTTACTGAGCGCTAAGCTAACGCTAACGTTAGTCTTTGTGTAGGTAATGTCAAAAGTTTATTTGTCTCATTATCCAAACGTTTGCCGTTTATAGCCGCAATATATGTATGACGCAAGGGCTGACAGTTTTTGTCTAGAAGTTTAGAGCTAGGGTACCTACATTAGAATTTACCAGCACCCGGGGAGCTTGCAAACATGGCCTTGCGAAATATGGACAATATCTAGATATAAGTTCACGATAGTTTATGTCTACAATAAATTAATCAACACCTTTAATAATTATTCATGAACGAAGTCATCCATGTATGAGTCACAAACACAACATCGACCGATGATATCATTGCAGACCTCTGCTAAATCGTTTGACTTTAAGCCTATAAAAAAGATGATCATAATGATCAATAAAACCAAAAAGGCAAATCGCATAAACCGCAGAAAAAAAGGATCCAAAGGTATAAAAAGGAAACAAAAATATGTGGTATTTGTGCCAATTTTTGCCAGTTTCAATTACCTGCGGTATTATTTACGAGTTGGACGTTAACTGCTTGTACGCATCGGCCGGCCAATAATGTGTTCCCATAACATTCCCATTGCTTCATGGGAAGCTGCGCAGGAGCATGCGGGCACCATGGGGTCCACGAGACATTGCATTGTGCAGCCGCAGGACTCGGGTTACACCGTTTTGACATGTGCCCACCATTGAGTGACATAAAACCATGCGGGAGCGATGGCAAGAACGAAGCGAAAAAATAAACACGTATTCTTTTTGAAATTAAAGCTCTTAATAAATTTATGTCGTTAATTAACAAGATCGCATGATATCAAGCTTTTTTTTCTGGTAGAAATGTAAGTAAACAAATTTTCTATCTCTTGATGCTCGTCTCCAAGCGACGATCCAGCGACGAGAGATAGAGAATTTGGCATTCATCAACCGGTGCATCGATAGCTCAGTAGCAGAGCGGTGGGGCGTTTACCCATGCGGCCCGGGTTCGATTCCCGGTCGATGTATGACTTTTACACTGTGAGTGCATTACAATCCCAATACATTTAAAAGCCATTTGGTATAAGAAAAAGACTACTTGCGTTGCGTGGTTGTCGACATTGTAGATATCGATTGACCCCAGTCTATTTTATATGATCAACTGATGAATTTCAAATTGTCATTAATGCAAAACTATCGACAGAGTCAAACTCAGAAATGACATTTGCACAAGGCTAAGCACTCTGAGCATAGCGGGGCTGTCAATGGGGAAGATACATGGCACGGGATGATTTACCGCTACCAGCCGCCATGACAGACGCGGGTAGGGTGACCATGCCACAATTACACTTGATATAATAATCATAGAAATGACATTTGCAAGCTTAGGCACTCTGAGCATAGCGGGCCTGTCAATGGGGAAGATACATGGCACGTGATGATTTACCGCCACCAGCCGCCATGACAGTCGCGAGTAGGGTGACCAAGCTGCAGGCTAGACGTAACTTGTAGCTGCTAGTAGGACTCGGTAGTACAGTGGATGACGTTTTAGATCGTCTTTTTCCCGAGAATTCATATACAAGTACGCTGCTGCTCATTCTTCAGATCAATTTAGGTCAGCGCTACCCTTTACTACCTACACCTGCGGCCTGAAAAGGAGTGATGATAGTTATTCAAAACGGTATCCACACAGGATAACTTAGCTATGTCCTTAATTTTTGGTTACCCTGGCGACGCGCGACGCGAACTATCGGCCGCATCGCGTTGACGATAGCGCCGTTCAATTTGAAGCGGGAAAATGAGAAAATGTATGAAAGCATAAAGGAAACCCGTTATGGTAATCTCAGAGTAAGAAAAATAAGTTAAAAAAAACAAGAACCTAACGAAATTCACAGAAATAGGTATGCCTAGTTGTAGGTATACCTACCTACAGATTTTAGGACCACTCCTAAACTTGGCATTGAGTCTTCATGCGCACATGCCTAATCAGAAGCACGATGAATTTTTTCGACTTCAATTTGTTGTCAATATACGAAAACCTAAACCTCTGAAAATTACCTGGATCTGAGGTAGTAGTATCGCGAACAACAACTTAAAAAGTTACACAGAGCTTTTTTGGCATCACACTTGTTGTTATAGTGTTAACTCTGAAACATACATCACTCTGAGTGGGTAATCGAGATTAAAAGTTGCACGGATTACCTACCTACCTATCTCAAGTCTGATAGTAACAAGTTTTTCTTGGCGTCACTTTATTGTTTAAATAGATATCTCTGAAAGTTGCCTCGCTCTGAGGTGGTAGTGTAGCGAACGAGATTAAAAGTTGCACGGATTATCTCGTGTGGAAACTCAGTTAGCTTTGGCTTAAACCGCGTAAGTGTAGCGCATACGTTATGAAATTCATATTTTTATTAAAAATGTTGAACAAAATTTCTTCTGGTTGAAGAATTAGGTTCTACAAACTAACCTAGCCATTAACTAGCGGCTAGATAAAACTTGATATTATAAGTATAAGCAGAAAATAGAGAGTTTACAGAAGGATTATCGACCCTATTTAGGGTTTCCGCGATTGTCATCTGTTACATTTACATAGCCGTCTCCCTAATTTGTGGTATTAGGTAAATACCTACCTACTTTAGGACTACAAGTTTTAAATTACTCCTCCTTCTCTAGACGAAAGGATTTATCTTACACTGCACACATTACGACACCGCATCTCCGTGCGGTTGAGATTTGTCAATTTTATGACATCATAGTAAACTTAAGATAAAGAAGTAATCTGTCAAATATCTTATTGTGATATACCGTTGTGGAAAGCAAACACAAGAAAATATGATGTCAAATACCTAAGGCGCAAGCTCCACAGAGTAGACATGCATCGCGATACGTGGGAAGGCATCTGTCAAACAGGTGATCTTCGGAGACGTGAGACGTGAGACATTGCGACGACTTTTCAAACCGTTTCCATATAAATGTATGAATCAGAAGAGACAACGTCGCAACGATAACGGCTGATGATCGCTTGTCTGATCGATGACATGATGCGTGTCGCTTCGCGCGTCTCTCATGTGATCCTATCGACGGTTAAGATCCAAAAACGTCAATCTAACAATCCACAAATTTTACAGGAGGCGAAAAAAAAGTTTCATTTCTTGAAATAAAAAGTTATGTCGAAACTATTTTTGCTAGATGTCATTGTAAAAATGTTGAAATATTATAGGTAGACCGGTTTTTTTCTATTCCTTACGATTTTCGAAATATTGTAAGTTAGGTGGTTTTGGTTTAAATAGATGCAATATTATATAATTTATTTTTGGAGATAGGTGGTATTCCTTAATAAGACAACGAGTACATAAGATTTTTTTTTAATCAAATACAAGAAAAAACTGGCCAAGAGCGTGTCAGATACGCCTACAAATAGGGTTTCGTAGTCAACGTTTAAATATCAGGGTTTTCAGCTCTACAAATTTAATTTTGTTGCTGGCTTGTTTGCAGCTGCCAACTTTGCGGTTACCAACCGCTAATTTTTTATTTATCTGAAACCTTTAGTAGTGCAGTATCCGTTATAGTTTTCATGGTAACTGTGGATTGAGAACTATATTCCATATTTTTTTTTTAATTTTTAGCATTTATACTTTATGAGTTACAGCTGGAACAAATCATGGCTCAAAAACGCCACTTTTAAAAGCAAATATCTCGAGACAGAAACATTTTGCTGGCTTTGTTTCAAAGACATCTCCCCTTAGTTTTAAAAGACCTATTCAACGATACCCTACTCAATACTACAGCCGAAAAAAAAAATTTTTGATCCCCTTACAAGATGTAACATTGACGGAATTTCCAGTAAGATAAACGCGCTGGAACTTAGCTGGTATTTCCACGGCTCATTTCTCGCGTTATTTTTAGGTTGTATTAATGACGGTTTTGGTAGGACATGCAAAAATGAATTTTAAATCGATGTACATAAAAATGTCGATTTCGTCAAAAATGTAAGATAGACGTTTTTGGAACTTAACCGTCGCTATGTGATGTGGTGATCAGTCAGATTATACATTCAATAAGTAGGCTGCAACCTTTTACATCCTGTAACAACCATAGTTCAATCACATCACGAAATATTAAATTAAGTTTGCTTCAAACAAATAGGCACTCAAGCGGAAATGACAGGCTGGCTGGCGGACATGGAATCGCAATTTCATACAATATGACCGTTTCGTAGGTAGGTAGGTATGTATGCCGTGTGGTGCCGGCAGACTAGAATAGCACCACCCCCTCTCTTCCCGTGGGGGTCGTAAGATGAACCCTACCCAAACAGCCAGGGCCAACCATATGGTGGCGGTTAATCCACCACAAAGGCATTCCCAAGGAGGGTTCACGTCTGGTAGGCGGCCGGTCGTAAAATTAAGCCAAATCCTTTGCAACACGATTTTGTGTTTAACAAAGCGTGTTGCGCCAACCCCAAGCAATTGGGATAAGGGCAGGAAGATGATGATATCGTTGCCTCAACCCTATGGGAGTGGGATGCGAACAGAGCACAAAATAGAGAGTTTACAGTAGGTTCACTCGACCCTATTCAGGATTTTTGCGATTGTCGTTTGTTACATAGCCAGGGTTGCTACTGTCAACAAACTGAAAGAATAAGAATATCAAAACAGTAAAATCTGATACCAAAACTTCATATGGCCGTTTCCTAGCTTTGCCCTGGGAGTGGGATGCGACCAGAGCACAAAATAGAGAGTTTACAGTAGGTTCACTCGACCCTATTCAGGATTTTTGCGATTGTCGTTTGTTACATAGCCAGGGTTGCTACTGTCATCAAACTGAAAGTATAATATATCAAAACAGTCAAATCTGATATCAAAACGTTATATGACCGTTTCCTAGCTTGGCCCTGGGAGTGGGATGCGACCAGAGTTCATTGCGTATCGTACTCTAAGAGCAACAGTATATTCCAGATGAAGCCCTATGAACAAGCAGAATGAAGCCATGTCAAACTCGTCGCTATCAGACTTGGCGCAAGCGAAACAAGAAAACCAGGGTGGTAGCAAGTGAGAGAATGTAGTCTCTAGGTACATGTGGGTCATCCTTTTAGGAGTCTTAGGGTAGTAGGTAAGTTAATAATTTATATTTTTTTTACCATTGTAATCTTTTGACCTCTTGTTATACCAATGCTTTCACAAATTCACAATAATAATAAGTATGCTAAATTAAATATGCTCAAAACAAATAGGCACTCAGTCCGCCATGACAGTCTGGCTAGCGGACATGGAATCGCAATTTCAAAGTATAAGAATAAAAGAAAACAGTAAAATCTGATACCAAAACGTCATATGACCGTTTCCTAGCTTTGCCCTGGGAGTGGGATGCGACCAGAGTTCATTTCCTATCGTACGCTAAGAGCAAGAGTATATTCCAGTGAAAGCACTATGAACAAGCTAAATGAAGCCATGTCAAACTCGTCGCTAATAGATTTGGCGCATGCAAGAAGAAAACTAGGACGAGAAATAACAAGTGGGAGAGCGTGGGACATCTTTTTAAGAGCCTAAGGGTAAGTAAGTTAATAATGTATTTATACGTACCTACTTTACCAATGTAATCTTTGGACTTTTTGTAACACTAATACTATGATAAATTAAAAATAGTCTAAATTAAGTTTGCTCCAAACAAATAGGCACTCAAGCGGCCATGACAGTCTGGCTGGCGGACATGACATCGCAATTTCATACAATATGGCCGTTTCCTAGCTTTGCCCTGGGAGTGGGATGCGACCAGAGTTCATTTCCTATCGCACTATAAGAGTAAGGGAATTTTTAGAGGGAACTCGGATGTGAGCAAAAGAAGAAAACAAGGACGGTAGAAAGTGGAAGAATGAACCTAGTCGCTGCATGTGCGTATTAGACTCGCATACTTTACAAATATGTACTTTACAAATGTAACTTTTTCACCTTTTACAAGATGTTTCCGTGCTTCCGAGGGCTCGTTAAGCCGTCGGTGCCAGTTGCTGTGTATTATTACTCGATCGATCGTTACAAATGATTTATTCGGTGTCCCACACGAAGAAGAAGAAGTACCTCTTGCAACAATAGTATTCCATCACAATATGCTAAATTAAGTTTGCTCAAAACAAATAGGCACTCAAGCGGCCATGACAGGCTGGCTGGCGGACATGGAATCGCAATTTCACACATGCGATGCAACCAGAGTGCATTTCCTATAGCACTCTCAGAGCAAGGGTATATTTCAGAGGGAACTCTACGAAAAACCAAAATGAAGGTATAAAAACGCAACATGTTGTTGAGTTACACTTGGAATCATAGGTACAAACAAAATGAAGAGAAGAAAACACTTTACAATAATCTGACTTAGCACTTACGACGACAGAAACCCAAAATATTTTATTCGAGTAGCTACCTACTTTATGCTCGTTCAATATGTTCCGGTCGTCAGTAGAGTTTTGTCTGAAATTACCTTGCTCTGAGATCGCACTGCGCTTGTACATAATGCTCGACCTACGCACCTTATTGCACCAAGCATGCCAATGCACTCTCACTCTGTTGTTCTTAGGGTTCCCTCAGAAACTACCCTTGCTCTGAGGTCGCACTGCGCTCGTACGTACATAATGCTCGACCTACGCACCGTACTGCACCAGGCATGCCAATGCACGAGTTTTGATACTCTGCTTGCGACTAGTTTCTTATAGCTTCACTCTGTTGTTCTTAGTGTTTTCTCAGAAACTTTCCTTGCTCTGAAATCGTACTGCGCTCGTACATAAAGCTCAACCTACGCACCTTATTGCACCAGGCATGCCAATGCACAAGTTTTGATTGCACGATAGATAAGAGGAACAAACATCTCAGGTTTTTTGCAAAACCATCCACATTCTAGTTTTTCGTTATTTTGCTATTCTTTTCTTGAAGACCGTACTTCATCGTTCCTAGAAGAGTTCCCTCATTTCTTCTAGTCTAGGAAACTATACCCTAACATCAGGTCCCGCCTAGGTAACCTGAAACTTCAGCCTATATGCCTTTCCAAACGAAAAGTATTTTTATTGAGAACCTGCTTCTTTTTGGGACTTCAAACTGGCCACCATCTGTCAGAGTTAAAAAAATATAATTTAGTTTTCTTATAAATTATTTAATGGCTTCGTGTCAATTACTTTGACCAATTTTGGCCAGCAAAATGATAATAACCAAATAGATTTTACTTCTGTGAGGTTACATATCAAAATAAATGCTCTCTTTTTTGAGATTTAATACTAAGTACTGGTCGGCTGAACATCATATACCTATGTCAAGTACAGAAAAATAATAATTAATTTCTTTTTCTAGCACTTAATGGCTTTCGTGTTGATTCTCTTCATCAATTTTGGCCAGTAAAATATACACTAAGAAAATTGGAACCATGTAGATCATATTTCATTTCAAAATTCATATTTCGATATTCAGTTCGTTCACTTCCCTAGCTAGTGCAATAGACGGCCGCCCACTCCCAATCGTAGATGCTCAAGATGCAAGACGAGGGCATTGTTTTAATTCATTAGCCAAACCGTAAAATCGGGCCTACGCAGACGCAGCATGAGCTAAAAATTATTGTAATATCCGATCGGTACAGGAACTACGCTATAATTGGTAACATCAGCAGAAAATAGAGTTAAACATTTATGGGATCAACTTATTGTGGTTTTCCATACGGTTATGAACAGCAGGTTTAAAATTCAACAATTGTGGTGCTGCTGACAGTAGGTAACCTAGGTACCTACATGATGATGAAAATCTACTAATCTACAAATAGGTAGTCATATCAAATCAGTGTAATCTAATCATATTCTCGTGGTTTAATTCATTTCCCGTTTGTTACTCTCTAGGTATTATAGTTGCATTATACCTATTAAAATTTACCATAGCGAAAAAAATATCCAACTCTATCCAAGTACCTAAATTTTTAACAAGACATAAAAAAGTCACTCATACACTCTACACTTATCATCTCACTATTTCTACTTACCTAAGTACACGAAATAATAATAGCTAGTAGACGCGTACGCGCAAGAAAACCATGTCAACGAGCGTCGGCGCCACCATAGCGCCACGGTCATAATCATAATCATAAAACATTATTATCATTTATTAATTTATTATTATTTATGCGGATGGTTCTGCGCCAAACCTTTTTTATAATGTTTCCATCGATAGAAATGATTATTAATTTATTATTATTTTATGCCAACTGTCCGACGACAAAACTTCTTTAAAAAAACTTCTACAACGACGCCGACGCCTTACCACGACAAGAAAGTTGTGTCGTCAAAATTCACAACTTTACATCAAACAAACATAAATTAATTCTCATTTCTCGATCTTAAATGGTGATTAAATTCGGCGTCAACCGAATCCATTCGAATTGAAAACGAGCAAAAAAGTCTTCTTATAAAACCTCTCGTCATGAGTCGAGCAGTTGTGCCGAATACCAAGGAAGCAGGAGTATTCTGGTAACAATGATTTGTAGAAGGCGGCTGGTAGTAAGTGACTGGATGGGGAAACTGGACTGGATTATGCATCATGGATGAGCTTATAGCGTAGGTACTAGGGTTTTCTACCCGGGTACCCGGGTCCGGGTATACCCGGGTATTTCAGACTTTTGGTACCCGGGTACAAACGACGTGCGTACCCGGGTACTCGGAAAAGAGATAGATAGACTGATGTAATACAAACAAAAGAGTAAAAAGATTAAGGGTTAAGATATATTTTCAAAAATATGATTTCTTTTAACAAATTGACTTCATAATATGTCTAGTTTTCTATACAAATTGACTTTATACAACGTGTTACAAAACAACCAATAAATCCCCCATACAAAGTGAGTTCATTTTGTATGGGAAGTCCAAATTTTTTTTTCATATTTCGACCCATGTTCCATGGGGAAAGTTGTTCAGTTTCATGAGTACCTTGACCTCCTTTCAGCTTTATTGGTTGTTTTGTAACACCCAGTATATCTAATGTTCTATAATATATTATTAACTAAGTAAGTAACTCCGCTGGCTCAGTGACCCAAAGAGGATCTTGGCCTCCGAAACGAGCTTCCTCCACTGGTGTCCTGCGCAATTTGTATTTGTATTGTTTTCTGTGAGTATTTTATAGGTTTGTAACAAATTTCCTAAAAACCTGCGCGGAAGATTTCCAGTTTCTTTAACTTTTAGAAAGTTAGGCAAATTTTCCTGGAACTGTATAGGATAGATACTTTTTAACACAGTGAAATATCTTACTCCCACGTAAAAACTATTAGAAGCGAATGGAAACGAAAGTACTGCAAAGTGAAACTAATTTAAATATTTGTTGTATACCTGTTTTGTTTGTCTTATGTTACTAAAGTATTGTCACTCTCTGAACCTGTTAGGTATCCGCCAAGTCGACCGCGGAGCAAACACTGCCGTACCATACTTTACTGGAACCATTTCGTCGCATTTTCAGGCCCCTATTTGAGAACCTTTGGATAAGACCAGAACGCAGAAATTTTCGTCACCTGATAATAAAGAAATAGCATCAAGGAACCTTAGACTTGGCATAACTTTGTCTAGATTTCATTACTTTTTAGAGATAAACAATCAGCTCAATCGAGACTTGGCTAGTTTTTTACAGAATGTTTTTGGTGGGATTATAATTAACTTTAATAAGAGTTAACTTTCAAATCTTTGTTTCTCAATTTCCAACTCATTTTTACTTAAAAAGGTAATACCCGGGTACCCGGGTATACCCGGGTATTTAAAAAAATCGTACCCGATACCCGGGTATCAAAATTTGTCGGGTATTCGAAAACCCTAGTAGGTACCCACTCTGAGCAATGGACTGATGTGATGTGACAAAATTATTGGAGATGTTTCCATTATTCGGAAATAATGGAAACATCGTTATCGGAGTCTGGTTAGGACATTGCAGGCTGAACCACCTGATTGTCCGCAAGTAAGATGGTTCCGTGCTTCGGATGGGCACGTTAAGCCGTCGGTCCCGGTTGCTGTCTATGATGGCGGTCGTTACACAACCATGTCAGAGGCCTGCTACTTGCAGTAGGCGGTTGAAAAACTCTGACACCAGGGTTCATCGGGTCGTTGAACGACTCGGTGTCCCACACGAAAAAAAAAAAAAAATTATTCGGAGCGCTTGATAAACCGTTGGTCTTGCCTATTGTGATGGCGGACTTTATTGCATTTCTTGCAGATATTTGACTGCGAGCTCCATAAAGAAAATTAGAAAACGTCCAATATTATTGTCGTTTTAGGGAATAAGTAGGAAGGTACTGTCGAAAAAGCCAATCATGTACCTATCTTTAAGCGTTCCAACCAGAATAACACCTGCACATGAATTTACAACACAAAATGTCCGATCCGAATTTTATAGGTTTTGTGTTGAACCAAAATGCCGCCTCGATGCCTTGTGCCGCTCCCGAAACAGGTTGGCTGACGTGCTGACTCGCTGACGGCATCGGACTTTGTCGACTGTGCACTGGCTGACGAGGGGTTAGCCTTATGCGCAACCAATATTCTTCAAGATAATGTGCAGTGTGCAGTGTGAAAATGTCGCATTGGGCCGCTCACGAAAAAAGGTTGGCTGACGTGCTGACTCCCTGACGGCATCTGATTTGTCGACTGTGCACTGGCTGACGGGGGGTTAGCTTTATGCGCAACCAATTTGATATTCTTCAAAATATGGCGCAATGTGAAAATATCGCCTTGAGCCGGTCCCGAAATAGGTTGGCTGACGTGCTGACTCGCTGACGGCACCTGATTTTGTCGACTGTGCACTGACTGACTAGGGGTTAGCCTAATGCGCAACCAATATTCTTCAAGATAATGTGCACTGCAAAATATTATTATTATTTATTGACAGCCGATGTGGCGCAGTGGTTAGTATGCCTGCCTGCCACGCAAAGGTTCCGGGTTCAATTCCCGGTGGGGTCACTTACAAAGTTAATATTTATCACTTTGTGAATTTGTTCCCAGTCTGGTTAGGACATTGCAGGCTGAACCACCTGATTGTCCGCAAGTAAAATGGTTCCGTGCTTCGGATGGGCACGGTTGCTGTCTATGATGGCGGTCGTTACACAACCACGTCAGAGGCCTGCTGCTTGCAGTAGGCGGTTGAAAAACTCTGACACCAGGGTTCATCGGGTCGTTGAACGACTCGGTGTCCCACACGAAAAGAGAGACTGCAAAATATCGCCTTGGACCGCTCCCGAAACAGGTTGGCTGACGTGCTGACTCTCTGACGGCATCTGACTTTGTCGACTGTGCACTGGCTGACGTGATGAAATGATTAGCTAATGCGCAACCAATATTCTTCAAAATAATGTGCACTGTGAAAATACCGCCTTGTGCCGCTTTTGAAACAGGTTGGCTGACGTGCTGTGCTGACTCGCTGACAGCATCTGACTTTGTCGACTGTGCACTGGCTGACGGGGGGTTACTCTAATGCGCAAGCAGTATTCTTTAAAATAACGTGCTTCGTGAAAATGTCGCCTTGGGCCACCCCCGAACTGGTTGGCTGACGTGCTGACTCGCTGACGGCGTCTGACTTTGTCGACTGTGCACTGGCTGACTGGGGGTTAGCCTTAAGCGCAACCAATATTCTTCAAGATAATGTGCACTGCAAAATATTATTATTATTTATTGACAGCCGATGTGGCGCAGTGGTTAGTATGCCTGCCTGCCACGCAAAGGTTCCGGGTTCAATTCCCGGTGGGGTCACTTACAAAGTTGATATTTATCACTTTGTGAATTTGTTCCCAGTCTGGTTAGGACATTGCAGGCTGAACCACCTGATTGTCCGCAAGTAAGATGGTTCCGTGCTTCGGATGGGCACGTTAAGCCGTCGGTCCCGGTTGCTGTCTATGATGGCGGTCGTTACACAACCACGTCAGAGGCCTGCTGCTTGCAGTAGGCGGTTGAAAAACTCTGACACCAGGGTTCATCGGGTCGTTGAACGACTCGGTGTCCCACACGAAAAGAGAGACTGCAAAATATCGCCTTGGACCGCTCCCGAAACAGGTTGGCTGACGTGCTGACTCTCTGACGGCATCTGACTTTGTCGACTGTGCACTGGCTGACGTGATGAAATGATTAGCTAATGCGCAACCAATATTCTTCAAAATAATGTGCACTGTGAAAATACCGCCTTGTGCCGCTTTTGAAACAGGTTGCCTGACGTGCTGTGCTGACTCGCTGACAGCATCTGACTTTGTCGACTGTGCACTGGCTGACGGGGGGTTACTCTAATGCGCAAGCAGTATTCTTTAAAATAACGTGCTTCGTGAAAATGTCGCCTTGGGCCACCCCCGAACTGGTTGGCTGACGTGCTGACTCGCCAACGGCGGCGGCTGACGACGAGACGGTGTCAACTGGCTGACTAAAGGGGAGTCTTGAAAAATAATGTGTATTTACTGTGAAAATGTTCCACAAACTACCTATAAATAAAATGAACCGCCAGGTCCGCCATGTTATTGTCGTTAAAATTGGCTTTATAAATAAAATTACATACATTAGTTTTGCTCCAGAAAAACGAAAATCAGTACTTAGTGTAAGCTCTAGCAATTAAAACCAATGATACTGATGCGCATGCAAGGAGTCTATCGTCAATGGGCGGAGCAGAATGTATGTATGTATATGAATGTATGTATGTATGTATGTACCTATGACGGTCGCCGATTGTTTGTTGCACATTTTGGGTGAGCACTTTAGTTCTTGAACAATATTCGGCGCACCTGAACTGGCGCACGACTCGTCCCGTCGTTATCCCATTCATTCACCTCTCGATGTCGACGAATCAACTTTTTTGCCCCGTATTCGATTTACCGGCATCATTATGCGATGGCGTTGCAATCGGTGCGTTTGCGCCGCTCTTTTTCGAATACATCCACGTGCCTGAAGTATTGCATTGCGATTTGCGACTTGTAAGTACTGCCAGATAATTGATCAAAATGCGAGGGGGCGGCAGATGTTCCTCATTAAAATTGATACGAGTACTTACCTAAATATCGTAGGTACATACCTACCTACAGGCAGGTAGACTCGAAGCAACGTTTTTTCAGCTGATTTGAAGTTTTCGGTTCGGCAGCCATAGCGCTGGACGCACTCCAGCTAGATGACCCGATAACGGCTGGTAGTAAGTGCATGGGAAAAACGGGAGATCGTGCCTTATGGCGTATCCTGAGGGAGGATTACATCCAGCAGTGGACTGCAGTAGGCTGATGTGATTTTACGACACTTGTGACCTCAAGTAGTGTCAGGTAAAACTCAAGGTGGCAAGGTTCAGTCGCCAACCTACAACGCAGCCAACAGTTTAAAAAGTATAGTCAGTTTTATCTTCCACGGCAGTTATTGTTTTTGCAAGGAGCAGCTGTGATCTGAAACCTGTAACCTCATTATCCTTTTTTGTAACAGAGGCCCGACTTTCTCCAGAGGAGCGTAACGTTTGTGATAGAATAAGTAACGGTACCATGGAAATAATAAAACAGTTTTAAAGAAAACAAGGCGTAAGCATTTTGATCCAAGTAAGATTCGATCTTAGGTAGGTATGTTCCTTTGGGAAAGTTGTCCAATTTCTTGAACACGCTCAATCCTTAAAATATTTGTAGATATATTATTTTTTCTCCTTGACCACCCTCTAAAACCAATCGAAACAGAAAGCTAAAAGTTCGAAAAGAATATGCGAAAGCTAGGTAAATTATAAGAAAATTGAAATGAATATTCTTATGGGTCAAGGGGTCAAAATAGACCATTATCTTTAAATGGCCATTATTTATTTAAGCTCTACATCTTATCAGGCCGTGTGATGCCGGCTTAGAATAGCATCACCCCATTTCTTTCCTGTGGGTGTCGTAAGAAGCGACTAAAGGACTCGAGGGTATCATGTGTATTGCAATTTTAGGCGACAGGCTGACAACCTGTCACTATAGCGATACACGACAATAGCTAAAACGGCCCTCAAATATGTGTCAGACGTGGCGATAACGACCGTACTTTTACGGTCGTTGACGCTCTGCCTACCCCGCAAGGGATAAAGGCGTGATGTATGTATGTATGTATGTATGTACATCTTAAAGTATACGGTTTTTGCCAATAACGCGTCATTCACATAAATAAGTATGTTTCTCATTTACATGACTGCTGGCGCCAGTCCCAAGACCTAACGCGTCGAAGGATGCCTATCTCCTAAATAAATGTTCCTAAAACCATTTAATTTACATATCTAGACACACGGCAGTGTGTCCGCCAAGTTCGAGCAAAGAACCGACACACCGGCCGTGGGTTATATTACACGAACCATTTCGGGCCAAGTTCGACCTACCTATAACTCAAAATCTATTTTATCTACGCATATGAGATTTCTAGTATCTGTCGAGATCTACTTACTTATCTAAAATACAAAATTTCATTAATGTACCTATTGTAGGTCTTGAGATATTGACGTCAGAAAATCGCTATTTTTACTATACACTCACTGACTGACTGACTGACTCACTCACTCACTCATCAAAAACCTAGACCACTTCCAATGGTCGTATTGACTTGAAATTTGGCATGGAGGTAGGTCTTTAGGTCAAGGTAAAGGAAAAAATCTGAAAATGGCCAAGTGTGAGTCGGTTTTAAAAATAATGAAGGTGTAAATTCATACCCCTAAGGAACTAAAACAAAAAATTTATCTATATCTTCCAATGGTCGTATTGACTTGAAATTTGGCATGGAGGTAGGTCTTTAGGTCAAGGTAAAGGAAAAAATCTGAAAATGGCCAAGTGTGAGTCGGTTTTAAAAATAATGAAGGTGTAAATTCATAGGTACCCCTAAGGAACTAAAACAAAAAATTTATCTATATCTTCCAATCTCTCTTCTCTTTTCGTGTGGGACACTGAGTCGTTCAACGACCCGATGAACCCTGGTGTCAGAGTTTTTCAACCGCCTACTGCAAGTAGCAGGCCTCTGACATGGCTGTGTAACGACCGCCATCATAGACAGCAACCGGGACCGACGGCTTAACGTGCCCATCCGAAGCACGGAACCATCTTACTTGCGGACAATCAGGTGGTTCAGCCTGCAATGTCCTAACCAGACTGGGAACAAATTCACAAAGTGATAAATATCAACTTTGTGAGTGACCCCACCGGGAATTGAACCCAGAACCTTTGCGTGGCAGGCAGGCATACTAACCACTGCGCCGCATCGGCTGTCAAGCTTGCCAAGTTATATCATTAAAAAGTACAGAAAAATTAAATAAAAAAGTCATAAGGAAACTGCTGACAAAACAGGTTTGCGTTTTTGTAAGTATTACAATTTTTGGTATTTAATATGATATTTATTCAGAATCTACTTTCCATACTGCGGACAATCAAGTGTGCATTCCTGTAACTATTTTTAACTGAGGTCTGTGTATGGAACTTGGTACTTATTTAGATCTCACTTCTTTTATAGGCGAAGCATTCCAATATTATCGAACTTGGCAGCCTTTCACATTTATGTTTTGGGTGGGATTTTATTCGACACAATGATTTGGGTTCAACCGACCGGTATGCAAAAAAGAATGAACACTGCAGACCAAATAAGTGTAAATTTTGGGGCGATCGTATTAAAATTCCTGACCCGATAACAATTTATTGTGACTGCAACTTAATCAAGGCTTATTTCTTGAGATAAAACTTTGTTTCCCACCCAACGTGGTCTGATACCTCTACTCACTTAATAATTTGTATTGATATAAAAGACTTCCATAATAAAGACCGTCCCCACTATATACCTACAGGGAGTAACAAAAAAGGTATAACAAGCCGAAAGTAGGTTGAAGTACTCATAAAACTGAACAACTATCCCCATCGAACATAGTTCGAAACATGAAAAACTAAGTACCGATACAAAATCACTGATCAGCTGATTGATTTACCATGGGAGGCCCAATGTTTTTTTTTATATTTTTTCAGTGTTTTTTCAGGAAAGTTGTTCAGTTTCATGAGTACCTTGACCTCCTTTCGACTTGTTACTCCCGTTATAAAAGATCAACCTTCACCTTCAACATAAGCTGCAAAATTAACCAACTTGGCGAATTTCCTAAACATCCCTCCATTACGATTTGAACGACATGTTCGTTTCATCGTTTTTTCCCGCCATGGGCGTGTAGGGGCCGTGATTTCCCATTTCCCGCGTAATTCGCGCGTGTTTCACCGAAGGGCCGCTTCCGTCCTCGATCAGCCCTTTTCACCAGCCCTAATGGAGTCTCCGATGGCTTTACAATATGTACATATTGATGGCGACATCATTTTACTCAACTATTCATGTCTTCTCTTTGTCGTGTGAATGGCTGGAAGTCTGGAACATATTCCTTTTAGGTATATGAAAAAATACAATCCGAAGGAAGTCAGCATGTAAGGAAAGGAAGGCACTTGTAGCTATGTATAGTCTCTATTAGGCTAGTTAAAGCAGAGTTACACTAGTACAATATACCAACCCCAATCCTATTATAGCTACCTATAGGATTACCTACGACAGGATATAAAATAGTAGGTAGATACTAGGTAAAAGTATTTTCAATAGAATACAGCCCTATTTACCAAACAGTTTTCATTAACTGCAACTAAGTAAGCGAGCAAACAGTTATTACATTTAGATACATGCTCAAATAAGTACCAATGTAATACAAATCTCATAGCATTAGCTAGACCCGTAAAAGTTTACGAGGCTATCTGAATATTGGATATGCACATTGTTGCAAATTGCAAATGTACAACACGTGCATTAGAACCTAAACGATTAAATCAATGGTTATTGGTAGTTAAATGAAAACGAATTAGTAATTTTCAGAGCAATTACAGCAAAACGGGATAGGAAAATTCGTGAAAATAAAAGGCTCATTCTCCTAAAGCCACGGAAAATTCTAACTTCCATGTCTTTTTTTAATTTTAGATTTTCTGGAAAATATTATACATTTTATCAAAGTTTTCTTCATTTCTAAGATAGAATTTAAAAGGCCCGGTTTTCGGACCACTGGTTTAAGAGTTATTTGATGTCCACTATTTGCGAACATGGACGTTAGAGAATTCCGTGGCTTATTTTCTTTTTGTAAATAATGAAAAAAATAAAGTGTATTTTAAATATAAAACTAGTAAGTAATGTTGTTTAGAGCTTATACAAGGTATTTTAGTGAAAATATATAACATATTACTATCAATAACGGAAAAAAATTAAAGACCACTATTTTTTGACATGGACGTTAGGTGTCCACTACTTGGTGCATCGGAAATTTCTTTATATAACATTCATTTCGTATGTCACGTACATGAAACAACACTAAACAACTTTTCCTAAGAATCCACAATATATCTCATGGTTTAGCTGTATCCCTGATGGTCTACATCAGATACTCCAGACCCTCGATGTCCATATCCCAGCAGAAATGGCTCGTCATGCTGAACATGTTTTAAAGTCACACTAGAGTGTTGTAATGAGGGACGTCAACGCAAAGCTGGGTGAGAGAAGCGGTGATGAGTTGGGGGTTTTCCATTTGGATATGGGGATATGAATCCGAGGGGCCATAGGCTGGCCGAGTTCTTGAGGAAGATAGATGATGACATGATGAACTCGTTCTTCAGAAAGCCGCCTCATAGAAATGGACCTGGATGAGCCCCGACGTATCTACTAGATAAACAAATTCTATAATATAAATTACTTAAATAAGATAGACTTCAGTATGGCCACAGAGAGACAAATTTTCAATTATGTCTCCGCATATAGGTAGTCGGAGTGTAGACTTCACTAGGCAAGACCGTTCTAGTTTGACGTTTATGTACCATGTGCCTCTGACAATTCGGTGATCACGGGATCCACAGGGTAAAAACCGAAAGCGATCACCGAATTGTCAGAGGCACATGGAACATAAACGTCAAACTAGAACGGTCTTGCCTAGTGAAGTCTACACTCGACTACCTATATGCGGCCCATATTCGCCAACCAAAGAACCTGGAAAGCTCCCATCTGGAACTCAAAAATCGCTTTGCTTGACGGTATTAATAACGATTTGGTGGAAACTGTTCACACGGTCGTCGGCTCCAAGTTGTTTAAGCCCTGTCGTAAAAATAGACCTAATAAACTAACCGATCGACTCTGAACCTCATGGCTGGAAGGCGTCCTATTCCGCTGCAATCCTCTGATGACACGGAGTCATATCGGCGGCTCAACAGACAATTATGCTAGTCCCTGCGATGCGATATTCGAAACTTTAATACTAAAATATTAAAGAAACGATTGAGCAAAACAAAGGCAACAAAGTTTTCGCCAGGGACCTGTTTATTGGGCAGAGCCAACTGACAAAGCTGAAGATGGCGGACGGCAGTGTAGCGTCCACGAAGCCAGATGTACTGAGGGAGATCGGACGGTTCTATGGATAGCTGTACACTTTAGTCGCAAAACCTGTTAATAGCTCAACAGAACCTAGAGCAAAGCTTACCCGACACTATACCGAGGATATCTCGAACATCAGCTTGTATGAGATTAGGATGACCCTTAAATAGATCGAAAACAACAAGGCGCCGGACGAGGACAAAATCATATCAGAGCTACTGAAAGCGGGTGAAACACCAGCACTTAAAGTCCTTCAGAAGCTCTTTAACTCTGTCTTGTTCGAAGGTGTGAAGCCAGAAGTATGGAACAGAAGCGTTTTAGTGCTTCTTTTTAAAGGTAATAAGACTTCCTTATGAATTAAAGGCCCATCTCGCTTCTTAGTCATGTTAACAAGCTGTTTTCGAGGGTTATTCCGAATCGCCTAGCTCGCAGTCTTGATGACTTCCTTCCTCCTGAACAAGCCGGCTTCCGAAAAGAGTACAGTAAAGTACAAGTACAAGCTCTACAGCAGTGCCACATTGACTCCAGGTAAATCGAAGTGTTAAAATATTTAATATCTAAAAACGCCACAAAGTCAGATCGAATACAAGATCAGACCAAGGCGGCAATTCCATTGCAGAGGGGTGTAAGACAAGGAGATGTATTGTCTCAGAAGCTCTTCACCAATGGGATGGAAGAACTTAGCATCTATATCAATGGCAAATACATCACTCACCTCATCGTAGTCATGGCAGAGTTATTCGAAGACCTCATCAAAATGCTACATGACCTCAATTGGGGTTCCCAACTCTCATGTAGCGCCCTCCCCCATATCAGTATGGAACTCGATACTCGGAAGTGGTGGACAAAGACGTCTATCTAGAACAAACAGTTCAACTAGGAAGATATAACTTTGAGAAAGAGGTCACTTGGAGAATCCAGCTCGGCTGAGCAATTTCGAGAAGTTACGCGGCGTCTTCACGTCCAAAACTCCTCAGTGTCTCAAGACGAAAGTGTTTGAAAAGTGTGTCCTGCCAGTGATAACCTACGGTGCCGAAACGTGGTCGCTAACTGTCAATCTCCTAAATAGACTAGGAGTCTAGAGCTATGCTCGGCGTATCTCTTTGTGATCGCATCAGAAATGAGAAGATGCTTAGACGAACCAAGGTAAGTAGGCCACATTATTCGAAGGACTGATAATCGGTGGAGCAGGAGAGTTCTCGAGTGGAGACCATGTACCGGCAGGCGCAGCGTAGAACGGCCATCCGCAAGTTGGACCAATGATCTGGTCAAGTCCGAGGGGAAATGCTGGATGCAGGCTGCTTCTAATTGGACAAGGCGGAAATATTTCGGGGAGGCCTATGTTGAGCAGTGGACGTCCTACAGCTGATATGATGATGATGATGACAAAGAAAAAGTATGAATTACTTCCACAAAACTTTCCATTAAGACACGCACTAGCTTAATTTAAGAAAAAAAAAATATATATAATTTAAATCTTTGTCCAACAGTGGGGCCACAAATTTAATCATTCTCTAACGTCCATGTCATTTTCTAACGTCCATGTCACCGCGAAACATGGAAAGACATGGAAAAAAGGACATGGACGTTAGAACGAAAGTTTATTTTGCGGTTTACGCAAAATCTAGTAGTCAATACTTTTTACAATACTGCCTCTTGTTTTAAGCATAACAAAGGTATTAACCAGAATAAATATCAATATTACCTGATAACTGAATACTTGGTTATCGATGAGCATGGAAGTTAGATAGGTACTGAACCAAATCGTAAATGTGTGGATATTACCTTCGCCAGCAAAAATGCAGCAGCGACAGGCACGTGCTTCTCTTACGATATTGTTGGCTGTACTATCCGCTACTCATGAGTAAATAAACTAGACAGATAGCTTTCACCGTAACAAAAATATGAATGAGAAGGTAGCGCGAGGAAATTTAAGCCTGAATCAGGCTTCAACGCTAAAAACCATGTTTAAAAATAAATTCCGGCGTCTTTTACTTTTAAAAACATCTTGCAAGATAGAAAATATAACTAGTTAGAAGATAAGAATGATTAACATGATATTACCCTGATATTTTAGGATCTATAACAGTTTATCTGTCACAAAGTAGCAAAGTTCCTCGCCATGGACGTTAGAGAATGCATGTTTGACAGGAATTTTACAAAAAACTATCAACATATTTGAGTATTTAAATGTTTAACCATGTGTAAGACAAGCTGAAGTATTTTATAAAAAAAAATTATAACCCTCTTCCCACAGAAAGCTGCACTTTTTCAGCGGAATGTGTAAAAAATGCGGGCGATGAGAATGTACCAAAAACACTTTGAGAAGAGTTGAAAAATATACGGGGTGTACCTAAGGGATACCATACCTAAAATTTCGACTTCCCATACAAAATCACGATCAACTGATTGCATTTACTATGGGAAGTTAAATTTTTTTTGGGATGGGAAGTTGTTCAGTTTCATGGTCTGAGTGCACCCTTTCAGTATTCGGAGAGCTGTCCCTTACACCCTGTATTATTATGCAAACTAATTAACTAATTAGATATCACGGTGTAGGCACAAAGTAAGTATTGGCTAGCGCAATCCTATTTTGTGGTGTAGGTAAGATAAGTAGGAGAGACCAAGGTAGCTTTATAAGAATTTTCAAAAGAAGGGCTGTGCCGTTTTGTGCCGGCTTAAACTAGCATCACTACACGTCTTTCCCGTGGCGCGGGTGCCATTAAAGGTGACTAAGGGACATGAGGGCTTCGTGTGTATCACAATATTAGGTGACAGGTTTGAAACATGTCACTAAAGTTTTGCACGAATCTTCTGTCTGCCCACAAATATTCGACGAACTTGACAATAGCTGCCGTATTTTACCCCACAAGAGAATTGTGCAATTGTGTGTATGTATGATATCTTTTACAGTAAAGACATGGTGTTACAGAAATCGATAGATAAGTTCTATAGACACTTATTTATGCAAATGCAACTGACTTTCCTGAGAATATACCTAGGGTCTTTACATGACGCCCCGTGCGAATGCAAACTGCCCTCAATGCAGATACTAAAACTGATATGTTATTGAAACGGTTGTAGAAATTTCATTTGCGATAGGAAGTTAATAGCTCCAATTTACATTAGAATTATGGTACCCTTATTTTCCAAGCGTCGCGGCGGCGTCGTTGTCGCTGTCAAATGACTGGTTTGTTTGGGGTTGTATGGGGATACCAGAAAGACCGGGCGTCAGCGTCAACGACGCCGCCGCGTCGCCGTCACGTTGACAGCGCGCTGAGAAGTTCAGGGTTTGTATGGGATGCGGTCGGGTTTTTCTACAAGACCGCAGCGACAACGACGCCATCAAAATTTGACGGCGTCGTTGACGCGCGTCGTTGTCGCGACGCTTGGTTTATAAGCCTACCATTACTTCACTTTATTAGAGTCAACAATCGAAGAACTAGTTGACTATTTAAATGAATAGGTACCTATTATAAGTATATTAGATATCTATTAAGTAGTCCTTCACACTTCACTTCACACCTTAAAAATAAAGCAATAAAGTTGATTTTATTACTCCTAAATGAACCAGTTAACTCAGGCAAATACAAAATCGAAATTTAAATTAACTGTTTCAAAAGCGATAAAATAAATTGGACACTGTGCTACTTAATCAAACTAAAACAATATTTAAGTTGACAAGTTTGACTAACTGTTAAAAGAAATTTTATGTGACAGAAATATACTTAAGTAAGTAATCAAAATGTGAACAACCTTGAATAAATGTCAAATAAATAACACTGTTTTAATTTTACCCGATTTAAAGCATAGATTTAAAGCGATTATAAGGGGTTTTACGGACAGCTCTCCGAATGTACCGTTGCGTCAGACTATGAAACTGAACAATCTATACATCTATCTATACATCTAATAAAAACGTAACTGTTCTGGGTACAGGGGTACATTTATAGATTTCAGAAAACACCTCTATACCGCGTTTTAGAAAACCTCATCTTCATAGAAAAGCGACATCTGTTGGAAAATATTTTACCCCAAATCATTTGTTCGCGATAATCTTCGAAAATATAGTACGTGTGTACATGAGACTCTTTGTGGTGTGTAGCTACTAGCCCTGGTCAACACCTAGGATACTTTTTACCGCGGGAAAAACGCTTATTCGTACGTGAAATACGATTAAAATATACTGTGTGTGAATATCATCTACCCCAGTCCATCGGCTGTCAAAAAGTAGAAACCTCTTGTTGAAACCTCCATTTTTAGGGTTTCGTAGTCCACTAGAAACCCTTATAGTTTCGTCAAGTCTGTCTGTCTGTCTGTCTGTCTGTCCGTCTGTCTGTCTGTCTGTCTGTCTGTCTGTCTGTCTGTATGCCGCGCCCTCATATCTTCGTCAGTTTTAGAGCTATCGACGTGAAATTTGGTGAAAAGATAGATCGTGTTGACCCAAATATAGATATGTTAAGAAAAAATTATATTAAATGTTTTTTGGACCCCCTCCCATACAAGTGAAAGGGGGGCAAAAAAAATTTTTTTCTTCTGTAATATTGAGTAGGGTATCGTTGAATAGGTCTTTTAAAACTAAGGTGAGGTTTCTTTGAAACAAAGTCACTAAAATTTTTCAGTCACGAGATATTTGCTTTTAAAAAGGGCGTTTTTGACCCGTAATTTGTTCCAGCTGTAACTTCTAAAGCATAAACGTTAAAAATTTGAAATAAGTATGGAATATAGCTTACAATCTGAAGTTACAATGAAAACTATAACGGATATTGTACCCTTAATGGTTTCAGAAAAAAATGAGTTTTTCTATTTGCGGTTGGTCATCATACTGCTGCTAACAAACCAGCAACAAAAATAAGTTTGTAATGCTGAAAACCTGATATTTAAACGTTGACTACGAAACCCTATTTGTGGGCGTGTCTGACACGCTCTTGGCCGGTTTTTTTATTGTTTTTGTTTGATTTTGACAAACTGTAAAGACATCAGTTTTGACATTCATTGCCAGAATTACCCTAGATCCATAATAATAATAAATAAATAATTTAATTTATTTATTTAGTAAACTCAACAGCACATATAATAATAACCAAGTTATTACAAATACACCTTAAAAACTTCAATAGCCAATAACAGAGTTTAACATAGTATTAAATGAACATATCATGGGTAAGCTAATGTAAAGAAACTTATTTTGTTGCTTATTGTGTATGTTTTCAGCCGTATGGTGCAGGCAGAGTAGAATAGCACCACCCCCTCTCTTCCTATGAGGGTAGTAAGAGGCGACCGAGGGATAAATCCGACCCAAGCTAATCAGGGTCCTGGAGAAGGAAAACTCCATACAAAAACAACTCCACGAGTGACTGGTAATAAATCGCGCGGCAGACTCCTGCCTGCAGCCGACCTGGCTCCGCACGTATCGACCCGTCGTTCCTGTGGAGTCAGCCAGGAAGGCCGAGAGGGTGGCGCAGGTCCTGGGCAGCCCTGTGTTTTCCATAATTGCGTCCCAGGCAACGCAGTGTCTGTAAAAAGCGTGCAAAAAGCCATGCCGCTCCCGAATCGGCTTATACAGACATGAAAAATCTTGCCTCAAACACTGAATAAATCGTCTGACACAGACGTATGAGGCCAATGTTATGATGATGTGTATGTTGTGTGAGTGTGTATGAGTAGGTATATGTGAAGAAATGATGCTTCGTATTATGAGTCTTTACTGTTTATCAAGCGAAGGGAACTTTTTTAGAGTGTAATGAATTGATTATGGGAAAGAAAGAAAAGATCTGCATCGCTGAAATTAAATAATACAAGCTCAAAGAGTATGTAGAACCTAACGAGTACTGGTCGCGTCTTCGATGTAGAGGAACCTAGCCTTTGGCAGGCTTGTAATTTCAGACAGCTGCATTTTGTCACCTATTACTTTTGCAATAACCTCAGCTAACCTTTCATCCCATCCTTGATTTTAGCGACCCCATGGAACAAGAGGACCTTTCTTCTCAGGAAAGCTTCATGACGCTCCAGTCCAAGAGACAGCAAGTTGGTCTCTTCTGAGTTTTTAGTGAGCGCTTGCCAGACTAAGTTTATTACTGTATACTTAGTACAGTAATAATGTAAATATAAACGCAGTAAGTATTATTTATTGATTAAAATATGTAGAGCTGAATTAGTGACAGAAGACCATGGCGCAGAAAAATTTGGAGAGCCGATGACCCCACCCCACCTTATGTGAGGCGGTGCAAAGATGTCATTCTGTAGTGTGAACCGATGGTAGGCTCAATCGTAACGTAACATCCGTTTCATCTGCCGTAGATCGTGCGTGCATCTATCACTACAAAACTTAGCGATGTATTTTGATGTTTAGAATGGTTGCGCACAAATATCTTGATTAACATCGGTGATAGATAAGTGATGATAACTTTTGTCAGCTCTGGAGGGCCTGTTGGCACACAAGCATCCCTTGGCGAGACGAAGTTCGCGGGCACCAGCTAGTTTCAAATAAAAAATATTTCAGGACAAATTAAAACATTTTTGAGCTCGCATACAAAATCACGGACACCTGACTGCATTTACTATAGAAGGTCAAAAAAGTTCAACGTCAGTTTCGTGGCCTGAATGCACCTTATCAGTATTAGAAGAGCTGTCCCTTACACCCTGTATTATAAGAACATTCAGAACATTACTTATAAGGCTATTCTATTATTATAAGACACGTATTTTCGATTTAGTATAACTTGTGCGTTTTTGTTTCGTGTGAGAAACCGAGACATCCAATGACCCAATGGACGCTGGTGTCAGGTCAGACTACTACTACAAATCTCAGGCCTCTGATATGTGTAACGAACGTCTCCTGAGTAGGAAATCTAATAAAACAAGACAGCAACGCGTGCGCTCGAAAAATCTGTAAATAAGTATTGTAAAATCCATCAATAGGTACTAAACTCTACATCTACCAATCTTATTTAATTACCCATTAGCCCGAAGCGATACGCACCCATCACATTACAACCAATATTTAATTAATAGATCCGAGGCACTAAAGACTTGTTTGTCATTTTTCATGTAAAAGTTGGACTTCCGCTGCCCACGCGTGGACAAACCCGTTGGTTCGCTTATGCAATCTCGTGTCGAAAATATACTCGTTTGTAAAGAGATTTTAAAAGCGCTGGTGTTTTTACGTTGTGATGCTGTCGCGTTGCATTCTACATTTTTTAAGACACTAAAGGTTACGTACAGAATAAAAAACAGTATATAATAATAGTTATTTGGACAACAAGAGAGCAAATTTTATTTTTACTTTGAGTCTTTGAGTAGAAATTTTGAATTTTGAGGCGACGAAGAATACAAAAAAAAATTCAATTACAAGGAACGTTGCTTCCCGTGTTCCCTGGATGATTATCCCTTAGTCGCTTTACGACACCCAAGGGTACAACTGGGGTGATGCTGTTCTAAGCAGGCTTCAACACGGCAAAGCCGGCATCACACGACGTCTACCGACAAAATTATGTGGAAACTTGCAAAAAAATATTGTTTATTTAATTTCCAAATCACTTTAGACAAATGACTTTCGCTCACTGGTTTTGCTTGGTTATTTTTTGCAATGACCACCTGAACCTTTCAGTTTCATGGACTAGGAACGTAATAGATAACCGCAGTTTCGCGGGTTCAGAAACGTAGATAGATAACCAGATAAATCCGCGGGTGTCCACACTTTCCCGATTTATGTGGCAGGAGCGCCGGACGCGAAATTGCCACCGTGCTACTTCCGATTGCGCACATAAACCTGCCTCGTGTGATGTCGGCTTGGAATAGCATCACCCCTTTATTTTCCCATGGATGCTCCGTTTTATACAGGGTGGTACCTAACGAACGATCGAGTTTCCCGAAAATTCTAGGCCCATCAACAGGTCGAATTGAAGAACAGACTAGAATGTAGGTCAAACAAAGCTTTAAAAATACCTCTAGGTATACCTCTACTTTCTTATAATAAATTGGTCGGTCAGTTTTGGTACCTATACCCATTAGGTAGTAGGTGCACCTACCTACTTGGAAAAAGTTTATCTGACTAGACCTGTTGAGCTTAGCGTTTTTGGGAAAGTCGGCTGTACCACCCTGTATAACTGGATGTTTCACATTTTCCGCCACTCACCAGACAATGGGCCCCGCACAAAGGGGATGGATGTGTCGGGGCCCTCTCACGGGGCCCCAGCCGGCGCGCGTGCCGCACAAAGGCCCCCGGCAGATCAGCGCCACTCACTGCTCAATAGGCGTCAATAGGCGCATTCACTATCGACAAGCCAGGAGAAAATTACGTCAGCATAGAGGTAATACAGGTGGTACCGGTAACGCTAAGCAACTTTCCCTAATGACTAAAGTAACTTTTTGTGAGCAATTTTCTATAGATGAGATGGTCTAATTTTTTTAGTCTTTGTTCTTTGGTCCTTAGAGAAAGTTGTTCAGTTTAACCTGTTAAGCTTAGCATTTTAAAGTCGTCCACCACGGTACACCCTGTATAACTGGATGTTTCACATTTTCCGCCGCTCACCAGACAATGGGCCCCTCACAAAGGGGATGGATGTGTCGGGGGCCCTCTCACGGGGCCCCAGCCGCCGCGCGTGCCGCACAAAGGCCCCCGACAGATCAGCGCCACTCACTGCTCAATAGGCGTCAATAGGCGCATTCACTACCGACAAGCTACGAGAAAATTACGTACGGGATGGTACCGTAACGATAGGCAACTTTCCCCTAAATAACTAAAGTTAAAAGTCTAAAAAAATTGTACTTCCTATACAAAAAAATCGACTGCCTGAGTAATTTTTTATAGTCAGGAGCTATTTTTTTTTAGTCTTTGTTGTTCTTTGGTCCTTAGAGAAAGTTGTTCAGTTTGAGCTTACCGTTTTCGAGAAAGTGGGTTGTTCGGTACCATCCTGTATAGTAGTCTAGGAAGAGTTAAGCAAAATAATGGCTCAATTTATGGAAGAGTGATTTCTGAAATAGTGCACAGAAGTCCGCAATGACTGGTCTACCACTTGTCTATTACACTTTCTACTATTCAAATTTGTTAATGCCTAGAAGGTAATGTAATTTATTTGCATAGATATGTACCTATTGGATTTGAGTAGCACAAAATAAATAAAAGTAGCAGACTTTGGCATGTGAAAGTCCAAAAATAGATATTCTTGGGTGCCAAATGGCTATAAGCGGCTAAAAGCTGGAATAAGTGAGTATGTAGTTGCTTGAGCAAAGTTCTAATCTGTACTTAAGCTAAGCATGTAGGTATCTACCATTGGAATCTTAAATGTTATTGGATGAAACCGCAGTCGATAAACTAGAACATAAAAGCGCACCGCTGTGCTCAATCCGACAATTAACAGAATAGCATTCTAAAATATTGAGAGGTCGCCATAAAAACTGCCGACATAACCTCACATCGGCAATGTGTTGTGTTTGGCTGGCCGGCCGCATGTGGAAAACTGTGGCAGGTCTGGGTCTAGGGAGAAATATTGAGGGTTCGCCATAAAAACTGCCGACTTAACCTCACATCGGTAGCGTGTGGCTGGCCGGCCGCATGTGGAAAACTGTGGCAGGTCTGGGTCTAGGGAGAAATATTGAGAGGTAGCCATAAAAACTGCCGACATAACCTCACATCGGCAATGTGTGGCTGGCCGGCCGCATGTGGAAAACTGTGGCAGGTCTGGGTCTAGGGAGAAATATTGAGAGGTCGCCATAAAAACTGCCGACATAACCTCACATCGGCAATGTGTGGCTGGCCGGCCGCATGTGGAAAACTGTGGCAGGTCTGGGTCTAGGGAGAAATATTGAGAGGTCGCCATAAAAACTGACGACATAACCTCACATTGGCAATGTGTGGCTGGCCGGCCGCATGTGGAAGACTGTGGCAGGTCTGGGTCCAGGGAGAAATATTGAGGGGACGCCATAAAAACTGACGACATAACCTCACATCGACTATGTGTAGCCACGTAGAATGCTAAGGCAGGTCTGAGTCTAATGAGAAAAATTCAGGGGTCGCCACAACAAAAACTGCCGACATAATCTCACCACGTAGATAACGCTCGGCGGCGCTGTGTTGCCAGCCACACGTGGAACACTATGGCAGGTGAGTAGGTACTAAACTATCACCCTTACAAGCAAGGCAAGCGCGGCTCTGTCACCTACAACCTGCAACTGCAACGTAAAAATGTAGGTGAAATGGGTCTTTTACACGAGTTTTTTCAAGGCATTGTCTCGCTCAGCTACTGGGTTTAAGTCCGGTAGTCAAACATTATTAAAAAAACTTTCAAGCTGAATAATTTATGGGTTAGTATCGTTGGATAGTATTCCGTACCTATATAGTGTAATGGATAAAAGTATTATGTGAATGAAGTTGTTTAGCAGATGGAACGTGTGATATAAGTGAATGATACAAGCAGCGTTTACTTTTAGACGATCCTTCGCAAACTTTCCCTAGGCTTGCCGAAGCGCTGCGCTTTACACACTAGTCTCATGCCCTGGGAGTCCCAGTCAATATCGTTTTACGATTGAGCGAAATTACCTCACGCATTTATATTACAAGCTAACTTTTACGTTCGTCTTCCATTCGCCTTGACTGGCTTGCCGGCTATATCGCAGTAAAACGTAAGCAGTTGTTCCATAGATACCAATTATGTATGAGAAGTTATGAAGGTTCAATAGTGTTGTCACTGGCGTTTTGCTACTAATACACAGAGAGGTTGTTTGCTTACTACTATATACCAACCGTTCTAACTTTTAAGGCGCTCTAGCTTGCTCTCTCTCTCTCTCTCTCTCTTCGTGTGGGACACCGAGTCGTTCAACGGCCCGATGAAATCTTGTGTCAGAGTTTTTCAACCGCCTACTGCAAGTAGCAGGCCTCTGACATGGTTGTGTAACGACCGCTTGCTTACATGTACCTACTCTATGCCATATTATTTATTCTTATGTCTATGCCTATAATTCTGTTCACAACTTTTCCCAGAGCAGTTATAAGTAGTCGGCAAATCCTCCTTTCATCTGTGAAGAGCCATTGATAAGTTCAAATTGCGTTTACGGAATCAGGATATGCGGGTAGACCACTTCATTTCCTTCCTTTGAACATCAATAGGAACTTTGGACCTCTTGGGGTCAATAAAGTCACTTTCTGTGGATTAAAAGTCATCGACATTATTGAATTTAAGGTCCGGTAGCTTTTTTATAGTGTCGCTGTATTTTTTGCCTGGTAGATCTACCGTAATGGCAAACATCTACCTTAACAAGTAGTATCTATCTATCTATACCTACCTACTTGTTTGCGCCTTCGACATGTAATGATGAAAAATACAGCTTTATAACAGGCTTGTGATAGTCAAGTATTCTGCATTGAAAAATATAAAAAATATTGAAAATAAGAAATAGATAAAATGACATGCATCGACCGGGGATCGAACCCGGGCCGCATGGGTAAACGCCCCACCGCTCTGCCACTGAGCTATCGATGCACGGCCAATGAACGCCAAATTATCTATCTCTTGATGCTCGTCTCCAAGCGACGATCCAGCGACATCTGTAGAAAGTATTTAGAACTTACTACATGGTTAGTCCACATTATGAGTGGAATTCAAACCATATGATGAAGCTTGCTTAATCAATCTATTGGGATTGTAATGCACTCACAGTGCTATATTATTCTCACAAGTGAAAATAAGAAATAGATAAAATGACATGCATCGACCGGGATCGAACCGGGCCGCAGCCCCTCTGCCACTGAGCTATCGATGCACGGCCGATGAACGCCAATTATCCATCTTGATGCTCAAGCGACGATCCAGCGACATCTGTAAAGTATTTAGAACTTACTACATGGTTAGTCCACATTATGAGTGGAATTCAAACCATATGATGAAGCTTGCTTAATCAATCTATTGGGATTGTAATGCACTCACAGTGCTATATTATTCTCACAAGTGAAAATAAGAAATAGATAAAATGACATGCATCGACCGGAGACGAGCATCAAGAGATAGATAATTTGGCGTTCATCGGCCGTGCATCGATAGCTCAGTGGCAGAGCGGTGGGGCGTTTACCCATGCGGCCCGGGTTCGATCCCCGGTCGATGCATGTCATTTTATCTATTTCTTATTTTCACTTGTGAGAATAATATAGCACTGTGAGTGCATTACAATCCCAATAGATTGATTAAGCAAGCTTCATCATATGGTTTGAATTCCACTCATAATGTGGACTAACCATGTAGTAAGTTCTAAATACTTTCTACAGATATCGCTGGATCGTCGCTTGGAGACGAGCATCAAGAGATAGATAATTTGGCGTTCATCGGCCGTGCATCGATAGCTCAGTACAGTAGCAGAGCGGTGGGGCGTTTACCGATGCGGCCCGGGTTCGATCCCCGGTCGATGCATGTCATTTTATCTATTTCTTATTTTCACTTGTGAGAATAATATAGCACTGTGAGTGCATTACAATCCCAATAGATAAAAAATATTATCATGATCATTAGAAAAAATTCAAGACCAAAGCTCAGTGACTAGTTCAACGCATCAAAGACAAGTTACTAGGTACCTATGTAAGTATATGAAGGGTTTCATACGACCCGCGCGCGTCCGCAACTAGAGATGGGCACGTACCCGGGTATTTACCCAACTACCCGGTAAATACCCGTACGTACCCGGTAAATACCCGTATGTACCCAAATAGGTGGGTAGATAAAAATGTATGACAAGTCAAAAAAAAATTCTCGTTTGCCATCATGGCCCCCATAGAAAAAGTTGTTCAGTTTCATGGTCCGAGCATGCTCGCAAAGTTTTAGGCAAACCGTCAAGTTCAAGCGTAAAATTTGTAAAAAAAATAACTGCAAATATTTGAAAGGATAAACTAGCCAATGAAATTGAACAACTTTTCCTAAGAAACATAGGTCAAAATATGAAAAATTACAAATTTACTCTTTTCTCCCTATAACTTAACTCCGTCTGCTCGTACAAGGCCCTCTATATATTATCAATCATAGTATTCATATTATCTAACGAACCGTCATGGTTAAAATCAAAAATAATGAGAATTACGAAAAATATATTACTTTTCAATCTACCCACCCATTTGGGTACATATGGGTATTTACCCGGTAAATACCCAATTACCCAGGTATATACCCAAATGGGTAGATTGGGTGGGTATACACCCACCGCCCATCTCTATCCGCAACTAAGCCGATTGCTACATGCATAGCGGAAGCAAGTTGAGTTAAATGAACATTTCATAATCCTTGGCAAATGCTGAACTGGTCAGTCCCTTTTAATCAGTACGAGTGAGTATGGGGTGGAATCAGGACATGAGGTCCTATATTGCGACCCGACAAATATTTCATTTTGATAAGCAGTCGTTATCATAGGGGTTATTGTGTGTTGTCCTGAAACTGGCTGATGTCAGAAAATCCTAAAAAATTAACGACTGTCACATTTGTTTTTCCATTGCAAATGGCTTTTAAGACAATTTTCTTTTGCTGTTTCGACCAGCACTACTTACACCGATTTTTCCGTAAAACCTTTTTGCTGAAATTTTGAACAAACTGGCAACTACCATAAATTTAGATGAAAAAACAAACGTCATATTTACTTTTCAATCGCAAATGGCTTTTACAACTTTCTTGGGCTGTTTCGACCAGTTCTAAACCGATTTTTCCATAAAACCTTTTTGTTGAAGACTTTGTCGGATTAAGTATTTTAAATTAAAACTGGCTGCTGCCATTAATTTAGGCGAAAAAAACAAACGTCATAATTTACTTTTCATTTGCAAATGGCTTTCAGGCGATTATTTTTGGACCAATTTCAGCCGTTATTGAATAGTTTTTAATTACTTACGCAAAATCTTTTTACTCGCGCATTATCGCGCATTACGCAAAATCTTTTTGCTACACGTATGAAATAGCAGGAAATACCTAGGTCCCGGTACGGCCATTGCAAGGTCAAAAATGGACAAAAGATAATTTTAGGAATAAAATTGGCTATGAAAAGTACTTACCTATCAAATATAATTCTATCGTATTGGACAAAATATAAATACCTACCTATTCATAGAGCTTTATTTGTAAACCAATAATCCTATTAAAGCAATGATGGATATCAAGCTAACAGAACAAATTCATTAAGGATCAATCTAAACACAGAGCCAGTTGCACAAACACTAATTAATCGCCAACACTATAATTATCCTGCAGGTATGTGTACGTACGTTGGACACGATTCTGAGGGACATTTTAGGCGAGAAACACAACTAACGTCCATTTGTGTGTTAATTTAGCGCTGCATTGGTTCTGATCTGAAATCTGACCCGCCCACTTCCACTTTAGCTTGCTACACTTCAAGACTATGCCCGTTACTTTTTCTTTATGCGGATAATCGCGTTCCGGATAGTATTGGCTGTAAATTATCTAGTCTACTATTTTGTGTTCCGGATCTTATCCATTAGCGAGACCCCTAGCATACACCTCTCCATATAGCTCTCTGAGTGACGCGGGCCAGATTTACTTAAGGTTAATAAAAAAAAGTCAACAGTAAATGCAAAAAAGTGAATTTATTTCAGGATTTTAAGAACGCGCGTTTAAAAAAAAGTTCAAGATAGAGTCTCAAAATTAAATCACCTTAGCACCGCTTATTTTTTTTTAACGTTTATGAACAAACATGTCATTCAATAGCTCGTTAATTTGTGACTTTGGCACGCAGAATCGTGTCCATTGTATTGTATGCATCAGCCACCGCACACACTGCCAAAGCCGATTATAACTTGGCTGTGACTGAACTATCCACATAAACTTGATATTGCATGAATGACCAACTTGGTGAGCGAGCATTCACTAGTACCTAGTACTGTGTTGACGGCTTAGATGGCTGTGAATGGCTTAGAAAGTTTAGGAACTTGAAAAAAAAAGCGGCCAAGGGCGTGTCAGACACGCTCACAAATAGGGTTTCGTAGTCAACGTTGAAATATCAGGTCTTTCGGCGTTACAAAGTTAATTTTGTTGCTGGTTTGTTTGCAGCTGTATGGTGACCAACCGCAAATCGAAAAACTTTAATATGTCTTTAATCTTAAGTTGTACATTACTCGTTTTAGTTTTCATGGTAACTTCATATTAAGAACTATATTCCATATTTTTTTCAAATTTTTATCATGCATACTTTAGAAGTTACAGCTGGAACAAATTATGGCACAAAATCGCCCCTTTTAAAAGCAAATATCTCGAGACAGAAACATTTAAGAGACTTTGTTTCAAAGAAACCTCCCCTTAGTATTAAAAGACCTATTCAACGATACCCTACTCAATATTACAGAAGAAAAAAAAAATTTGCCCCCCTTTCACATGTATGGGAAGGGGGTCCAAAAAACCATTAAAATATTTATTTCTCAACATTTCTAACTTTTGGTCAACACGATCTATCTTCACACCAAATTTGATGTCGATAGCTCCAAAACTGACGAAGTTATGAGGGCGCGGCATACAGACAGACAGACAGACTTCACGAAACCCTAAAAATGCCTTTAAATGAAAGGATCGCAGGGAATTGACGACAGCGTTCCCTGTTCATTTGTGAATAGGTATGCAACGGGTTTTATCAATCGTAGTCCATCTTGATGAGATTGATAGAATGGAATGTTTAGCTTCTTCTGAACTTATGAGTACCGACTGAGCACTGACTCATCCAACACTGGCTCAGTGTAGGAGGATGCTCCGTGGAGGAGCGAAACACGTGTAGAGTGTAAAACGGTGGTTGCGGTTTTGGTGAAGTGCATCGCTTGTACGTTTGTTTGACAGCCGATGTGGCGCAGTGGTTAGTATGCCTGCCTGCCACGCAAAGGTTTCCGGGTTCAATTCCCGGTGGGGTCACTCACAAAGTTGATATTTATCACTTTGTGAATTTGTTCCCAGTCTGGTTAGGACATTGCAGGCTGAACCACCTGATTGTCCGCAAGTAAGATGGTTCCGTGCTTCGGATGGGCACGTTAAGCCGTCGGTCCCGATTGCTGTCTGTGATGGCGGTCGTTACACAACCATGTCAGAGGCCTGCTACTTGCAGTAGGCGGTTGAAAAACTCTGACACCAGGGTTCATCGGGTCGTTGAACGACTCGGTGTCCCACACAAAAAGAGAAGAGTGTACGTTTGCATTAAGTTGCGGTCATACGTGTGTTTCACTCAACAGTGCGGAAGAACTTAAACATTATATTCTATCACTTTCATTAAGTAGGTATGCCAGAGGAATGCCGTATCTGTACGGACTTCAACTTAGTAGTGGCGGTTGATCTAATCATCTCTTCAATACTGATAAGTCTCATCATCTTCCTGCCCTTATCCCAATCACTTGGGGTCGGCGCAACACGTTTTGTTGAACACAAAATCGTGTTGCAAAAGATTTGGCTTAATTTTACGACCGGCCGCCTTCCAGACGTCAACCCTCCTTGGGAATGCTTTAGTGGGGGATTAACCGGCACCATACGGTTGGCCCTGGCTTTTTGGGTCGGGTTTATCCCTCGGTCGCCTCTTACGACCCCACGGGAAGAGAGGGGGTGGTGCTATTCTACTCTACCGGCACCACACAATATTGAAAAGCGCAAAAAACCTAATACAATTATACAGGGTGTAAAAAAATCAACTGCAAATATTTTAAGGGGTGAATCAGCCCATGAAACTGTACAACTTTCCCCAAGGAACATAGGTCAAAAAATGAAAAAAAAAATTTCGCCTCCCATACAAATTAATTCGGCCGGCTGGTACATTTTGTATGGGAGGTCCAAATTTTTTTTTCATGTTTCGACCTATGTTCCTTTGGGAAAGTTGTTCACTTTCATGGGCTGGTTCACCCCTTAAAATATTTGCAGTTGATTTTTTTACACCTTATATTACAGCTTTTAAGCTTGGCTAAGTAATCACTAGTTTGGCTAAAATTTAACATTTCACCAACTTCTACAATGTAGGAGCTTATGAAGTTTAAAATTACGTTGGCTTCTGATTTTACCGTCTTCTTGCTCTAGGTAAGTACAAAGTTTTCGCAGCGCAGGTAACCAAACTTAGTACTATCGTCAGCGAATCCACCTTCCCATTAAAGGATCTTCTTTTTATGTAAGAATTTGTTTATCTCACCTGTTGGTAAATTATGATGCAGACGATGTTGGAACATACAGTCCAGCAAAGAAGAGTAGGTAGACAAAAAATGAGGGTGCCACTTTGTATAAAATTATAAAATTAAATGGCTACATTGACTATGAATGGCAACAATTTAGTATGAATTGTATTTAATAATTTCATGAAATAAATAATAATATATTTGGTATTTAGTATGAAAAATGTTTAGTTCCATTTTATTTAATTTCTACTCTTTTTTGCTGGACTGTAGTAGTGCCTAGCCTATTCACTCTTGTCTTGAAAAGGCCCAAGATTTAATGGTCCAGAAACAGATTCGCCAGTAGGGACTAAGATACCTATACTGGTTTTTCATACATAAGTACTCAGAAAACCATGACACTGGGGCTAATTCAGAGTGGCCGCTAAATAAAATTAGGATTAGTTGACAGCTGCTAAACACCTTTGTTATTCTGAAATATCTGTCAAAATCAAATGGCAGGGCTAAATTGAACATGAAGTTTCTTATTTTAAACGGCGTACTAAATTTAGACTTAGCGGCTCAGAAGCTATTCTAGGATGACCGCTAATTCAGAGTGGTCGCTATATAAAATTAGCATTTTGACAGCCGCTAAACACCTTTGTTATTCTGAAATATCTATCAAAATCAAATGACAGGATTAAATTGAATATGACGTCTCTTATTTTAAACGGCGTCCTCAACTTAGACTTAGCGGCTCAGAAGCTATTCTAGGATGGCTATTTTAGGATGAAATAAGAACTGTTATTGCTAATTTTAGTCGGGACCTCGAGACGTGCCACTTAAAATTAATCACGTCAATTTGAATATGGTTTTGTAAAATTTGTTTGTGTTCTATTGTGATCTTGTGCCCGCTTATAATCAACGACCTACGCTATTTGACCTGGACCCGAGCCTGCAGCCCCTGACGACCCGGATTGCGATTCATTGGAACTTGGAGGGACGCTGTACCGTTCCAAACATGGACGATTATATACTTAGTAGCTGCAGTCTTAGAAGAAGAACGGTATGTAGCATTTCATGTAAAGCCAGATCAGTCAGATGTATCTTCACTGTAAATACTTGTAGAGGTAGAACCTGATTCTATTTATTGAGCAGCAGCTTTTGATTTTCAGACATGAAAGGATCTATCTAAAACAATTATGCTTCAAATCCTTTTGAAAGAACAGAAAGGAAAGGGCTTGGCTAATATGTTCATACAACAAAAACCCAGAATCGCCAGCAACGGAATGCATATGAATAGGTTCACTAGGGTATTGCTATTTAATTTAAAAAATATACAGGGTCCTACTTCATCCAGTATAGAAAATATAAGATATAAGATTATACGAGAGGCTGGTCCAGTGGCTACTAACCATGGAGTATATCTCGTACTCAGTTGTAGGTAGTATGTCAAACAAATACATAAAATATAATCGTGTATCTAGTTAAATGAGAACTAGGAAAAATGTGTTTGATTCAAAGGTAAAATATATTATAAAATATCTTGGAACACTTTGCTAAGTACTTATACACCAAGAACCCATATTTATCTGCAAAGAAATGTATGTATACAGGATGTAAAAAAAACAACTGCAAATATTTTAAGGGGTGAACCAGCCCATGAAACTGCACAACTTTACCCAAGGAACATAGGTCGAAATATGCCCATACAAAATGTACCAGCCGACCGAGTCAATTTGTATGGGAGATCCAAAATTATTTTCATCATTCGATCTATGTCTTTTGGGAAAAGTGGTTCAGTTTCATGGGCTGGTTCTTCCCATAAAATATTTGCAGTTGATTTTTTACATTCTGTAGGTATACATACATTTCGTTCCAGACAAATCTGGGATCTTCTTATAAACATTAAGCAAAGTCATCCAAGATATTTTATATATTTAATCTTTGAATCAAACATAATTTTCCTAGACGTCATTTTACTATATACCTACGTGATTATATTTTATGTACTTATTTGACGTCCTTCCTACAACTGAGTACAAGATATACTCGGGAGTAAGTGTAACCACTAGACGGGCCTCTCGTATAAGGTTTATCTATTTCATCGAATATTTTCTATACAATTCAATTTCCTATAACTGTCCAGCAGTGGACTATTGTGGCTGTAAAGATAAGGTAAGGTGGAAGAGAAAAACAAAGTCATGCGAGAGTGAGGATCTATAAATCAAATGTAGCTTTAACTACTAAAGATTTAAGATTTCTACTACTGACTACGAAAGTCCTAAAGTCTTTGTGACATTCATTATTTTCCAGATTTCAAGAAAACTTCGGTATGCCATATATAGCCCGAGCGGCGACTGGTCTCATCCATACCTCACAAAAGAATAGAATAATTTAGCTATGTACGGGTAGAGGAGCTCGAGTACTTCGGATTGGTCGTGGTCGCGCGCGGCACGTTTGGCAGAGTAGCTAAAGTTTGCCCTCTGAAAAAGTTAAAAATATCTCATCGAAGAATAGAATGAGACATAGGAGCAGTTTAGTAAAGCTTATAAATCTTGGTCTGCCAGCTGCTATCTTGGCACGTTTGGCGGAGTAGCTAAAGTATGCCCTCTTAAAAAGTAAAATATCTCATCGAAGAATAGAATGAAAATATATCGTACCGATAGCTTGCTTGAGTCTGCCTACATATATACTGGTCTGCCTGGCCACAGCCTGGCAGATTTCTGTCCGACCACTTTTACTTTTTAGTAAAATTTTATCTCTTCTAATAAAAGAATAAAAATATGTCGTACCGATAGCTTGCTTAAGTCTGCCTATAAAATACTGGTCTGCCTGACCACAGCCTGGCAGTTTTCCAGATACGACCACTTTTACTTTTTTTTGAGAAATTTTTATTTCTTCGAATAACAGAATGAAACTAAGTTGTAATAATAGTTTATTTAAAGCTGAACACATATCCCTTGGTCTGCCTGAGCTCAGTCCGGTAGTTTCTCCGATGCGATCACTTTTCCTCTCAGTAAAACATATCCCTTGGTCTGCCTGAGCTCAGTCCGGTAGTTTCTCCGATGCGATCACTTTTCTCTCAGTAAATTTCAATTTTAGGACCTGACTTTGTTTATTAGGAGGCCCCGTCAATAAAATGAAAATTTGTCGGTGTATAGAAGTGAGATTTATAGAGCTGTAATCTCTCAATGTCTAGATGAAGAATAAGTATGTTAATTTCAAGAATCTACAACTTCAGATGTATTCGTAGTAATTATTTCAAAAATACAATACTTGGGAAAACATTTTCTTCATCTGGACATTGAGAGATTACAGCTCTGTAAATCTCACTTCTATACACTGACAAATTTTCATTTTATTGGCCAGGCCCACTCCTAATAAACAAAGTCAGGTCCTTTAAAATTGAAATTTACTGAGAGTGAAAAGTGATCGCATCGGAGAAACTACTGGACTGAGCTCAGGCAGACCAAGGATATGTGTTCAGCTTTAAATAAACTATTATTACAACTTAGTTTTATTCTGTTATTCGAAGAAATAAAAATTTCTCAAAAAAGTAAAGTGGTCGTATCTGGAAAACTGCCAGGCTGTGGTCAGGCAGACCAGTATTTTCTAGGCAGACTTAAGCAAGCTATCGGTACGACATATTTTTATTCTTTTATTCGAAGAGATAAAATTTTACTAAAAAGTAAAAGTGGTCGGACCGAAAACTGCCAGGCTGTGGCCAGGCAGACCAGTATATATGTAGGCAGACTCAAGCAAGCTATCGGTACGATATATTTTCATTCTATTCTTCGATGAGATATTTTTTACTTTTTTAAGAGGGCATACTTTTAGCTACTCCGCCAAACGTGCCAAGATAGCAGCCGGCAGACCAAGATTTATAAGCTTTACTAAACTGCTCCTATCGCTACAGCCATGTCTCATTCTATTCTTCGATGAGATATTTTTAACTTTTTTCAGAGGGCAAACTTTTAGCTACTCCGCCAAACGTGCCAAGCTGCGCCGCGGCAGACCACGACCAATCCGAAGTACTCGAGCTCCTCTACCCGTACATAGCTAAATTATTCTATTCTTTTGTGAGGTATGGATGAGACCAGTCGCCGCTCGGGCTAATACACTAGGAGCAGTTGATGGCACCCATATTGGCAATCATAAGCCTCCACTGAATCACCCAACTGCTCCTGGAAGCCTTTTCTACAACAGGAAAGGGTTTTATAGTACCTATCAACTGTCAAGTGGTAAGTTATTATTATTAATGATTACATGGATTTACATAAATTATTGTAGTAAACTGCATTAGAAGGACTACGATGTAGCCTTATTGATGATACAACTTTTATCTCCTTCTAGATTTGTGATGCAAATGGAAGAATCATGAGCGTCAACCCTAATTTCCCAGGGTCCACGAATGATGCCGCAATTTGGCGTCAGTCTAATATATACATCAACAGGAGCGGCAATATGTTAGCGGAATTGGGCAACAGTGGTTGCTTGGTAAGAGTATAACTAGACAAAAGTACTGAAATAAAGTTATATGTCTTGCCATCCCGCAGTTAGGTCTAATTAATCTTGGCTAGACTGATAAAATAAGTTAGGTTCGAATCATTACAATTTAAAAATAGTATTTAAGTAAGACCTGTTTATGTAATGTATGTACCTATCTACATGTTACCAACACTTCATATTACAACACATCTCATCTAGGGCTTGACTTCCGGTTACGTGGTGTATGGCATTGTTGAATATTATGGGCGATTGGGCGCCGATCCCCCGTGGTCCTGCACGGCACTCCCATTTAATAAAATTTTGAACAAGATAAGTTTTTAGCTTATAATTCCGGAATTGAAGAGGTGAATATCGAAACTCAATTCCGGAATTGAAAAACGTCTGATAGTCAAGCCTAATATCATCAACATCATCATCACATTAGGTCTCTTTATGTTTGTTGTATGTATGATATGATACTTGAAGAATGAAACAAGTAACTATGTCAAAAGTAGTATTTGTTTATTGCTTATATTAATTAGCATGTTCTGTAGCAATCTCACTATAAAAACATTAAATTAAAATCGTATCATATTCATAGTACTACAACTATATTTAAACATAGGGAATAACAATATTCCTTAAAAAAATCAACATGTTATAATCTAATCAAACTACAAAAATTAAATAATTAACAATTATAAGTACTTACTAGAACTATTGTTAGTTATAATTTAAAGTTTTAACAATAACAATTTTGCCATGCCAAGCATAATCAAGACACATAAGAAACTAATAATCACAGAACACTACTTACTCTCTAGCTAATAATAATCATCACATTACACTTACACGAAGAAAATTATCAACATGTGATAATTAGTTCCAGAATGTCCCTTTCCCAAAATGTCCCTTACTCAAAATGTGCCTTTCCCAGAATGTCCCTTTCCCGGAATGTCCCTTTCCCAGAATGTCTCTTCCCCAAAATGTTCCTTTCCCATAATGTCCCTTTCTCAATATTTGTCAGAAAAGCGCAGTCACATCTTGATCACGAATCGATCGGGTATGATACATGACGCTTAGTGGGTAAAATCAATACAGTGTGTTAATTTAAATGCGTGCCACTGCTTCACAATAGGTTTAGTATCGATATTTTTATTTTATTTTTTGTCGCTTAGAGAGTGCCAATACAAATAAGTACTTTCGTCTAATCAAATTTAATTTTTAATTTAATTTAGTAATTGGTAAACTGATGCCAGTACTTTGATTCGGGTAATTTTAGATATTAATTTTACAGATAAAAAATTATCAAATAATATAATATTATTTTCATCTTTCGGCAGGATTGGCTTTGGCAGAACTACGACTTGTTTACGTGTCAGTTAAACCTGTAGAGATAGGCATTTCTGCAGTCGGCTCTTCCATTACTAGTAGTATTCAGACAGAATAAATAATCAACAAATTAAGTAAAAAGTAACAAATAATCAACTTGTTATAATCTAATAATTAGATATAAAAAAACAACAAATTATAATCTACACTAATATAATAAAGAGTAAAGATTTGTTTTTTTGTATGTATGTATGTATGATCGACTCCGAAACTACTAAACCGATTTCAAAAATTCTTTTATCTTTAGAAAGCTACAACATTCCTGAGTAACATAGGCTACTTTTTACTACGGTTAAATATCTTATTCCCACGGGAAAACAGTTAGAAATGGGAAAACCGGGAAATTTAGCTTTTATTTCCTATATTATCCAAACCGCTTAACCGATCGCGTTCGGTTCGATTCGCGAATCAGCACTGATATTGCTAGCATATCGAAGACGCACATGGACTGCTTATTGTCAGAACTTGAGGATCTGGAGTATCTGATGGAGGGCACCAGGAGCACTGCTAATCTGTATGAGATACGAAAATGGCTTCATAGCAAAAGTTGTTGAGCATGACGGGCCGCTTCTGGGCTCGAGGCTCTGGAGTACCTGATGTAGATGACCAGCAGCATCCCATCCAAACTATAAGAGATACGGTAACGGCTTTAAAGTAAAAGTTGTTCAGCATTACGGGCCGCTTTTCCTAACATATAATTGTCATCGAGGTTCTGGAGTACCTGATGTAGATCATTAGCATCGCATCTAAGTTATTAAAGATACTGTAATGGCTTCAAAGTAAACGTTGTTTAGCATGAAAAGGCGTTCTTGCTGGCACTTAGATGTCGAGGATGTGAGTATCTAGAATAGAACACCTATAGCCTAGCAGAAATGAATTATGAGCTACTACTGTTGGAATGTAGTAATTGACTTTTTACTGCGGTCAAAGATCCGATTCCCATGGAAAAACTCGTAAGTAGCAGCGGGTGAAACTGCTGGTCGGGCCGCTAGTCTAAAATATTAGTTAAACACATTTTAAATGAGTGTAGCAACTTAATCTAAATTCTCCTCTTCCAGATGCTCCTCAATATTCACCCCAGCTGCTGTCAGTATTGCAGATGCTATAGTTTGACCTGCATCCCGAATGGAAGCGGCCAAGATGTCAGCGGCGTGTGCCATTGTGGACCGAAACAATTCATTGTTTCGGTCTAATGTTTGCGCTAACAAGTCAGCTGGTCTGACTCGCTGACGTCTTGTCCGGTGTCTTCGGGGTAGGTTATGATGTGACCTCGATTGCTGGGTATCAGTTCTACGTCTCGAACTAGTACCCAACAATCGGGAAGGACCTGGGTTTGAATATTGAGGAGCATCTGCAAGCTGGACGTCTGGCTGTTGTGGCTGCTCCGGAACTGATGGGCCCTGGGTGGGTGCAGAAAGAGGCTGGGCTTGAACAGGAGGTGCATGTGCCGTTGCATCTTCTGTTCTAGGTGCAGAAGGAACCTAGAATGTAGCAAATAGATCTTAGTCACTTCTGTAAGACAAAATATTTCTAACATAAATGCATTTATTAACAAAAAAAATGTAGTCTTAATACACTATAAGATCTTTATCTTAGCGAGTGGACTGTTAAGTCGATTGACCTCACAAATTCTGGTGTCAGTTTCAAAACTGCCTTATGGCCTCTGATGTGGTTTTTCACAAACAACTGCCCGAAGGCAACCGGGACCGACAGCTTACGTGCCATCCGAAGCACGGTATCATCTTTCTTTTCGTACAATAAGGTTATTTAGCCTGCAATGTCCTTACCAAACTGGGAAACACTCACAAAGTGAAAAATCACTATTTTGTCTGACCGGGATTCGAACCCGGGTAGGAGTTATACCCTTCGGGGCGCTATGGGAAAAAGACTTAGAAAATTATGACGGTTTTTTTTACAAATTTCGTGTTTTTCTTCGTTTTTATCGTGTACCTTTACCTTTACAGCCACAATAGGCCACTGCTGGACATGGGCCTCGCCCGTATTGGGGGGTATTGCCATACTCACCACGCTTGGCAGGCGGATTGGCGAGAGCAGTGCAAGATGTTTAAATTCACAGGGAACGCTGCTGCCTAGATAATTCCCTAGATAATTATCCCTTAGTCGCTTTTTACGACACCCACGGGTAGAAATGGGGTGATGCTATTCTAAGCCGACATCACACGGCTGTCGGTTTTGTCGTGTAGAAGAGCTTAAATCATACACTTTTTGTCCTACGCAATTTTGGGCTAGGACCTACCTAGCCCTCAAAGTTCTTGATCCACCAAAGATTTTTCCCTTACATTTGTTGAAGGTTTGCAAGACAGTTTGCGACTTTGGACGTTTTGCGTCTTCGGACATTAAGTGCAAACTCAGTTCAAAAAAAATATTTTTTCTTGATGTTTCCTAGGGCCTCGAAGGCTATATTCCAACTCCCCTTTCCCGCCCCGACGCAAGTATACTCGTACTCTGACCCGAACGCGGCGCGGGACCTCCGTAATTTGAGCCAACCGCTGCGCCCCTGCGCTACAGAGGCTGAAACATTATGAGATAATTAAATACAAGATTATAAGCTTACCAAAGGGGTTTCTATGTTAGTAAAGCCATCAACTGATGCTCTGCCGGCCACCTCCAACACTTTAAGCTCGATATCAGTCAATGGCTTCACGGTAGCCGGACCCCCTCCAGTTCCTTGGCACTGGTCTCTGTACCTCCTGTACTTTGCCTTCACTTTCTGCACCCACTGTGACCAAATCTGGAATTTGAAAAAATATATATGAAAAGCCATGGACAAGTGTAGGTATGAATGTCCCGTTGTATGCTTAATATCCTCAAACTAACTATAACTATAGTTTACTGTGGGAAAAATTCTCATTCCACGCGTTAGTGGACAAGATATACTTGCTAAATTCGCAGGCTCGATTAGAACCGAGGTAGCCAAGTTGGTAAGGGCGTCGGCAGTACTGATGCCGAAAGTCGCAGGTTCAAATCCTGCCTGCGGTGAAAAATTTTGCAAGTTTTCCAAAATTGTTTACCTAACACGAGAAGTGTTTTAAAAATTTGGTATTCAATTCTTATTCCAATATGGAATGAGCGAGCCATGGGTGAGACTGCGGGGCAAACAGCTAGTATATAACAAGTATTATTAATATAATAGAAACTTACGCTTTGCCACTCCACAACAGTTCTTCGACATCCTGATGAATTTAAATTCGTTGCTACACCCGCCTAAAATGCGGCAACTTCTGGGCTAGCAGTGTTTCCTGAAAGAACAGAAGAATTATATGTATAACATAAAACCATGTTTCAAATTAAAATTTTAAAAGTATCAAAACATCAGCTAGTAGTTTTAGTGTACTTACCACGGGCTAATGCCGTGTTTGCGTGCATAAACTCCGCCAGCATTGCCTGCTGGGCTTTGTTGCATCTCTTACGAGGCGCTGCAGCAGCAAATGCGTTCATGCTGGTGCGGCACACGATGGACTATTATAATAGTATTAGAAGTATTTATTCAATTCAATTTCTTCTATTTAAATATAACGATGGACGCCACGGACAGAACTCGGATGTGTCATGTCATGCATGACAGCGATGACAGCAATTTCTTGACCACATTAAAAAAATGATAGCACAGAATTGAGTATTGATAGCAGCAAATTGTCAAATGTCGCGAAAATTATGTTAAATGTGAAGAAAAAGTTGATAATTACACAAAATAAATATAATAAACGAGTGTAATATCTTTTGAATATCTTTCGGTCACCTGATTTTTAAAATGGTTACTCACATCCAAGTCAACCAATCTGGTCAATCTTATCCCTCTACCTCTTTGCTCTACCTATCCAATTTTATATAATCTGTGAATTTAACTTAGCCAACCATAGACAACTTAGCCGGTGCTAAAACTTGGCTAAAACGCTTTCCAAATCTAGGCAGATGTAAGTTTTGGAATAGCAAATGGTTTAGACAAGATTAAAATCCGCGTAAAATTTAGGATTTAGACTTAGCCTTAGCTTTAGCCGATTGGCGCCAGAATTAGCCTCACTATATAGGGTGTATTTTTATTAGTGGCGGATCCGTTAAGGGTGTGTTCTGTCAATGAAACTGAACAACTTTCTCCAAGGAACATAGGTCGAAATATGAAAAAAAAATTTGGCCCTCCCATACAAATTGACCCGGCCGGCCAACACACTTAGTATGGGAAGACCAAAATTTTTTTTCGTATTTGGACCTATGTTCCTTGGGGAAAGTTGTTCAGTTTCATTGACAGAACACACCCTTAACGGATCCGCCACTAATAAAAAAACACCCTATATAAGTTTACGGGACGGTGTACTGAAAACTTTTTGCAGATGGAGGATGGATTTTCTATGGAGGGTATGCTGGCAAACGAGATTCTTTTTATTCACCAACTCGCATGCATACGGGTATTTACCGGCGGGTACATACGAATATTTACCAATTAGTTGAGTAAATACCCGAGTACCTACCTACGTGCCCATCTCAGGTGGGCATTTCTACAGAAACAGTATTTTTTTTGTCTGGCTTCTTAAATCGCCTTTCAAGCCTAGATATAAATCCCAAAAAAAATACATATACGCCCTTATGTATATACTTTTTGGAGAACATACTATTTTTTCCGTAGTTATTTTCGTTTTTGCAAAAATAATTTTTGAAGTCAAGAAATTGGTGAAATTTCCGTAATTTACCCCTGTCCCGTTTCCGAAATTGAATGAATTTTGTTTTGTAAAATAATAAGTCGCACAGTTTTCTTTAATGTTTTACTGTTCACGTATGGACAGAAATATAGTGAAGAGGTGTAGCTCATGAAAATTTCATTTAATGGTTTTTTGGATATCCTTTCAGATATTTAAAAATTTGTCCGACGCGTTAGCTTTTTTCAGTGTTTCTGATATTACTTTGAATATTTCACGAGATATTTACAATTTGCATGTTCCCAATAGATTCACGTAAACTAGGCATTGTTCTCAAGAGGACTAATTGATAAAAAATGCGTTATATTACAGATTTTATCGATTTTCAATAGGTTGAATATTGTGCCGATTTTTGGTGCAGGGTATTTTCTCAAAACCGGATCGTCAATATTTTCTAAACTATTTATGTTTATGAGTTTATTCTTCACCTAAATATAGTTCGCCTGAATATAAGTACAGAAGTCTTAATAAGTTTGTCTCAAGTTAAAAAGAAAACGAGATTTTCCTGATAGTACAACATTTTCTCAACTCCGTAACCTCAACTCCGTGAACATTTTGTATTCGGAGTTGAGAAAATTGTACACGGAGTTGAGACTTTAAAACTTGATTAAAGTTTTTTTAACACTAGATATTCGAACAACGGTTAATATAGTATAATAATGAACTGGAATTTACATTTGCCGTTTTCTGATAGTTATCTTCACGATTTTACATTATCCACTTAAAATTTAAAAAAACAGCAAAAACAATTAACTAAGTGATTTCAAATGTGCTATTTTTATCTTGTCTTGATTTTTTGGTTCCTTTTCTTTATTTTCAATATTATTCTTACTCAATATTTCTCTGAAAACCCTGAAAAATTTAACTAATTTCAAAAATTCTCAACTCCGTGACCAATTTTCTCAACTCCGTGACAATAAAAAATTTAAATTTGATTCTAGTAAAGCAATTGGTGGCAAATTAGCACCATTTCATCAAACACATTTTTTGGCAATTTTTCAGCCTTATGTATGCCTGAAAAGGTGATAAAAAAAATTGTTCACGGAGTTGAGAAAATTTCACCGTAGCTGTAGAAGTGCCCAGGTACCTATAACAAAGTAGGTAAGGTTATCAAAGTTGCTATCCGCTAGAGTGGCTCACGTGCCCGATTACTGGTTTCGGGAGGAGAGGGAGGTGGGGAGGGGATAATTCCCACACTAATCGTAATACCAAGAAATCTGAACATAATCGGTATGGTAACGAGTACTGGACTATGAAAGATTCACGTGGATTTGCTAAGGTTTACGTGGAAAAATAATTATCTCAATCTGTGAAAAATTTACGGAACCTTCTAGCTAATATAAGTAACAGATTTAATCATGGACAAACCAATATTATTTATCGATGTTTTTTTTTATTTACATGAACAATATTTAGCTATTCTATTCACTTACATACAACAACTTTGTTTCCCAGAATATAATTATAAAGTAGCACCTACCAGCCGTTAAATTATAGTAGTGCTACGTGCTACGCTGCCTCTACGGCGGCGCTACGACTTTGCTACGCGACACAAGTTTTCAACAATGGCTCCTAGTTTGCAGATGAGATGTTAATGCCTGTAAGTAGTTAAACTACTATCTGCTCCTGCTAATTGTCCAGAAAAGTTGTTCCACGGTTAATTCTGTAAAGCGGTAACTTTAGTTTAAAGTGCGTCTTCACGTGGCGCGATGTAGAATGCTCCTAGAGTCTAAACTTGTTAAATACTTTAACCTAGTTAAATAAGTGTGCCATTAGTGTTCATGTATAAGGTGTAAAAAAACAACTGCAAATATTGTAAGGGGTAAACCAGCCCACGAAACTGAACAACTTTTCCCAAGGAACATAGGTCGAAATATGAAAAAAAATTGGACTTCCCATACAAATTGACTCGGCCGGCTGGTACCTACATTTTATAGGGTCAAATTTTTTTTTATATTTCGACCTATGTTTCTTGGGGAAAGTTGTTCAGTTTCATAGGCTGATTCAGCCCTTAAAATATTTGCTGTTGATTTTTTTACATCCTGTGTTGTATATTCTTAAGCTATAGATGAACTGTATGTAGGTACTGTAGAGAACCTCGTCGTTCGACATAAAAAAAATTGAAAATGTTTATCTTGCTAAAATATTAAATATTTGACCCATTTGACCGATCGAACCCTAATTTTGATTTTATATTCCGTGTTGGAGTAAGAAACTTCTTTATAAGAACTTTATGTCAAAGTATAAGGTGACAAATGTTGTAGGCGGGATAAAAAATTTGAAATCGTGTGACGTTTTTGTTTTTGAAAAGGTTTCTGACAGTTTTAGAACAGGAAAAATCAGTCAAATTTTTGGAGTGTTGGGGTGGTTCTACGAAGTGGCAAATAAAAATAAATAAATTAAAAATTGTACTTTTATCAAGTTTTTTTTGCTTAAAGTACATGTTGGTGTCATACTAACTTTACAAAAATAGTATTACAGATCAATATTCAAAATTAATCGATAAAAATTAAATTTTCACTTTTTGTACGTCGACAGACGAGACACACATGGCGACAGAAGTGATGAAAATCACATGTTTAAACATAAACAAAATCGATACATAAGTAAAAAGTAGTTTAGTAACTACTAGTAAACTTTAATTAAACATTATAAGTCATAATGTTTTCAAGTCAACCAGTATCCGACTACTAAATTTCAGTTAAAAAAATATACCAAGAAATGTCGACAGAACTGACATCACTTATGTCGACAATCATAAAAAAAAACTTCGTCGGGTAATGACGATAACACTCTTAGTCGATGATAGACCTTAATTAGTAAAGCGTTATCATCGCTAATGAGAAAGCCCTAACCCAAAATATTTTCACTTTTCTGTTATTCTGATTGAATTATTTGGGGTTCACTCTGTTAGGTTTTGGGGTGTTGTCGTGGTGTCTGGCGTGTCTGCCTATCATCAGTAACATCACCGTCGCTTCCAAAGCACATTTTATAAAACCAAAAAACCTGGGAATTCCTGTAAAAATAATGTGGTAAGCAGTGAGCAACAGATAACTAAATCTAGTGATTTTCTTGAAGCCTGTGCTTTGGTGGAACTGATTACGAGTTTTTTGGAGAATATTGTTCACCTTTGAATAAAGTCTGGAGAAACTATGCGAGATAGTTGGTAGAAATAGAGAGCAAAGTTATTTATGCCACAAATTATGTATTTTTTACGACGATAAACCTTTATTTTATAGTGGAAGGTCAGTGGGTGATTATCCCAAAAAATACTCATGATTTAAGCTACGGGATTGATGAATTCACCTTTAAGCAGTATATTAAAGACAATTAGTAAAAAACTTTTTTATCTATTACCGTGCAATTACCCAAAAAAGTCACTTCTGTCGCCAAATATCACTTCTGTCGACAACTTTGTCAACAGGAGTGACGTCGACAGATGTGAGAAATTTTACAATACCGTCACAAAACAATAAAATACTGAGTTTATATTGAATTCAATCAGTTTTAGAATAAATACCAACGTTTCAAACAAGGCTCAACTCACGAATTATTTTTAATCCGTTGCTTATCTTTTGTATATCCAATTTAGAAGTGACTCGTTAACTTTGACACGGCTGTAGAACTAGTTCTCAAATCAATTTTGGGCCACAATTTAACGCTCAAACGCAATTTTAGCATTTGTCCTAACAAATGACTCTAGTATTGCCATTTTAATCCAAATAAATGATCAAAACTATCAAAATTCTTAATTTGAGAGTTAATTTCTGAACTGTCGACAGAAGTGACAAGATTTTTATAACGTTTGTAGAATCACTTGTCAATTCTTTTGTTCTGGACATAATTTTTTGTTATTTTAGAAGTGATAAGTTAAGGATATAGAAGTTAATTATCGAGGATCTGTGGTGTCATAATTATATAAGTTAATTTTATAATTGCTGCTAAACCTTAGCCGGGCTCACGCGAACAGTCGACAGGACGTGACATGTCACGTACTGTTAACAAAAAAATCGGCTAAATTATTACATTATTGGTTCATATTGTCAACTGTCATGTAGAATAAGTAGCTATTTCAAACGTTAACAAAAAGTGCCCTTCTGCCAGCGATACTTTTCAATTTATGAGTCGCGAACACAAATTTCGTTGTTCTGTAGAATAACCCGTTGAAGGGAGGAGCAAAAATGGCAGCTACAAAAAGGGGATTTTGAGTGCTCGGAAAAAGTCAAAGAAATACGGAAAACTACCAAACAAAGGATGCCCGAGAGTCCGGGAGCATTGTGAAATTCTATTTTAAAGATAAGTATTTTTTTTTATATCTAGGAAAGATAGAATGGAGTAATATCTTCTATTGCAGATCGCTGCTAGGGTGCTCCTATAAAGTGACCAATCTCATTTGGATTTGTAGGGCGGAGATCGAACAAAGGGTGGTATGAAATTGGAATACGTGAATTTGACAAAAAAATTGTTTATTGTAACTTTCTAGAATTATGTTTTTATCTGTATTATATGAGAAATACTAATATTGTTCGTATTTTTCAGAGTAAAGGAAGAAGAAAAAAATGTCTTGTAACAATGAAAATCATCCTGTATATAGAACTGGATTATGATGGGGCAACTACTTTGAGAATGCCAGGTTTGAGAACCAAACCTGCAGACGTAAGTGTTTACCTACCATTTGTATCAAATAGGCGTGAAGGAAATTCCAAAATTAATGCTTAGGCAAAGTGATCGTAAAGTTATGTGTTACGCGAATCTATCGTTTTGCGATTTATTATTGTGCGAGTGACAATCCGCGTGTGCAACATTTTGCGAATTTATTATTGCGCGAGTGACATCCCGTGTGTCTAACGTTTTGCGAAATTATTATTGTGCGAGTGACAATCCGCGTGTGCAACGTTTTGCGAAATTATTATTGTGCGAGTGACAATCCGCGTGTGCAACATTTTGCGAATTTATTATTGCGCGAGTGACATCCCGTGTGTCTAACGTTTTGCGAAATTATTATTGTGCGAGTGACATTCTGCGTGTGTAATGTTTTGTGAATTTATTATTGTGCGAGTGACATACCACGAGTGTAACGTTGTGTTAATTTATTATTGTACGTGTAACGTCCTGTGAACCCTTTGGTTTTCGTGTCATATTCCGCAGGAGCAACGGTTCCCGAACCTAACGTTGAGCTGGAGATATCGTGCAAGTGTAGTGTTGTGATATTTAAGTTTGAGAAACTAAAGTGTTCTACTTAGATTTTACTTTTGAGTGATTTCCCTTTTGTGTGATATTACAACATAGGATATTTCAAGGGTATTCAAGTTTGACATTTAACATAAAATATTTAGAGATATTTCAAGTTTTGACATTTTTATTCTTTCTTTAATAAACTATCTTTGACACTTTGACATTCAGATGTCTAGTTTTATTTATAATTCTTTTATTTCAAATTTGAAAATTTGCGTCAACTCGGTCTTTTAACAACAATCGATTATATCATTCTTTGAAAGTGAGTGCACGAGTATACTCGAGTTTTATAGAAGTGAATTATAAGTGGTAAAATGTAAGTATAAATTCTTTTAATTTATTTTTGAATTATGATTTCAATTTTATTTATATTTAGATTAGATAATAATCCAACGTTGAGATTTCCTTTTTTCTAAATTGGAACTGGGAATATTTTGATAAAATCGGAAAGAAAGGAAAGGAGTGAACGTTTTCAACCTTATATCTTTTGTCTAGGAGACTCATAGATGCTGATATATGAACGTTTTCTGTGAATGGATATGGATAAAGGACAGTCACAACATACTTACTTCAATGCCTAGATCTTCTTACTCTTCAGCTAAGAATGCCTTTGTAAATTAATGATTTAATTATTCCAAACGTTACAACCTTTTTTTTTATAACACTAATATATCTTAAATCAGATTAATCTTCCAAATTATAATAAAAATTATTTTAACAAATTTTAAAAGGGGGACTGTCGAATTTTCTAATTTAATTTAAATATTAAATTTTATTAACCTGTGTATGTATGCTGTGAAGTGCCACCGCGCGTACAGAGGTTGATTTGAACTGTAGAGTAAGCGCTACACTCTATACCTGTTCTCGGACTGAGGGTATGTGGTAATACTAGAAGTCACAATATCTAGTATTACAAGATCTACTTCTGAGTTCCTGGGTTGGTATTGCAAGCATAATTTACTCTACATGGTCTAGTTCAGACTGCACCGCGTTGAGGTGCGTGGCTTTCCAGCCCTGGTGCCTTAGAGGAAAGCTTCCATACCTCAACAAACACATACAACACGAAGGAATGGCCACCCATCCATTATTCTACAGTTCACCTTCTGGGTTTCTTGTGAAAGACTGTCTCCAAAATTTACTTTTGGCCTTAGGTTACGCGGATGCTCAGTCAACGGACTTTGAGCTAGCTAGGTAGGATTAGATAGGTAGGATTCGGGTTGGTTGGTCACGGGGATTATCCCCGGAGTTACCTTGGACTGGGTCGTTCCTGACCTGGTCCCCAACCTAGACCCCTTTTAACTTGCTTCCTAGTGGAGCACAATTAACTTCGTTAGTTCCCATAATATTAGGAGTATTTGATCTTTTGGCTTTCTTCTTCAATACACAGAGCGTCGTGTAATTCAAAATTCTTCGGTCGTTTAGGAAAGTCGAATGAGTGCGTCTTGGCCCTTTCGGACGGGTGTGTAGGATGGATGGGAGCCCCGTATTCTTGTAGTTTTTTGTATTTAAACTTAAATGTTTCCTCTCTATACATCTCAAGCAAAACACTGCTCCACTTCGTAAGAACTAACAAGTCACTACTTTAACGCAATGTATTCCCAACCCAATAGACGATCACACTTAATATTGGCCATCTTCAATTCTAAGTAAACAGCCTAACTGTTTTACTAAACTTATAAGGACCTCCAGAGGACAGGTTTCTTTCAATGGTGCCGTGACCAGGATATCGGAGTCGCAAGTGAGCGGTGTATTTTTGAGATGTTGTGAGAAAACAATAAGAAAAATCAGTTAGTTATAGTGTATAGGTCTTGATGCTAGCTTTTTGTTTGTTACAGAACAAATATTAAATATTTTGATATAAATTTGATAAAATTTATATCCATGAGGAAATACAAAATCCTATTAGAAGGAAATATTGCTTCTGGGAAATCTTCATTATTAGATGGCCTAGCATTACAAAAGGATATTACTGTTTTGAAAGAGCCTATTGAAAAATGGCAAGATGTTGGAGGGGTCAATCTATTTAAAGCATTTTCGGAAGATAGAGAGCGATGGAGTTATACTTTCCAAAATTATGTGTTCCTAACATTATTAGAGAACCACCAGGAACCTATAACTACTAAATATAGGATCATGGAGCGGAGTATTTTTTCTGCGAAGAATTGTTTCATTAAAACACTCATTCAAGAAGGATATTTGAACGTTGTTGAAAAAACAATGTTAGACTATTGGTATGACTTTATATGTGAAAAGGCTTGGGTTCAAGAAGACTTGATAGTCTATCTTAGAACCACTCCAGAGATAGCTTTACAGAGAATCTCCTCAAGGAAAAGAGAAGGCGAAAATGCACTAACCTTGTCTTATCTAAAACAAATACACGAAAGTCATGAAGCATGGTTACTAGAAGGAAGAATGAATGGAGAAATCAATAATACAGAAGTAGAAATAATAGATGGGAATCAAAATGAAACTGAAGTTCTAAAAGATTTTTTTTAAGATTTTAGAAACATTGGACGATCCTAAAGAAAATATTAGATTTTAATATGGAAGGTTGAAATTTTTTTAATTTTGTTGCAGTCAATTCGATAAAAAGAAATCATAGGCATGCCAAAAAAGAATTACAAGGAATGTCGTCGGTAGACGGGGAGAGGGACAACGTGAGCAAGAAGATCAGATTGAAATGGTAGACCTTCCACAACAACCAGAGATTCAAGATGAACAGGCAGAGGGTTCTCAACAAATGATTGAACACCAAGTAGAGGGACCTCAAGGACAGACAGGCGGGTCACAACAAACTGATGGATTATCCCAGGAGGGCATTCTCCAAGGACGGACAGAAACTTCTCAACGTGCTGTCGTGAAAACCAATAGAGGAGGAATTTATTCCAATTGATGCGGACTACTATTGGTCGTTTGTCGCACAAGATAAACGAGCTCGAACGCAAGATTAATGAGGAGAAAGAAAACCAAGAAACTTCCAGGAGCACCGTGGAACCTGTAACTGTTTATCACGCGGCTGAAGCAAAACTAGAAAGACCGAAATACCCCGGAAAAGCGAATATGCATCCGGTAACGTTCATCGAAGACCTCTTTGCCTATTTGAATAGAATTTCAAGAAAAGACCAGGTGATTGAAGAGATTATAGCTTGTCTGGAAGGGGAAGTCCGTAAATGGGCAAGGATTTATAAGGACAGGTGGATGAATGAAGAAGACTTCAAAGGGATTTTCTTGAGTCATTTTGGTCTGAAACAGAACAAAATCAACTTCGCCGGTCAATAGTCTGTGGCACTTGGAGTGAGAAGAGAGAACCTTCAATGATGAGTTATTTCATAAATCTGGCGAGTCAAGCAAAAATGTTGGCAAGGAATATCCCTGAGGATCAATTGGTGGCTGATCTAATGAATCATTTCCCGATAGAGGTACAATATGTCTGGAGACAGAAGAAGTCAGGGAAAATTATACAAGCAGCTGAGTTTCTTAGAGAACTTGATGATGTGGGACGTCAATGCAAGACCCATGTGGAGGTTTCGAATCATCCCCAAGGAGGATTAAAGCGTGTTGCAAGTACAGTTCAAAACAAGACTCAACCAGGAGTCAAGAGAACGAAAACATTGAATCATATTATGACTCAGAATGAGGGTGAGCTGGAGATGGAACCCGAACCTGATTGTATAGATTTAAACTAGATGCGGCTGGATCTTTGGCCTCGGAGTCAGCTGGAATTGGGGGAGGCAATAAAGAATACTTTGCAGTAAATTATCTCATTAAGAATGGATGGAAACCTGGAGACGGATTGGGAAGATCAAGACAAGGAAGGCGTCACCCTGTTGAAAATAAAAATTATAGGGTAGGAAATGATAGGCGTGGCCTTGGATATTTAGAATTAAATGAGATAATAAGACCTTATATTGAGTTAAAAATTTCATAAAGGGAAATGATAATAATTATCTAAGTGTTTTCAATATAAATAACTCGTTATTTACAGATGAATTAGAGGTAGATCAAAGTTTTATTACACAAGAGAATATTAGGATTACAGCCGAAATAGAGGTGGAATTTCTGGGGGAGGTCTTTGTGGTGTTAGTAGACACGGGTAGCGAAATAACTTGTATAGCTGAGGATTTCTTTTTCAAACTGAATTCAATCCAAAACTTGGCCAAGCTCCCAATAAAGCCTTTATTTATAAAAGGGCAGTAGGACAGAAAAGCTTAAAAATAAATTTCTTAACTAGTATAACCTTGGAGATTAAGGGTTGTGAATTTGAGATCGGATTATTAGTTATTCCCAAATTGGCTAAAAATATGATCCTTGGGTTTGATTGGTTAATAGCAAATGAGGCTAAGATTGATTTAGGTGATCCGAAGGCGCTAATCTTAAACACAGGGGGAGGTAACAAGGTTGTTGTACCATTTTTAGAGAAGGTGTACGAGGATTCTCCAGGAGTGAATCTTCAGAAAGAAGTACTTCAAAAGGAAACTAAAACAATTGAGTCAAATAGCTATAGAAAGAAAGTTAAATTGGGAATGGAAATCTCGTCTAAACAAAAACTTTCTTTGTTTAAACTTTTGGAGAAACACAAAGCGGTGTTTTCACAAAAATTAGGAAGGGCGAATTGTTACGTTCATGAGATTAAAATGGAAACAACAACACCAAAGATTAATAGAACTTATCCAATTCCTTATGCTTATAGATCAAAGGTCGAGGATAAAATTAACGAAATGATTGAAATGGGAATTATTTCAAGAGCATCAACTCCTTATTGTAGTCCGCTAACCTTTGCTATAAAACCTGATGGTTCAGTTCGTATTCTTCTAGATGCAAGGAAATAAATAAATTCATGGTTGCAGAGTCGGAAGCACCACCACTTCAGATAGATGTTTTGAATGCTTTCCATGGGGTGAAATTTATTACGATTTTAGATTTAAATAACGCGTATTTTCAAATTCCCATTTCGGAAAATAGTAAGAAGTACACAGGATTTACAGTAAATGGGAAATCTTATGTTTATAACGTATTACCCCAAGGTTTGAAAACTTCGGTTGGAAGTTTTAGCAGGGCCATGGATAAAATTCTAGGGATAGGAGTTAGAGAATTTTGCGTAAATTATCTTGATGATCTGGCTATTCTGACAGCAGGGACTTGGGTTGAACACCTTCATCATATAGACGAGGTTTTAAATCGGCTAGAAATGGCTGGTATGACCTGTAACATAGAAAAATGTAAATTTGTTTGTGAAGAAGTTAAAATGTTAGGACATATAGTCTCAATAGATGGGATTAGGACTGACCGGCTAAAGTCGAAGCGATCCAAAAGTTCCCAGAACCTAAGAAAGTTAAACAACTAAGAGCCTTTTTGGGGTTATGTAATTACTATCGGAGGTTTATTCCTAACTATAGCCTTTTGACGATTCCTCTTAATAATCTTTTACGTAAGGAACAAAGATGGAAATGGGGCCAAGAGGAACAATCGGCAATGGATGAGTTGAAGAAGGAATTCTTGTCAACTATTTTACTACACCATCCAGATCAAAACAGAGAATATTATTTACAAGTGGATAGTTCGGGAATAGGGATTGGAGGAGTGCTATATCAAATTGATGATGAGGGAAATATGAAGATCCTTGGGTTTTGTAGTAGAGCTTTACGTGGACCGGAGTTGAGGTGGACTGTTACTGAACAGGAACTGTGGGCTATAATTTACAATTTGAAAAAGTTTGAGACATATTTAAGGGGAGTACCGATAATTATTAAGACCGATCATAAACCATTAATATTTATTAAAAATGTTAAATTGTTTAATGCCCGTGTAACTAGATGGATCTTGTTTTTAGAACAATTCAATTATAAAATCGAACATATTAAAGGGACGGAAAATATAGTACCGGATATACTTTCGAGGTATCCTGTTGGGGGAGTTATTCAGGAAGAAAAGGTGAAATGCCCAAATATTATGTATATGGGAGTTTCTTCAAGCCGGTCTTTAAATGAGAAATTAGAACGCTTGAATGAATATCAAATGATGGATAATATTATTATGAATATTAGACAACGAGTTTTAGAATTTAATGGTTTGGGGGAGGACCGATTGGGTAGAATCGCATCCAGATGCTCTTTGATTGATGGAATTCTATACTATGACCCACCTAATGTTGATCGTCAAGTGATTTTCTTACCGGAAATTTTACGGGAGGAAACCTGTAGACAAGTACATATTGAGATGGGACATTTGGGAGTCTATAAAACTTATCATTACATTCGGCAACGGTTTTATTGGATTGGGATGAAAACAACAGTTAGATCTGTTATTCGGAAATGCAGAGTTTGCCAATTATCGAAGGATGATCCTATTAAATATGTTGGACCTTGTAATTCGATTATTACAGAAGGGATAGGAGATCTTGTAATGGGAGACCTGTACGGACCACTACCTAGAGCTCAATCAAGATATTCTTATATTTTTGTATTACAAGACTCATTTAGCAAATACATTAAATTGTATGGTTTAAGCAGGGCTACTTCTAGAGCGGTTTTAAAGAAATTAAAGGAGTTTGTTAGAATCATCAAGCCCAAAATAGTTATGACAGATAATGGAAGACAATTTATTAGTATGATATGGAGAACTGGATTAAGAGAATTGGAAATTCGTGCACTTTATACTTCGATTAGGAATCCGAGACCCAATACTACAGAAAGGGTGAATAAGGAGTTATCCAAATACTTTCGTATTTTTTGTCATCATAATCATAAAGGATGGTACAAGATTTTGGGAGATGTTGAAGAGCTATATAACAACACTTATCACAATTCGACAAAATATTCTCCAAAGGAAATAGTTTTCGGGAGTTCGGCCAGGTTAACCATTGATCGGGTTTTGCCTCATTTTGAAAATACTAGGGATGTTGAGACTATTAGAGAAGAGGTTAAGGAAAATTTAAGGCAGGCAGGACAAATTAGAAGGAATTTTATAATAAGACACACCGATTGATAGAATTTCAAGTGGGAGATTTAGTGAAAATTCGAAAATTAAATAAATCAGATACTAGGAAATCTTTATTCAAAAAGTTTAAACTTAGATTCGAAGGTCCCTATAGAGTTTTAATTAGGAAGCCTGGAAATATTTATGTTTTAGTTGATCCAGATAGATTAACAGTTCGAGGAATTTATAATGCGATACATTTATCTCGATATTATGTTTAGAGAAATCCATTTAGCATTATCAATGATTGAGATAAATATTTAATATTTGTTAATTTTCCGATTATAATTAAAGTTTTAAAATTTTTTTTTCTCTTCTTTTATTTTTTATGGTAGACGACTAGCTCTCTTTGAGGTATAAGATTTTAATTCTATAGGTATAGAACCAAAATCTGGGGGAGGATTGTAGAGAACCTCGTCGTTCGACATAAAAAAATTGAAAATGTTTATCTTGCTAAAATATTAAATATTTGACCCATTTGACCGATCGAACCCTAATTTTGATTTTATATTCCGTGTTGGAGTAAGAAACTTCTTTATAAGAACTTTATGTCACAGTATAAGGTGACAAATGTTGTAGGCGGGAAAAAAAATTTGAAATCGTGTGACGTTTTTGTTTTTGAAAAGGTTTCTGACAGTTTTAGAACAGGAAAAATCAGTCAAATTTTTGGAGTGTTGAAGGGAGGAGCAAAAATGGCAGCTACAAAAAGGGGATTTTGAGTGCTCGGAAAAAGTCAAAGAAATACGGAAAACTACCAAACAAAGGATGCCCGAGAGTCCGGGAGCATTGTGAAATTCTATTTTAAAGATAAGTATTTTTTTTTATATCTAGGAAAGATAGAATGGAGTAATATCTTCTATTGCAGATCGCTGCTAGGGTGCTCCTATAAAGTGACCAATCTCATTTGGATTTGTAGGGCGGAGATCGAACAAAGGGTGGTATGAAATTGGAATACGTGAATTTGACAAAAAAATTGTTTATTGTAACTTTCTAGAATTATGTTTTTATCTGTATTATATAAGAAATACTAATATTGTTCGTATTTTTCAGAGTAAAGGAAGAAGAAAAAAAAAATGTCTTGTAACAATGAAAAATCATCCTGTATATAGAACTGGATTATGATGGGGCAACTACTTTGAGAATGCCAGGTTTGAGAACCAAACCTGCAGACGTAAGTGTTTACCTACCATTTGTATCAAATAGGCGTGAAGGAAATTCCAAAATTAATGCTTAGGCAAAGTGATCGTAAAGTTATGTGTTACGCGAATCTATCGTTTTGCGATTTATTATTGTGCGAGTGACAATCCGCGTGTGCAACATTTTGCGAATTTATTATTGCGCGAGTGACATCCCGTGTGTCTAACGTTTTGCGAAATTATTATTGTGCGAGTGACAATCCGCGTGTGCAACGTTTTGCGAAATTATTATTGTGCGAGTGACAATCCGCGTGTGCAACATTTTGCGAATTTATTATTGCGCGAGTGACATCCCGTGTGTCTAACGTTTTGCGAAATTATTATTGTGCGAGTGACATTCTGCGTGTGTAATGTTTTGTGAATTTATTATTGTGCGAGTGACATACCACGAGTGTAACGTTGTGTTAATTTATTATTGTACGTGTAACGTCCTGTGAACCCTTTGGTTTTCGTGTCATATTCCGCAGGAGCAACGGTTCCCGAACCTAACGTTGAGCTGGAGATATCGTGCAAGTGTAGTGTTGTGATATTTAAGTTTGAGAAACTAAAGTGTTCTACTTAGATTTTACTTTTGAGTGATTTCCCTTTTGTGTGATATTACAACATAGGATATTTCAAGGGTATTCAAGTTTGACATTTAACATAAAATATTTAGAGATATTTCAAGTTTTGACATTTTTATTCTTTCTTTAATAAACTATCTTTGACACTTTGACATTCAGATGTCTAGTTTTATTTATAATTCTTTTATTTCAAATTTGAAAATTTGCGTCAACTCGGTCTTTTGACAACAATCGATTATATCATTCTTTGAAAGTGAGTGCACGAGTATACTCGAGTTTTATAGAAGTGAATTATAAGTGGTAAAATGTAAGTATAAATTCTTTTAATTTATTTTTGAATTATGATTTCAATTTTATTTATATTTAGATTAGATAATAATCCAACGTTGAGATTTCCTTTTTTCTAAATTGGAACTGGGAATATTTTGATAAAATCGGAAAGAAAGGAAAGGAGTGAACGTTTTCAACCTTATATCTTTTGTCTAGGAGACTCATGGATGCTGATATATGAACGTTTTCTGTGAATGGATATGGATAAAGGACAGTCACAACATACTTACTTCAATGCCTAGATCTTCTTACTCTTCAGCTAGGAATGCCTTTGTAAATTAATGATTTAATTATTCCAAACGTTACAACCTTTTTTTTTATAACACTAATATATCTTAAATCAGATTAATCTTCCAAATTATAATAAAAATTATTTTAACAAATTTTAAAAGGGGGACTGTCGAATTTTCTAATTTAATTTAAATATTAAATTTTATTAACCTGTGTATGTATGCTGTGAAGTGCCACCGCGCGTACAGAGGTTGATTTGAACTGTAGAGTAAGCGCTACACTCTATACCTGTTCTCGGACTGAGGGTATGTGGTAATACTAGAAGTCACAATATCTAGTATTACAAGATCTACTTCTGAGTTCCTGGGTTGGTATTGCAAGCATAATTTACTCTACATGGTCTAGTTCAGACTGCACCGCGTTGAGGTGCGTGGCTTTCCCGGCCCTGGTGCCTTAGAGGGAAAGCTTCCATACCTCAACAAACACATACAACACGAAGGGAATGGCCACCCATCCATTATTCTACAGTTCACCTTCTGGGTTTCTTGTGAAAGACTGTCTCCAAAATTTACTTTTGGCCTTAGGTTACGCGGATGCTCAGTCAACGGACTTTGAGCTAGCTAGGTAGGATTAGATAGGTAGGATTCCGGGTTGGTTGGTCACGGGGATTATCCCCGGAGTTACCTTGGACTGGGTCGTTCCTGACCTGGTCCCCAACCTAGACCCCTTTTAACTTGCTTCCTAGTGGAGCACAATTAACTTCGTTAGTTCCCATAATATTAGGAGTATTTGATCTTTTGGCTTTCTTCTTCAATACACAGAGCGTCGTGTAATTCAAAATTCTTCGGTCGTTTAGGAAAGTCGAATGAGTGCGTCTTGGCCCCTTTCGGACGGGTGTGTAGGATGGATGGGAGCCCCGTATTCTTGTAGTTTTTTTTGTATTTAAACTTAAATGTTTCCTCTCTATACATCTCAAGCAAAACACTGCTCCACTTCGTAAGAACTAACAAGTCACTACTTTAACGCAATGTATTCCCAACCCAATAGACGATCACACTTAATATTGGCCATCTTCAATTCTAAGTAAACAGCCTAACTGTTTTACTAAACTTATAAGGACCTCCAGAGGACAGGTTTCTTTCAGTACCTACTGATGTACTGGCGTCATAGTTGCAGTTGCAGCTATCAATTATTTGGTAGAATGTAGCTACACATTACTCCGAAAATCCTACAGGCCCGATCCGAGGCCTTGCTACGATTGGAGAGTGCCGTTTGGCAGGTGGCACGCGGCAGGCCCCTCACGGCCCACTAATCTGTAAACAAACGTGACGTTTCTAGAACACAGTCAGGTCCAGGATCTGTGTCCGTTGTTTCAACTATCAATTAGTTTGTAGAGATTCAGCTACATAATACACATTACTCTGGAAATGCAGCCCCTCTATCTACGATTGGACTGTGCTGTTCGTCAGCAGGGCGGTGGCAGACGGAAGTTCCATCACGGCTCGCTAATCTGTAAACAAACGTGACATTTCTAGAACAGAGATAGGCCCAGGATTAAAATGTTTTCATTGTTTCAACTATCAATAAGTTTGTAGAGATTCAGCTGCACATTACTCTTTCAATGTAAGCCCCTCTAGCTACAATTGGAGAGTGCCGTTTGGCAGCAGATAGGCGGCAGGCGGCAGGCCCCTTGCGGCTCGCTAATCTGTAAACAAAAGTGACATTTCTGGAACAGAGACAGGGCCAGGATCTGTATCCGTTGTTTCAACTATCAATTAGTTTGTAGAGGTGTGTAGCACATTACTCTGGCAATTCTATAGGCTCATCTATTTTACGATTGGAGTGCCGTTTGGCAGCAGATAGGCGGTAGGCGGCAGGCCCCTCACGGCTCACTAATCTGTAAACAAACGTGACATTTCTAGAACAGAGACAGGTCCAGGATCTGTGTCCGTTGTTTCAACTATCAATAAGTTTGTAGAGATTCAGCTACACATTACTCTTGCAATCCTGTAAGCCCCTCTAGCTACGATTGGCAGCAGATAGGCGGCAGGCGGCAGGCCCCTCGCGGCTCACTAATCTGTAAACAAACGTGACACTTCTAGAACAGAGACAGGTCCAGGATCTGTGTCCGTTGTTTCAACTATCAATAAGTTTGTAGAGATTCACTACACATTACTCTTTAATCATGTAAGCTCCTCTAGCTACGATTGGACAGTGCCGTTTGGCAGCAGGCAGACGGCAGGCCCCTCACGGCTCACTAATCTGTGAACAAACGTGACAACTCTAGAACAGAGACAGGTCAGGATCTGTGTCCGTTGTTTCAACTATCAATAAGTTTGTACAGATGTGTAGCACATAACTCTGGCAATTCTATAGGCTCATCTATGCTACGATTGGAGAGTGCCGTTTGGCAGCAGGCAGACGGCAGGCCCCTCACGGCTCACTAATCTGTAAACAAACGTGACAACTCTAGAACAGAGGCAACTCCAGTATTAAACTGTTCCCGTTGTTTCAAATATCAATTAGTTTGTAGAGATTCAGCTACACATTACTCTTGCAATCCTGTAAGCCCCTCTAGCTACGATTGGACAGTGTCGTTTGGCAGCAGATAGGCGGCAGGCCCCTCACGGCTCGCTAATATGTAAACAAACGTGACATTTCTAGAACAGAGACAGGTCCAGGATCTGTGTCCGTTGTTTCAACTACCAATTAGTTTGTAGAGATTCAGCTACACATTACTCTTGCAATCCTGTAAGCAACTCTAGCTACGTTTGGCAGCAGATAGGCGGCAGGCGGCAGGCCCCTCACGGCTCACTAATCTGTAAACAAACGTGACATTTCTAGAACAGAGACAGGTAGGTTCTGTGTCCGTTGTTTCAACTATCAATTAGTTTGTAGACATGTGTAGCACATTACTCTGGCAATTCTATAGGCTCATCTATGCTACTATTGGAGAGTGCCGTTTGGCTGCAGGCGGCGGCAGGCCCCTCACGGCTCGCTAATCTGTAAACAAACGTGACATTTCTAGAACAAAGACAGGTCCAGGATCTGTGTCCGTTGTTTCAAATATCAATTAGTTTGTAGAGATTCAGCTTCACATTACTCTTGCAATCCTGTAAACCCCTCTAGCTACGATTGGCAGCAGATAGGCGGCAGGCGGCAGGCCCCTCACGGCTCACTAATCTGTAAACAAACGTGACATTTCTAGGACAGAGTCAGGACCAGGATCTGTGTCCGTGGTTTCAACTATCAATTAGTTTGTAGAGATTCAGCTTCACATTACTCTTGCAATCCTGTAAGCCCCTCTAGCTATGATTGGACAGCGCCGTTTGGCAGCAGGCAGGCGGCAGGCGGCAGGCCCCTCACGGCTCACTAATCTGTAAACAAACGTGACATTTCTAGAACAGAGGCATGTCCAGGATCTGTGTCCGTTGTTTCAACTATCAATTAGTTTGTAGAGATTCAGCTACATACACATTACCCTGGTAATTCTATAGGCTCAAGTATTCTACGATTGGAGAGCGCCGTTTGGCAGCAAGCCGGTGACAGGCGGGTGGCAGGCCCTTCACGGCTCACTAATCTGTGAACAAACGTGACATTTCTAGAACAAAGACAGGTCCAGGATCTGTGTCCGTTGTTTCAACCATCAATTAGTTTGTAGAGATGTGTAGCACATTACTCTGGCAATTCTATAGGCTCATGCAATGGCTCATGTATTCTACGATTGGAGAGTGCCGTTTGGCAGCAGGCAGGCGGCAGGCCCCTCACGGCTCACTAATCTGTAAACAAACGTGACATTTCTAGAACAGAGACAGGTCCAGGATTAAACTGTGTCCGTTGATCCTAACCTACAGAGGAATTTATAACGTTTCAATAGGTATGTAAATAAGCAGAATAAAAAACACGTAGGTAACATGTTCGTATTGATGTGAAGTGAAGAAGACGTCATGTTTTGTAAGGTTCGGATTAGAAACTAAACTACTAGACACACATCACAAAGACAACTTAAACAACTAATGTGTTCTGTTAACGTTCGTAACGTATGATTTGAATAGGAATAGCTCCATATACTTAGCTTATGAGAATATACCAACGTCAAAGCTTTCAGTTTCAGAGTGACTATGGGGTGAAAGGCTCTGTTTTCCGAGAACAGCGTTCAAATTAACGAACGATTTATGAAACTTGAAGGGTTAATTCCGCAACTCTGGGAATTTCTATCGTGGCTCCCACTAAGCGAATTTTCCTTTCATTAGATGAGTTAACGAAGTGGAAATGTGGACCTCAAAGCGTTTCATCCTTTGTTGCTACTTCCAAACTTTAAATATCCTGCTACTAATTTTACTAGTGATCGATAGCCAAAATGCAAGGCCAGCTCGTGATATAAGGCACAACATTTCCCAAGAAACAGGTCTATCATAGGTTTTTCATATTTTGACCTATGTTCCTAGAGGAAAGTTATTCCGTATCAGCGTCGTCCTGCATTTTCGCTATCGGTCACTAGTAAAATCTCTATGAAGATATCGGTTAGAACTCTGTATTTAGGGTTCCTAGAGTTATTGGCAGATTCAGGCGTCCGACACTGTAAATAACTCAGCAAACGATATAAACATCTTCATTATGTTGCATTTTGCGTATCTATCTACATTCTGTACCTAACCATTTCTCAACACCGACCTTTTAAAACGTAATGAAATAAATTCATCTGTAACGATTGCTCCACAAGCTTTTACAGGCGTTGCAAGCACCGATGCCCGATACTGAAAGTTTCAAGGCAATTTCCAGTTTCCCGATGCTGGATGTTGGACCACTTGTAAAATACTTAGAAGTTTTTAACTTTAATTAAATAAAACTTTTGCAAGCCACAGTTAACTGGATACCTAGTATTTCTGTAATGGGAAAATTCAATTACATTGAGCAAAGATTTAGTGTGGTGTGGTACGTCTTCAATCGTCCTGGTGGTTTAGTTATAGTGTCAATGAATATGTATGCCTATACTTACCACCTATATCTACTCAAATTTATTAGTGTTGAGGAAGTTTCGAAGGTGGTTAAAGTTCCCAAGTTTCGGCGGTTAAATTGTGTTGTCGAAATATGCGAGCATTTACGGTGGTCCTATTCGTCAAATATTTGCGATCGTGTTTTTTTACGGGCGTTAACGCTCTGCTTACCCCGTTAGAGATAAAGGCGTGACATGTATTATCGTTAGCAAATTACCCATCAACTTTTCAAATAAAATTCTCGTTGTTGTTATACTTGCTATTTAATCAGACTTCCTGAAATGTTTCCCAGTGTTCGCGTTCTGTCGCAGTCGAGCACTAAAGTTGATTAAGGGGAACGTTACAAGCTGTCGTCGACAAACTACTTATCTAAATTAAATCTCTTGATCCTGTTCCAGCAGCGAGACTGTTTCCTTGCTTCACTTTATTTCTTCGTTCCCACGATATCTAAGTTTACGATACGAAATACTTTTTGGCGACGAAACACGTGCTTATCAAACTTTTTATTTCATGTTGGAAAACAGGAATACGAAGTTAAATAATGAACAATGCGTTAACTAATTCAACAACTTTATTCAGCATCATAAATAATATTAATAATTAAATTACACATTTTTATAATAGCATGATACATTATTGTACAATTTTACATTTTGCGTTGTGCAGGTAAAACATCCTAGCGCGAGATCTATTTTCGGCGCTAGCTGCCAAGTGTCAGGAAATATGGCATTCTAGAAACAACAAGATTATTCAGATCAATCAAGTATTGTACACCTTAGTCACAAGGCCGGCAGCAATCGTAGTGCCTGCGACGCGCAACATTACGCGACCTAGCTCCTTCACATCCTTGTAACACTCTATACAAATAGGTCTACACACCTCTATTTCAACTACAGCTATTGAGTTGTTTCCTAAACAGCGAGGATGCTTCTTTATCAGCTCTCCTGTGCTCTTATTTAACAAAGACTTCAATTTCACTATATTAGCAGACTCTACCAAGGACTGGTGATGAATCAGAACAGGGAAGCCCTTTGTGATAGGGACCTTTACATTAAATACAACAAGTCTAGCTTCAAATCTTGTAGTGACAGGCACTTGGTTAACAGGATCACTAAGTATGTTACCAACAGACACATTCTGAATATCAATGCCTGATAATGTCACACTGACCTGGTCACCAGCAAAGGCTACATTACATGGCATGTCATTTATGCTTATGTTCCTTACTTCTGCCATTTCTTTCATGGGACAAACTAGAACCTTATCACCTTTGTTCAAAGTACCAGTTTCAATTCTTCCTGCCACACAGAAACCTGAGCCAGTACCCTTGAAAACATCATTTATTGACATCCTCAGGGGTAGTGCTACAGGTCTTACTGGAACTTTGAAATTATCAATAACTTCAAGCAGGCATGGTCCATTGTACCATTTCATCAATTCAGGTTCTGCTGGAGGCTTAACTAAGTTCTCTCCAGTCAGACCAGAGCAAGGCACATAAGTTACATCTGAATCTTTAAATCCTGCTTGTTTCAAGAAAGCTTTTAACTTCTTTACTATCTCATTGAACCTTTCCTGGGACCAATTGTTTGTATCTAGTTTATTGACAGCAACTGCAAGCTGGTTGACTCCTAAGGACCTTATGAGAAGAGCATGCTCTCGTGTCTGCCCACCAAAATCAAATCCGGACTCAAATTCTCCCCTTGTTGCATCTACAACCAGTAATGCAACATCAGCTTGTCCTGCACCAGTAATCATGTTTGGAACAAAGTCTGCATGCCCTGGGGTATCTAAAACAATTACTTTCTTAGTTTTTGTCTCAAATTGTGCTCGCCCAACATCCATAGTGATTCCTCTATGTCTCTCTTCACCAGTTTCATCAAGGACCCATGCATACATGAAGCTCTGCTTTCCAATCTTCTTGCTCTCTTGCTCATATTTGTGTAAGGTCCTTTGACTTACTTCCCCTAGATCACAGAGCATTCGGCCCATTAGAGTGGATTTCCCAGCATCCACATGGCCCACAACTACTATGTATAGGTGGTCCTTCTCAGACCCTCTTACATTATTGTACTGTACATTAGGGTCAAGTTTATTTTCTTTAACTTTTACGGATGGTTTGTTTTCTTCATTTTGTTCAGGTTTAGGTGAAGATATCCTTTCAACTGCGGGTGAAAGTTCTCTGGGTGTTTGAGAGCGGCTTTTGGAACCACCATCCTCTTGAATCTTAAAACCTTTAATAGCTCCAGTGCCCTTAACATCTAATGTTGTTGCTATAACCTTAGGAGTATCATTAACTTCAGTGCTTATTGTTAACAGTTTTGGTGTATCTGTTTTAGTTGATATGATTGGAGCTTTAGTTACATCTTTGTTTACTAATGTTGGCTTAGGTTTCTCAGCTGAAAGCATTGGTTTCACAGGTGCTGCTTTAGGTTTCTCGGCCTTTTTAGCTTCGTTTTTGTTCAATATTTCATGTAGTACTTTCTCATGGTCAAAATTGTTGTCTAACACAGATTGGATAAGAATGTTTTCTGATATTGTGTCACCTAAGATGTCTCGCAGCTGGTCGAGGCAGGACACGAGCCGGGCCTCCTCTACCTCGGGCAGGTTGAGGCTGCGGACGTCAACGGACTCGCGACGGTCGAGGCTCGGACGGGACGCCTCGGCTACCTCCTCTTCACCCTCCTCCTGGATATTATTGTCGGTTTCAAGAAAATGTGCGATCGGCTGATGGTTCCTTGTCCTGTCGAATATAAACTGTTCCATATCACTCGGAGATATGTTGTCTTCGTCCACAGAACGGCCGTACTCGTCGAACTCATAGTCGTCCTCCGAATAGAGCCGGTTCCGCACATTGCGGTGGCGAGCCATTTTTGTACAACGCACAGAACTTATTTGCGATTCGAGAACATACTGTACAAGTTTATTTGAGCCAAAATACCACGAAAATATGATGCACGTTTCGCCAGATGCACTTTGACATTGACAACTGTGCGCTCTTTGTGCAACAAAAATTGTGCGACGAAAAAAACGCGTCATGTTTTGTGCAGTAAATAATTGACGACATTGACAAGAATGCTCGGGGTGCACAAATTTTAACGCGAATTCCCGTGTTGCACTTTTCTGTTGTGAATGTGGTTTATGCGACGTTTATTACGCAGGAAAAAATTGGCGACAAATAGAATGCAGCCCGAGAATCTGTGTCAAAAGTTACTGCTGACATGAAATATTTGTTGCATGTTTTCTACTGCGCAATCTTCCTGCGGTCTGAAATTGTGCAACCCGAGAATTCATGCCAGCTGTCATTAATTTTATTTTTAAATTTATTAGAGATGAACCATCATCGTTGATCATACAAATCGATAATCATATTTTAAATTAATGACGTGGACAGCGTGTCGTTTCTGGCACATCGCCGGCCGCTGCCGCGGCACGCTCGCTCCGCTCGCTCGGCTCGTGCGTTGTGGTCAAAGTTCTAACCTAACCTAACCTAACCTGGCGCTTTCCGCGCCAGGTTTGGTTAGGCTATACCTAACGGACCTATAATCGATTATGATTTCTCGACCACTAAGAGTTTTTGAGTACACCTCTAGTAAAGTTCAATGACATGACACTGAATTGCGGGTTGCATTTTTTGTGCTGCATTTTTCTGAAGCGCTTCGAGAAATGATGTTTCTTCAAAACATGAACTTTTTACTGCATTTTCCATGACGCCTTTTATTTCCTGCATGAATTTTGACGTCAATTCACCGAGCGCTTCAAGAAAATGCAGAAAAAAATAGGCGTCACAAAATATTCAGTCCGGGAATTCATGTCAGGATTACGTGATTTCCAGTACTGCATAATATTTGACGCGAATTATTTAGTGCACATTGTCTGTTGCGCATTGTGGCAGCCCTTATCAGTTATCACTTTCAATGGCTGCGTTCCATTGAGACTGATTTGTTGCGAGTAAGTATTTTTATAATTTTAATATTATTAACGTACTTTAAATCAATTAATTAATCAACTTTAGCACCTATTGACAACGGTCAATATTAAAATCAATTTAATGCTTTTAAACTATTTGAATAGAATATTCAACGTATTTTTATTTATGAACGCATCGTATTTATTTTTGACACATCGTCAATTTTCGTTCGGAAATTAGGACCGCTTTTTTTGTCAGCTGTTGAACATTGGCGGCAGACGAAACAGAGAAAAAGCATCAAGTTTTATATAGCGTTATCTTGCTTATGTTTTGTGACAACGACGAAAATCAAACAATAAAATCAGAAAAATCAGCTGTCACCTTGCTTTTGTGTCGTGATCGTGAAATATTTTACGCCTACTTTTCTTTTTATTTGGAAAACAACGCAGAATTTGTTAAGCTGCAGCAGCTGTTGTTACAAAAAGATCCGCAGTTTCGCATACTTCCTCAGAAAAGCATACGGAGATTTATGACTGCAGAAGTATAACTTAGCCGTCCGATTGCAAAACGTTACAACTTGATAATTTAGCCCCTTGACCCACAACTTTTATCAATATGAAGAAGAAGGTACGTAACTACGTCTATTCTTCATATTAATTATAACAGAGACCATAGAATACCAATAATTGCTTGTACAAATGGTTATTTTTACAGTTTATAAAAATATACTTTGTCATGGTTGTTCCAGGTACTGCTGATGGGCAAGAGTGGGTCTGGGAAGACCAGTATGAGGTCCATAATATTCGCCAACTACATAGCCAGGGACACCAGGAGATTAGGAGCCACAAGTAAGATAATCAGTATAACATACCATTACATCGTTGTAGCTTTGCCAGGTGTTTTTTGAGGCCAACAGCCAAGACAAGACAACACAATATAGTCTATACTCAAGCTCATGAAGTGTCCAATGACATAGGCATTTATCCCATTTCATAACATTATATCCACTATTGGTCTCCTGTAAACCTCTTAATTTGTGTCTGATCTGTCATTTCATTTGCTATGAGAATGATGATTCTATGAGTATAAAGAATCTTCTGTTACAATGTTGTCACTTTCTAGCATGACTAAAATTGGCACAAAAATTTATCAAGAAAAAATAATTTCCTCTGTGAACAAGAATTCATGTTACATTTTTGGTGAACAATACAAACCAAATAAGAACAACATGTGTCATGTCATGAAATAATCTTTGAACCCTGCAGTAATTGCTAACACTATGTATGATATCAATCAGTGAATGGCCTTTATTGTGCATGTAAGCTATGATATCACAAGTCCTGAGTGGTATCAATTTATTACTATTAGTGAGGAATGTAAGCTTGTTGCTAGTTAAACATTGAATACAAATTGACCACAAAGAATAGTAGCTCAATAATATCAACCTTTGTCTCTCTATAAAATTTGTAAAAACAGGAATACAGTACTGAACCTCCTAGCACAAAAGTAACTTTAGATACCTATCTATAGTAGGATTTTTATTCAGATGGACTGAACTGACGTTTGGTGGGTTGCCACGTTTTTGTATTCTAAAATAATAAATAAATAGTGTTGTACCCAAATGATCAAGTTATGTGATTCAAAGATTGTGATTGAATCTTTATGAAAATAAGTTTAATTTATTTCAATTTTCAATATTAAATTGGCCTATAAGACCAACATACTACTATGTGTATAACAAACTAACTTCACATTTATTTCCTGTCTGACGAAATTTTTGTTTGAAAGCTAATGAGAACATAACTAGTAACAGTCTGATATCATTAATGTGAATTTTTTGAACAGTACCTACATTTTAAATTTAAATATTATTCATAAACTAAACGAAAACTTTGCGTATAAACGTAAAGTATACGCGTAACTTTACGTAACGTAAAGTATGTAGGTACGTAATAAATACGTAAGTATTTATTGCGCATATTTATTTACAAATACAAATACATCGAGGAATCATGGGACAACAGTTCAATGAATAAAATGAATGAAATGAATAAAAATCAAGCCACAACACTAGCCTGATGCTTGCAACATTTTAAAAACAAAAGGCCGATCTCAGCTGTCAGTTTAGTCCATCTGAATAAAAATCAGACTATAATTAATTTATGTATTATGTAGAAGTGCGTTCATGCTGTCATCTTTCATAGATATTTTAAACTAGTCCCATACTTTCATAATTCGAAAGGTGTACATCATCATAGTATAGAAGAGTGAGGAAAGAGCTATGAAAGGTGATAGCATGAACGTACCCCAGACATATCGTCTGGGTGGTTTGCAAGTCTTAATTAGCAAATAGTGGTATGACAACAAAAGTTACTTCACCCCTATGTGATTTTAATATTTTCCCTTGTTTCAGTTGACGTTGAGCACTCACATGTAAGATTCCTCGGCAACCTGGTTCTAAACCTGTGGGACTGCGGAGGCCAGGAAGCATTCATGGAGAACTACTTTGCCTCGCAGAGAGACAACATCTTCCGAAATGTTGAAGTCCTCATTTACGTGTTTGATGTGGAGAGCAGAGAACTGGAGAAAGATTATCATTACTACCAGTCGTGCTTAGAAGCCATTTTGCAGGTCAGTATATAAATACTCACTGGTGAAGATCATCCCATTTACACCAGTTCTACCCATGGGTTTTGTAAAAAGCAGCTTAGGATAAAGTCACACACGGGTCACACAGCGGTGATAGACAGCAGTGTTCTCTTACCAATTGGCCTACACAAATAGAGACTATTTCTTTTTATACTAACTGCAGCTGGACAGAAACACCTAAACTACGCAGAGCTCAAACGGCAGTACCTTTTTGTCCCTTTTGCGGTCGAAACCGGGGGACCATGGGGCAAGGAGGCCAAAATCTTCATCCGGGAGCTAGGCCGACGCCTGCGGGAGCGTGGATGCGATCCCCGCTCCGGAGCGTACCTGGTACAGCACATCTCGCTCGCCATCGGCGTGATGGGCACCTTCGAACCAGGTACGCTTCGGGGTGGACTCTTTGATTAGTTAGGTTTTAAGTAAGTAAGTTTAGATTTTAACGAACGATTTATTTAACATTAATTCATGTTTAGTTTTTATACTTCTAAAAGGTCTTTTTTAGGGTTTCATAGTCTACTAGAAACCCTTATAGTTTTGGTAAGTCTGTCTGTCTGTCTGTATGCCGCGCCCTCATAACTCCATCAGTTTTAGAGCTATCTACATCTTTGGTGTGAAGATAGATCGTGTTGACCCAAATTTAGAAATGTTGAAAAAAAAATATTTTAAAAGCTTTTTGGTGTGTCCCATACAAGTGAAAGGGAGGCAAAAAATTTTTTTTCTTTTGTAACTCCTAAAGTATAAAGGATAAAAAATTAAAAAAAATATGGAATATACTTCTCAATTTAAAGTTACCATGAAAACTAATACTGATACTGTACCACGAGAAATTTCAGAAAAATAAAAGATTTTCTATTTGCGGTTGGTAATCATACAGCTGCAAACAAACCAGCAACAAAATTAACTTTGTAACGCTGAAAGACCTGATATTTAAACGTTGACTACGAAACCCTATTTGTGAGCGTATCTGACACGCTCTTGGCCGGTTTTTTCTTAAGGTCTGGTAGTTGTACTCCATGATAAAGATATTTTGATGATACTCCATGATGATTTTGCTTCAACTTTTTTGCACATAGAATTCTCCCGAGGCGAGGATATTCTGCCTGGTGCACAAGATGGACCTGGCGCCGGAGGAGCAGCGCGAGGACATCTTCAGGTCGCGTGTGGAGGACCTCAAGGGACTCTCCAAGCCACTCGACTGCACCTGCTTCAGGACCAGCATATGGGACGAGACATTGTACAAGTGAGTGATGCTTTGATTAGTTTATCTCTCTGTCGTCACCGTCATAAAAGTGCCGCTGGCTATACCGGAACCACACATGAAATAAGAAGTCTCATCATAACCTAGAGACGCCTAAAGCCAAAACTTGCATGAGATTTTTGACATTACCATACCATGTGTGGGTGCCCCGCATGATATCACGCCTCTTTCCCATAGGGGTAGGCAGAGACTACTTCCTTCCACTTGCTACGATCCTGACACACTTGTTTCGCTTCCTCCACATTCATCAATCTTTTCATACATGCTCGTCGGTTTAGGGTGCTCTTGACCTGACCTTTCTTTAGCACGTCCCCGATTTGATCGAGGTAAATGTTGTGAAGTTGATAAAAAGAGGTTTTGTTAATTACAATTAGTTGTTTTATTGTATCTGATCTAGACGTGATTTCTCATGAAAGAAAGTAGTTTAGTTTTAAAGTTTAATAATAATTTATTACAGAGCATTTTTGTTTTTTCCAGAGCATGGTCCAGCATAGTGTATAAATTAATACCTAATGTTAAGGCGCTAGAATCATCACTCAAACAGTTCGCACAAATAGTTGATGCTGATGAGGTAAGCATTATGATGTTTAATTCTAATTTAAGAGCCCGAAAACCCTAGAAAATAGACTTAATTTACAGTAGATTTCTTAATGTAGTGATTTATATGAAACAATACAAAGAATTGTCTCGTATAAATTGACCCAAAATCATAACAAATGACGTAATTTCCTTTATCCATTCATAAATAACAATTCAAGCTTAGCTTTGATCTCAAACATTCTCTGCTAACTTGTTATACAAAAGAGTCCGCGAATTTAACTACTCACTCCCAACTAAATGGTTAATAAAAAATAGCTCACGTCTTCTGGCGTAGGCTTTTGTTCACTGCCGACGCCAGAAGACGTGAGCTATTTTTCGTCGTCGGCATTCTAGCGACCTGTTAGCGGTTGGAACTCTTATGTGTAGGAAAAAAATACTTTTTTCCTACACATGTCATACATTTAAACCTTTGTCTTGTTCAAGACCACTTTATCTTTTACAAAAATCCGTATCGAAACCCGTTGCGTGCTTTAGGAGGAGTTCCACGACAGACGGAAACACAAAAGCGATTTCATTTTATACTACGCAAACAAGTTCATGACCATCCTGAAATATGCTCCTCCTTGTCATACTCGCAGTGGTAGTGGCGTGTGCGACAAGGATGCGCATATTTCAGGATGGTCATGAAGTCGTTCGCGTACTGTACATATTGATTCAACATTCTGCACTAAGTTGTAACCGTCTAAAACCCACAGGTGTTACTATTCGAGCGCGCAACGTTCTTGGTGGTGTCGCACTGTCAGCGGCGCGCGCACCGCGACGCGCACCGCTTCGAGAAGGTGTCAAACATCGTGAAGCAGTTCAAGCTGTCATGTTCCAAACTAGCGGCGCAGTTCCAGAGTATGGAGGTGGGTATAACATCCAAGGGTGTTTACTATAGTGGTCTATACTAAACTTAGTATAAGATGTTTCATAAACCGACCAAGAGATGTCGCTGTTAGGTCAGAGCGTTTTCCTACAACGCGGTATTAAGATGTCTTCGTCGAAGCATAAGTAGTGAACTTACCTTTTCGTCACTATTCGCGCGACGTCCCTGGTGGTGTCGCACTGTCAGCGGCGCGCGCACCGCGACGCGCACCGCTTCGAGAAGGTGTCAAACATCGTGAAGCAGTTCAAGCTGTCCTGCTCGAAACTAGCGGCGCAGTTCCAGAGTATGGAGGTGTGTATAACACCGCTGTGACAGCTGTCAAACATCGTGAAGCAGTTCAAGCTGTCCTGCTCGAAGCTAGCCGCGCAGTTCCAGAGCATGGAGGTGGGTATAACACCGCTTTGACAGATGTCAAACATCGTGAAGCAGTTCAAGCTCTCCTGCTCGTAACTAGCCGCGCAGTTCCAGAGCATAGAGGTGTATACTGACCCTTAAATCTTAGTCCAAGTTTAGGGCGAAAACCTTAAGCCAGGTATTCATTGGGGACAAAATCCCAGATACTTTGTATCTTATACAATGTTCCGGAAAAATGTTTCCAATGTGGACGCTTTTTCGTTGGGAACTTTGTTCCGGAACATTGTTTGAAATGCATCCTCATTGGAAACATTTGCTGAGAACAATGTCTCTTCACGTCCAAATGAGCTACGTATCAGTCACGTTTTCGACCTCATTTATTCTGCATGCTTATCTCTGTAAGCGTGTAGGCAAAACCAACTTTTAAGTCATTATCATTTAAACAAAAAGGCGTAACTGACTTGTTAGTGTTAGTTATGCTCTTTCGTGTTAGTAAGTTCGACGGTGGTTTTAAATATAATAGCCGTAATGAGAATGTAGTTCTTTTCTTTAATACAACAACCAACAACTCGAGTAAGAGAAAAAAAATCTCCAAAAAATGCTTGTCGGACTTACCTTTACTATTACAGTCACAATAGTCCACTTCTAGACATGGGCCTACTCTTTTCGGGGGCGGTAATAGCCATACTCACCACTTGGCAGGAGGATTAGCCGCATTTTGTAAGATGTTTTATTCATAAAGAACGCTGCTGCCCATTCCCTGGACAATTAAGCCTTAGTCGATTTTTACTACACCCACTGGTAGAATTGGGGTGATACTATTCTAAGCCGGCATGATACGGAATAACCAACGGACTTTGGGAACTCTTTACTACTGTAATTTACAACATTTATTATTTCTTCATCCACAGGTCCGCAACAGCGTATTCGCGGCGTTTATAGACGGATTCACATCCAACACCTACGTAATGGTTGAGATGTCCGACCCCAAAATCCCCTCCGAGGCAACCCTGATCAACATCCGCAACGCGCGCAAACACTTCGAGAAACTGGAGAAGGTATCGTCGTCGGCGCCCAGCCAGTACGTGTGAGCGAGAAGGGTAGATGTTTCAGAGTTACGCGACAGAGGGTGGAAACGGAGGTGAGGTTTTGGAACGTATGCGTCCGCAGGGTTGTCGATTGTTGGAATATGGCAACGAATTAAATGCATTAATGCGAAAATAGTATAAATCTATCCTAGTTTCTAATTGGTGATTTCCCTAAGATGTTTGGCGCACTTAAACCTTATCTTAAAGGGATCGAAATCGCTTCGTCTCGGAGTTTTTTATCCAAACTATAGACAATAATTCTGAATGGCTCGATTCTTTGTATGAAAATTCAAAGCGAAGATATGCGATCCCTCTCTCTATGATATAGTTTATGTGCGATAGCCTCCGTGGAAGGAACCAAATATACTCATAGTAATAGCACAATCTCTGTTAACTTGTAAAACTCGACAACTCGGGACTTTCGGCAAACGGAATGAAAGCAAATAGCGTTGAATGCATCAAAAATTACAATGGCCCCGCGGCATTCAATATGATAGCCACCGATTCTTTATAATTATTTTATCTACATAAGTACTAGATATGCAGGCCGCACGTTACAACATTTCATAATAATAATGTTTTTAATTTAAGGTCTATTATGACCTCAATTCGGTAAATAAATTATCTAAACTTACCTTAAATTAGCTGTCACTTTCCGGAAAATATAAATAGGTTTAGAAAAGGGTGAGAGATATCCAAGTCGTGTCGTGACATGTCTTATAATTTGTCACATAAAGCGCGTTATCTGTCAAAATAAGGCGAGTATGAAAACAATGGCGAGTAAGTTGACTAGAAAAGGCCAAGAACCCATTGACATTGAGCTTCAATGTTCTAACTTTATTTTATATTAAGTTTCGATGTTTATTTGCTGTATGTATACCTACCCACTTACACCGTCTGTACCAGCGACAATACACTATGGAAGAGCGGTAGCTCCTAGCACAGGCTGTTTAAGCTTAAAAGGAGTTTCCAGCATACTGAAATTGTAAAAATTTTGATAACGCAATAAACAATTTTTATTTATTTTATTTTACATATTTTAACTTGCCAGGACTTAAATAGTTCCCAACTTTTTATAAACCTTATAAACCGTAATATTTGAGGAAAAGTGACAGCGCTTAATTAAGGTAAATTAAGAGAATTTGTTTCCGGAATCGAGGCCTATATCTGCATTAGTAGCAAAAATATATTTAAATTCATTAATTTTAAATGCAAGCGCAACATTACGTTGTCTTTGAAAAATATTGATATGTTAAAAATTTAGGTCGTTTTTAAAACGTATATTATGTAAGAAATTATAGGATGTGAATTTGCCTTCAATTGGTTAAAGTTAATAACAGTAACGGCAAAAGTTATAATTGTTATTTTGCCGATAAATTAAAGAAAATTACAAAAATTAAAGTTAGGGTATGATAAATGCTTTGTACCTTCATATGTTTTAAGCATAAGTTTTTACTGCTGTGATGATTGGGAATTATAGTTTCGGTTACAAAGAGTGTAAGAAACTTAAAATATTGCAGACATCATCAGACCATGGCCTTAATAACATTTCAGCAACAAGAAAAAAAATTGGCAACTGAAAACCACAGCTTATAACATGTAGCTCTGTAATGCACAAAATATCTTCATATTATTTTACATTATTCTATAACCGAAACTACAGTTCAAAATATTATGTCTAATAGATAAATTTCGATGAGAACATTCGTAATTAAAATTATTGTGTATGTATTTTATTTATGTAAGTATTTGTTATTGTTATGTTACTTGCCAGATATTTGAAGCCCTTGCTTGCACATTTAAAAAACGTCTTATAGCTAGGAAATCTTGCTCCGCAGCATAACCGTCAAGACGAGTAGTTTTTATGAACTTACAGAAACTTAATTCAATAAAAACAATAATTCTCCAGTTGAAACACAACATACCAAATACATATCAAAACCGAAATGAAAATCGTCTAACTTCTGAACTGAGAAATAACTTCTGTTTTAGTAGTGTAGAACAAACAAACCCAGCAAATAGACAGTGAAATGAATTATGAAAACCAATGCTTTAAGTAATAATGTGATGACTTGGTAATGTTACGAGATGACTACAATAAGGCCAGAGAAACATGTAAACAAATTAGATAGAGACATCTGACATTATACCATACGCCAGATAAAGACAAATTATGCAACTGTCTCTCAGTCTTAGTAAGATCTTTCACATCCCTTATCTTTTATGTTGACCTTTCGTTTCGTCCAATATTCGCTGAACACATTTCTTTTTAGACTTCCTGGTTTCAGCAATACTGAAATGTCTTGTTCCCTAAATAGATAATCTATTTCCTTTTACCGCCACCATTCGACTAGATTTTATTATTATTTTAATGATATGCCAAATTGCTGTGTAAAAAGTTATTGTCGAAATAGAAAACCCGCATGCAATGTAATGCAATGTTGACCCAGTCTCTGCTGTGTTTTAAAAAATCACAAAGTCAGTACCTACCATACTTTTATCACTCGAAATATATAATTTATGTTTCATAAACTTTAACCGCTTTTATTTATTCTAAAGTCAACCTAATTCCTAAAAACCCTGAATTTAGGTATTAGCTAGCTATTTGGCGCGAGCCACTTTTAGTAACAAAATTGAAAATTAACTGTTTTGTATATCGTAATGAACTAGATATGGCCTCGATTCGGATAAGACACATTCTTTGTTTATTCTTAGTTGCTTAGCTTTAAAAAAGGGCTCGCACTAAATGTTGCCAAATGTAGACTCAATCAATCTTATCTCATATTTTATCAGGTATATTACAGCTGTTCCTACTAATATTACTAGATATCTTCATCGTATCAGTCAGCTTAACCGCTAAAAGTGCGTGCTTATCAGTTTATCACTTACAGCCAAATTCTCATGAATCTATCCATCGTAGGTAGCTATTTTTGAAAAGGATTTGGCTAACAAAACAGTCCTATATTACCTACATCTTCATCACGTGAAGGTGAAGGAAATTCCTCCGATATAATTTGCGTCACTTTCAATTCAGCTGTCCAAATAGTCATCGTCATCGAGGCCATCGTCTCAAATTCAAGATCAAAGCGTGTGTATGACGTAACAAGAACGATAAACTCCGCGTATTACGATTGTGACTGATTCGTCATTCTGCAGTGTGGAAATCTACAGTGACTGAGGCGGACTCGCTGTTATTTCATTGAGCAAGGAAAAATTGTAAGTAAATTATTTATTTAATCATATTTGCGAAGTTATTTTATAATTTTCTTGCTGTTTTAAACTTGTAGGTATGTAGATACTTATTTACCCAAAGGCTTGTAGTTGTAGTTGATAATTTTAACAAGTGAATGACGTAGTCTTACGTTGTCTAGGTACTGCTACTGTATATTTGCAAAATAATTTGAATAAGTAGATTAAGAAGACTTATTTATCATTTTGATAAGGCATGGTGAAAAAGATAACTTAAAATTGTTCTTTAAGTAAATATTGCACAACAGTTACTATTTCTAACTAGTAATATAATAATACTTGTATACCTCTATTATCCTCGTACCTACTATAGATAGGTATGTTTTAAAACACGTGACATCATAAGCGTTAATTGAATGAATGGTATTTCCCCATTGAGCATTTAATCAACACTTCAACGATTCTAGCAGATTAGTGAATATTGTAGCTTTTATCTGATTCACAGAAGAAAGGATGAACGCATAGTGTATCTAAGAGCCTTAGTGCGAGTGAGAAAGCATGACCTCCGGGCCCTCCGGCCGCCATTTATATTCCCTTTCTACTGTGAATCAGTTAGTACTTTATTAAACGAATGTATCACCAAGTTGCATAATGGTGCAGGTAGAATCAGTGGCGGACTAACCCCATCGGTTGCCCGGGGCGGTCAAGCCGTCGGATGCCCCCCAGCGACAGAAAATGTCCTTATTGTAAAACCCCTTTAAAGAACTTCATTATTGGTAATTAGGTAGTTACCTACTCATAATTTCAGGTTTGAACTAAGATCTCGGCCACATGTTGACGCTTGTGAAAATCTTTCTCTCTCTAAGTGTGGGACACCGAGTCGTTCAACAACCCGATGAACCCTGGTGTCAGAGTTTTTTTCAACCGCTTACTGCAAGTAGCAGGCCTCTGACATGGTTGTGTACCCTTGTTACACTCGGGCGAGTAAAAAGGATAGATAGGCTGTTGTCTGCTCGCAGCGCTGAGAGTAGAAGAGGCCACAAACCTAGCCACCGGGCAGGCTAGCGTGGCTGTTGTCTGCTCGCAGGCTCGCCACAGACTTAGCCACTGAGCAGGCTAGCGTGGCTGTTATCTGCTCGCAGCGGTGTGAACAAAAGCGGCCACAGACCTAGCCACCGGGCAGGCTAGCGTGGCTGTAGTCTGCTAGCGTGGCTGTTGTCTGCTCGCACCACAGGCTTGCCACAGATCTGGCTACCGGGCAGGCTAGCGTGGCTGTTGTCTGCTCGCAGGCTGGCCACAGACCTAGCCACTGAGCAGGCTAACGTGGCTGTTATCTGCTCGCAGCGGTGTGAATAAAAGCGGCCACAGACCTAGCCACCGGGCAGGCTAGCGTGGCTGTTGTCTGCTCGCATCACAGGCTTGCCACAGATCTGGCTACCGTGCAGGCTAGCGTGGCTGTTGTCTGCTCGCAGCGGTGCGAGCTAAAGTGGCCACAGACCTAGCCACTGGGCAGGGCAGGCTAGCGTGGCTGTTATCTGCTCGCAGCGGTGCGAGCTAAAGTGGCCACAGACCTAGCCACTGGGCAGGCTAGCGTGGCTGTTGTCTGCTCGCAGCGGTGCGAGCTAAAGTGGCCACAGACCTAGCCATCGGGCTTGCTCGCGTGGCTGTTGTCTGCTCGCAGCGGTGCGAGCTAATGTGGCCACAGACCTAGCCACTGGGCAGGCTAGCGTGGCTGTTGTCTGCTCGCAGCGGTGCGAGCTAAAGTGGCCACAGACCTAGCCACCGAGCTGGCTAGCGTGATTGTTGTCTGCTCACAGGCGTGCCACAGTCCTGGCCAAACTCTATTTACAATTCAAGTCCTGGGGGGCATCAAAATAGCCTCCGAACACCTTTGATCTAATCGTAAAAAACTTCATTAACAATTAAATTCCTGGGGGCAACAAAACAGCCTTCGAACCCTAAAAGTACTGGGGGGCATTAACATAGCCTCCAAACTCCTTTGATCAAATCGTAAAAAACTTTATTTACAATTCAAGTCCTGGGGGCAACAAAACAGACTTCGAACTCTAAACTCCTGTGATCAAATCGTAAATAATTTTAACTACGATTCGGTCCTTGGAGCATATAAATTCGGAGGCCATTTTGATGCCCCCCGCCCGGGACTTGCTGCCCGGGGCGGACCGCCCCCCCCGCCCCTACCTTAGTCCGCCACTGGGTAGAATACCTACAAACGTTGACCTACAAGTAAACATAATTATCTATTTGATTTGATAGAAAGGTAGATTGTTGCAGTTTTTATGATGATTACCTTCTTTGTGAATTATTTATTATGTAGATAGAATTTACGATTGCCGTCTGAACTATAAACTTAATTTTCTAATAAAAGTCGTATTCTGCTGCAGTTTTGACAATGGCATCTGAACGACCGGTGTTTGACTACCATGAGGAAAGCCAGGGCGAGAAGTTTGCGCGCAAAGCTAAGGAATCCCCCTTCATGATTATTGGTAAGTGTTAACCCTGCTTTCTTTCTACACCTACTATGGGACATGGTATAATAAGATACTCCGCTATGGGACAACGAATACATAATCGACCCACTAAACTCCGATGGTGTAGTACCTAGTTATTAAGCAAGTGACTGCATCAGATGCTGATGTAATAATGTAACTACCGTTCAGTGGCGAAGAAGGGTCCATACATGCCGAACATAATAAATAAATAATATAAAATAAATCGGCCTCGCTTTCAGATATTTACAAATCCATACTCTCACATGAATCTACTTTCGTTTAGGTACTTTTTTTTGGCTCCGGCCTACCTTCGTTAAAATGTCACCCCGCCACTGCTACCGTTGTAGTAATTTTAGACAGCTAGTATAACCAGCTATTTAACGTGCCCTCCGAAACACGGACTCGTTTCTTACGAACAATGACATGATTCTGGTGTCTATGTACCTACAATTCAAACTGGCAACAAGTAAAGATGAAACTTGTTTCCCCAGGTATCGGCAGCCTGATCGGCGCGGTGGGCTACGGCGCGTACTCGTTCAAGAACCGCGGGCGGATGAGCACGTCCGTCTTCCTCATGCAGTTCCGAGTGATCGCGCAGGGCTCCGTAGTGGCCGCGCTCACCGCCGGCATGGCCTACACGCTCTACAACAACCATCTGCGCGGCAAGTTCGGGCAAAGCAAGGCGGTATTGGCTAACACTGAGTCCAGTAGTAATTAAACTGATGTCAGTTCACAAAACATACACTTCGGCTCAGACAGTTCTGTCTAAACTGAAGACTTAGGTTTGGTTTGAACTTAACTGTGGTATTGCGATTTAGGGACCTACCTACCTAAGACCCCGTGCACACAGGCGACTGTTATGTCGCGCGAGAGTCGAAAATCCTTTTTACTTTCGTGGGTCTTCTTCTTCACCTGCGTGCACACGGGGTTGACTTGATTTATTGAGTGAGCAAGTTGTGTGTAAATATTATTAATAATTTAACATAATTATTTAAATTCTACTAAATTTATTACCTGATTTATTTAATTTTGGCTGTTGTACATTGCTTGCACAATGATACAATGAGCTGTGGCTGTGTATGATTTCAAAAATGAGATTATTTATTACATTTATTGGATTGCTACATACCTACAATAGGCATTTATTGTAGAATGCATCTTTTATAACTGTGATAGATAGTTGATTTAGATATACGTAATTTTAAGATGATAAAACGATAGTATTTTAAGATTGTGTATTGATTATAAAGGATAATAAAATACACATTTTGTTTAATTATATAAGTACATAGCTTTATTTAAACTCTTACAGATCCTTATAATAATGATGTACACATAGTTGGTCTAAATCTACCTTATGGTAAATGCTGCAAATAAGCAAATGCTGACACTTTTGAAAATATTGCTATAGCTTTAGGTTATTGACAAATAAATTAGTCCAGCTACCATCTACAACATTAATTATTAATATCACATTTACGTATATCCACATTACATTCATTTTTTGTAATACTGAACTTCAGTTGGACATTTGAACAGTAAAATAAATTCGATTTTAATTTATTGTTAGTAACATTCCACAAAAAGGTATTTGTTTGTTACAATTATACAAAACATGACACAAAAGTTACAAAATTCATACAGAAGGTTACAACAATAGCACTAAACAAATACCTATAAATTAAATTTTGGCTTTACTGATTGATAGGAAACCTCCTGATGGGCAGCAATGAGCCAAACAGCACATGCTGGATCACGGGGAACTTGGCCAGCACTTCTTTCTTGTACATCTTTATCAACCCCTGGTTGATCTTAGTCCAAGAGCCAACAGCACTGATACTCCACAGCTGATTCGAGTGCTCCGCAAATGGACCTTTTTTCACCTCCTTTATGTATTTAATGCAGGACAAAAATATATACTCATCTGAGAATTTGTCAATAATATCATCCTCAAGGAATTTGGCTGGTGGGTATATTCTTGGCTGGTCAATCAGCTGGGAGCTGCCCCAGATGAATGGCACAAACTGGTAGTCATCAAGACTCCACACTCCATGGCTACCAGCTGGTTCCATCCTGTAAGTCTTCTGTAATCTCCTAGCAATGTGTAAGTACTTATTAAATATGAGAAACACTGTGGCAACATTGTCATCAGCATTTAAAAATCCTATTTTGTATAAGCAGCAGAGGAACATAATAAAAGCCATCTCATGACCAGTTCCATAGTCGATTCGTGTTGCATTTCCAAAACTTTCCTCCAAGTAAACTTTAATTTCAGATATAGCTATGTGCAGATTGGTGTGTAGAGCAGCTTGAAGCATGCTGGTGGAGTCAGTCTTCAGCTTGAGCAGCCATTCTCTGAACACCACATTGCCAAACCTCTGGGGCTGTTCTATTGGAGGGAACTCATCAATCATTTGATCTATTTGTTCCATCATGTGTAAGAGTTTCTTTAGATTATCAGACACTTTACAATCTACTGAGAGGGGTTTCCCCTTGATAGCTTCATTGAGAGTGGCAATGAAGCCAGTGTACTCCATGTAGGCTTCAGACTTTTCCCACAGAGCCATGTCAGTGATGGATTTGATGGCCTTCTCAGGCTCCACAAACCTGTGGTTAGCTGGCAGCACAGGTGGCTCTTCTGGCTTCTTAGCATCTCCAATAGGTTCCATCTGAAATGTAATAAGATGTGAGAAAAATAAGTAGGTAGGTAAGTATACAAATAGTGCTATACTTATAACGTTTTAATAACAAATGTTATCTTTCATATCTTTTAATTTTGAACCTGGTAGATTAGCATCCTAAACATGTGAGATAATGAGCATGTACTTCGACCCCCCTCTACTAAACACCAACCTACAACTTCGTGAAACATTGCGGTTGGCGGCGACGCGACGCTACGACTACGAGCCGCGGCCGACGCGATAAGCTTTGCTAATGAAGGTCAGAAATGTCAAGACCGACCAAGTAACTTGCACGCGTTTAGGGTCTAACTGACCAACTGTATTATTATTTATTAAAAGAGTGATAGCAGCACAAAAACATGGATAGAATCTTGCGAGGCATCATGAGATATCGTGTGTTGGACCGGGCGAGCATGGTCAAACAGTTTCAACAAGTGAAAGACAACCCAGTTGTAAGTAAAAATTTAATCCCACCTTCACAGTCAAAGTATATGTGTAGTAATATCAATACAAAGTTATTTATATGCGTTCATTCAATGATTTTCACTGTATTTTTCTGTAATTTCCTGCTTGAAACAGATTTTGGATAAAATTAAATGTCAAAATTGACAAAATATTTTGACAGTTGTTTTTTTTATGATGCGTTTGCATTGGTGTTACTTGCTAAAATGTCGTGACAATTACGAAGACTCATGTCGCAGTGAAACATTATAGTCTGGGAGCTACACTTATTATTTTTACTAATCTATATTATTGTTTGGAATATTTTAGCCTAAAGCAATTTTCTATACTTGCATGGACAGCAGAATGATTCCAACACGATTTACAGAAACAAGTGTTGGGGATATGTTTGTTGGTCAGTACATCACTTATTTAATATAGATATATGGTTGATTATTATTATCTACAAAGCCTTACTAATTTACATTTGAATATTGCAGTTCGAAATGCTGGAAATGTAATACCGCACTCTCAATTTTTCGTTGATGAAATGACTAGCTGCGAACCAGCGGGATTAGAGCTCGCTTGCATTGTTAACGATATACGACACATAATAGTGTGTGGACATAGTGACTGTAAAGCAATGAATCTTCTTTATAAGCTGAAAAGTAAAGAGGAATCTAGTATAGTAAGTACCTACGTCGGTAAAATAAACTGTACAATAAAAAATAAACAGTAAACTGAACTAAATTACATGAATAAACATATTTTCACAGGAACAGCGAAGAATATCTCCATTAAAATCATGGCTGTGCAGCCATGGTCACACAAGTTTAGAAAAATTTCTTGACATGAAAGGAGATTTCACGAAACCTATGTTATTTATTGGTGAAACACCTCAAAGAAAATTTGTTGCATACATTGATCCAGAAAACAAATTTTGTACAGAAGATAAATTATCACAGGTAAGTATTCATCATTTAACTATTTTATACCACACAACAAAACCTAGCTCAGTTTTGTTGCTAAGACCATACCTCAATCAAAGAACTGTTAAACTAAACATCCATTTATAAGCAAAGTATAAAATGTTAAACAACTCATAAGGGTTGTTAATTTGCTACAAACTTGGCAAGAATCAGTACAAAAAAGCAATCATATATCGAGTTTAGTTTTTCTGGTGGGACACCAAATCGTCCAGGGCAGCTGTACAAACAACTGCGCTACATCGGCTGTCAATGTTGAGTAAGAATTTTTGACGTAAACTGTTCAAATTTAATGATGCCTTTTTGTAATAAAATGTGTTTATCTAAATTTCAGGTTAACACTCTCCAGCAACTGCAAAATGTAGCCTCATATGGAATGTTAAAGAAACGATTAGAAAAACATGATTTGCATATTCATGCCTTATGGTTTGACATTTATACTGGTGATATTTACTACTTTAGCAGAAGAGCAAAACAGTTCATTATTATAGATGAATCTACATATGAAAATATACTGGCTGAAATTCGACGTTACTATTCATAATCAGATACCAGACCAAAAATACTTAGAGACTTTCTCATAATTTATTTTACGCTATTTATATCGGTTAGAAGGGACCAAGAAATTTAAATGTGATTATTACATACCAAGGTATGTAGGTAGGCGGTAGGTAAAACCTATAAGATCGTAAAAAAACTATACTTAGTTGTTACAGCGTCAGCGGGTCGTAAATATTTAAGAATGATTGCAGAATATTGAGCAAATAAGTACATCAACGTAGTGACAGACAAGTGCCACTGCCCAAAATTGCAATACATAATGAAACTCTGTGTATTGCTTGTAGGTGGCATCATACGGTCATGTACTTACTTATTTACTATTAATAACGAATGTTGGCTGTTGAAGTGCTTTAAGATTAAAAGAGAAGATTTAAAAGAAAATGAACTATAATATTTTTAAAGTAAAGAGAATAAATATTTCTGATATTTATTAGTCAGTCAACATTATCAATTCTAGTCTGTAAAATCACATTGGATGTACATTCATTACTACTGTCGTGTACCAAACTAACTATGGAACTGCTAATGAATGACACGACGATCGATGTGATTGAGTGATAGTGGTGATAGTAAATTTACTTGATATATCCTATCCCAGGGTTGGTTGTTTGCCGTTGTAATTCCAATTGCATGTTGAATTTATAGTAACGTCAAAGAAATAGAGATTCAGTTCTCTGGTTTTGGTGTTCTTTGTGCATGTTTTTGTGTATGTCCGTAGCATTCCGATGAGGGATTTCTAGTTCTTCAGGGGGTTATGTATGAGTTTGTCACCGTTTAGCCTTATAGGCAGTTACAAGGGGCAGTTATCAGTGGTTCTGCTTGCATAACATAACCAATGAGACAGGACACAGAGGCATTCATTACTTGCATTATCTTATTTTTGTATTCGTAAAATACTAACAGTTAAGAAAAAAATAGGCACGTCTCAAAATATTATTATAAAAATAATACTCTTAAGATAAGAAAGGAAGGAGGTAAAATTTTACTCACTTATTTTTAGTTACTTAACTTAAATATAATTTTAGATACTTATTGGATACTTTTATACGTGTTTGGTTACTACTTAAGTAACGTTAATCTTATAATTTTTAAGCATAATCAAAATTAGTAATTTGTATAGGTATGCAAGAAATGTTAATAAATTGTATTGTTTTATAAATATATAAAGATTTTCATCATAGATAATTTTACAACTTAAACTGAGTATACTTTAATTTTGTACATATTATGTAGTTTTTATGACTTGTTTTCTTTATTTCTTCTACTTACTATTCCAAGCCACAGACTACACTGTATCTAATCTTGAATTTATATGGGACTTTCTTTAGTCTCACAAAAAAATCTATTATCCTTTAAGTATTATATTTACTATAGCAGGACATAATAATATCTGCAATGTAACACACAAAATAACATGAGACCGCTGTATAATTTGGCAATATACAGAAAAATAATACAGAAAAATGTTATCATATTAATAAAAAAATGCAATCGGCGCTCGTACTACAAGATTACTGTCAGCCAGCCAGCAGCACGTACGTAGTGTCGATGTGTAAACGAGCCATATAATTTGACAATCATCTTGACCTTGATCTGGGTTGCCAGACTAGGCGATTTGTCGCAAATTTGGCCGTTCTGAATGGACTCACGCACGGCACAGATTTTTTGTCGAGTGTACTATTTTGCTTGTATTAAGTACCACATTAACATAACATCTTACCATCTCATCAGCGTCTACTAGTGGTCTTTTTCTTTTTCTTCGAGTGGGACACCAAATCGTCCAACGACCCAATAAATTTTTTTTGTCAGAGTTTTTCAACCACCTACAGACAGCAGCAGCAGCAGGAAGCAGGCCTCTGGCATGGTTGTGTAACGATCGTGTAGTCTAAAGTTGGTTTGTTGGTCACATGGTTGTGTAGTCTAAAGACAGCAACCGGGACCGAGACGGCTTAACGTGCACTCCGAAGCACGGAACCATCTTTCTTTGGTAAGAAATGCAGGTATTAAGTGGAAGAGACTTCAGATGTAAGACAACCAGAAGTAGTCTTACTTTCTATGAGAAAAAAAGTTTTATTCCCAACGGTCACCGCAACTCAGTGCCTCACTGTGTAGGATCAGTCATTCGCTGATGCGGGGGTGACGGAAAGTTTAGGAATAACGATATGGAACGGGACGGAATATCGCGTTGCTCGAAGGTTTGAACTATAGATGTAAGCCCGGTTTAAAACCAATTCAACCAAATCGTTTTAAACGAAAAAAACCGTTTTAAATCATAAACAACCGTTTTTTTCGGTTTAAAACGGCGGATGGTTTATAACAATGTTTTATTGATTTTAATACATTTTCGTAATATTACAAAGGTAAGGATCACTGAAATGGATTAATGATGTGATTTTGCGGGTTTATTACCTAGTTTGTCGCTCCGAGGCCCGAGCGTAGGTAACCTATGATGAGCAAGTCAGTGTAAAATCGTTGGAAACACCGAATTTTGTATATACAGGGTTATATTAATAATTTGGATGTTCCATACAAAAATTCATACCTAAGTACCTACTCGGCAAAAATTTTTTTGCATTTCGGCACGATTTTTCTACAACGGCCCTGAAATATTAGTCAGACGTGGCGATAGCGGCTGTATTGTAGGTACCTACGGCTGTTTACGCTCTGCCTACCCCGCAAGGGATAAAGGCGTGATTTGTGTATGTATGTATGTGTATGTAAAACACAGAACTTTTTTTTTTGTAGGCGAGTTTTAAACGGTTGAAAACGGTTGATTTCAGGTTTTAAACCGCGAAATTTGGTTTTAAACGTTTTAAACCGGTTGATTTACATCTGTAGTTTGAACCATAGTTTGAATATATCCATTACATTTTATATATGTACTAGCAGCCCGCCCAGCGGTTTCACCCGCTGCTACTTACCTGTTTTCTCGTAGAAATTGGATCTTTGCCCGTAGTAAAAAGTCCATTACTCCGATCCAGCAGAGGTAAATGTGCGAGCAGAAGCGGCCCGTCATGCTGAATAACTTTTACTTTGAAGCCATTACCGTATCTCTTATTGTTTATATGGGATGCTGGTGGTCTACATCAGGTACTCCAGACCCTCGTGACCATTTGCCAGCAGAAGCGGCCCGTCATGCTGAATAACTTTTACTTTGAAGCCATTATCGTATCTCTTATAGTTTATATGAGATGCTGGTGGTCTACATCGGGTACTCCAGATCCTCGATGACCATGTGCCAGCAGAAGCGGCCTGCCATGCTGAGTAACTTTTACTTAAAAACCATTACCGTATCTCTTATAGTTTAGATGGGATGCTGGTGATGTTCATCAGGTACTCCAGATCCTCGATGACCATGTGCCAGCAGAAGCGGCCCGTCATGATGCACAACTTTTTCTATGAAGCTATGGCCGTATCTCTTATAGTTTAGATGGGATGCTGGTGGTCTTCATCAGGTACTCCAGATCCTCGAAGACCATGTGCCAGCAGAAGCGGCCCGTCATGGTGAACAACTTTTTCTATGAAGCCATGACCGTATCTTTTATAGTTTAGATGGGATGCTGGTGGTCTTCATCAGGTACTCGTACTCCAGATCCTCGAGGGCTGACAAAAAGTAGTCCATGTCCATCTTTACTATGCTAGTAATATCAGTGCCAAATTTCGCGAAGATCGGTAAAGCGGTTTGGCTTATTTGGGTAATATCCGCTGTATTTCCCGCTTTTCCTGCTGCTAACCGTTTTCCCGTGGAAATGAGGAATTTTCCCGTAGTAAAAGTAGCCTATGTTACTCAGGAATGTTGTAGCTTTCTAATGGTGAAAGAATTTTTGAAATCGGTCCAGTAGTTTCGGAGTTTATCGATTACATACATACAAAAAAACAAACAAAGTTTTCCTCTATAATATATTAGTGTAGATAATCGGGCGATCGCGGCCCTCTGATATCTGGCAGCCCTGACCTTGATCAGCTGTCCCAGCCAGTCCTGTCAGTCAATGAATTTCATGTGGTTGGTGCGTGTGATGCAATGTTGTGGAAAACTGAAATAAATTATATAATATAACTTATTTAGTAAACTATAAAGGTAAACTTTTAATTATCCATACGGTTCTTTAATAGTATTGTGAATTTCTAGTTGTTTAATTTAATATAGAATCAGGTAACGTAAGAAACCAGGAATACACGATCACTGGAAATTTCCTTCGATTTTTATGTGCTATTATGATCTCAGTTTCAGTAATTTACCTTGTATTGTACCTCCCAATGCGTAGAAAGAATATTTTGTGTATAGGAAGGCCTGCGTTCCCCTTGTAAACCAAGTGTATACATATTTGTTTCAGAACTAACTATCCAGCACAATGTCTAACTCCAGACCTTATTTCGATTATACCGAAGAATCTCATTCGGAGAAACTCGCAAGGAAGTCAAAAGACTCGCCATTTATGATAATAGGTAAGTGTGGAATCCTTAAAAATATTTTTTAATATAACCTAATCATTGTGCAATCCAGAACTCAGCATTACAACTAAGCTTTTTTTTCTTTTCATTACAGGTATTTTAGGTTTAATAGGCGTGTGCGGCTTTGGTGCCTACAAATACAAAACGCGAGGTGGAATGAGCACTAGTGTGTACCTCATGCAGCTCCGAGTGGCGGCGCAGGGCACCGTCGTGTCTGCACTCACTATTGGTCTCGCCTATACCCTTGCAAAGGAGCATCTCTTCAAAGATAAAAGCGATAAAAAAGAATAATATGCCTCTGTGTATTAAGTGTAGCTATGGGCACTAGCAGGATTGTCAAGGTGAAGGTGTGCAGCTGCATTGACAAAAAATAGTGTAACTACAGTTTTGAATCATGATAGTGGATTGCATAATGAAAGTTGCAGTTGTATTTATACAAGTCTGTATTGATCAGTAAGTGGTACTGATCTGTTCTACAAGACTTTGTTTTCTATGTATATTTTTGTAAATTCCAATGGTGCAACTGTACTTCCTTTTTCAACTGCCTGGTGCCCATCAGTGTAGCCAATTTTGTTGTTTCTGAGATGCTCTAAAACTCTAAATTGTTGATTTTAGAGTCAAGCTTGTTACCCCAGCCCCAGCTAGCACTAAAAGTGCACTAGGCAATATGGCAGCAACCTCAGAAATCAGCTTTAGTTCAATTTGTTAATCTCATTTTAATCTCGAATCAGACACAAACCAATGTAAAATAGTATTAGACATTCAATTATTATTAAGTTTCTTCATCATTTTAACTTAGGAAATAGTTTGTGTTCTGTGATCTTTAGAAATTTGTACTTTAATTATTTATTAATTAGGTACTTTTACATAATTTTTATGTAAAATATTATTTTCACTCATTTATTATTTATTCCATTGTATCATTCTTGGCATTATAGCAAACAGTGTACCTAAATGTTGTGATGTTAAGCTAATGTTAACAACTGAGAAATATTATATTTTAAGAAGAAATGATGTTTTGTTTTTCCTTTTCTTCCGAAAGCTCACATTATGAAACCTAAATAGGTCCACAAGGAAAAGGGTCACTCGGGACAGCTGCCGGAACCGGGACTTAGAATAGATTTCGATGGTTACAAGTGACTTGCAACTGTGCAAGTTACTACAATATAAGTCACTGCACAGTTACAATACAAATAAAACTCACATGCTAGTTACAAGTCACTTGCATAGTAAAAAGGCATTTGCATAGTTACAAGCTGTTACATGTATAGGTACTTACAAGTTATATGTAAAACTTGTAACTATGCAAGTGCCTTGTAACTAGCATGCATGTGACTTGTAACTATCTAGTCACTTGCAAAGTTATAAGTCACTTACATGCGAGTTATATGTCACTTGCACAATTATAAGTTACTTACATGCGAGTTATAAGTCACTTGCACAGTTACAAGTCACTTGCATAGTTGCAATTCACTTGCACAGTTACAAGACACTTGCATAGTTACAATTCACTTGCATAGTTACAATTCACTTGCATAGTTACAAGAGACTTGTATAGTTACAAGTCACTTGCATAGTAACAAGTCACACGCATAGTTAAAGGTCACTTGCATAATTACAAGGCCCTTGTAGTCTATACGCACAAACCACCACTGTAACTCCCGTTGGTACTTGCGCTTAGCCTACTTAATTTGCTCCTGGATACGTCGCCACAAATTGACTTATTTGCTGACTCGATTGTAAAGTTAGATAAAATTTGTTTAAGTTTTGCCGAAAGTGTTTAAACTGGTTCAATGTTATCTAGTTTATAAGTATTTTTGTTATTTCATTTTATTTGTATTGTATATAGTTAGTTTTATAGTGCAGGCTTCGGCTGTAATGCTGTAAAATTTATTTTGAATAAATAATAATAATAATTAGTCACAAGTTTAGAAAAAAATTCACCGCAGGCTGGATTTGAACCAGCGACCTTCGCCATCTGTACTGGCGACGCCTCTACCAACTGGGCTACAGTACAGCGGCTTACTCCAAGCCCGCAAATACAAGTTGTTACAAGTGACTTGTAACTATGCAAGTGCCATGTAACTATCATGCATGTGACTTGTAACAATGTAAGTGACTTGTAATTGTGCAAGTGACTTATGTCTCTGCAAGTGATTTGTGTCTCTGCAAGTGACTTGGGTCTCTGCAAGTAACTTGTATCTCTGCAAGTGACTTGCGTCTCTGCAAGTGAATTGTGTCTTTGCAAGTGACTTTCAATGGTTTTCGCGCCCCTGATGTAATATTCTAATATATTATTTTTCTAAGTATGCATTAAAGTCAACAAGTAATCTGAAACTGCCCCCGATTTTCATTTTTTACTTTTATTTCACACGCAAGAACACCCGTCCATAGACAATCAAAAGTTTTTAAAATATAACCATAGACCTTTTTTTTGGTCGGTTTCCGTCCCGTATATTTTTGGGAACCGGTTCCGGCAGCGGAGGCACAGCCTACATTTTACAACCATAACATTAATGCCACACCATTGTATTGTGACTACTACCATGCCTTTTCTGCAGTGTAGTTGGTAGGTAGTACTATCGCCAGCAATCAACATATCCAGGATTAAATTATTATACTTTTTTTAAATTTGTATGAAAGAAAGCCAGTAGGTATAAGTTGCTCCCTCGAAGGTTAGATTGATATGCTGGCGAAAGTACACAGGGAAAGTAGGTTTGGTATAGTATCTATTCTGAATTACGAACAAGTTTATATATACAACACATTTATTAAAAAATAGAACCCATAATTAATTTATAAATACATAGTTGAAACAATAACATCACATATTTTACTTGCTCTGTAATTTGTTTATATTTATCTTCAAGCAAGTTTAGAAAAATTTCTTGACATGAAAGGAGATTTCACGAAACCTATGTTATTTATTGGTGAAACACCTCAAAGAAAATTTGTTGCATACATTGATCCAGAAAACAAATTTTGTACAGAAGATAAATTATCACAGGTAAGTATTCATCATTTAACTATTTTATACCACACAACAAAACCTAGCTCAGTTTTGTTGCTAAGACCATACCTCAATCAAAGAACTGTTAAACTAAACATCCATTTATAAGCAAAGTATAAAATGTTAAACAACTCATAAGGGTTGTTAATTTGCTACAAACTTGGCAAGAATCAGTACAAAAAAGCAATCATATATCGAGTTTAGTTTTTCTGGTGGGACACCAAATCGTCCAGGGCAGCTGTACAAACAACTGCGCTACATCGGCTGTCAATGTTGAGTAAGAATTTTTGACGTAAACTGTTCAAATTTAATGATGCCTTTTTGTAATAAAATGTGTTTATCTAAATTTCAGGTTAACACTCTCCAGCAACTGCAAAATGTAGCCTCATATGGAATGTTAAAGAAACGATTAGAAAAACATGATTTGCATATTCATGCCTTATGGTTTGACATTTATACTGGTGATATTTACTACTTTAGCAGAAGAGCAAAACAGTTCATTATTATAGATGAATCTACATATGAAAATATACTGGCTGAAATTCGACGTTACTATTCATAATCAGATACCAGACCAAAAATACTTTTAAGAGACTTTCTCATAATTTATTTTACGCTATTTATATCGGTTAGAAGGGACCAAGAAATTTAAATGTGATTATTACATACCAAGGTATGTAGGTAGGTACAACCTATAAAATCGTAAAAAAACTGTACTTAGTTGTTACAGCGTCTGCGGTTCGTAAATATTTAAGAATGATTGTAGAATATTGAGCAAATAAGTACATCAACGTAGTGACAGACAAATGCCACTGCCAAAAATTGCAATACATAATGAAACTCTGTGTATTGCTTGTAGGGCGCATCATACGGTCATGTACTTACTTATTTACTATTAATAATGAATGTTGGCTGTTGAAGTGCTTTAAGATTAAAAGAGAAGATTTAAAAGAAAATGAACTATAATATTTTTAAAGTAAAGAGAATAAATATTTCTGATATTTATTAGTCAGTCAACATTATCAATTCTAGTCTGTAAAATCACATTGGATGTACATTCATTACTATTGTCGTGTACTAAACTAACTATGGAACTGCTAATGAATGACACGACGATCGATGTGATTGAGTGATAGTGGTGATAGTAAATTTACTTGATATATCCTATCCCAGGGTTGGTTGTTTGCCGTTGTAATTCCAATTGCATGTTGAATTTATATTAACGTCAAAGAAATAGAGATTCAGTTCTCTGGTTTTGGTGTTCTTTGTGCATGTTTTTGTGTATATCCGTAGCATTCTGATGAGGGATTTCTAGTTCTTCAGGGGGTTATGTATGAGTTTGTCACCGTTTAGCCTTATAGGCAGTTACAAGGGGCAGTTATTAGTGGTCCTGTTTGCATAACATAACCAATGAGACAGGACACAGAGGCATTAATTACTTGTATTATCTTATTTTTGTATTTGTAACATACTAACAGTTAAGAAAAAAATAGGCACGTCTCAAAATATTATTATAAAAATAATACTCTTAAGATAAGAAAGGAAGGAGGTAAAATTTTACTCACTTATTTTTAGTTACTTAACTTAAATCTACTTAAGTAACGTTAATCTTATAATTTTTAAGCATAATCAAAGTTAGTAATTTGTATAGGTATGCAAGAAATGTTAATAAATTGTATTGTTTTATAAAGATTTTCATCATAGATAATTTTACAACTTAAACTGAGTATACTTTAATTTTGTACATATATGTAGTTTTTATGACTTGTTTTCTTTATTTCTTCTACTTACCATTCCAAGCCACAGACTACACTGTATCTAATCTTGAATTTATATGGGACTTTCTTTAGTCTCACAAAAAAATCTATTATCCTTTAAGTATTATATTTACTATAGCAGGACATAATAATATCTGCAATGTAACACACAAAATAACGCGAGACCGCTGTATAATTTGGCAATATACAGAAAAAATAATACAGAAAAATGTTATCATATTAATACAAAAAAATGCAATCGGCGCTCGTACTACAAGATTACTGTCAGCCAGCCAGCAGCACGTACGTAGTGTCGAGGTGTAAACGAGCCATATAATTTGACAATCATCTTGACCTTGATCTGGGCTGCCAGACTAGGCGATTTGTCGCAAATTTGGCCGTTCTGAATGGACTCACGGCACAGATTACTTTATTTGTCGAGTGTACTATTTTGTTTGTATTAAGTACCACATTAACATAACATCTTACCATCTCATCAGCATCTACTAGTGGTCTTTTTCTTTTTCTTCGAGTGGGACACCAAATCGTCCAACGACCCAATAAATTTTTTTTGTCAGAGTTTTTCAACCACCTACAGACAGCAGCAGCAGCAGGAAGCAGGCCTCTGGCATGGTTGTGTAACGATCGTGTAGTCTAAAGTTGGTTTGTTGGTCACATGGTTGTGTAGTCTAAAGACAGCAACCGGGACCGAGACGGCTTAACGTGCACTCCGAACCATTTTTCTTTGGTAAGAAATGCAGGTATTGAGTGGAAGCGACTTCAGATGAAAGACAAACAGAAGTAGTCTTACTTTTTATGAGAAATAAAAGTTTTATTCCCAACGGTCACCGCAACTCAGTGCCTCACTGTGTAGGATCAGTCATTCGCTGATGCGGGGGTGACGGAAAGTTTAGGAATAACGATATGGAACGGGACGGAATATCGCGTTGCTCGAAGGTTTGAACTATAGATGTAAGCCCGGTTTAAAACCAATTCAACCAAATCGTTTTAAACGAAAAAAACCGTTTTAAATCATAAACAACCGTTTTTTTCGGTTTAAAACGGCGGATGGTTTATAACAATGTTTTATTGATTTTAATACATTTTCGTAATATTACAAAGGTAAGGATCACTGAAATGGATTAATGATGTGATTTTGCGGGTTTATTACCTAGTTTGTCGCTCCGAGGCCCGAGCGTAGGTAACCTATGATGAGCAAGTCAGTGTAAAATCGTTGGAAACACCGAATTTTGTATATACAGGGTTATATTAATAATTTGGATGTTCCATACAAAAATTCATACCTAAGTACCTACTCGGCAAAAATTTTTTTGCATTTCGGCACGATTTTTCTACAACGGCCCTGAAATATTAGTCAGACGTGGCGATAGCGGCTGTATTGTAGGTACCTACGGCTGTTTACGCTCTGCCTACCCCGCAAGGGATAAAGGCGTGATTTGTGTATGTATGTATGTGTATGTAAAACACAGAACTTTTTTTTTTGTAGGCGAGTTTTAAACGGTTGAAAACGGTTGATTTCAGGTTTTAAACCGCGAAATTTGGTTTTAAACGTTTTAAACCGGTTGATTTACATCTGTAGTTTGAACCATAGTTTGAATATATCCATTACATTTTATATATGTACTAGCATTTAAGGAGGTTTTATTTAAGGAGGTTTTACATCTCACTTGTACGAAGTAGAATTGATTATGCCTCTTTTCTTTATGATAGTAGCTGTGCTACACATATTTCTAAACTAGATAAGGTACAAAATATGTTTATGAGATTTATTGGAGGATTTATCAAGAGCACACCTATACATGTAATGCAATCAGAGCTATTTTTACATCCGCTTCATATACGAAGAAGGTATTTAGCCGGGAAGTTTTGGTTTAAGTCAAGTTCTATATATGAGAATACTTTGGATACCTTACTTAATGATTTAGTCAAATTCTTACATACTAACTATTGGCGCCGAAAAAAGAAACCATTACTTGCATTAGTTTATGAATCATATAGATCTGTACCTATTTTTCGTAGTAAACAGCTCGAAATGTTCACTCTGGACACTTGGGTCAGCAATTTGGATTTATCAGAGGTGGTGAGACCTACTTTAGAAAGCATAGAAAAACCAAAACGTCATTATAATTCTTTAGTATTAAGAAATAGATGTCATAAGTATATTAATGAAAATTACTTGCAACATTATAAAATTTATACGGATGGCTCAAAAGATAGGTGTGGGACCGGAGCGGCATTTCTTGATGCCGAAGTTAACACACATATAAAACTGTGTATACAGGAAGGCAATATTTCTATTATGCATGTTGAGCTTATTGCTATTGCGGAAGCACTATCCTATGTGAAATCAATTAATTTTAATAAGTTTGTTATATTTTCTGATTCGAAGAGTGCGCTCCAACATTTGCGGCGGTGCACTACTAATTTTAGAGGACTGCCAATAGCTTATGATATTTTAAAAACCTTGCATTGTTTTAAAAAGGAAGATATAAGTATAGTTTTGCAATGGATTCCTTCCCATGTCGGATTAGTAGGAAATGAGGAAGTAGATCGCCTAGCCAAAGAAGCTACTGCTGATGGAGATTTATTTACATGTTTACCTTGGTTTTCAGAAATGTTATTTGTGTTAAAAGATGAATGTTACAAGATGTGGTCAGAGCATTTTGATGAGAGATCGTTAGCAAAAGGGATTTGGTATAAAACCATTCAACCATCTTCGCTCCGATCTCTCTGGTTCGAACAGAGTGGTATGGGAAGGGGAGAGGTTGTTACGGCCTTGAGACTTAGATCGGGACATATTCCTTTGAACAGCTTTGCCTATATGATGCGTAAGGTCGATTCACCAAATTGCACTATTTGCGGCGTTGTTGAGGACGTTTACCATATAATTATGGAATGTTCGCGGAACGAGACTCAAAGACGTAATATACCTCTCCTTAACGGACAGAATGTAGGAATGTGTAATTCTATTTTAAATGTACCCACTTCAAATAGTTCGAGACTTATGTACAAGTTAGTTCGGATAGGTTTAAAGGAACGTCGTTAAGTTAATTATCTAGTTAAGTTTAATTATCTATAAGTACTTTTGTTATTGTATATGTGATTTGTTCCTATGAGGGTGGCATGTTCAAAAATGAACAAACCCTCTATAAATAAATAAAGATTATAAAAAAAAAAAAAATGTACTAGCAGCCCGCCCAGCGGTTTCACCCGCTGCTACTTACCTGTTTTCCCGTAGAAATTGGATCTTTGCCCGTAGTAAAAAGTCCATTACTCCGATCCAGCAGAGGTAAATGTGCGAGCAGAAGCGGCCCGTCATGCTGAATAACTTTTACTTTGAAGCCATTACCGTATCTCTTATTGTTTATATGGGATGCTGGTGGTCTACATCAGGTACTCCAGACCCTCGTGACCATTTGCCAGCAGAAGCGGCCCGTCATGCTGAATAACTTTTACTTTGAAGCCATTATCGTATCTCTTATAGTTTATATGAGATGCTGGTGGTCTACATCGGGTACTCCAGATCCTCGATGACCATGTGCCAGCAGAAGCGGCCTGCCATGCTGAGTAACTTTTACTTAAAAACCATTACCGTATCTCTTATAGTTTAGATGGGATGCTGGTGATGTTCATCAGGTACTCAAGATCCTCGATGGCCATGTGCCAGCAGAAGCGGCCCGTCATGATGCACAACTTTTCTATGAAGCTATGGCCGTATCTCTTATAGTTTAGATGGGATGCTGGTGGTCTTCATCAGGTACTCCAGATCCTCGAAGACCATGTGCCAGCAGAAGCGGCCCGTCATGGTGAACAACTTTTTCTATGAAGCCATGACCGTATCTTTTATAGTTTAGATGGGATGCTGGTGGTCTTCATCAGGTACTCGTACTCCAGATCCTCGAGGGCTGACAAAAAGTAGTCCATGTCCATCTTTACTATGCTAGTAATATCAGTGCCAAATTTCGCGAAGATCGGTAAAGCGGTTTGGCTTATTTGGGTAATATCCGCTGTATTTCCCGCTTTTCCTGCTGCTAACCGTTTTCCCGTGGAAATGAGGAATTTTCCCGTAGTAAAAAGTAGCCTATGTTACTCAGGAATGTTGTAGCTTTCTAATGGTGAAAGAATTTTCGAAATCGGTCCAGTAGTTTCGGAGTTTATCGATTACATACATACAAAAAAACAAACAAACAAAAAAACAAACAAAGTTTTCCTCTATAATATATTAGTGTAGATAATCGGGCGATCGCGGCCCTCTGATATCTGGCAGCCCTGACCTTGATCAGCTGTCCCAGCCAGTCCTGTCAGTCAATGAATTTCATGTGGTTGGTGCGTGTAATGCAATGTTGTGGAAAACTGAAATAAATTATATAATATAACTTATTTAGTAAACTATAAAGGTAAACTTTTAATTATCCATACGGTTCTTTAATAGTATTGTGAATTTCTAGTTGTTTAATTTAATATAGAATCAGGTAACGTAAGAAACCAGGAATACACGATCACTGGAAATTTCCTTCGATTTTTATGTGCTATTATGATCTCAGTTTCAGTAATTTACCTCCTATTGTACCTCCCAATGCGTAGAAAGAATATTTTGTTTATAGGAAGGCCTGCGTTTCCCTTGTAAACCAATTGTATACATATTTGTTTCAGAACTAACTATTCAGCACAATGTCTAACTCCAGACCTTATTTCGATTATACCGAAGAATCTCATTCGGAGAAACTCGCAAGGAAGTCGAAAGATTCGCCATTTATGATAATAGGTAAGTGTGGAATCCTTAAAAATATTTTTTAATATAACCTAATCATTGTGCAATCCAGAACTCAGCATTACAACTAAGCTTTTTTTTCTTTTCATTACAGGTATTTTAGGTTTAATAGGCGTGTGCGGCTTTGGTGCCTACAAATACAAAACGCGAGGTGGAATGAGCACTAGTGTGTACCTCATGCAGCTCCGAGTGGCGGCGCAGGGCACCGTCGTGTCTGCACTCACTATTGGTCTCGCCTATACCCTTGCAAAGGAGCATCTCTTCAAAGATAAAAGCGATAAAAAAGAATAATATGCCTCTGTGTATTAAGTGTAGCTATGGGCACTAGCAGGATTGTCAAGGTGAAGGTGTGCAGCTGCATTGACAAAAAATAGTGTAACTACAGTTTTGAATCACAATAGTGGATTGCATAATGAAAGTTGCAATTGTATTTATACAAGTCTGTATTGATCAGTAAATGGTACTGATCTGTTCTACAAGACCTTGTTTTCTATGTATATTTTTGTAAATTCTAATGGTGCAACTGTACTTCCTTTTTCAACTCCCTGGTGCCCATCAGTGTAGCCAATTCTGTCATTTCTGAGATGCTCTAAAACTCTAAATTGTTGATTTTAGAGTCAAGCTTGTTACCCCAGCCCCAGCTAGCACTACCTCAGAAATCAGCTTTAGTTCAATTTGTTAATCTCATTTTAATCTCGAATCAGACACAAACCAATGTAAAATAGTATTTGTTAATCTCATTTTTATCTCGAATCAGACACAAACCAATGTAAAATAGTATTAGACATTCAATTATTATTAAGTTTCTTCATCATTTTAACTTAGGAAATAGTTTGTGTTCTGTGATCTTTAGAAATTTGTACTTTAATTATTTATTAATTAGGTACTTTTACATAATTTTTATGTAAAATATTATTTTCACTCATTTATTATTTATTCCATTGTATCATTCTTGGCATTATAGCAAACAGTGTACCTAAATGTTGTGATGTTAAGCTAATGTTAACAACTGAGAAATATTATATTTTAAGAAGAGAATTAAATGGTGTTTTGTTTTTCTTTTTCTTCCGAAAGCTCACATTATGAAACCTAAATAGGTCCACAAGGAAAAGGGTCACTCGGGACAGCTGCCGGAACCGGGACTTAGAATAGATTTCGATGGTTACAAGTGACTTGCAACTGTGCAAGTTACTACAATATAAGTCACTGCACAGTTACAATACAAATAAAACTCACATGCTAGTTACAAGTCACTTGCATAGTAAAAAGGCATTTGCATAGTTACAAGCTGTTACATGTATAGGTACTTACAAGTTATATGTAAAAACTTGTAACTATGCAAGTGCCTTGTAACTAGCATGCATGTGACTTGTAACTATCTAGTCACTTGCAAAGTTATAAGTCACTTACATGCGAGTTATATGTCACTTGCACAATTATAAGTTACTTACATGCGAGTTATAAGTCACTTGCACAGTTACAAGTCACTTGCATAGTTGCAATTCACTTGCACAGTTACAAGACACTTGCATAGTTACAATTCACTTGCATAGTTACAATTCACTTGCATAGTTACAAGAGACTTGTATAGTTACAAGTCACTTGCATAGTAACAAGTCACACGCATAGTTAAAGGTCACTTGCATAATTACAAGGCCCTTGTAGTCTATACGCACAAACCACCACTGTAACTCCCCGTTGGTACTTGCGCTTAGCCTACTTAATTTGCTCCTGGATACGTCGCCACAAATTGACTTATTTGCTGACTCGATTGTAAAGTTAGATAAAATTTGTTTAAGTTTTGCCGAAAGTGTTTAAACTGGTTCAATGTTATCTAGTTTATAAGTATTTTTGTTATTTCATTTTATTTGTATTGTATATAGTTAGTTTTATAGTGCAGGCTTCGGCTGTAATGCTGTAAAATTTATTTTGAATAAATAATAATAATAATTAGTCACAAGTTTAGAAAAAAATTCACCGCAGGCTGGATTTGAACCAGCGACCTTCGCCATCTGTACTGGCGACGCCTCTACCAACTGGGCTACAGTACAGCGGCTTACTCCAAGCCCGCAAATACAAGTTGTTACAAGTGACTTGTAACTATGCAAGTGCCATGTAACTATCATGCATGTGACTTGTAACAATGTAAGTGACTTGTAATTGTGCAAGTGACTTATGTCTCTGCAAGTGATTTGTGTCTCTGCAAGTGACTTGGTCTCTGCAAGTAACTTGTATCTCTGCAAGTGACTTGCGTCTCTGCAAGTGAATTGTGTCTTTGCAAGTGACTTTCAATGGTTTTCGCGCCCTGATGTAATATTCTAATATATTATTTTTCTAAGTATGCATTAAAGTCAACAAGTAATCTGAAACTGCCCCCGATTTTCATTTTTTACTTTTATTTCACACGCAAGAACACCCGTCCATAGACAATCAAAAGTTTTTAAAATATAACCATAGACCTTTTTTTTGGTCGGTTTCCGTCCCGTATATTTTTGGGAACCGGTTCCGGCAGCGGAGGCACAGCCTACATTTTACAACCATAACATTAATGCCACACCATTGTATTGTGACTACTACCATGCCTTTTCTGCAGTGTAGTTGGTAGGTAGTACTATCGCCAGCAATCAACATATCCAGGATTAAATTATTATACTTTTTTTAAATTTGTATGAAAGAAAGCCAGTAGGTATAAGTTGCTCCCTCGAAGGTTAGATTGATATGCTGGCGAAAGTACACAGGGAAAGTAGGTTTGGTATAGTATCTATTCTGAATTACGAACAAGTTTATATATACAACACATTTATTAAAAAATAGAACCCATAATTAATTTATAAATACATAGTTGAAACAATAACATCACATATTTTACTTGCTCTGTAATTTGTTTATATTTATCTTCAAGCAATAATGGAATGTTGGACGGTTGTTATTCATCACTTCTGCTGCAATCTGAAGACAATGCCTTCCTCATACGCAAACTAAAATTAGGAATGGTGAGGTCGTCTTTTTCCGACGTTGACTGATTTTTCATGGAATTAGATGTTCCCTTAACTGACGACAAATCATCAGCGTTACTAAATAAACCGTTCGACACATTCGAGCTGGTGCTAGAGTTATACGCCATTGATTTATAAAGTTGTACAGGAGTAGAGGTTCGCGCCCGCGGGTTGCTGTCGCCGGAGCGGTCGCCGTGCTTGGTGGCGCGTTGCATCTCCTCCGGCATCTTAGTCTCGCACAACGAAACAAATTCCTCCTCCGTGTCATTCTTACGAGAGTTGTCGCCAAAAGTTATTCTCTTAGCTAATTCGTTTGTCAAAAATTGTTTTACTGTAAGAGAATTGGACAGAGATGTCTGTTGGCCGGCAGATTTATTGTCGTTAGTAGGATTTTTCGGAGGTGCATTTTTGTCGGTGCGACTGGAGGCATTAGTACCATTACGTATTGAAGACATGGAATCTGTTACGAGGGCTGGGAACTCCTTCATGCGAATATTTTTAAGTTTAAATTGCGTTAAACTGGAACTAGATGTGTTTGTTGAGGATGACGATAAAGCTAAATGCTCTTTTGTCTTCTTCAACGTGGATGAAGCCCAGCCCATTCCTAACTTTTTAAAGGCGTTCTCTAAATCCGGATTTGAAGAATTACTCAGCGAATCGGATGTTATTTCCACATTCTCTTTATCCGCGTGTGAGCCACTCGTCTTTTTACTACTTCTTCGAATTTTGGATAGGGCTAAAACAGAAAGTGTAGAATCAGATGTTGCTGTAGTAGAGTTAATATTTGATGCAGTATCAAATTTGAACGGCTCACTAATGATATTTCTTTTTAATAATTCTGCAATAACATCAGGTAGACTACCGTCTGAATGTAGAGAGCTCAATTCATCGTTGATCGCGTCGCCTATAAGAAGCGTTTCAATATTCGATCCTTCTTCAAGCTTACTAATATTGCACTGTTTCGCATATTCTTGAATACTGATAAATGGTTTCAGCATTATATCATTAAACTTCTTCAAATCCATCATTTGTACTTTAGAACTTTCTGCAGTATCGTCAGAGGCTTTTTCCTGATTATTACTTGTTGAATTATTTGATTGCAGTAAATGGGATTTGTCTTCTTTCTTTTCGGCAGCAATGCCATCGTCATTAGATTTTCTTTCTTTGTCAGATTCAGAACTACTCGTTTCGTCTTCTTTTATGCTATGCTTCGAAGACTGGTTCTTGTGTCTCGTACTTATTGGAGAGTCTACTTCCACAACGGTTGATAGCTCGTGGGGAATAACATATTCCTGTGTGCGTTTTAAGCACCTCCGCATTAGTGCTGGCGGTGGTTTTGCTCTCGTCTTGAATTGACTATGTTCTGTGCATACAGTCACGATATTTGGTGAGCGTAGTTTGTTTGTGTACTGGTTATTTTCCGTGCTTACATTCACGTTATTTGGTGAACGTAATTTGTATGTTTTGGCAATGGAATCAGGCGATTTAGGTTTTGGAGCTCGTATAGTTGGGAGTGCTTCTTCAATTTTCGTTTTATCGTCGGTTTCTTTGGTGCTAACTTGTTTACTGGGTTTAATAGGCGAGATGCTGCGAGTTGGTGTTCGGGGTGAACTGATTGGTTCAGGGGGTGATGGACTTGAAGTTTCTTTCTCTTTTATTTCAATAATTGGTTCATAAGACATAACTGGTGTCTTAGTGTCGGAATTTTGTCTTGATACTGGGTCAGTATCTGACGCAGACTCTGACACGTGGCTATACGAGAGCTTGTTTTTTCTAACTTCTTCTAATACCTTCGCAAGATTTGATAACCTCTGTGTGCATTGTTCGGTAAGGTCCGCAATTTTTTCCATATTTTGAAGTTTATCTTCAGCCATTTTAATATAATGAATGTCCTCGTCTATGTTGCGACTTGTTTGTGTGGCAGTGTTTAGTGGGAGGAAAGGCTGTTGGACGGAATCTGAGGAAGCCGTATTTCCGGAACTTGTTGCAGGCTCAGGAACTAGCGGGGGTGATGCGTTCATCTCCACTACCGACTTTAGAGATTTCGGTACTGATGGTTTCACTTTATTTAAATTCTTAGAATTTGTGGATTTGTCATTTATGCTTTCTAGGGAATTGGAATGTTTTACTTTGGGATCAAAATCAGCTCTTCTAGGAGTTGGCGAACTCTTGCTACGGTGTTTTTGCTTAGTAGCAACATCTTTAGAATAATCACCTCGAGAAGATGTTACAGATGTAGGACAAGAAGATGGACCTTTTGACTTTTCTGTTGTAGACGATTTTTTTGCTGTAAAGCTTCGGGATATATTCAAGGATTTTACTTTATGGACTGATCTCTTTTTCGGAATGCGAAATAATGATTTGCTAGCTTTTAACCCCGTGTCTCCCTTATCGGATTGATTCCCTAATACTTCGGGATGGTCAGCATATTTCTTCATAATGTGTTTAGCTATCAATTCTTTCAACTGTTCCAGAGATATATTAGGTTTTGCATCCATATTCCGGCGATTGTAGTTGTTGTAATCATCTATAATTGAGCTGCCAGGAGTAGTTACAGAGCTACAATCTTGATTTAATACATCAACTGCTCGAAGCCCCTCCTTGTTCATATTAAGCAGCTTGTCGACATACCACTTAACTATAGGGTTGACATCTTGTGCTGCGGTGTGGGATCTAGACGAGCGCACGTTTGGTTGCATGTTGGTGTTTTGTAAAGAAGGCGGTGGAGCTGCAAGGTTGGTAGACGAAGTACGCCTTATATGTCTGGTATTAGATTTAAGACATGTTTTAGAAACTTTACGCTTTTGACATATTTTGTGTTTAACAGTTTTTGGAACGGTAGCTGGGCTAGGTCTTTTTTTGTTGGAAGTTGTGCGAGTGTAATCGGAAAAACCAGTCCGCGCAGTGTTCGGGGGCGTCGTTAGATTTTTACTTCTTTGAGTACATTTTCCCTGTGGCGAATTGCTTTTCGATTTAGGTGGTGGTTTCCGAGGAGTCATCTGCGGTTCATGATTTAAAATATACAGTTTCGGATTTCTTTGTTCGTAGTAAGCATATTTTTCATTGTATTTTTCACTGTTTAGATATTTGGGTAGTATAACATCTGGTGGGCTCAGGTAGGCGGTGGAGGTCGATGAACTCATGCGATGATACCGCATCTCTGGCGAGTGAAGTGACGTTTGGACGCTGACGGAAGTACCAGGTTTCGTTTCAGAACTCTCTTTGCGATACGCGAAAGGCTCCTCAAAAGGTACATCTACGCCTCTATCAACAAACTTGTTATGAGTAGATGATACAACAGACACTTTACTATTCAAATCCACTATGTTTATCATTTCTTCGCCAACACCTACATCGTTAGTGTGTTTATTGGATTTTGCTTCACTGGAAGCCGTGCGCGTAGTTTCTACTGGTTCAGTAGTTGTCGATTCAGACTTCATTTCTTTAGGTACGGTTTCTTTTGTCGCATCTTTTGTGCTATCTGTTCTTTTAAGCTTTATAACAACTTCATAGGCATCATTCTTCAGGAAACCTGTGGCGCCGATGAAGAATTTGCCGGTTTCGTTGCCCTTTTCATCGACAACTTTGACGCAACCGGCAGGCGGACCGTCAGTCGCGTTTGTATTTGTTTCAACCTGCTTCTGAGACTGAGATTTTGTTACGTTAGAAGAGCTTTTGGAGGTGGAACTAGGAGTTTCACGTGTGGTTTCGCTGCTCTGTTCGCCAAGTTCGGCCTCTCTGCTGCCACCGCACGCACGATCGACGGTATTTTGTTGGTTCCTATAACAAAATTTTCTGTTGCTTTATATTTCATATTTTCACTCTATCATATCATATACTACAAGCTCTAAAACAATCGCTTACCTGGCTTTTTCGCTTGCCGGGCTCTTTTGCTTTTGGTCGTCAGTAAAACGTGCTCCTTCCATGTTGTCCCTGGAACGAACGAACAAGTCTCTTATAATTCAATATGTAGGTAGCCAATGAAACTTATTATGGGTAGTTACATAATCTACTCAACTTTTTCTATTACTGTTACGATGCGAATGACCACATCACTAAGTACAGCTAAGTTAGCCTACGTTCTATGTATGAAAAAGACTCAATTTCAATTTTAGTTGCACATTTACTAAGTAGGTACGTCAAATTTCTATCATACTGTTACTAAAAAACCTACTTTCCAAAAACCAATGTCTCTAAAAGTACATTACGAACTTTGACGACTATTTGTTGGGAAAAGCAAAGCTACCAAGACATGGCTTATATTTGCCAAAAATCACGTCAATATGAAATGAGGTAGCTATATAGGTATAGTAGGTAAAAGATTTGTTAATTTACCACCAAGGGTGATAGCTACAAGTAGTCTCCCATAACTCGACATTGGTTGAGTAACAGCTCGTTATATTACGATAGGCCAGCCTGAAGATAACAAATTAATTTTATTATTACGGTTTCTCTGCGTTGCACGGGATTCAGTAATCAATCACCATCTATTTGTCCATCCATGTCTCGTAATAGGGATGGATCATCACGACGTTATTAACTAAATGGCAGTATTGTCTAACATAAAAGGGTAGTGTGATAGAGAAAGGCGAATCAATACCGGCAGGTGGAGTGCAATGCAACTGGAGCACGAAGGTTGCTTATTCCTCAGTAACATAGAGCAATGTTTATAACAGGCAAATGCATTTTTCCTCCTGAAGAACGGGTAGCATAGCAGCAGGTGAAACCTTAACACCCACTATAGTCCACTGCTGGTCATGGGCTAACCCATACTAGGACTTACTCACCACACTTGGCAGGCGGATTGGCGAGCGCAGTGCAAGATGCTGCATTCAAAGGGTAGACTGCTGCCCATTCTCTAAATGATTATCCTTTAATCGCTTTTTACACCATGCCGCTAATTGGATAGGTAATAAAAAAAATCTTACCCTTTCTGTTGAACTGTCTTGTAGACACCTGAAAAATCAATATTTTGTTGTTAGATATTGAAATGGCGTAGATAGATACCGAAACCCTAAGATAACGTGAAAATTATCAGAGTAATGTTACCTTCTCTCAAATGCTTTGGAGGACCACTGGTCGCAGTATTGCCTAATCTTTCGTCATCAATTGGTTTTGTTTGATGATATTCATCTCCTTGTGCAGGGACGACTGGTGCATTTCTTCTATCAATTTCTTCTCTATTCGAAATGCTCCGTTTTTGGGCCTTTTTCTTTACTTTCGCTTTTTTGTCTTTCGAATCTAACACTTTGTAGATTATGATTCTCTCTGCGTCCGAGTTGATGTCACTTTCGGTGCTATCCTTTTCTAGCTGGAGATCTTCGGAAGTAGCTTCAACGTTTATAGATGCGCTAGTTTCCGAGTCGAGATCGTCGGCGGAGTCGGGTTGTGCGACATTCGGCCGCTCACTGCCGCACGTATCTTTCGTAGGCGGAGTGTGCTTGTGCCGAGACCGATACTCGTGGTAGCTATCAATCTTACTAAACTTCACAGTATTCCCGGACTTGTGCTCTTTAACTTCAGTCGGAATAATATGCACGGCGAGGCCTCTGTCGCTCTCGGGAACGGGCATCCAAGAATACTGCAAGTCTTGTGTGTCAAAATCATCTCTACTATTTTCAGGGGTTTTCATCCTGACAAACTTTTTGCTGCATGATTTCATTGGCTGTAAATAATATAGTTTGTTTATACAGCTATTATTACTCAATAATTTATAAACATTTACCTATAATAATATTGCAGTGCCAGCTCCTTACCGTTTTTGTATTTTGTTTCAGACATTCTCTTTGAATCTTTCTAAATTCATGCTGCAATTTTCTCTGCTTGAGTTCTTTCATCATTTGTTCTTGTTGAGCATCTTTGTATGCTGATTTCTGAAACAAAAATATAATACAAGGAAATTTAATGTAAAGAAATAAAAGTTTTCTAAAAATAAATGTACTATCGCCAGCAAATCCAGCTACCCATTAGAGGGACCAACTTATACTAGTTTTTTAAACAAATAATAGGAAAACTATAGTTTGACAACTTCGTGCACGACCTTCCTGCGGGGTACAGACGGTCGGGGGGCGAGAAAGCACGTCATTTTAATATGACGTGCAGCGCGGATGCGCGCGTCACCCTTCCCCGCTACACCTCCCGCTACCCGCTGACATCTCGCCCCCCAACGTCTGTCACCCCTAGGGAAGGTCGCGCACGAACTAGCCGGACTATAGTATAAGTTGATCCCTTAAATAAGTAGTTGGATTTGCTTTGCTGGCAACAGAACCAAAGATTTCACTCTTTACTTACAATTGGTTTGTCACTTCCTTTAGATAAGCACTTTAGAAATTCCATTGTATTTTTGTATTCCTTCTCCACATTTTGCCTGGACATTGCAATTTTGTGCCTCATATCCTGAAGTTTTTTCTGATGCTCCTTTTCTTTGGCCACCTGTTCCGAAGAGGTTTCTCTCATGGCTTGGTAGTAAGCGTCTTCATCTGGCTGGTGGTCCCGCGACACAAGACTTCCATCGCCATAAGGCACATCTCTTAAGTCCCTTGTTGAATGGTTGTACATGGTCACAGAACTCTTCTTGTTATTTAATAATGTTCTGATATTATTCAAAGTGTCTTCCTTACTGGATCTGTCCACTTTGGAAGGTTTTGGTGGAACTGTGAAAAGGAAATACTATAAATTCTAATAGAAAGTCTAATAGGAAAATCAATTTACACAATGGTACAAGTTATTGTAGCAAAACATTTATCTAAGACTACATTATACATTGACAATTGACATCATCAAATCTACTAGGCTTCAATGGTAAAAACTGGCACAAGACCATGAGGAGTGGTGCAATGGAAAACAGGTCAATACCCTGCAGTGGGTGGATGTGAGCTGATAATGAAGATGACATTATACTTTTATATCACCGTACAGAATACACTAGACTAGACAAATTGATTCTATTTTAATGAACACCCAAGATACTGGCAACAACTACTATACACAATAGCTTACAAGCTCCAGTCGAGACTTTGCTTCTTTTGAAGGGACTGGTCCCTCTTAGGACTGGGGTTGGTTGCAACTCAGGCTTGTGCCTAGCAGACCAATCAAGCTTGTTGTATCTGATAGAACTAAAAAAGCTATTAATTTGAGAATTGCTAATTGTCTTGTACTGGCTGCTCTGAATACAATGTTCATGGTGATTGTTGGAAATCTGATTGATTACTTGACTTGGATGGATGAAGTCATTACAGCAACTATCACAGTTGGTTTCCGCCTGCCATGAAGGCACCGGCACCACTTGCCCATCAGCAACTTGCACAGGATTGAGTACACTACCTTCAGCTTTTGCAGATCTCGTGCGAAGGATGGTCTGTTTTATTTTATGTAGATCCCCAGTTGACCTTTTACTGCTGGGCTTTGAGTCAAATTCTCTTAGTCGTAAATCCCTGTTTTGTATGTAATCTGACACTATCAATGAAGGTTTGAAAATGGAAGCATTATCTACTGGCTCATTTGTTTGCCCTCCACGCAAACTCATTGGCATTTCATCACTGAGAGCAAACAAGTTTGACCTTTTGCTTGGGTTTTCTGGTGTTTTCACAGATGGTTCTTTATCATCTTTAGGCAGGGACAAGGTGGGAATTACTGGTTCCCATTCATTGGGCATGGGATCTGGGGACCATTGAGTGGCCATGTCATTTGTAACTACTTCTTCTTGGACTTGTTCTTCATCAGGCAGTTTTGATGTTGATGCCTGTTCAGTAACCACTTGTTGTTTGTCAGATTTTTGAGACTCTTCAGCAGATTTAAGTGAAGACTTAGATTTATTTACAGCTACTGCTGATTTCTCTCTACTTAGTTCATTGGCAGCTTCTCTGGAAGAAGATTTGTAAATAGTAAGTAAATAAATGACTTCATGTAGACATCATGAAAGATGAATAGAGTATATCCAGCTACCTACCTTGCCTGTAGCTTCCTGTCTAGCAATTTCTTACGTTCATCTAATTTCTCTTGTTTCTGTCGTCTCAGCTCTATAGCAGCCTCTCGTGCCCGCTGCTTTGAAAGGTCTATTTTTTCCTGTTTATTCTCTGTAGAGTGGTAAAATAATATCAATAATTTTGCACAAGATAGTTCACTGTCAATGATATTTACATGTTCACATCAATACCTTGTTGTGTTACTTCAGCAGCATTCTTATGACTTGCACCTAAGTTCCCGATGCTCTTAGCATGTAATTCTTCTAATTTCTTGATGAACTTATCCTGTTGTTCCAAATATTCCTTTTCTTTGTTGGTGTCGACGTTTAAAAGGTGTTTGAACTTCTCAGCACAGGCTCTTTGTCGAATTTGTTTAGCTATATCTTTTGATTGTTCTCTAACCTACAAATTGTATAGTATAAAAACACTGGAAATAAAACTGTGGATTTTTTTCTATTTATATTATAAAAAAATCTATGAAAAGAAAAGTCAAACCTGTTGAATTCTGAGTTTCCGTAGACGTAAAATTTCATTTGTTTTCAAAGCATCAACTTCAGAAGTCATTTTGGCATAACGGGCATAACTTTGATTACTTCACTACAAATAAAACCGTGCTAAAACTTAACAAAACGTAGCAATATGGGCAAATTAATGGCTTCGTAACTTTTAATACTTAAAACAGCAACAAGAAAATAAATGCGGGCTAACAATCAACAAAATAATCTCGTATTTTTCAAACCACGCATTCAACGAATTTTTTGACATTTGATTTGACATTTCGTTTCAAACTCGGATACACAAACAAATAAATGTTTACATAGTGTCAAATCGGTTAAAAAACCGGTTACTATAATAACCGATTTTTTTATAAATGTATGCAAGAAGACTGTATGTTTGATTCAGAGTGAATGACAAAGCAAAGCATTAATGAAAGCTAAAATGACAGCGTTTTACCTATCAATAAAACGCTTATTAAATATGTTAAGAAATGACATACTGTAATGTATCCGAATTATTGTCGGTTCATAATGTGTATCCGAACACGGTTTGGTGGTAAAGAGTCTTGTTAATTGTCATGGCGGAGTTTACGTGTGCACTGAGAAAATAAACAGAATTTGATGCCTATAACTTTGTGGTATTACTCCAAACAACCTGCAAACACATCAAATAATATATGGCGACCGTATGGATATGAAAAATGGAGGCAAAGTTAAGGACGGAAACCAGAAGGCAATTTACAAAAAAGTGCAACGTGTTCGGCGAATTATTATCACAGAAACCACAGAAAGCCGAAATTTCTCAAGTCATCGCCACATTTAAAGCTATAGCAGAATATAAAAAAGAATTAGATAGGCTAGATAAAATCATATGTGACAAGATTTTAACAGATTTTGAGGAAGAAAAGTTACAAAAAGAATGTGATGAAGCCGAAAAATACCGGGAAAAATGGCTGCTAATAGAAACAAAATACGAAATCTTCCTAAACCAAGCGAATCAACATTCAGGAGACAATAATAATCACAACTACAATGGGAGAAATTATAATTTGAGGCTCCCTATGCTAGAGATTCCAAAATTCGACGGGAGGCTGGAAACATGGCTTCCATTTTGGAATCAATACAAGAAGATAGATGAAGACGCAAACCTCGACCCGGGAGATAAATTTGGATACTTGCTACAAGCCATAACACCAGGAACTGATGCAAGACAGCTGGTGGAAAGTTATCCAATCACACCTGAAAATTACCCAAAGTGTATAGTATAGAGCATTTGAAATCGAGGTACGCACGAGAAGATCTACAAACTCAACTGTATGTTAGAGAATTACTAAGCCTTATTATGCAACGGGAAAAACATACTAATATCACCACCCTGTATGACAAAATAAGTGCTCAATTGAGGTCTTTGGAAACATTGGGCGTTACCAAGAAAAATGCTGCCTTTATTTTGCCTATGGTGGAGTCGGCACTGCCAGAAGAATACCTGAAAGCATGGCAGAGAACGGGCAAGCATGATAATGATATGGAAACAGAACTTAGCAATTTATTGAGTTTCCTACATACAGAAGTAGAACACAACCAAAGAATAGAAATGGCAAGGATGAATTTTAATAAAGAAGAACCCAAAGAAAGCCTGCCGACTGCTAGCTGTTTATTTACTGCTAAAAATACTCAACAAAAACAGAATTATGCATTTGGTGCGACAAGGATAATCACACAAGCTTAGAATGCTATAAACTTCAAAAGTTAACCTTAGAACAACGAAGAGAAGTTATTCAGAAGAAAAAAGCTTGTAGTATATGTCTCAAAAGAGGACATTTCTTCAAGAATTGCCGCTCATTCATCAAATGCTTGATTTGTAAGAAAAACATTCAACAGTATTGTGTATGTCACAAAAACAAGAACAGAAGTTGAATGAAGAGAAAAGACAGAATTTAGCACAACTACAGCAACAACATCATCAATGCTAAAGTCCACTACAACTGCAGCATCTTCAGAGAAGCAAAATTCCACTACCTTACTTCAAGCGTACAGTATCAATAGAACATAACGGAGTGAAGATACCTGTACGAGCCGTATTCGACAATGGATCCCAAAGAACATACATCCAAGAGAAGATTATAAAGAAGCTGCAACTTCCAGCATGTGGGCAAGAACGACTAGGACATTCACTCTTCGGTGGCAAGGAAATAGAATCCAAGAACTATAATGTCTATAATGTAAAGGTCAACAGTCTGGATGGATCATACTCAACTGAAATAGAGGCCTTAGGCCAAGACACTCTCTGTCATAACATTCCTAAATATAATATGACAGCGCTCTCTAAGTTTGCTGAAGTATTTAAGACAAATTTAATACATTTGACAGACAATGATAATCCTTCAGACGAAGTAGGGCTTTTAATAGGAGCAGACATTTCAGGAAAATTCCTTACAGGGCAAATGTTAGCTTTAGATGAGGAAGGTCTAGTCGTGGTGAAGACAAAACTGGGGTGGACACTACAGGGAAAACAGGTAAGAGTCAATGCCAGTAACATTATAACAACTTTATTTTGTGCTAATGTCAACAATAATTTCACAGAATATTGGTCGTTGGAATCCTTGGGCATAAAGGACCCTGTGGAGATAAAGACAAAAGAAGCCGCTGAGGATGAGATCCTTAAAACATTTGAAGAGACTATTAAGATAAACGAGGAAAACGTTATGAGGTAAGTTTACCATTCAAAACTACCCAGCAAGATTTATTGCCTAATTATAATATTGCAAAGAGACGGTTAGACACAACAACACAAAAAATAATTTCCAGTGGTATATTTCAAAGATATCATGAGGTTTTTCAGGAGTGGCACGAATTAGGTATTATTGAAAAGGTGCCAGACTCAGCAGTGGATCATGATAAAGGACACTACTTACCACATAGGGCTGTAATAAAAGAATCAAGTCTAACTTGTGCAATAAGACCTGTATTTGATGCTGCAGCAAAGGATAAAATTGCTTATGCCTCAATGCCTGTTTAGAAAAGGGTTTAAACTTGATAGATAGGATTCCTAACCTTTTAATTGGATTTAGAACAGGAAAATTGGTGTGACAGCTGACATACAGAAGGCATTTTTGCAAATAAGTATACCACATGAAGACAGGGACTACTTGAAATTTTTGTGGTGGGAGAATGAAAGTCTAGAAAATATAGTAACTTACAAACATTGTAGATTGGTATTTGGTCTAACCTCTAGTCCATTTTTACTAGCAGCTACTCTCATGCATCATCTCAAGAATACACCAGGAGCATGTGCAGAACTACTGAATAGATCATGGTACGTAGACAATTGTCTCACTAGCTTTGATACGGAGGCTGAAACCAGGAGTTCATTCAGGAGGCAAAGCAGATCATGCAAGCGGCAAAATTTAATCTACGCATGTGGGTGACATCTCCAATGAAGATTAATGAGGTAGGTAAGGATGTGATATCTGTTTTAGGAATCAACTGGGACACAGTGTCTGATCAGTTATACTGTAATACCTTCAACCTACCAGCCATAAATGACATCAAAAGAGTCACAAAGAGAGAACTGCTGTCCCTCACTCAAAGAGTTTTTGACCCTATAGGATACACCTCACCAGTCATGTTAGTACCTAAATTAATAATGCAAGAGACTTGGAGGCGAGACTTACCCTGGGATGACACTCTCCCATCAGACTTAATGAAAAAGTTCCTAGATTGGTATAAAGAGCTTACTTACCTGAATGACTGCAGAATCCCACGACGACTAACGGCAGAGAACCTGAAAGAAAGTAAGTTGCCTACATCTACTTTGTGATGCTAGCAAAGATGGTTATGCAGCCGGTGTGTTACTTAGGGCAGAATATAATAATAAGAAAGTTAGTGTCCAGCTAGTCTTGGCGAAGGCACGAGTCGCACCACCTAAAAGGTAAGCATACCCAGATTAGAACTACTTGCAGCATTGATAGGATCACGGCTTTTGTCACAAGTAAGAGAGAACATTATATTAAAAATTGTGACACTTATTGCTGGACCGATTCCAGTGTAGTATTGTGTTGGATAAAAGAGAACTGCCACTGAACAACTTTGTAGGCAACAGAATAAAAGAAATTAGACAACATACTAACATAAACGATTGGTATCACATTCCAGGAACGGAGAATTGGTCAGACCTGGCATCCCGAGGCTGCACGCCAGAACGCTGCGTGATTGCAGATGGTGGGAAGGACCAGCGTGGCTTCGTCTAGCGCCAGATCAATGGCCTAGCGCAGACGTCTCAGTGGATGAATGTGAGGTACAAGCCGAGACAAAGAGAACGGTGTGTAGCACGTATGTGTCAATGACATTTTATTAGAAAAATACAAAGTTATTTCTCTAAATATACTAAGATTATAAGAACAGTAGCATGGATATTGAGAGTTATACATAACATGAAGAATTCTACAAACAAGAAAAGAGGAGAAATAACTTTCAATGAATATTCAAGAGCTGAAAAGACTGTCATCAAGCTAATACAAAAGGGTAGTAATGAATATATGGGAAAAGAAGGAAAAATTTGAATAAGTTTACTGATACAGAAGGCCTAATTAAAATAAGAACAAAACTTACCTTGTCAGACTTCCCAGAGCTCACCAGGTCTCCATATTTGCTGCCAGCAAAGCATCCTGTGGTAAGACTACTGGTAAGGCAACGCCACGAACAGATGCAGCATGCAGGCGCCGACCAGATGATTGTTGATCTACGGACGAGGTTTTGGATAGTCGGTGTGCGTCGTTTAGTCAGGTCAGTCATCCATCACTGTGTTATATGTAAGAGATACCGATCTAAACCTGTCCAGGCACCGACAGCACCCCTGCCCCTAGAGAGAATTATGAGTGCAGCAGCGTTCCAAAATTGTGGCGTAGATCTGGCGGGACCATTATATCTGCGCAATGGTGAGAAGTGTTGGATTGTATTATACACCTGTGCAGTATACCGAGCAGTACATTTGGAGCTGACTCTGTCCTTATCGACGGAAGCATTTATAATGACAATGAGAAGATTTATAGCCCGACGATGCCGACCAGAGCTGATGCTGTCTGATCAAGGTACAAATTTTCATGGAACTAAAAATCTAATAGAATCCCTAAATTGGGAGGAGGTTCAGCGCCACCTTTCCATACGCCGTATTCAGTGGAAAATGAACGCGCCTAGTGCGGCATGGTGGGGCGGTTTTGGGAAAGATTGATGAGAATAATGAAAGACCTACTAAAAGAATCATAGGTAGAGCATTACTTTCCTACGACGAAATGAATACTATATTATGTGAGTGCGAAGCTGTTATGAATGGTCGACCTCTAACATATGTTAATGACGACTCAGGTGAGTGTTTAGAGCCATTGACACCAGCACATTTTTTATATCCAGTAAGTCAGCCTACAACAGAGGTATGTGATTTCAATAAAATTGATAGTAACAGTTTAAATAGTAGAGTTAGGTATATACAGGAAATAAGAGCTCAGTTCAATGAGAGATTCAAGACAGAATATCTGACATCATTAATACAGAGAGGTAAGGAAAATAAGGACAAAATAAAGGTGGGTGATATTGTCCTCGTTGAAACGACAGATAAAAGGATTAGATGGCCATTAGGTGTAGTCCAAAACCTGTTGACTGGTAAGGATGGCATCGCCAGAACTGCAGAAATAAAGACCGCTCTAGGTACTAAGATCAGACCTGTTCAGCGTCTCTTTAGACTAGAGGTTTCTTCAGAGCTTACAGGTAACAAATCACCAGTTATAAGTCAAAGGCCGGACTCTCCTAATGATGTACAGCCCGCAGAGTCGCCCGCCGAGACTAGTGTTCCTAATAGCGTTCCTCAGTCTTCTAGGTGTGGTAGGCAGGTTAAGATTCCCTCTAAGTTTAACATTTACCACCGATATTAGTAGGTATCTGTATTTATTCCTATTATGATGTCATGTCTGTCAAATGTGTTAGGTTGCTCAGAATAATATTAATTAATATTATAATAACTAGTTTTGTGTTTAATTCTGTTACTCCATACTATATGGCGGTAGTCATAGTAAAGATATTTAGTTTGGCGCTGCTGTAGAAACATTGCTGGCCAATAGGTGTTTTATTTGTTTTGCAGAATGTACTCTATGGTAGCTACCCTTAAAATCAAGTCGTAGGATATTACTCTGCTTTTTCTGAAGAAAATTGATATAGTCAACATATATATATCTAAGAATATTTAGTTGGCGTTGCTATAGTGACATTGTCGGCCAATAGGTGCTAATTTTGTATTGCAGAATGTTTTACTATAGTAACTACCCTTAAGTTTTAATTGTATAAAGATATGATTTTCTTCAAGTGAATAAAATAATATTGTACACTTGGAGGAAAACATGTGTCAAATGTTGAAAGAAAACAACAATATTTGTGTTCACATAGGGGATCTTTATTCGCTTTCATATTGAATAAAAGTCTGTTATGTGCATACTGGAACGTACTTTAGATTGGGTATTTTTAATGCAATTTTGTTTAATTACAATTTTAATTCATAGAATGACTGGTTGAATTGATAAGTTTTTTATAAGTTGACTTGATAAGAGATAAGAAAGTGACATGTTAAGTTGATAAGAGATTGTAATGTTTTGTTTGCTTTGTACAATCATTTAATTTGCCACTAAATTGAATTAGTAAACTAACCATCATTTGAGGAACCGAATTTCATAATTTTAGAAAACTAAAAGATTTCTTTTTCTTTTGGCGTGGGAGGATGTTAAGAAATGACATACTGTAATGTATCTGAATTATTGTCGGTTCATAATGTGTATCCGAACACGGTTTGGTGGTAAAGAGTCTTGTTAATTGTCATGGCGGAGTTTACGTGTGCACTGAGAAAATAAACAGAATTTGATGCCTATAACTTTGTGGTATTACTCCAAACAACCTGCAAACACATCAAATAATAAAATAACTTACCCTATTCGAAACATAAAACAAAACATGAGAGGCGTATGCGGTTCCCTTTAGGAGACGGTCGGTAGCGGCTATATCTGTCCCTTTCTAGCATGTGACATCTCTTTCTCGCATCCCCTCCGATTGCGACACGAGGCAGGCGCGCAGCGCTCTTGCCTTCATTGGATCTCATGTTTATAAAAATAAATGTATGTTTGCATACATTTTCTTTTTAATTAATCACCAGGCAGTTGAGAAACTTTTATGTTTCGAATAGGGTAAGTTATTTAATAAGCGTTTTATTGATAGGTAAAACGCTGTCATTAAACAACTGTACCGCTATTCGAAACATAAAACAAAACATGAGACCTGTTTGTTATCGCCTGGTGGAGCAATCACCAATGTGAAAGACAAAATAATAAAATGACCTATTTTATTAAGAGAAAGAGGAAAAAATTATCAGCTTTAAATAAGTAATATAAATATTTTATATTTCATGAATGTACTTTTATTTATTATAGGATAGAAAGATATGTAATACTATTACAATATATAAAATTTAAAACAGCAATTGATATAGTGTATAGGAAAGTACACATTTGTTTTATCATTAAGATACTTTATGCAACCTTGTTCATTAAGTTCTTACAACAGCTACACAATTGTAAATATTAGTGAGAATTGATATTTTTTAAAGATAGTTGCTTTTAGCAAGGTTTCACTTGAAAGTATAAAGTTATAATTATGAAGAAAACAAGTAGGATGTCATAGGGTAGTGCACTTGGAGTGCACTCGTGCATGCTTCGAGTAAGAGCACTCTAACCTACCTTGAAACATATGCTATTGAAGTCACTCCTGAACCCCATGGGGGTTGGTGAAGGGCATGACTGAAAAACAGTATCTATTTTATCTTATCTTGATAGCAATTTGAAGGATTTGCCCTTTAGTGTAACCACTTACTCTGGTCTAGTGAAGTATGGTATAATCAGGATAAAGTACAGGAATATATCAGCTAGACACTAGATGCCACAATTACGGTCATTAGTCGTTCATATCATAACATAATAGTCGTTACGTGTCATATTTGAAGTATGGCAAACTTTTATTTTGTTGCTTATGACAAGATACCAAAACTTAGGCGGAGGATAATGAGATTTCAGCAGAATTACGCATAATACATGCGTAAGAAAATAAAGTATATGCACCTAGAAGTTTTATTTCACACGCTTATACTTAATGCATAAGCTGAGATTTGGAGTTGATACATTTATTAAATCTTATCTCATTTCCACTTTAGGTCATCGTCATTATGAACATGATTCTGCATTCTTCTTGCAACGAAAAAGGTTGAAAGTATCGACAAGAACCTGAGTCAGATTAATAAATCACCAGAGACAGATTTTGATTTTAAACGTCAACTATATTCGTATTGATATTGATCCTTTATCTAAAGAATTAAGCATTTCTAAGGAATTCAGCATTTGCAGCATTCTTTAGTGTATGTACTAGTTAGCTCGACATTATTGTAAGGTCCTTTATAATAAGACTCTGTATTCGTGCGATTCATATAAACGCGTTGATCGCGCACTTATTTGTAACCATGCATTACTTACTATTACTTACATTATGCAATTTACTTCAGTTAGACATTAGACGTACTTCGGATTTGACCGATTTGGCGCCTTTCTTTATTGTGATTTCCTTCCGTATAACAAACAGCAAACCACATAAAATTAACATCAACGATATTTTACACAATTGTACAATGTACGTGACATTGTACAACTTTTAACAACGCTGTATTACTAAATAACGTGTGAGTTGGTACCTACACACATATCCCATGATTATTTACATTCATAAATGTTATTGAGGGTAGACAGATTTTATACGTAAAGACTCCTGTTGGAATACAGTTCGATGTTTCATATACGTATGGATGAAAGGAAATCTTCACATATCGACTAGTGTTTTTCATGTAAATCTGTTCGTGAATAGGGTTGCCAAGCCGTAGCAGTATATACGTAGAAAAGCCGGGCTTACATCGTGTCGAAACCAACTGAAACCGAAATCTCATTAACTTGCAGTTTTATGCAACCGGCTGACAACCTGTCACTATGTTGATATACAGACTTCTGAATTACCCTCAAACCTTAGTCAGATATGGTGTAAATGACCGTTTTTACAGCCTTTGCGCTCTGCCTACTTCGCAAGGGATATAGGCGTGATATATGTATGTATGTAAGTGTGTAGGTATTAGATCTCAACACACTTGGAGGCTGGTACAAAAGTACGCTGCCCGCATGTTATTTTAGCATGTGTGCTTGCAAAATATTTCTTTTACGAGATTGAACGACGGCATGCATAGAAATATAAACACGAGCGAGTAGTATAGAAATTGATTGCACTGCACGCACTGAAATTTGTGATTGCACTCAACATATCCGTGAATTTGTGGGTTGTCCATTTCTTTGAGAATGTTTCCTCAAGTGCGTGGCCTAGCTAAAAGTTCGGTCAGGCCAGACATGTCGTATTTGACCAGACAGGGCTCTGCACAGTCAGACGGTAGGCAACCCTAACTATGAGCAAGAAGGAAAATAGTTTGACTTGCTACACAAATACTTGGCTGATAAATGTTATTTCATTTATACTATGTCCTTGTGAGCACCATGTGTATCTATAAGGATTTAAATCAATGGGTTGACGTCGTGTCAACGAACGTGACGACGACATCAATGCGATTTTGTTACAATGTTCATTGAATATTTGTTCGACTTGCCATTAAGAAAGTCTTTACGCTCTGCCTATCCCACAGGGGTAAAAGGCATGATTTTATGTGATTGTGTCAAAATTATGGAACGCCTGTCAAAGGCGCCATTTGTAACGGCGTATATTAACGTTAAACTGAACAATTCAACTTGTTCTTGGAGGGGGCCACATTTCTTGTCTTGGTACCTACTTTACGCATCATATATTAGGTTGTTTAGGTACTTTGTGACTGAAATTGCCTTCAGATGCGATAATCTGAATTTCTTCGCAACCTTAGCAGTCCTGAATCTTCTGAATCGCAAGTCAACTTTATGAACAAGTATTTTGCTAGTAAGATTAGTATGGAAATATTTCGGTAGCTATACCCTCGTTTTTGTCATAGTTGTCAACTCTTTGAGAATTGACTCAGTTGGTTATGGATTGGGTAATGCAACTACGGGTTATAAGTACATATCTTGTACCCGATTTGAGTGTAAACAATAGAGTGGACTTCACTTTATTGGGACCTGTATTAAAATGCCCTGATAGTTAGACCTGTTTTTATTACAATGATAAAACTGTGTAGAATGCACTGGACTATTAGGGGCTATGTTGGTAAGTAGGTAAGTACCTTACCATCTGTATGTTATCTTATGAATGATATTACATTACAGGTTTAAGTTTTAAGTATCAATGCATGCTTAGGCATATACCTACCTATATATAGGTATGTTAGCTTAGGTATAGGTTGGTTTCGAACGCTTCGTATTATGTTTTTTGCGAGATTAGATATCTGCGCATAACTTTGAAAATGTAGCTTGTTCACCAAATTAAAGGTGACAGGACAGTGAATTATTTTGCTGTGACGTAACTAGGTACTTTCACAATATGCTCCTACAGATTAATTTTGCATATCCGTTAGATTTGAGAACGGAATAGATTTGATTTCCTGAGGATAGTTTCGAATGGCAGGGTTTTCCGAGTACCCACGACAGGCAGGCCAATATTACCTATATTGTAGGCGCTTGTAATGTTTTCCTTACCCTTTGTCTATTTCATGTATAATGTTACATGATAAGTGCTTACATTAGTGGGTAGTATGTGAAATATCGCAGTGTATGTTCATTTTAGAACATGTGTTGACATGCAAGCAAGCACGAAATGAATCATTATTTTAGCGTATTGATTGCGCTAGTAGGTTTTACAATCATGAATCTTTTCAAATTGCCGAAGGGCATGTATAAATGTTAAGACATAGAATCAGTAATATTTGCGTTGGCTCTTAGCAACATGACGTACTGCAGGTAGAATTTCGTAGGTGATCATTTGGACAAGTTTGGGATGACTCACCGACTTCAAATTTCGCAATTACATCTTGTTATGATTTTTATTACGTAAATGTGCGAATATTTTAGGCAGGGCTAAATCGTATCGCGCTGCCAGTAATTTTAAAGGTATGGCGCGGCGCGGGGCGTTGGCGCTTAAACAGTATTTTCGTCTGAGGCGCTGAGTATGCAGGCGCTCTTTATGCAGTTTTGCAACTAAAATTAATTTTATTGCTTCTTATTTTGCTTAGCAGCAAAAGGTATTGCAATTTTTAAATAAAATCATGCAATTTCCTTGTCGTTTAGCCTTAGACATTGTTTAAAATAATTTCAAAGCTTTATAACATGCAAGATTAGTTATTTTAGGTTTAGCACTTTTATAGTACCAAACGGATTTGCCGTGCATTTTATAATGACAAGCTTTAACTTTAGAGAAAGTATCATAGCTGCACTGCACCACAACGCTGCTGTAGAGCTGAGCTCGTTAGGTACTTGAAGGTTAGGTTGAATTAGAAATTATGCGACCACGTCTGAGTGAGATCGCGAATATGTCATTCTCTAGGTACATAGATACCAGAGAAAGAATAAATATTGGTGCCCAATATGGCAAATATTTTTAAGATGAGGAATGCATCGAAATGGACTTTACATACTTATGCTGGACTTTTTAGCTTTGACTCGTGAGTGACCCTGCAAATAGTTTGCGAGGACAAAAGCTTAGCATCCATTAACGAGTTTTTAGACATTGAAAATCTCCTTGCGCAGGAGTTGATTTCTAGGTTTTATAGAAACCCGATATGTTAAGAACAACCTGCTCGTATTATTATAGTATAGGTGACACTTTCAAATTACATTGTTGCTTACCTTACGTATAATAGCTAATCATGCTACTACAGTATAGAACTTGAAAACTATATTATAAATTTCATATTTTTGGGTCCAAGCGTTTTCAAGGGCTGTGTTCGAATGGAAGCACATTTTAAATAAGTTTTCGTCAGCTGACGAAGAACTCGTAAGATGTTCAGACAATTGCATGACAATTGACTGTTATTTACGTATGGAAATTACGTGTTTTCACAAATATGGCATAATCAAAGCACTGATTTGTCAACTTAGTATGGTATTTGACTAACCTTTTATGTAGATTGGATCCACACGGTATTTTTGCACATTGGCTTTTCCGTATTTCGGAAATAAGAAATGTATGTCGAGCTCGTAAGCAACAATCATTAAAAGCTGAAAAATAAAAACCTGAAAGAAAACCTGGAATAAAATTACACTTAAATAAAATAAAAATTCATTAAAGGAACAGATATAGACCAATTAATTTTTTCGTTTAAGAAAATGATAATTTTTTCGAACGGAAAAAACCGTTATTGAAAATAATTTAAATAAAAGATTTGAAATTATTTTCTCTTCTCACCACGACCGCTCTCGCCGGGAAGCACATCACCAATGCAGGCAAGAGCGCTGCGCGCCTGCCTCGTGTCGCAATCGGAGGGGATGCGAGAAAGAGATGTCACATGCTAGAAAGGGACAGATATAGCCGCTACCGACCGTCTCCTAAAGGGAACCGCATACGCCTCTCATGTTTTGTTTTATGTTTCGAATAGCGGTACAGTTGTTTAATAATAATTTATAACTCAAATAAAATTTAAAGATTTATTTATTGCTAGCTTGCTAGAGTCTGGCTAGCGAGTCTTTGGACGTCAAATAATTCAAATATTTCAAATCGCAGATCAGCTGATTGATTTACTCTGAGAGAATATGAAAAAAAATTTGGACCTCTCAGAGTAAATCAATCAGCTGATCTGCTATTTTGTATGGGAGGTCCAAAAATTTTTTTATATATCGACCCATGTTTCATGGGGAAAGTTGTTCAGTTTCATGAGTACCTTGACCTCCTTTCGGCTTTTTATACCCTTTCTGTTACTCCCGGTAGATACATCATACATACATACCGGTAGGCAAGGTAAACACAAACTAAAGAGCAGAAAACAAAAAAATATTAAGTATCGAAATTGTTTTATTGTAGTTTTTCAGTGTTAACATGTGAAAGATTTTTAAAATTGGCGCCATTTCCGTGTCCAAAGACTCGCTGGCCAGACTCTACGTACGTGCTACGTACTTACATGCTAGGTAAGCACACTAACTATGTATCCGATTTTGGAGGGAATCTGCCAACTTCCGCGAGGTAGGTACCTACTTCCGGAAAAACAGAGGGAGGGAAAATGAGTCCCTACATTGTACAACATAGTATTGTACACCATAATACTGGCCGTCAGAGTAATGTACGACGTGATGAAGCACGACATGGTGGATGGAATCAAAACAATGTCGCCATCCATCACCCCGTACCGAAAGTGCACGGGGGTGGATTGCACGACATGATGGTTGGAGACATCACGTGTTGTGGTATAATAGTGATGTGACTAGATCGATAATATTATATGCATTTTTAGCTTAATCGATATTGTTTTTATATGAAATATGTTCTTAAGTAAGCTTGGTCGCTCACTTCGTTCGCTCTAGGGGGTCACTGTTCTAACCTAACCTAACCTACTGTGTCGGATTTGCGTTGAATGTGTTTTTTTACTGCGGGGGGCTGCGCCCCCCAAACCCCCCCTTGAGGGGGCCCCCCCCGTCCCCCCCTCCGTGGGTTGCCTTGCATGTCATGTTCGAATAATTAATCGATAAGTCGAGTCCCTACAATGTACAACATAGTATTGTACAGCATAATATTGGCCGTCAGAGGAATGTACGACGTGATGGAGCACGACATGGTGGATGGAATCAAAACAATGTCGCCATCCATCACCCCGTACCGAAAGTGCACAGGGGTGGATTGCACGACATGATGGTTGGAGACATCACGTGTTGTGGTAGAATAGTGATGTGCCTGGATCGATAATATTTTATGCATTTCTAACTTAATCGATATTCATATTCATATTCATATTCATATTTTATTTATTGCATAATATCACATGGTATTACATACAGATGTTATGGTATGACATTTTACAGTTTCTACACATGATACCCTTTCTATAGGGTATTGCAACATGAGAGGACACCTAAATTACTAATAATAACTTATACCTAATAATATTAATTAACATTAATTATGTAACTAATATCAAATAATACCAAAACTAAGCAAGTTAAGTTACATAAGGTGGGTTGTTTTTATATATAATAAAAATAATAATAATAATGAATTATTATCAATTTTCTACGAACTTAACATAGTATTTATAACTAAATAATTCACTTTTCCTCGAAAAATTCCTTTAGACTGTAGTAGCTCTTACTTATTAAATATGATTTTAGTTTCTGTGTGAATAAATGATCTTTGGTTTCTGATTTAAGTACTAGTGGTAGTTTATTATAGATTTTGATGCCTGTGAAATATGGGCTTTTATGGTAAAGGGTCATTGTTGTGGTTGGCAACTGAAGATTATTTTTGTTTCTCAAATTATGAGTAAGGAAAGAACTTTTTTGTGTAAATAGTTTCATATTTTTACGTACCAGTGTAGCTAATTCTAGAATATAGAGAGAATGTACTGTTAGTATGCATTTATCTTTAAAATATGGCCTACAACTTTGTAAGTTATTTAGATGGAATATGATTCTGATACATTTTTTCTGCATAATAAATAATTCGTCTACGTTAGTGCTGTTACCCCATAGGACCACACCATATCGGAGCCAGGACTCAGCGTAGGCGTAGTATGCAGATAAAGCCGCTTCCTCGTTTGTGTTTGTACGGATCGTATAAAGGGCATAAGTAAACCTAGATAATTTAGTTTTTATTTTGGATATGTGATCTTTCCAGTTTATATTACTATCGATGTTAAGTCCTAACAGATTGTGTGATTTTACTTCTTCTACCGGATTTCCATTTATTTGTATATTTAGTGATGATAGGGGTTGTTTTTGTGGAGGATGAAATTGTATTAATTTAGTTTTATTTGTATTTATTTGCAGTTTGTTATTTTGAAGCCAGTCTTGAACGGTTTTTTAAACTAGAATTTATTTGATTTGAATATTCGTTATCTTTTGAATTAAAATTAAATAAAAGAGAAATATCATCCGCAAACATGATGCAGGTAGTATCCAACTGTTTGGGGGAGTTGATTAATATATACTAAGAATAGTATGCACCCGAGCACACTGCCTTGCGGAATGCTACCTTTTAGCTCACTGATTTTAGAATTTATCTTTTCTTGTGTTCGCGTGTCTTCATTATAATAGTCTATTTGTACATACTGAGTCCTATTTTCAAGGTATGACTTGAACCAATCATATGCTCTGCCACGGATACCTGCGTTATAGAGTTTCATCAGCAGAATTGAGTAATCAACTTTATCATAAGCTTTACTTAGATCTAAAAGTATGCCCACTACACTCTGTTTTTTGTTAATGAAGTCTAATGCTTTTTGAATGTAAGTAAAAACCGCTAATTGTGTACTTCGGTTTTTTCGAAATCCATATTGCCCTCATCAAAAACTTTATACTTTCCAAAAAACTGCAGAGACGAGAACACATGGCTTTTTCGAATATTTTGGAAATTGCGGGTAATAGAGCTATTGGCCGGTAGTTATCTAATAGTTGTTCGTCGCCTTTTTTAAGAACTGGTCTGACTACGGAAATTTTGAGAGCATCGGGAAATCGGCCGGTTTCAAACGATTGATTGATTAGTTTAGTTAAAGGTGGGGTTAGTTCAGAAGCACATGATTTTAATAGTGATGGAGGTATTTCATCCTTCCCAGTGCTGTTTTTGTTTTTTAGGTGTGTAATTATTTTATATATTTCTTTTTCATTTGTAGGATGAATAAAAATTGAGTTTAGATGTTGAACTATATTCTTTTCTGCAAACTGTACGCTTTGGTTGCTATTTATATTAGTTTGTGTAATTTTGTTAACATTTATAAAGAAGTCATTAAAAGCATTTGCTATATTTTGTGGCGTGTTAAGTGTAATATTGTCATTTATTTTTAGTTGTATATTTTTAACGTTTTTTGGTTTATATTTACCTGAGATTTTATTTATGATTGTCCACATAGTTTTATTTTTATTTGTTGAGTTTTTCATCTCAGCTATATAATTTTTGCGTTTTGATAAATTAACTGACTTTTTTAATATTTTAGTATATGATTTACAATAGGTTTTTATAATTGGGTTCTGTTTTGACTCATGTAAAAGCTGTAGTAATAATCTTTTATGATTACAAGATCTTTTTAAACCTTTAGTAAGCCAAGTTTTCCGTTTTTTAGTTTTAGTTTTTAAGCATTTTACAGGTATTGTTAGATCAAGGTTATTTTTAAGAGCAGTTAAAAAATCATTGTAGTTTGTGTCGATGTCCCTATCTTGTTTTATAATTATATTCCAATCTATATTTAGTAAGTTTTTTCTAAAAGATTCTACATTTTTTGCAGTAAATAATCTTTTATATATTATCCAAGGTCTGTCTACAGGCAGCAAATGCGAGTTTACTTTCAGTGTGTATACAACACCTCTATGGTCGGAAAACCCATATTCTTCAACTTTCGCCGAAAAGGGAGTTCTATTTGTATAGAGATGGTCTATACACTTAGCAGTGTTTTTTACATGATCTATTCTAGTAACCTTTTTTACTACTTGTTTCAAATTATAAGAAAGCATTAAATCAATTAGTTCAGTTCTATCTTTTGACTTTTCTAAGAAATCTATATTAAAATCTCCACCTATAATAATATGTTTCTTTGGTTCTTTTAATTTTACTTTCTTTAAAACTTTCTTTAATTGTTCATAGAATTTATCAATATTTCTGTCTAGCCTATGAATAGAAATTAAGATAATATCAAATTGGGTAATTTCTACGCAACAACATTCAAAAATGAATTCTTCTGTTAAGCCTGTGATGTCTGATCGCTCTACATATTTAATGTCGTCGCGTAGTAGGATTGCAACTCCACCATGAATATGTGATTTTCTATAAAATGCACTGGCAAATGTATATCCGGGTATTTTAACAAAATCTGCTTTTAAGTGTGGGATCCATGTTTCTGAAAGGCAAACAGCATCAAAATTTTCAGTAGATAGTAAACTTTCTAAAAGTGATACTTTGGTGTCATTTAAACTCTGCATATTTTGAAAAAGGATATTAAATTCTCTCACGAAAGGAATTAGTTTGTGGTTGTGCATTTCGTTGATCAGTGTTACTGTCTTGTTTAGCAATATTTTTGTTTGCTTTAGAAGGTAAAAAAGTGGTAGATCGTTTTGTATGTTCTTTCCCTTCATTTTCACTTTCCTTGTATTCGAGTCCATCTACTATCAATTTATTATTTCTTATAACTGCATGTTTTCCATTTTTTCTTGCCGTAAATAATACTTCTCTTAACTTCTTTCGCTGTTTTAGTCCTTCTTCATCCAGATATTCTGATATTGCCAAACCAGAATTTTTAAAGTAATGTTTATTTTGGAGCAAATGCTTTGGTAATCTTTTACTGAGAAATTCGATGACTATGGGTCTTTTGTTGCTTTTTCTGCCCACTCTATATAAATCTTCTACGTAACCAGCAACATTGACGTTCAGGATATCTTTAAATACATTAATAACTCGGTCTTCCAGTTCAATATCTGTTTCCCAGTAGTTTTCAATTAATCCATGTATGACAATTTTTTTAAAGTTTTCGTTACTATTCTTTGTTGTCCTCTTGAGATTTTCCTGGTCGCTTTCTTTTTTATTTTCTCCTATAAGATTTTGGTGAATTTCTTCTAGATCACGTTTCAGTTGTGTATTTTCCGCGTTTAATATGTGTATATTTTTTTCCATTTCAGTGATGGATTGTCTCAGAATTTCTTGGTCGTTTGACAAAATAGTTATTTTTTGGTTCATCTCTGTTTTCAATTCAGATACTGAATTTTTTAAATCGGTAAGTATAGATTCTTTAATTTCTTGGATTATACTCTGTTTCTGTGCTTCCAGTTTTATGTCAAGAAGTTTTGCTATATGGCTCAAGGTTAAAGGTTCTGTCATTGGCAATGAATTTGAGCAATAATTTTCAATCATAGTGTCACCTAAATTGCTTATATCTCCTAAGCTTGATGAATCAATGTCGATGATAGAGTTGCCCAGATTGCTTAAATCTCCCAAGCTTGATGAATCACTTAAATAATTTCTATTCTTTTTTCGGATGGTAATATTCATTTCTTCTTGATCATCATAGTTTTGCTGTTGGAAGGGAGCATTCTGCTGATGCGCATTACGTAGGCTAGTAGGACACTTCCATTGTATTTTGTTTTCGGGAGTCATTAATAAGTATCTTTTGAGTGTGACTTGAGCGCAATCTAAATCATAATATTCATCTGTGCACGCACTGCATTTCAAAAATTGCCGCGTTTCTATTATTTTTAAACACGCCGTGCATATTTTCGGTGTTTCTAGCACGTCTTTTTTCGCAGTCGCACTCATTTTCAATACAGGTGGCTCCATCTGTGTGTGCTAATTAGCATAAATCAATGTCAATGAAACTATGAAATTGACGGAGACCCGAGTGGAGAACCAATATCGTGTTTTGACTAGTCTCAGTACAAGTTCTACTGTTCAACGTTAGATGGCGCTGTTAAGATTTTTCTTCCGAGTGACTCTACAATTTTGACGATCGACATTTTTGTAGGTTATAAAATGATATTTATCACTATTTCACTTTTAAATTCTCCTATTATCTTCATAAGGCATTGTTTTGTCACGTATGGCACTGTTTTGTCTCGTTTATGAAGGGAAAATTGACGCAAATGCGGTAAATACTGCTTATTAGCCAAAGTTCAGTTACACCGGCGGCAAACTTTTTAACGCTTTTTTGGGTCTAATTATTCGATGAAAATGACGAACTCCAACTTATATCACTGATAACACAGATACTTGAAACATTTTTTACTTGTTTTACACTATTTGAGCACTATTTATATATTTTTGAAATAATTTTACACGGAGCGAATGTTTACTTGCGCTTGGTGGCGCCCTCTATCGTATTGTTTTTATATTTAATAATATATTCTTTAGTAAGCTTGGTCGCTCACTTCGTTCGCTCCAGGGGGTCACTGTTCTAACCTAACCTAACCTACTGTGTCGGATTTGTGTTAAGTATGTTTTTATCGGGGCTGCGCCCCAAACCCCTTGTGGGGCTCTGCCCCGTCCCCTCCGTGGGTTGCCTTGCATGTCATGTTCCAATAATAAATCGATAACTCGATCAAAGTCAACACTGTCACATCACTACATCCGCTGTGACGTCATTTGTTTTGATTCCATTTCCACCCCTGTACATTACTGGTCCGGGCCCGTATTTCAAGACCATCCATTCATCACGTTGTACAATGATCTGCTGTACAATACGCTGCCGTGCCTTAACCTGCTGTACATTGAGTATGTCGTGCATTGTGGTTCCCCGATAAGTCGATCAAAGTCAACACTGTCACATCACTACATCCGCTGTGACGTCATTTGTTTTGATTCCATTTCCACCCCTGTACATTATCGGTCCGGGCCCGTATTTCAAGACCATCCATCCATCATGTCGTACAATGATCTGCTGTACAATACGCTGCCGTGCCTTAACCTGCTGTGCATTGAGTATGTCGTGCATTGTGGTTCCCCGGGAAAATCACTCAAGGAAAGGTAGTTTAGAATTTGTCTATTTTATTACTTATTTCAAAACACTTATAAAGTTATATATAAATAACAAAGCTGGGAAATGGCTAGAAAGGAAAAAGGTAGGCTTTATAACAATAAATTATCATATTATTGTGTATTTATTGTAGGTAGGTACTTACATAGGTAAGTCCTACCTACCATACCTTCATATGCAAGTTGGATCGATGTTTTTTTTTCTAGTAATGAATGATTACATCAAATTTAATGGCCATGATTAAATCTCACAAGAGACCTCCTGTTAGGCCACCAACGGCACCTCCCAACCCTGAACCCCCGGAGCTGCCTCCACCTAGGAGCCCTCCTACCAAACCGCCACCACCACCACCGGTAACACCACCAACAGTCTTGCCAACACCATCAACTAAACCCCCGGCTCCTGGACCTCCTCCAAGCAGACCTCCAACTGTTTCCCCCAGGGCAGGGACAACTTTACCCAAGCCTCCGGCACCACTTCCGTCCAATAGCCCACCGACAGTATCGACCACTGTGTCCAGTACCCCACCGAGTCCAGCGTTACTTCCAGCACCGCCAGCTGCAGATCCAGATCCAGCTGCAGGTGCTGGTGTTATCGGCACAGCCTGGCCTGCACTAGGACTTGCAGGATGTCTAGCTATTGGGCTTTTCGGGAAGCCGGAAGCATAACCTCCAGCTGAACTTTCAGGCTTGGCGATGCAGACCATGGCGTGGATGAGCGTGTCCAAAAGTGCATTGACATCTATGCCATTGTTTGCATTATTAGCCTTATCCTGTTCAAGAGCTCGTGCTAGTGCCAACAGCGCGCTGAGGTCTTCTGTGGCGGATGATGATGAATCTTCGTAAGGTCCGCAAGCTTGGCCTGCTGAACAATCCATTACTGCCATAGAAGGCATGAGAGCGCGAACTATGCATTGTCCTTGGCACGCCTGAAAATTTGTGTTAATTGTTGATCAGCATTCAAATTAAAACTTAGGAAAAATGCAATATGCTTCAAAGGTAGTAAAAGTAGTAAGTAAAAGTTTTCTTACCACATATAAAGTGGCCAGCACCATCAAGCAGAAACTCTGAAGATACGCCGCCATTGTAATTACGTTACCTGCTACATTGACTCGGTCGGTCTTATATGTATGCTCGCCTCATCAAAAGCAAGTAAAAATGCTTATTATTGCAACATAAACAGCCTAGACAACTGCACGTGCTCGTTTGCTAGTCTAGAGGCAAAGTCACGTAAAGTAAGTCAATGAAGCAATATTGATAGAGCCTACGAGATTCACCTGCTAGCTTATAGAAATATTCTTTAAAGCAGATAATAACGACATTTTACATTTATCTTACTGGCTAGAAGCACCTTTGCCCATCTAAATGATGAAGGTAAGTATTTCGTACCTCTGTAGTAGAGTAGGGTACCTAGTACCTACCTACCTATCGAATGCACATAACATAAGTAGGTGCTATTTACCTTAGTACGATGAGATAGTCCACAAATCGCATAGCCTACGTGACTTTCCTACTTACTCTACTATACCTTGAGCTTGAGGCATACATGTCGTAAACACGTATCAGGTATTTGGAAAAAACTAATCATGGACACAGGACCAAAGCAGAGAAGGCAAATGAATCCACGTTATAAAGCTAATATTTTTTCAGCTTTGACTTTCGGGTGCGTATTGTAAAGAAAGGAGTCGAGGAATGACCGACCATAGTTTTTCTTCAGGACTACAACAAACAAAAGAGAGCATTCACCCAGGATGGTGCAAGTGTAAGAGCGACGGTTCCCACCAGATAGGTGGTCTGTCTGCCTGCACTCGCAATTACAGTAAATCCACAATAAATAAGCCGATCCGAGCTAGGCAACTAAACATTGTTGGTATTGCAGATGGACAATAGAGACCTTCAAACTTGGCTACAGCCACGACATCAAAGATGCAGATCTCTATGCTCCGTTGCCAGAACATCGCTCCGATGTCTTAGGTACCTACTACTTTGTCATACATACTGTATTTTTAAGTTCATTCCCATTAAAAAATTCATTAATGGCACGTGTTCTCTTAACGACGACTTACAACTAACTGCGGTCACAATGACCCAAAGAGGATCTTGACCTCTGACACTGAAAGTCTTCTGCTGTAGGTGTAGGTATATCGGTCTTGAGCTGTAGTTAGCCAGTCAGGTTGCTGACGCTGCAGTAGATCTTTTTCTGTTGTGTGGTATTTTTTTTCTTTTAACCGATTCGAATTAAGGCTTCTACAGCCCCCTCCTCTACCGGAAGGTTCGAAATTCAAATAATATTCGGAAGTCGCGTCCGTGCCGGGCAATGAGTATCTTTACAGAGGTGTCACCATACATTAAATGTTGGAATCAGTCAATGTTACAAAATAAATAGATACAGAGTAGCTGTTTACAGAGTCTTATTAATAGTACCTCGGTATTGATATTATATTAATTATTTTATTATTAAATATTACCGTGTGTATAATTATAAATTCAATTATTGTTACAACTATTTGGTTCATAATTTTGCGTTTCGATGTATGATATCAAAGAATTATTGACACTGGCAAAATTTGTCTTATCGGACAGAAGCCATTATGAAAGTTGGAAAATATTTTACAACAAAATTCTTGATAAAGTAATTTTATGCGTACAAATTGTTACAAATGAACAGTTTGGTGGGTCTGCCTCATTTTGCGTTTATCTTTGACCCATTTCAAGTCAGTTTTGACTGCAGGGGAACCTATCAAAACAAATACCTTTTATCAACCTTTGATTCCTTGGAATGAATCCGGAAACAGTAAGTTTGTCGCAAGATTACTTGATAATGGTGTATATTTATCAAAAAGTTGCATCTGTGATGAGTTTAACATTGAATAGTGAGTAATAATCATAAAAAGTTTAATAATTTTCAATAACCATTGACGCAAAACATTTGTACAATATGGTAGCATGGCAATGGTAACAGTGAAAAATAGAGGTAACTTCATATTTTTATTTCTTAGTATTTTGGGATAAACTTAGATGTTTGGGTTTCTGGAAGCGTTTCCCAATATTTTGTAGAACAAAATTCAATTTTTTTCTGATAATAACGTGTTCTAGATTATGTATTATATAGAAAAAGCGTAGCTCGTTTTCACCTCACTTCATGGGAGTTGGCCCCTTAAATTTTATGTCCATTATGGTCAGGTGATGCCATCCAAGCTGAGTGGGATCGCGAAGTAGAGCGCCATAGGTCGAACAACGGCAACTCCAAACCCAGCTTGATGAAAGTGATCATCAAGGTATTCGGGGCAGAATTGATGCTCTTCGGACTGGTGCTGGCCGCCATGGAGTTCCTAATAAGGTCGTTAAACTTCTAATATTTTTGTAACTAAACTGGCACCAGTGGCGTGGCTAGCCAATTACCTTTAAAAAGTTTGTTCCGAATTTGATGTTTCTGCCTACTCTATTATTTTTCTTCATCCAGATTTATTCATACTGCTTCATCTAAATAATGTAAGGACAGGCTCCCCTCATGATATTAGTGCGCGAGTGAAGCGGTTTTTTTTAAACTTTTGAGTAAGCCTGTATCTATATTAAAACCTATGGGCTCAGTTCACGGGACCTAGTGACCTCGGGGGCATCGGGACACCACACTGGTTCGTCTCTTTGAAGCTACGCCACTGACAGGCACACACTTATCCATGGTTTGTTTGGAACAGGTTGCAGCAACCCTTGTTTCTTGGTTTGCTCCTACGCTATTTCAGCCCAGCGCAAATAAATATTATGAAGAATGAAACGTAAGTTTATAATATACGATGATATTTTACTTACTAGTAACCGATAGCGAATACTCAGAATCGGCTGGTGATAAGGAACAACTTTCCCTAAGGAACGTAAGTCGAAAAACGAAAAATTTGGACCTCCCATACAAAATTGCCGATTAGCTGATTTAAGTACTATGGGGAGGTCAACATTTTTTTTTTCGTATTTATACCTATGTTCCTTGGGGAAAGTTGTTCCTTATCACCAGCCGGTTCCGAGTTTTCGCTATCGGTCACTAGTAAAATTTCACCCTATAAGATGCTATAAGTATAACTATTGAGCCAATTCTGAAGTTTGTTGTTCGTATTTATTCACGTGTTGGATTGTTCCAGTGCCAATAACAGATACGTAACTCGTCTCTTCGACTATTACAAGTCTGAGAGCAGCGTTAGTTGGGGCGAGGCGATATTCTTTGCTTTCGGCGTCGTATTCTGCAGTACCGTCAACGTGATGGTGCAGCACCCCTTCATGATGGGCGTCATGCACATCGGCATGAAGATGCGCGTTGGCATTTGCAGTCTCATCTATCGAAAGGTAAAATCTATTTAATTTAGAATTCTGCCATAGCACGATACAACTTAGGTAGGTACTTGAATCTTGGATGCAGGATGCTTGAATCTAGGATGGAGGTAAAACCACGACCACTAAATACCGACATATTTCGAAATCTTATTCGTTATTTCGCGATGGGTTCGTTCAAGAATCTGCAGGTCAAATAAGGCTAACGTAACGATCGTCTACGGCGGCGTAGCCATCGCTCCATAGCGTAGACTCTACGCTACGAAGCGAGCTAATCCAGAAATAGTACATTACATCACAGGCCGAGTATATAGCAATTTCTGGTCGAGTGGCATTGGAAGGCCGAGACGAAGTCGAGGCCTTCTAAAGTAAACGAGACCAGAAATTGTTATTTCGGCCGAGGTTTGTATAGTGCTTTTCTCCAATTTGCAAGGAAACAAATATTTAAATCGTGATAAAATTGACACTTTGTAACTTTTAAAGTTCGCAAAGCGTTGGCGCTGGTTTTGCTTACGTTCCGTTTCATAAAGAATGCGCGGGAAATTCACATTCAGCCTTCAAACTTCAAACAAAATGTGTTCCATAAAACACCTAATCACGAAAGTGTGAAGTTTAAGAACCCTTTTATTACCGGCCTAGTCCGGCAATTTCTATTACAGTCCTCTGCGCCTTGACAACATAAATGAGCCCATTGACGTATTCTTTTTTTAAGGTAATGAAGCTATTTCCGAGCAAATTGGAGAAAAATAAATAACCTCTTGCTATCCATCATCATAAGTTGATGGGAAGTAAGAAGAACATTTTTACAGATATGCTTATTACTATCACTTGGAATAATAGCAGTTTCCCCTTCCAGGCTTTAAAAGTAAGCCTGCAAGCGATATCCGAGCACAGCGCGGGGCTAGTGGTGAACTTGATGGCAAACGACGTGAATAGGTTTGATACTGGTCCCCTCTTCGTGCACTACCTTTGGATAGGACCTGTCGAAACCATGGTTTGTATTTGTCATGCATTCCTAAACAATTCTTAATGTTAATTTTCCTGGGAGTCTTTTTTTCTTACTAGGAGGCACTATCGCCTGAACATCAACCAACATGTTTAAGGAACCTTTTTAACTGGTTATTCGGTATTACAAATACTAAGAAAAACTGGTATAAGTTGATTCCTTAAATGTGGATGGTGGATGTGTCGGCAATAGTATAAGTTACTAGTATCACTTTTTAAATGAAATTGGGGCTAGAGTGATGCACTTCTGAGGAGCGCAAGCGACGACTTCATATCAATAATAATACGACTCCTATTAAGTACCTACTCAATGTATTTTCTGTTACACCATCCATAAGTTACTGGAAAACTTGCAAAATTTTCAACGGCAGACGAATTTGTATCTGTGACCTTCGGCATCTGTCCTGCTGACGACACTGACAACTGGGCTACCGCGGTTTTATCCTAGCCAGCGAATTAAGCAAGTATATCTTGGCCACTATCCATCCAAGCGCTAATAATTAGGTATTAGGTATTTAGATGAGTACAAAACCCTTTGATTGTTCCAGTTGATGACAGCGTATCTGTATCGTGAAATGGGTATGGCCGCTGTATACGGTGCTCTCATCATCATAGCAGTTGTGCCTTTTCAAAGTAAGCTAACCTTTCAACTGACAAAAGTACTTTCAAATTTTTCATTGTAAACTACTTACATGCATATATCACGCCTAAATCCCTTGCGCGGTAGGCAGAGCGTAAGAGGCTGTAAGGACGGCCATTTTCACCACGTCTGACAAAAGTTTGACAGTCATTCAGAAGACCGTGTACCACCATAGACACAAGTTGTCAGCCTCTCAAATCCTTTAGAATCGTCTCACTACACCCACGAGAAAGATGTGGGGTGAAGCTATTTTAAGCCCCATATTTAAGTTCATCTGTGTTAAGCCCCATCACTTGGACATTCATTGAAAACTACGATTACTTAAACAGTTCGATTATTTATTATACCTTTCTTCAGTATTCCTGGGCACCCAAACGGCATTTTATAGAAGGCGTACGGCCATCAAATCTGACGAGAGAGTAAGGCTGATGAAAGAAATCGTTATGGGCATCGAAGTTATTAAAATGTATACCTGGGAGAAACCGTTCCGGAAAATTATTGATTACGTAAGACGGTAAGAAAAAAACTATTTACTCGTATTAGCAAAAAATATTAAATATAGCTTATTCGGTCTATTAGAGAATTCACCAACATAAAGTGACAATAATGTCGTCCTCCCTTTTTATTCCAGACAAGAAATCTTTAACATAAAGATGACTTCAATAATCCGCGGAATAATAATGTCGTTCATAATGTTCACGTCTCGTTTCGGGATCTTCATCACGGTTTACTTCTTCGTGACCTACCAGAGAAATATCACTGTGGAGAACGTGTTCTTCCTCACTTGCTACTACAACATCGTCAAGCAGACGATGACTCTTTACTTTCCTCAAGCTGTTGGGCAGGTAAACAAGAAATTTTAATTCTTTATCTAAAAGTGTAAGTAAGTAGCGCCGCGTCGTGTAGTGGCGAGAAGCTGTAACATCATCACGTACAGAACAAAGCGCCACCGGGTGCCGAGTAGCTGTAAGAATTGTGTGCAGAACGCTGCCTGGTGTCAAAAAGCCGCAAGATTTACATGTAGAGCGACTTCTGGTGCCAAGTAACTGCGACATTTATACCCTGAGAGCAATCTTAACCCGTTGTATGGGCATTAAACATTAATCTATATAAGTAATAATTTCTGGCTATTACTTAGATAAGTTACTGTTCATTTGAATTTATAAAGAATCGGCCAATATTTATGACCGCGACAGTCAATAATAATAGTAATAAATACATTTTATTCCCGTAAAAACACAACGAAAATGTTATAAATATTGTTACTTTGCAACATTTCATCATCTAATATTATTTCCGACCGTCCAAACATATAATCTTTTTATTTTTATTAATGCAACATATCCACGCCAAAAAATATGCTTACGTAAATTAAAAGAAAATGTTAAGCGCTTGGTAAAAAATGGTTTCAGCTGAATTTTAAATTTTCAATTTTAATCTCTTAACATACTTCTTATGAAATCGGCTTCGAAGAAATAGTGATTGTGATAAAAGAAAATTAAGTAACTACTATCCCGAAGCAAACAATGTGGGATTATGAATAAAACAAAAATAAATGTATGTTTCTTTTCTAATTACATAGACAGAATTCTTCTACTATTATTTTCTTGGATAGGATTTCAAGATTAATGAAGAAGGTATTAACATTATTATTTTTTATGTTCCTGTTAGATATTTTTTTAGATTTCGGTTGAAATACTTTTAGTTATTGCAAATAAATACATTTTCACCAAAAAATTACTTATACCTCCTTTGCTGTAGAATTCCATTGTTTTTGGGTGCATTTTTTTTCCTTAACTTCCGGTCCGCTTTTGCGATTCGAGAATATAGGTTCTTAGATTTGCATAAAATGATCATTTCCAAAAATTTGGGCTTATATCGAATTTTTTCCAAAAAACGAGGATTGCTCTCAGGGTAATAGGTATGGTATGCATAGAGCGCCGTCTGAAATGCTAGCTGCAAACCACAACATTTATTTAAAAGACTCGATCGTTTATCCCGTTCCATTTGTTTTCTGATGAATTAGTAGTCATAAAATTATACGCTTATGCATCCGCCTACTACTGTTTTAGATAGCAGAGATGTGGGTAGCGGTCCAGAGAATCCGCGACTATCTTTTGAGTGAAGAATGCCAACTGCCCAGTCACCTACGGGATCAAGTCACCACAACCATTGAGATTAATCGACCCAAGAAACGAGTTGTTCTGGGTGAGTAAGGGTGACATTTTAACGAAGGTAGGCTGGAGCAAAAAAAAATTAAAAATTGATGTGGGATTATAGATTCGTAAATTCTGAAAGGAAAGCCGATGGAAATCCGCATTTATGAACCTTTTGTCACTGGTAAGCAGTATTTTTGCAGCTTTGAAGCAAATAAGTAATAGACGTTTAATATGAAGAATATCTTCAATAGAGACAAACACTTCAAAAATAGTTATAAAGGATGGTACCGAACGGCCGACTTTACCGTACCTTTCTTCGAATCAGATTAACAAGACAGAAAAGAGAGATAATTCATAATTCAAACATTATCTACAGGTATTAACCTAAAATGATAATGGTATACAATAATCAGTCACAAATCACAATAATAAATTAAATTAATTAGTATATTATTGAAATCAAATAAATAATTAGCTAATAATGTCAAATCACAATGATAAATTAAACTATAACAAATAATCACATTAAAATTTAGTCTAACACTTATATATCTACATAAACACTCTATCACAGTTTTATTGAAATAAGTCAATCTGCTCGCCAATAATGTTGAGAATGCGTAATGCCACTATGACTGACAACACAAGTAGTCATCATCAATTAATTTCATTATGACTTATTTTAGTTGATCCATCAGAGGCAGACGAGATAGACACTCCACCAGAATTAATGCCTCGTCGCATCCCCGAAGAAAAAGCTGGACCATCAAAGAAGAAAAGTAAGTGTTGTACACTTGTATCACTAAATATCTGAATTTATCTCCGTACATTTACCGAGTGTAACAAACGGGTCAACTTGACAAAAACAGTAAATAATGAGTGACTTAATGTTATGTGAACTGTTTGTACTAATAGGTAATCCGTTATTTTTAAATGTCACCCGAAAGGTGCAAATCAAATTACCTATGTGTGTATATCATTGCAGTTATTTCTAATGAAGTAGCGGTTAGTTTTGAAGACGCCAGTTGCCGTTGGATCCTGTCGTGTCCAAAAGATGACGTTAAAGATGTTACCTTTCAAGTAAGTCTTATTCAGGATACTATTTTCAAACGCAAACAAAAAAACTGCTCTCCAAATGCAGAACCTAAAACTTAAAGTCTTTGAACCAGTTGCGAACCCCAACGACTGTACAAGCTGTGGTTTAACCTGGTGTCTTTCATGTTTTTAGCGAAAATCCCAAGTATTAAAATGATATTTTCTCTCAGGTCATGAAAGGATCTTTGTCTACAATTATCGGGGCAGTGGGCGCGGGGAAGTCAACTATTCTACACATGATTCTGAGCGAGCTCCCGTGTAACGCGGGCCGAGTGAGAGTCGAAGGCACAGTCAGCTACGCCAGTCAGGACCCTTGGCTGTTCGTTGGTGAGACCACTATCCTAGGTCTGAAAGGAATAGTCGACTATTCTACACACGATCCTGAGCGAGCTTCCATGTAACGCGGGCTGAGTGAGAGTCGAAGGCACAGTCAGCTACGCCAGTCAGGACCCTTGGCTGTTCGTTGGTGAGATCAGTGTCCTAGGTTCTGAAAGGTCGGGGAAGTCAACTATTCTACCCATGATCCTGAGCGAACTCCCGTGTAACGCGGGCCGAGTGAGAGTCGAAGGCACAGTCAGCTACGCCAGTCAGGACCCTTGGCTGTTCGTTGGTGAGACCAGTGTCGTAGGTTCTGAAAGGTCGGAGAAGTCAACTATTCTACACATGATCCTGAGCGAGCTTCCGTGCAATGCGGGCCGAGTGAGAGTTGAAGGCACAGTCAGCTACGCTAGGACCCTTGGCTGTTCGTTGGTGAGACCAGTGTCGTAGGTTCTGAAAGGTCGGGGAAGTCGACTATTCTACACATGATCCTGAGCGAGCTCCCGTGTAACGCGGGCCGAGTGAGAGTGGAAGGCACAGTCAGCTACGCCAGTCAGGACCCTTGGCTGTTCGTTGGTGAGATCAGTGTCCTAGGTTCTAAACGGATTGTGGCAGTGGGCGCGGGGAAGTCCACTATACTGCACATGATCCTGAGTTCCAGTGTAACGCGGACCGAGTGAGAGTCGAAGACACAGTCAGCTACGCAAGTCAGGACCCTTGGCTGTTCGTTGGTGAGATCAGTGTCGTAGGGGTCTCAAGATCGGGGAAGTCAACTATTTTGCACATGATCCTGAGCGAGCTCCCGTGTAACGCGGGCCGAGTGAGAGTCGAAGGCACAGTCAGCTACGCCAGTCAGGACCCTTGGCTGTTCGTTGGTGAAATCAGTGTCGTAGGTTCTGAAAAGTCGGGCAAGTCAACTATTCTACACATGATCCTGAGCGAGCTCCCGTGTAACGCGGGGTGAGAGTCGAGGGCACAGTCAGCTACGCCAGTCAGAACCCTTGGCTGTTCGTTGGTGAGACCAGTGTCCTAAGTTCTGTAAGGATTGGGGCAGTGGGCGCGTGGAAGTCAACTATTCTACACATGATCCTGAGCGAGCTCCCGTGTAACGCGGGCCGAGTGAGAGTCGAAGGCACAGTCAGCTACGCCAGTCAGGACCCTTGGCTGTTCGTTGGTGAGACCAGTGTCGTAGGTTCTGAAAGGTCGGGGAAGTCGACTATTCTACACATGAACCTAAGCAAGCTCCCGTGTAACGCAGGCCGAGTGAGAATCGAAGGCACAGTCAGCTACGCCAGTCAGGACCCTTGGCTGTTCGTTGGTAAGTCAACTTCAAAAGCGTCTCTTCTACTTCTTTTATTTCAGAGCTCATTGCACTTGTCAGTGGAGTAACCGCCTGTTATTTCTATCTTCCGCCTTCTCCTTGACCTCCTTATACGACATGACATGACCATTATTTTCTCCTTCACTTGATCTATAATTAACTAATACCTTGTACTCCTTCTTGGCTCTTTTTCTCTCTTTCCTTCGATATTAGCCTCGATAATTGTTTTGAGTAGCTACTCACGTCGTACCTATCAGATGTCCCCCAACATCTTTCCCCTTCTGTTTTCAATTGTGTTGAGAATTGTTCTGTTTTCCCTCACAAGAATCAGAAACATAGCCGAAACATAAATTAAATTGCTCATAAACATGTAACAGAATAATAATTTTATCATTTAGGTTCAGTTCGCCAGAACATCCTGTTCGGGCAGCCGTTCGTGAAGTCACGCTACATGCAAGTGTGCAAGGTGTGCGCATTGGAGAGGGATATTTCCTTGTTCCCTCACGGAGACAAGACCGTGGTGGGTGAACGAGGGGTCTCCTTGAGCGGGGGGCAGAGGGCCAGGATCAATCTGGCGAGAGCTGTTTACAAAGAGGTACCAAGTCCTCTAAAATTTTTGGAATTAATTAGTCGCTGGTAATTACTAATTAGTTTCTAATTGTTGTGGCTGTAGAAGAAGAAGAATTAGTTTCTATCCCGGTTGATGGAGCTGTACCCAGTCACACGCGTTATTAGCACCAAGATACTGATACACTTGTAATTTAGCTGAAGGAAGGAAGATGAGCGGCGATACCCCACTCAGTGTAAAAAAGCTACTGATAGCGAAAATGCCTGCAAGGATTTTAAAATTATAATCATGAGTTGACTTTGAATATAGGCAGTTGACTTGACATCTTGTTTTGCAGGCCGATATCTATTTGCTGGATGATCCACTTTCTGCTGTTGACACACATGTCGCCAAACACATCTTTGAGAAATGCATCAAAAAGTAAGAAAGTTTTCTTAATCGTGTAATATTTTTCTTTACAATATAACATGTTTGTAATGTTGATGATGGTCTACAGGTATTTAGAGAAGAAAACTGTAATACTGGTGACGCATCAGCTGCAGTTCATCAAACAAGTCGACCAGATCATCATAATGGACAAAGGGAACATGCTAGCAGAAGGCGAATTTGAAGCTCTTAGCGTAATATTTCACAACTAAACTTTGATCTACAATACAAATCTAAAAATCGAAGTTCAATTCCAATTTAAAACATTTTCCATTAGAATTTGCGATTGAAAAACACAATTAGTTACTTATCCAAAATTTCAAGCCGTCTACTCATAGACTTCCAAAACTTTCTACTTAGGCACAAGAGCTCGAGATAATCCAATTGATCAAAGAGAAAACTCGCGAAGTGCACGAAGAACCTGGACAACCGATTCTGACGACGGCATCTATAATGGCGGCCAGCACTATGAGCTTGCACCGACACCACTGGTCGTTGGTGCTCGAGAGCAGTTTTGCTGTAAGTTTATCGCATCCGCGCGTGCACTGTACATACATACAATCTGTCAATTTTTTATAGAATTTGGCCGAGGCTGTCACCCCGCTCTAACTACATGGTGGGGGCCGCGGCGTTAGGACTCTACATCATACGTAAATTGACTCTCTCAACACCAGAAACCAGAAACAGAAATGCAGACCATATGAAGCGTGCACGGTGCTGTCAACCGCGACTACTTCCTGGTCGGCGCGGCGTGCCCCTACGTCGCCCTAGTGTGCTGCCCTTATGTCTCAATTGTTAACCACCCCTCCTCTTGTAGGACCAGAAGCCCGAAGCGGAGATGCAGACGATCGGACGCGTGCACGGTGCTGTCGAAAGAATTTTCGTATTTAAACACTAGATTGCGCTAGTAGTTTTTTAAAACGCGGTAATGAAATGTTTTCTGCGATATGATAAAGGTGTTGGGTGCATAGTGTTCGCCACGCGGACACGTTCGCCTCGCGAAAACTTAGAACAAAACTTAAAAATTAAAAATTAGATCTGGAAAACCGCCTACGGTACGGTAGTAGGTAGTAGTAGGTACCATGTGTGGGGTGTCGTTTGAAAGAGGGACTCGAGCCGCGTTCGATGGTACAACGCTTACGGCGATCGGTGACGACATGTCGCGCAACATTGTACAACATTGTATGTGCTGCCGATAGTACCCAGCGTGGGTGCCGGCCGAGATTGTTCCCAGTTTGGTTACGTCCATTTTAGCTTTGTAGCTCGAAAAGTGGTCAAGAGCGAGTCGGACCGGCCGGACACACTTTAGAACCCAAATGTCACTTTGAACGACACATGTCATTAACCTAAACTCGAGCGAACTAACTTCGAGTGACCTACTTGTTCCTGTCCAGTGTCCAGTACGGTTCGGGTGTTTTTTTTTAATTCATCATCAAGTCCGTTTTTAATAATTTCTCCAGTATGAGGACAGCATATATTACATAAATCAATAAAAATATCTGTGTGTTGCGGGACCGTTACGGTGTAATAATTAAAATCAAGTTAAGTGAGGCCAGCTTAAACTGGTCTCTCGTAGTGTTTGTATGAAAGTGAGGATGAGATTGTTCCTAGTTTGGTTAGTTGAGATTGTTCCTAGTTTGGTTGGATGAGATTGTTCCTAGTTTGGTTAGTTGAGATTGTTCCTAGTTTGGTTGGATAAGATTGTTCCTAGTTTGGTTAGTTGAGATTGTTCCTAGTTTGGTTGGATGAGATTGTTCCTAGTTTGGTTGGATGAGGTAGAAAGTGGGTCGAATCGGACCAAGAGCGTGTCGGGCACTCTACTTGGTAGAAAGTGTGACGAAACGGACCAAGAGCGTGTCGGGCACTCTACATGGTAGAAAGTGTGACGAAACGGACCAAGAGCGTGTCGGGCACTCTACTTGGTAGAAAGTGTGACGAAACGGACCAAGAACGTGTCGGGCACGCTAGTAGGTAGAAAGTGTGACGAAACGGACCAAGAGCGTGTCGGGCACTCTACTTGGTAGAAAGTGTGACGAAACGGACCAAGAGCGTGTCGGGCACTCTACTTGGTAGAAAGTGTGACGAAACGGACCAAGAGCGTGTCGGGCACTCTAGTAGGTAGACAGTGGGTGGAATCGGGCCAAGAGCGTGTCAGGCACTCTAGTAGGTAGACAGTGGGTGGAATCAGGCCAAGAGCATGTCGGGCACTCTAGTAGGTAGAGAGCGGGTGGAATCGGGCCAAGGAGTTTAAATTACTGTTAGATACGAACAAAGACACAAACATTTTTAGTCAAAAACACATCAACATCATCAATACCGGAATCCCGGTATTAGATTTTTAATATCGGTACTGAAAAGAGGTCAATAAAGTCCGGGATCCCGGTATTGGCTAATACCGGTATACCGGTATTGGAAGCCCTACTTGCACCGACACCACTGGTCGTTGGTGCTCGAGAGCAGTTTTGCTGTAAGTTTGTCATGTGTCATGTTAGGCCAATATTTGCTCGTATGATGGAGAGGAACCTGGACAACCGATTCTGACGACGGCGTCCATAATGGCGGCCAGCACTATGAGCTTGCACCGACACCATTGGTCGTTGGTGCTCGAGAGCAGTTTTGCTGTGAGTTTGTCGCGTACATAAAGTATGTAATTTTTTATAGGATTTGGCCGCGGTTGTTACCCCGCTCTAATTATTTGGTGGGGCCGCGGCCTCAGGACTCTGTAGCATACCTACGTAAAATGACTCTCTCGGGATCAGAAGCATGAAGCGGAGATGCAGATGATAGGACGTGAGCATGGTGCTGTGTACCGCGGCTACTTCCTGCCAGCGTGGCATTAACCACCCCTCCACTTCTAGGACCAGAAGCCCGAAGCGGAGTTGCAGACGATAGGACGTGTGCACGGTGCTGTGTACCGCGACTATTTCCTGGTCGGTGCTGCGTGCCTCTACGTTGCACTAGTGTGCTGCCCCTATGGCTCAATTGTTAACCACCCCTCGTCTTGTAGGACCAGAAGCCCGAAGCGGAGATGCAGACGATAGGACGTGTGCACGGTGCTGTGTACCGCGACTATTTCCTGACCGGCGCGGCGTGCTCCTACGTCGCCCTAGTGTGCTGCCCCTATGGCTCAATTGTTAACCACCCCTCCTCTTGTAGGACCAGAAGCCCGAAGCGGAGTTGCAGACGATAGGACGTGTGCACGGTGCTGTCGAAAGAATTTTCGTATTTAAACACTAGATGGCGCTAGTAGTTTTTTAAAACGCGGTAATGAAATGTTTTCTGCGATATGATAAAGGTGTTGGGTGCATAGTGTTCGCCACGCGGACACGTTCGCCTCGCGAAAACTTAGAACAAAACTTAAAAATTAAAAATTAGATCTGGAAAACCGCCTACGGTACGGTAGTAGGTAGTAGTAGGTACCATGTGTGGGGTGTCGTTTGAAAGAGGGACTCGAGCCGCGTTCGATGGTACAACGCTTACGGCGATCGGTGACGACATGTCGCGCAACATTGTACAACATTGTATGTGCTGCCGATAGTACCCAGCGTGGGTGCCGGCCGAGATTGTTCCCAGTTTGGTTACGTCCATTTTAGCTTTGTAGCTCGAAAAGTGGTCAAGAGCGAGTCGGACCGGCCGGACACACTTTAGAACCCAAATGTCACTTTGAACGACACATGTCATTAACCTAAACTCGAGCGAACTAACTTCGAGTGACCTACTTGTTCCTGTCCAGTGTCCAGTACGGTTCGGTGTTTTTTTAATTCATCATCAAGTCCGTTTTTAATAATTTCTCCAGTATGAGGACAGCATATATTACATAAATCAATAAAAATATCTGTGTGTTGCGGGACCGTTACGGTGTAATAATTAAAATCAAGTTAAGTGAGGCCAGCTTAAACTGGTCTCTCGTAGTGTTTGTATGAAAGTGAGGATGAGATTGTTCCTAGTTTGGTTAGTTGAGATTGTTCCTAGTTTGGTTGGATGAGATTGTTCCTAGTTTGGTTAGTTGAGATTGTTCCTAGTTTGGTTGGATAAGATTGTTCCTAGTTTGGTTAGTTGAGATTGTTCCTAGTTTGGTTGGATGAGATTGTTCCTAGTTTGGTTGGATGAGGTAGAAAGTGGGTCGAATCGGACCAAGAGCGTGTCGGGCACTCTACTTGGTAGAAAGTGTGACGAAACGGACCAAGAGCGTGTCGGGCACTCTACATGGTAGAAAGTGTGACGAAACGGACCAAGAGCGTGTCGGGCACTCTACTTGGTAGAAAGTGTGACGAAACGGACCAAGAACGTGTCGGGCACGCTAGTAGGTAGAAAGTGTGACGAAACGGACCAAGAGCGTGTCGGGCACTCTACTTGGTAGAAAGTGTGACGAAACGGACCAAGAGCGTGTCGGGCACTCTACTTGGTAGAAAGTGTGACGAAACGGACCAAGAGCGTGTCGGGCACTCTAGTAGGTAGACAGTGGGTGGAATCGGGCCAAGAGCGTGTCAGGCACTCTAGTAGGTAGACAGTGGGTGGAATCAGGCCAAGAGCATGTCGGGCACTCTAGTAGGTAGAGAGCGGGTGGAATCGGGCCAAGGAGTTTAAATTACTGTTAGATACGAACAAAGACACAAACATTTTTAGTCAAAAACACATCAACATCATCAATACCGGAATCCCGGTATTAGATTTTTAATATCGGTACTGAAAAGAGGTCAATAAAGTCCGGGATCCCGGTATTGGCTAATACCGGTATACCGGTATTGGAAGCCCTACTTGCACCGACACCACTGGTCGTTGGTGCTCGAGAGCAGTTTTGCTGTAAGTTTGTCATGTGTCATGTTAGGCCAATATTTGCTCGTATGATGTAGAGGAACCTGGACAACCGATTCTGACGACGGCGTCCATAATGGCGGCCAGCACTATGAGCTTGCACCGACACCATTGGTCGTTGGTGCTCGAGAGCAGTTTTGCTGTGAGTTTGTCGCGTACATAAAGTATGTAATTTTTTATAGGATTTGGCCGCGCCTGTCACCCCACTAAAACTACTTGGTGGGGGTCGCGGCCTCGGGACTCGATCATACGTAAATTGACTCTCTCAGGATCAGAAGCCTGAAGCGGAGATGCAGACGATAGGGCGCGTACAAGCGCCTTTTACCGTGACTTCTTCCTGGCTGGTGCTGCGTGCCCCTACGTTAAACCAGTATGCTGCATGTTGCATGGCTCAGTTGTTAACCACCCCTCCTCTTGTAGGACCAGAAGCCCGAAGCGGAGATGCAGACGATAGGACGTGTGCACGGCGCCGTTTACCGCAACTACTTCCTAGCCGGCGCTGCGTGCCCCTACGTCGCAGTAGTGTGCTTCCCCTATAACTCAGTTGTTAACCACACCTCCTCTTGTAGGACCAGAAGCCTGAAGCAGAGATGCAGACGATCGGACGCGTGCACGGTGCTGTCGAAAGAATTTTCGTATTTAAACACTAGATGGCGCTAGTAGTTTTTTAAAACGCGGTAATGAAATGTTTTCTGCGATATGATAAAGGTGTTGGGTGCATAGTGTTCGCCACGCGGACACGTTCGCCTCGCGAAAACTTAGAACTTAGAACTTAAAAATTAAAAATTAGATCTGGAAAACCGCCTACGGTACGGTAGTAGGTAGTAGTAGGTACCATGTGTGGGGTGTCGTTTGAAAGAGGGACTCGAGCCGCGTTCGATGGTACAACGCTTACGGCGATCGGTGACGACATGTCGCGCAACATTGTACAACATTGTATGTGCTGCCGATAGTACCCAGCGTGGGTGCCGGCCGAGATTGTTCCCAGTTTGGTTACGTCCATTTTAGCTTTGTAGCTCGAAAAGTGGTCAAGAGCGAGTCGGACCGGCCGGACACACTTTAGAACCCAAATGTCACTTTGAACGACACATGTCATTAACCTAAACTCGAGCGAACTAACTTCGAGTGACCTACTTGTTCCTGTCCAGTGTCCAGTACGGTTCGGGTGTTTTTTTTTTTTTAATTCATCATCAAGTCCGTTTTTAATAATTTCTCCAGTATGAGGACAGCATATATTACATAAATCAATAAAAATATCTGTGTGTTGCGGGACCGTTACGGTGTAATAATTAAAATCAAGTTAAGTGAGGCCAGCTTAAACTGGTCTCTCGTAGTGTTTGTATGAAAGTGAGGATGAGATTGTTCCTAGTTTGGTTAGTTGAGATTGTTCCTAGTTTGGTTGGATGAGATTGTTCCTAGTTTGGTTAGTTGAGATTGTTCCTAGTTTGGTTGGATAAGATTGTTCCTAGTTTGGTTAGTTGAGATTGTTCCTAGTTTGGTTGGATGAGATTGTTCCTAGTTTGGTTGGATGAGGTAGAAAGTGGGTCGAATCGGACCAAGAGCGTGTCGGGCACTCTACTTGGTAGAAAGTGTGACGAAACGGACCAAGAGCGTGTCGGGCACTCTACTTGGTAGAAAGTGTGACGAAACGGACCAAGAGCGTGTCGGGCACTCTACTTGGTAGAAAGTGTGACGAAACGGACCAAGAGCGTGTCGGGCACGCTAGTAGGTAGAAAGTGTGACGAAACGGACCAAGAGCGTGTCGGGCACTCTACTTGGTAGAAAGTGTGACGAAACGGACCAAGAGCGTGTCGGGCACTCTACTAGGTAGAAAGTGTGACGAAACGGACCAAGAGCGTGTCGGGCACTCTACTTGGTAGAAAGTGTGACGAAACGGACCAAGAGCGTGTCGGGCACGCTAGTAGGTAGAAAGTGTGACGAAACGGACCAAGAGCGTGTCGGGCACTCTACTTGGTAGAAAGGGTGACGAAACGGACCAAGAGCGTGTCGGGCACTCTACTAGGTAGAAAGTGTGACGAAACGGACGCAGGACGGAGAGCAGTTTTGCTGTAAGTTTGTCATGTATCGTGTTAGGCCAATATTTGCTCGTATGATGGAGAGGAACCTGGACAACCGATTCTGACGACGGCGTCCATAATGGCGGCGAGCACTATGAGCTTGCACCGACATCACTGGTCGTTGGTGCTCGAGAGCAGTTTTGCTGTAAGTTTGTCGCATTCACGCGTTGCAAATGTCTCAATTTGTTATAGAATTTGGCCGAGGCTGTCACCCCGCTCTAACTACTTGGTGGGGGCCGCGGCGTTAGGACTCTACATCATACGTAAATTGACTCTCTCAACACCAGAAACCAGAAACAGAAATGCAGACCATATGAAGCGTGCACGGTGCTGTCAACCGCGACTACTTCCTGGTCGGCGCGGCGTGCCCCTACGTCGCCCTAGTGTGCTGCCCTTATGTCTCAATTGTTAACCACCCCTCCTCTTGTAGGACCAGAAGCCCGAAGCGGAGATGCAGACGATAGGACGTGTGCACGGCGCCGTTTACCGCAACTACTTCCTAGCCGGCGCTGCGTGCCCCTACGTCGCAGTAGTGTGCTTCCCCTATAACTCAGTTGTTAACCACACCTCCTCTTGTAGGACCAGAAGCCTGAAGCAGAGATGCAGACGATCGGACGCGTGCACGGTGCTGTCGAAAGAATTTTCGTATTTAAACACTAGATGGCGCTAGTAGTTTTTTAAAACGCGGTAATGAAATGTTTTCTGCGATATGATAAAGGTGTTGGGTGCATAGTGTTCGCCACGCGGACACGTTCGCCTCGCGAAAACTTAGAACTTAGAACTTAAAACTTAAAAATTAAAAATTAGATCTGGAAAACCGCCTACGGTACGGTAGTAGGTAGTAGTAGGTACCATGTGTGGGGTGTCGTTTGAAAGAGGGACTCGAGCCGCGTTCGATGGTACAACGCTTACGGCGATCGGTGACGACATGTCGCGCAACATTGTACAACATTGTATGTGCTGCCGATAGTACCCAGCGTGGGTGCCGGCCGAGATTGTTCCCAGTTTGGTTACGTCCATTTTAGCTTTGTAGCTCGAAAAGTGGTCAAGAGCGAGTCGGACCGGCCGGACACACTTTAGAACCCAAATGTCACTTTGAACGACACATGTCATTAACCTAAACTCGAGCGAACTAACTTCGAGTGACCTACTTGTTCCTGTCCAGTGTCCAGTACGGTTCGGGTGTTTTTTTTTTTAATTCATCATCAAGTCCGTTTTTAATAATTTCTCCAGTATGAGGACAGCATATATTACATAAATCAATAAAAATATCTGTGTGTTGCGGGACCGTTACGGTGTAATAATTAAAATCAAGTTAAGTGAGGCCAGCTTAAACTGGTCTCTCGTAGTGTTTGTATGAAAGTGAGGATGAGATTGTTCCTAGTTTGGTTAGTTGAGATTGTTCCTAGTTTGGTTGGATGAGATTGTTCCTAGTTTGGTTAGTTGAGATTGTTCCTAGTTTGGTTGGATGAGATTGTTCCTAGTTTGGTTGGATGAGGTAGAAAGTGGGTCGAATCGGACCAAGAGCGTGTCGGGCACTCTACTTGGTAGAAAGTGTGACGAAACGGACCAAGAGCGTGTCGGGCACTCTACTTGGTAGAAAGTGTGACGAAACGGACCAAGAGCGTGTCGGGCACTCTACTTGGTAGAAAGTGTGACGAAACGGACCAAGAGCGTGTCGGGCACGCTAGTAGGTAGAAAGTGTGACGAAACGGACCAAGAGCGTGTCGGGCACTCTACTTGGTAGAAAGTGTGACGAAACGGACCAAGAGCGTGTCGGGCACTCTACTAGGTAGAAAGTGTGACGAAACGGACCAAGAGCGTGTCGGGCACTCTACTTGGTAGAAAGTGTGACGAAACGGACCAAGAGCGTGTCGGGCACGCTAGTAGGTAGAAAGTGTGACGAAACGGACCAAGAGCGTGTCGGGCACTCTACTTGGTAGAAAGGGTGACGAAACGGACCAAGAGCGTGTCGGGCACTCTACTAGGTAGAAAGTGTGACGAAACGGACGCAGGACGGAGAGCAGTTTTGCTGTAAGTTTGTCATGTATCGTGTTAGGCCAATATTTGCTCGTATGATGGAGAGGAACCTGACAACCGATTCTGACGACGGCGTCCATAATGGCGGCGAGCACTATGAGCTTGCACCGACATCACTGGTCGTTGGTGCTCGAGAGCAGTTTTGCTGTAAGTTTGTCGCATTCACGCGTTGCAAATGTCTCAATTTGTTATAGAATTTGGCCGAGGCTGTCACCCCGCTCTAACTACATGGTGGGGGCCGCGGCGTTAGGACTCTACATCATACGTAAATTGACTCTCTCAACACCAGAAACCAGAAACAGAAATGCAGACCATATGAAGCGTGCACGGTGCTGTCAACCGCGACTACTTCCTGGTCGGCGCGGCGTGCCCCTACGTCGCCCTAGTGTGCTGCCCTTATGTCTCAATTGTTAACCACCCCTCCTCTTGTAGGACCAGAAGCCCGAAGCGGAGATGCAGACGATAGGACGCGTACAAGCGCCGTTTACCGTGACTATTTCCTGGCCGGCGCGGCGTGTCCCTACGTCGCCCTAGTGTGCTGCCCCTATGGCTCAGTTGTTAACCACCCCTCCTCTTGTAGGACCAGAAGCCCGAAGCGGAGATGCAGACGATAGGACGCGTGCACGGTGCTGTCGAAAGAATTTTCGTATTTAAACACTAGATGGCGCTAGTAGTTTTTTAAAACGCGGTAATGAAATGTTTTCTGCGATATGATAAAGGTGTTGGGTGCATAGTGTTCGCCACGCGGACACGTTCGCCTCGCGAAAACTTAGAACTTAGAACTTAAAACTTAAAAATTAAAAATTAGATCTGGAAAACCGCCTACGGTACGGTAGTAGGTAGTAGTAGGTACCATGTGTGGGGTGTCGTTTGAAAGAGGGACTCGAGCCGCGTTCGATGGTACAACGCTTACGGCGATCGGTGACGACATGTCGCGCAACATTGTACAACATTGTATGTGCTGCCGATAGTACCCAGCGTGGGTGCCGGCCGAGATTGTTCTCAGTTTGGTTACGTCCATTTTAGCTTTGGACCGGCCGGACACACTTTAGAACCCAAATGTCACTTTGAACGACACATGTCATTAACCTAAACTCGAGCGAACTAACTTCGAGTGACCTACTTGTTCCTGTGTTTTTTTTTAAATTCATCATCAAGTTTGTTTTTAATAATTTATCCAGAATGAGGACAGCATATATTACATAAATCAATAAAAATATCTGTGTGTTGCGGGACCGTTACGGTGTAATAATTAAAATCAAGTTAAGTGAGGCCAGCTTAAACTGGTCTCTCGTAGTGTTTGTATGAAAGTGAGGATGAGATTGTTCCTAGTTTGGTTAGTTGAGATTGTTCCTAGTTTGGTTGGATGAGATTGTTCCTAGTTTGGTTAGTTGAGATTGTTCCTAGTTTGGTTGGATAAGATTGTTCCTAGTTTGGTTAGTTGAGATTGTTCCTAGTTTGGTTGGATGAGATTGTTCCTAGTTTGGCTGGATGAGGTAGAAAGTGGGTCAAATCGGACCAAGAGCGTGTCGGGCACTCTACTTGGTAGAAAGTGTGACGAAACGGACCAAGAGCGTGTCGGGCACTCTACTTGGTAGAAAGTGTGACGAAACGGACCAAGAGCGTGTCGGGCACTCTACTTGGTAGAAAGTGTGACGAAACGGACCAAGAGCGTGTCGGGCACGCTAGTAGGTAGAAAGTGTGACGAAACGGACCAAGAGCGTGTCGGGCACTCTACTTGGTAGAAAGTGTGACGAAACGGACCAAGAGCGTGTCGGGCACTCTACTTGGTAGAAAGTGTGACGAAACGGACCAAGAGCGTGTCGGGCACGCTAGTAGGTAGAAAGTGTGACGAAACGGACCAAGAGCGTGTCGGGCACTCTACTTGGTAGAAAGTGTGACGAAACGGACCAAGAGCGTGTCGGGCACTCTACTTGGTAGAAAGTGTGACGAAACGGACCAAGAGCGTGTCGGGCACGCTAGTAGGTAGAAAGTGTGACGAAACGGACCAAGAGCGTGTCGGGCACTCTACTTGGTAGAAAGTGTGACGAAACGGACCAAGAGCGTGTCGGGCACTCTACTAGGTAGAAAGTGTGACGAAACGGACCAAGAGCGTGTCGGGCACTCTACTTGGTAGAAAGGGTGACGAAACGGACGCAGGACGGAGAGCAGTTTTGCTGTAAGTTTGTCATGTATCGTGTTAGGCCAATATTTGCTCGTATGATGGAGAGGAACCTGGACAACCGATTCTGACGACGGCGTCCATAATGGCGGCGAGCACTATGAGCTTGCACCGACATCACTGGTCGTTGGTGCTCGAGAGCAGTTTTGCTGTAAGTTTGTCGCATTCACGCGTTGCAAATGTCTCAATTTGTTGTAGAATTTGGCCGAGGCTGTCACCCCGCTCTAACTACATGGTGGGGGCCGCGGCGTTAGGACTCTACATCATACGTAAATTGACTCTCTCAACACCAGAAACCAGAAACAGAAATGCAGACCATATGAAGCGTGCACGGTGCTGTCAACCGCGACTACTTCCTGGTCGGCGCGGCGTGCCCCTACGTCGCCCTAGTGTGCTGCCCTTATGTCTCAATTGTTAACCACCCCTCCTCTTGTAGGACCAGAAGCCCGAAGCGGAGATGCAGACGATAGGCCGCGTACAAGCGTCGTTTACCGTGACTATTTCCTGGCCGGTGCTGCGTGCCCTACGTCGCAGCAGTGTGCTTCCCCTATAACTCAGTTGTTAACCACCCCTGCTCTTGTAGGACCAGAAGCCAGAAGCGGAGATGCAGACGATCGGACGCGTGCACGGTGCTGTCGAAAGAATTTTCGTATTTAAACACTAGATGGCGCTAGTAGTTTTTTAAAACGCGGTAATGAAATGTTTTCTGCGATATGATAAAGGTGTTGGGTGCATAGTGTTCGCCACGCGGACACGTTCGCCTCGCGAAAACTTAGAACTTAGAACTTAAAAATTAAAAATTAGATCTGGAAAACCGCCTACGGTACGGTAGTAGGTAGTAGTAGGTACCATGTGTGGGGTGTCGTTTGAAAGAGGGACTCGAGCCGCGTTCGATGGTACAACGCTTACGGCGATCGGTGACGACATGTCGCGCAACATTGTACAACATTGTATGTGCTGCCGATAGTACCCAGCGTGGGTGCCGGCCGAGATTGTTCCCAGTTTGGTTACGTCCATTTTAGCTTTGTAGCTCGAAAAGTGGTCAAGAGCGAGTCGGACCGGCCGGACACACTTTAGAACCCAAATGTCACTTTGAACGACACATGTCATTAACCTAAACTCGAGCGAACTAACTTCGAGTGACCTACTTGTTCCTGTCCAGTGTCCAGTACGGTTCGGGTGTTTTTTTTTAATTCATCATCAAGTCCGTTTTAATAATTTCTCCAGTATGAGGACAGCATATATTACATAAATCAATAAAAATATCTGTGTGTTGCGGGACCGTTACGGTGTAATAATTAAAATCAAGTTAAGTGAGGCCAGCTTAAACTGGTCTCTCGTAGTGTTTGTATGAAAGTGAGGATGAGATTGTTCCTAGTTTGGTTAGTTGAGATTGTTCCTAGTTTGGTTGGATGAGATTGTTCCTAGTTTGGTTAGTTGAGATTGTTCCTAGTTTGGTTGGATAAGATTGTTCCTAGTTTGGTTAGTTGAGATTGTTCCTAGTTTGGTTGGATGAGATTGTTCCTAGTTTGGTTGGATGAGGTAGAAAGTGGGTCGAATCGGACCAAGAGCGTGTCGGGCACTCTACTTGGTAGAAAGTGTGACGAAACGGACCAAGAGCGTGTCGGGCACTCTACTTGGTAGAAAGTGTGACGAAACGGACCAAGAGCGTGTCGGGCACTCTACTTGGTAGAAAGTGTGACGAAACGGACCAAGAGCGTGTCGGGCACGCTAGTAGGTAGAAAGTGTGACGAAACGGACCAAGAGCGTGTCGGGCACTCTACTTGGTAGAAAGTGTGACGAAACGGACCAAGAGCGTGTCGGGCACTCTACTAGGTAGAAAGTGTGACGAAACGGACCAAGAGCGTGTCGGGCACTCTACTTGGTAGAAAGTGTGACGAAACGGACCAAGAGCGTGTCGGGCACGCTAGTAGGTAGAAAGTGTGACGAAACGGACCAAGAGCGTGTCGGGCACTCTACTTGGTAGAAAGGGTGACGAAACGGACCAAGAGCGTGTCGGGCACTCTACTAGGTAGAAAGTGTGACGAAACGGACGCAGGACGGAGAGCAGTTTTGCTGTAAGTTTGTCATGTATCGTGTTAGGCCAATATTTGCTCGTATGATGGAGAGGAACCTGGACAACCGATTCTGACGACGGCGTCCATAATGGCGGCGAGCACTATGAGCTTGCACCGACATCACTGGTCGTTGGTGCTCGAGAGCAGTTTTGCTGTAAGTTTGTCGCATTCACGCGTTGCAAATGTCTCAATTTGTTATAGAATTTGGCCGAGGCTGTCACCCCGCTCTAACTACATGGTGGGGGCCGCGGCGTTAGGACTCTACATCATACGTAAATTGACTCTCTCAACACCAGAAACCAGAAACAGAAATGCAGACCATATGAAGCGTGCACGGTGCTGTCAACCGCGACTACTTCCTGGTCGGCGCGGCGTGCCCCTACGTCGCCCTAGTGTGCTGCCCTTATGTCTCAATTGTTAACCACCCCTCCTCTTGTAGGACCAGAAGCCCGAAGCGGAGATGCAGACGATAGGACGTGTGCACGGCGCCGTTTACCGCAACTACTTCCTAGCCGGCGCTGCGTGCCCCTACGTCGCAGTAGTGTGCTTCCCCTATAACTCAGTTGTTAACCACACCTCCTCTTGTAGGACCAGAAGCCTGAAGCAGAGATGCAGACGATCGGACGCGTGCACGGTGCTGTCGAAAGAATTTTCGTATTTAAACACTAGATGGCGCTAGTAGTTTTTTAAAACGCGGTAATGAAATGTTTTCTGCGATATGATAAAGGTGTTGGGTGCATAGTGTTCGCCACGCGGACACGTTCGCCTCGCGAAAACTTAGAACTTAGAACTTAAAACTTAAAAATTAAAAATTAGATCTGGAAAACCGCCTACGGTACGGTAGTAGGTAGTAGTAGGTACCATGTGGGGTGTCGTTTGAAAGAGGGACTCGAGCCGCGTTCGATGGTACAACGCTTACGGCGATCGGTGACGACATGTCGCGCAACATTGTACAACATTGTATGTGCTGCCGATAGTACCCAGCGTGGGTGCCGGCCGAGATTGTTCCCAGTTTGGTTACGTCCATTTTAGCTTTGTAGCTCGAAAAGTGGTCAAGAGCGAGTCGGACCGGCCGGACACACTTTAGAACCCAAATGTCACTTTGAACGACACATGTCATTAACCTAAACTCGAGCGAACTAACTTCGAGTGACCTACTTGTTCCTGTCCAGTGTCCAGTACGGTTCGGGTGTTTTTTTAATTCATCATCAAGTCCGTTTTTAATAATTTCTCCAGTATGAGGACAGCATATATTACATAAATCAATAAAAATATCTGTGTGTTGCGGGACCGTTACGGTGTAATAATTAAAATCAAGTTAAGTGAGGCCAGCTTAAACTGGTCTCTCGTAGTGTTTGTATGAAAGTGAGGATGAGATTGTTCCTAGTTTGGTTAGTTGAGATTGTTCCTAGTTTGGTTGGATGAGATTGTTCCTAGTTTGGTTAGTTGAGATTGTTCCTAGTTTGGTTGGATGAGATTGTTCCTAGTTTGGTTGGATGAGGTAGAAAGTGGGTCGAATCGGACCAAGAGCGTGTCGGGCACTCTACTTGGTAGAAAGTGTGACGAATCGGACCAAGAGCGTGTCGGGCACTCTACTTGGTAGAAAGTGTGACGAAACGGACCAAGAGCGTGTCGGGCACTCTACTTGGTAGAAAGTGTGACGAAACGGACCAAGAGCGTGTCGGGCACGCTAGTAGGTAGAAAGTGTGACGAAACGGACCAAGAGCGTGTCGGGCACTCTACTTGGTAGAAAGTGTGACGAAACGGACCAAGAGCGTGTCGGGCACTCTACTAGGTAGAAAGTGTGACGAAACGGACCAAGAGCGTGTCGGGCACTCTACTTGGTAGAAAGTGTGACGAAACGGACCAAGAGCGTGTCGGGCACGCTAGTAGGTAGAAAGTGTGACGAAACGGACCAAGAGCGTGTCGGGCACTCTACTTGGTAGAAAGGGTGACGAAACGGACCAAGAGCGTGTCGGGCACTCTACTAGGTAGAAAGTGTGACGAAACGGACGCAGGACGGAGAGCAGTTTTGCTGTAAGTTTGTCATGTATCGTGTTAGGCCAATATTTGCTCGTATGATGGAGAGGAACCTGGACAACCGATTCTGACGACGGCGTCCATAATGGCGGCGAGCACTATGAGCTTGCACCGACATCACTGGTCGTTGGTGCTCGAGAGCAGTTTTGCTGTAAGTTTGTCGCATTCACGCGTTGCAAATGTCTCAATTTGTTATAGAATTTGGCCGAGGCTGTCACCCCGCTCTAACTACATGGTGGGGGCCGCGGCGTTAGGACTCTACATCATACGTAAATTGACTCTCTCAACACCAGAAACCAGAAACAGAAATGCAGACCATATGAAGCGTGCACGGTGCTGTCAACCGCGACTACTTCCTGGTCGGCGCGGCGTGCCCCTACGTCGCCCTAGTGTGCTGCCCTTATGTCTCAATTGTTAACCACCCTCCTCTTGTAGGACCAGAAGCCCGAAGCGGAGATGCAGACGATAGGACGTGCACGGCGCCGTTTACCGCAACTACTTCCTAGCCGGCGCTGCGTGCCCCTACGTCGCAGTAGTGTGCTTCCCCTATAACTCAGTTGTTAACCACACCTCCTCTTGTAGGACCAGAAGCCTGAAGCAGAGATGCAGACGATCGGACGCGTGCACGGTGCTGTCGAAAGAATTTTCGTATTTAAACACTAGATGGCGCTAGTAGTTTTTTAAAACGCGGTAATGAAATGTTTTCTGCGATATGATAAAGGTGTTGGGTGCATAGTGTTCGCCACGCGGACACGTTCGCCTCGCGAAAACTTAGAACTTAGAACTTAAAACTTAAAAATTAAAAATTAGATCTGGAAAACCGCCTACGGTACGGTAGTAGGTAGTAGTAGGTACCATGTGTGGGGTGTCGTTTGAAAGAGGGACTCGAGCCGCGTTCGATGGTACAACGCTTACGGCGATCGGTGACGACATGTCGCGCAACATTGTACAACATTGTATGTGCTGCCGATAGTACCCAGCGTGGGTGCCGGCCGAGATTGTTCCCAGTTTGGTTACGTCCATTTTAGCTTTGTAGCTCGAAAAGTGGTCAAGAGCGAGTCGGACCGGCCGGACACACTTTAGAACCCAAATGTCACTTTGAACGACACATGTCATTAACCTAAACTCGAGCGAACTAACTTCGAGTGACCTACTTGTTCCTGTCCAGTGTCCAGTACGGTTCGGTGTTTTTTTTTAATTCATCATCAAGTCCGTTTTTAATAATTTCTCCAGTATGAGGACAGCATATATTACATAAATCAATAAAAATATCTGTGTGTTGCGGGACCGTTACGGTGTAATAATTAAAATCAAGTTAAGTGAGGCCAGCTTAAACTGGTCTCTCGTAGTGTTTGTATGAAAGTGAGGATGAGATTGTTCCTAGTTTGGTTAGTTGAGATTGTTCCTAGTTTGGTTGGATGAGATTGTTCCTAGTTTGGTTAGTTGAGATTGTTCCTAGTTTGGTTGGATAAGATTGTTCCTAGTTTGGTTAGTTGAGATTGTTCCTAGTTTGGTTGGATGAGATTGTTCCTAGTTTGGTTGGATGAGGTAGAAAGTGGGTCGAATCGGACCAAGAGCGTGTCGGGCACTCTACTTGGTAGAAAGTGTGACGAAACGGACCAAGAGCGTGTCGGGCACTCTACTTGGTAGAAAGTGTGACGAAACGGACCAAGAGCGTGTCGGGCACGCTAGTAGGTAGAAAGTGTGACGAAACGGACCAAGAGCGTGTCGGGCACTCTACTTGGTAGAAAGTGTGACGAAACGGACCAAGAGCGTGTCGGGCACTCTACTAGGTAGAAAGTGTGACGAAACGGACCAAGAGCGTGTCGGGCACTCTACTTGGTAGAAAGTGTGACGAAACGGACCAAGAGCGTGTCGGGCACGCTAGTAGGTAGAAAGTGTGACGAAACGGACCAAGAGCGTGTCGGGCACTCTACTTGGTAGAAAGGGTGACGAAACGGACCAAGAGCGTGTCGGGCACTCTACTAGGTAGAAAGTGTGACGAAACGGACGCAGGACGGAGAGCAGTTTTGCTGTAAGTTTGTCATGTATCGTGTTAGGCCAATATTTGCTCGTATGATGGAGAGGAACCTGGACAACCGATTCTGACGACGGCGTCCATAATGGCGGCGAGCACTATGAGCTTGCACCGACATCACTGGTCGTTGGTGCTCGAGAGCAGTTTTGCTGTAAGTTTGTCGCATTCACGCGTTGCAAATGTCTCAATTTGTTATAGAATTTGGCCGAGGCTGTCACCCTGCTCTAATTACTTGGTGGGGCCGCGGCGTTAGGACTCTACATCATACGTAAATTGACTCTCTCAACACCAGAAACCAGAAACAGAAATGCAGACCATATGAAGCGTGCACGGTGCTGTCAACCGCGACTACTTCCTGGTCGGCGCGGCGTGCCCCTACGTCGCCCTAGTGTGCTGCCCTTATGTCTCAATTGTTAACCACCCCTCCTCTTGTAGGACCAGAAGCCCGAAGCGGAGATGCAGACGATAGGACGTGTGCACGGCGCCGTTTACCGCAACTACTTCCTAGCCGGCGCTGCGTGCCCCTACGTCGCAGTAGTGTGCTTCCCCTATAACTCAGTTGTTAACCACACCTCCTCTTGTAGGACCAGAAGCCTGAAGCAGAGATGCAGACGATCGGACGCGTGCACGGTGCTGTCGAAAGAATTTTCGTATTTAAACACTAGATGGCGCTAGTAGTTTTTTAAAACGCGGTAATGAAATGTTTTCTGCGATATGATAAAGGTGTTGGGTGCATAGTGTTCGCCACGCGGACACGTTCGCCTCGCGAAAACTTAGAACTTAGAACTTAAAACTTAAAAATTAAAAATTAGATCTGGAAAACCGCCTACGGTACGGTAGTAGGTAGTAGTAGGTACCATGTGTGGGGTGTCGTTTGAAAGAGGGACTCGAGCCGCGTTCGATGGTACAACGCTTACGGCGATCGGTGACGACATGTCGCGCAACATTGTACAACATTGTATGTGCTGCCGATAGTACCCAGCGTGGGTGCCGGCCGAGATTGTTCCCAGTTTGGTTACGTCCATTTTAGCTTTGTAGCTCGAAAAGTGGTCAAGAGCGAGTCGGACCGGCCGGACACACTTTAGAACCCAAATGTCACTTTGAACGACACATGTCATTAACCTAAACTCGAGCGAACTAACTTCGAGTGACCTACTTGTTCCTGTCCAGTGTCCAGTACGGTTCGGGTGTTTTTTTTTTTTAATTCATCATCAAGTCCGTTTTTAATAATTTCTCCAGTATGAGGACAGCATATATTACATAAATCAATAAAAATATCTGTGTGTTGCGGGACCGTTACGGTGTAATAATTAAAATCAAGTTAAGTGAGGCCAGCTTAAACTGGTCTCTCGTAGTGTTTGTATGAAAGTGAGGATGAGATTGTTCCTAGTTTGGTTAGTTGAGATTGTTCCTAGTTTGGTTGGATGAGATTGTTCCTAGTTTGGTTAGTTGAGATTGTTCCTAGTTTGGTTGGATAAGATTGTTCCTAGTTTGGTTAGTTGAGATTGTTCCTAGTTTGGTTGGATGAGATTGTTCCTAGTTTGGTTGGATGAGGTAGAAAGTGGGTCGAATCGGACCAAGAGCGTGTCGGGCACTCTACTTGGTAGAAAGTGTGACGAAACGGACCAAGAGCGTGTCGGGCACTCTACTTGGTAGAAAGTGTGACGAAACGGACCAAGAGCGTGTCGGGCACTCTACTTGGTAGAAAGTGTGACGAAACGGACCAAGAGCGTGTCGGGCACGCTAGTAGGTAGAAAGTGTGACGAAACGGACCAAGAGCGTGTCGGGCACTCTACTTGGTAGAAAGTGTGACGAAACGGACCAAGAGCGTGTCGGGCACTCTACTTGGTAGAAAGTGTGACGAAACGGACCAAGAGCGTGTCGGGCACTCTAGTAGGTAGACAGTGGGTGGAATCGGGCCAAGAGCGTGTCAGGCACTCTAGTAGGTAGACAGTGGGTGGAATCAGGCCAAGAGCATGTCGGGCACTCTAGTAGGTAGAGAGCGGGTGGAATCGGGCCAAGGAGTTTAAATTACTGTTAGATACGAACAAAGACACAAACATTTTTAGTCAAAAACACATCAACATCATCAATACCGGAATCCCGGTATTAGATTTTTAATATCGGTACTGAAAAGAGGTCAATAAAGTCCGGGATCCCGGTATTGGCTAATACCGGTATACCGGTATTGGAAGCCCTACTTGCACCGACACCATTGGTCGTTGGTGCTCGAGAGCAGTTTTGCTGTGAGTTTGTCGCGTACATAAAGTATGTAATTTTTTATAGGATTTGGCCGCGCCTGTCACCCCACTAAAACTACTTGGTGGGGGTCGCGGCCTCAAGACTCGATCATACGTAAATTGACTCTCTCAGGATCAGAAGCCTGAAGCGGAGATGCAGACGATAGGGCGCGTACAAGCGCCTTTTACCGTGACTTCTTCCTGGCCGGCGCGGCGTGCCCCTACGTCGCAGTAGTGTGCTGCCCCTATGGCTCAGTTGTTAACCACCCCTCCTCTTGTAGGACCAAAAGCCCAAAGCGTAGATACAGACGATAGGACGCGTGCACGGCGCCGTTTACCGTGACTACTTCCTGGCCGGCGCAGCGTGTCCCTACGTCGCACTAGTGTGCTGCATGTTGCATGGCTCAGTTGTTAACCACCCCTCCTCTTGTAGGACCAGAAGCCCGAAGCGGAGATGCAGACGATAGGACACGTATGGTGCTGTGTACCGCGGCTACTTCCTGCCAGCGTGGCATTAACCACCCCTCCTCTTGTAGGACCAGAAGCCCGAAGCGGAGATGCAGACGATAGGACGTGTGCACGGTGCCGTTTACCGTGACTACTTCCTAGCCGGCGCAGCGTGTCCCTAAGTCGCCATATGTGCTGCGTGTTTCTAAGGCTCAGTTGTTAACCACCACTCCTCTTGTAGGACCAGAAGCCTGAAGCGGAGATGCAGCCAATAGGACACGTGCACGGCGCCGTTTATCGCGACTACTTCTTGGCCGGCGCGGCGTGTCCCTACGTCGCCCTAGTGTGCTGCCCCTATGGCTCAGTTGTTAACCACCCCTCCTCTTGTAGGACCAGAAGCCCGAAGCGGAGATGCAGACGATAGGACGTGTGCACGGTGCTGTGTACCGCGACTATTTCCTGGCCGGCGCGGCTTGTCCATACGTCGCACTAGTGTGCTGTATGTTCTTACTGGCGCAGTTCTGTGCGAGCGCATGCGATTATTGGATCAGTCGGTGGTAAGCCTTCCATTAGTAGGTACCTACTTATAATTATCTAAAGCTCGAAGTACATCATCGTCGGTGGCCGGCGAAAAAGTATAGATAGCTCCAACCGATTAAATAATAATCACAATCAACGTCACACATTTTTAGTTAGTCCGTCAAAAAAATACAGGTCTTTGCAACTGCTTACCACGTTACCATTGAACAAACCAACTTTAGGTACCTACACATTTATTTAGATCGCAGTATCACATCATTTATTTTACTCTAAAAAACTGATTGTCACCTAGGAGTAAAGCCGAAGACCAGCTAACCGGCGACCCGACCATCGACACAGTGGTCTGGTCAGAGCAAGGCCTCACCAGGAACGACTTCGTGCTTATATTCGGAGTGATCACCATAGCGACCATCTGCGTTGCCTTGTTGAGGGCGTTCATGTTCTTCTCGCTGTGTATGAGGTCTTCTATCAGGTAAGTCAAGTACCGTAGTCTACGGTCCGTAGAAAATACGGGGTGTTAGGGACGGTGTACCGAAAACTTTGCAGGCATGATCAGACCATCAAACTGAACAACTTTTACTATGGAGCCAATGGTGGGAAACGAAAAAATATTTCCGACCTCCCATACAAAATTAACGATCAGCTGACTGACTTTGTATGGGAGGACGGGTTTTTTTTTCGTTTCCCCCCATTGGCTCCATAGTAAAAGTTGTTCAGTTTCATGGTCTGATCACGCCTGCAAAGTTTTCGTTACACCGTCCCTAACACCCCGTATACCGTATTTGTGTTTGAATTTCCAAAATATCGTAATCGACACAGTGGTCTGGTCAGAGCAAGGCCTCACCAGGAACGACTTCGTGCTTATATTCGGAGTGATCACCATAGCGACCATCTGCGTCGCCTTGTTGAGGGCGTTCATGTTCTTCTCGCTATGTATGAGGTCTTCTATCAGGTAAGTCATGTACCGTAGAAAACATACGTATTTGTGATTGAATTTCCAAAATATCGTAATCAACACAGTGGTCTGGTCAGAGCAAGGCCCCACCAGGAACGACTTCGTGCTCATATTCGGAGTGATCACCATAGCGACCATCTGCGTCGCCTTGTTGAGGGCGTTCATGTTCTTCTCTCTATGCATGAGGTCTTCTATCAGGTAAGTCATGTACCGTAGAAAATATACCGTATAGTATGTAAAAAAATCAACTGCAAATATTTTAAGGGGTGAACCAGCCCGTGAAACTGAACAACTTTCCCTAAGGAACATAGGTCGAAATATGAAAAAAGTTTTTGGACCTCCCATACAAAATGTACCAGATGACTGAGTCAATTTGTATGGGAGGTCAAATTTTTTTTTCACATTTCGACCTAGGTTCCTTGGGGAAAGTTGTTCAGTTTCATGGGCTGGTTCGACCCTTAAAATATTTGCAGTTGATTTTTTTACACCTTATATGTGATTGAATTCCCAAAATATCGTAATCGACACAGTGGTCTGGTCAGAGCAAGGCCTCACCAGGAACGACTTCGTGCTTATATTCGGAGTGATCACCATAGCGACCATCTGCGTTGCATTGTTGAGGGCGTTCATGTTCTTCTCACTGTGTATGAGGTCTTCTATCAGGTTAGTCATCTACTGAAGAAAATTTACTATTTAGGGTGTAATTTTATTAGTGGCGTATCCGTTAAGGGTGTATTCTGTCAATGAAACTGAACAACTTTCCCTACGGAACATAGGTCGAAATACGAAAAAAAAATTGGCCCTCCCATACAAATTGACCCGGCCGGCCAACACACTTAGTATAGGACGACCAACATTTTTTTCGTATTTCGACCTATGTTCCTTGGGAAAAGTTGTTCAGTTTCATTGACAGAACACACCCTTAACGGATCCGCCACTAATAAAATAGCATCCTATATTTGTGATTGAATTTCCAAAATATCGTAATCGACACAGTGGTCTGGTCAGAGCAAGGCCTCACCAGGAACGACTTCGTGCTTATATTCGGAGTGATCACCATAGCGACCATCTGCGTCGCCTTGTTGAGGGCGTTTATGTTCTTCTCCCTATGTATGAGGTCTTCTATCAGGTAAGTCATGTAGGTACCGTAGAAAAATACCGTATTTGTGATTGAATTCCCAAAATATCGTGATCGACACAGTGGTCTGGTCAGAGCAAGGCCTCACCAGAAGCGACTTCGTGCTTATATTCGGAGTGATCACCATAGCGACCATCTGCGTCGCCTTGTTGAGGGCGTTCATGTTCTTCTCTCTATGTATGAGGTCTTCTATCAGGTAAGTCATGTACTGTAGAAAATACTTATACAACCTGTTACATAACTAACCAAAAAAAATCAGTCGATAAAATTATCACATCACTAGTCTAAGTCAGGTGCTACACTACCTGGCGAACAAAGTCCAGGCGCGGTCACAGCCCTCAGATTCAGGGGGGGTCATGGCGGCTGAAATACATTAGAACCAGTTTTTTTTATCCACACTTTAGATTTAAAGGAAAGTTTCCTACTGCATGCATAGGCATAATGTCATAATGACGTCACACCACTCGTCACACGCTGAACACGAGCGGATGCAAATTTTTTAATTTGCGAGCGAAGCGAGCTCGACTTTTTCGCTACAACCGAGCATGTGAGCTTAAAAACTGGCCGCTAGTGAAAAACATACTAAAAGATACATGTACAGCGAGCGAAGCGAGCTCGACTTTTCGCGTTATAAAAAAGTGAGAGACCTCAACACTAACAGTAGATGTAAAACAGGTAGAAAGGTGTACGTACTGCGAGCGAAGCGAGCAAAGAGCGTAACTACACTGCATATAATAGCTCGTTTTGAATGATCCAAAAAATAAACAAGTTCAAGCTCATTCTTGAATTTCAGGGGGGGTCATGACCCCTATGACCCCCCCCCCCTGTGACCGCGCCTGACAAAGTCCGCTTCGGCATACATTGCTGGTTGACTTAGTTTCTTGTATTGATGACACTCATGTAATAGCCAGCAATGTAGACCGAACTACGCTTCGCCGCGTCGGTAACTTCATTCGAACTCTGAGCTGTCAAAATTAGTGCTGCGATGCCACGATTAAAAATAAGTGTAATTTAATAAAAAAATATTTTTTTCGTAGTTTTCAAAAACGATACTATGGCTCAAATTTTTTGTTAATTGACTCTTTGCAACGGACCTTTCCACACCCTTTCAGATTTATTGGTTGTTTTGTAACACGTTGTACCGTATATTGGGTAAAATTTTACTACTGACCGATAGCTAAAACTCAGAACCCGCTGGTGATAAGGAACAACTTTCCCCAAGGAACATAGGCCGAAATACGAAAAAAAATTTTTTACTACCCATAGTAAATAAAATCAGCTGATCGGCAATTTTGTATGGGAGGTCCAAAATTTTTTTCGTATTTTGAGTTCGACCTATGTTCCTTGGGGAAAGTTGTTCCTTATCACCAGCCGGTTCTGAGTTTTCGCTATCGGTCACTAGTAAAATTTCACCCCATATGTGATTGAATTTCCAAAATATCGTAATCGACACAGTGGTCAGGTCAGAGCAAGGCCTCACCAGGAACGACTTCGTGCTTATATTCGGAGTGATCACCATAGCGACCATCTGCGTCGCCTTGTTGAGGGCGTTCATGTTCTTCTCGCTATGTATGAGGTCTTCTATCAGGTTAGTTATCTATTCTAGAAAATTTACTATACTGGGTGTTAAAAAAACAACCAATAAAGCTGAAAGGAGGTCAAGCTGCTCTTAAAACTGAACAACTTTCCCCATGGAACATAGATCGAAATATTAAAAAAATATGGACCTCCCATACAAAATTAACTCAATTTGTATGGGAGCTTTATTGATTGTTTTGTAACACGTATTTGTGTTTGAATTTCCAAAATATCGTAAAAAACTGTTTCTTATTTTTGCCGATAATGGCGTGCCAGTCGTCTAACAAAACTGAGACGAAACAAACTGGCCTATACAAAATAAATAATCCGTTAGTAAATACAAATGAATACAAGTAATATTAGCTACAAACAAAAAAATAAAAAGAAAACGGTTATTTGTTGGCGCTAAAACAAGCGAAGTTTCAAGAGTTTACGAGGCCTTTACGGCCTTTCAAAAATTGCCATAGCGGACGGTATTTCACGTCCACACGGCGGGGTATTGGTAAAGTTTTCAACTAGCAATAATCGCACCTCGGATTAACCTCATCGGTTACGATATTGCCTCTGCGCAAAGTTACCGAAAAATGTTTGGCCGAGAATACTTATGGAATCCCGAGAACACAACGATACCGCGTTTTAATTCGACACCAGCGACATCTACATTTTTCGTTGAGAACTAAAATATTTTAATTTTCTTGAGCTACTAACTTCATTTGTATATCATTCCCTTCGAAGTATTTTGAAAGGAAATATCATTTTATACAGGGAGTAACAGAAAGGGTATAACAAGCCGAAAGGAGGTCAAGGTAATCATGAAACTGAACAACTTTCCCCATGAAACATGGGTCGAAAAATGAAAAAAAAAATTAGGCCTCCCATACAAAATATCCGATCAGCTGATTGATTTACTATGGGAGGTCCAATTTATTTTTTCATATTTCGACCCATGTTCTATGGGGAAAGTGGTTCAGTGTTATGAGTACCTTGACCTCCTTTCGGCTTGTTATACCTTTTCTGTTACTCCCGGTATAGGATGTTAATTTAAGTGCGTGCCATAGCTTCAGGGTAGGCTAAGTATCGATTAAGGATGCCAATGAAAAAAATTCCAGTAATTTTTTTTTTCTGATTATCTACCTCCATAAGCTTCTTTTTTTGAAAATTTAATTTTTGACTCTGTTGTTGTTTAGAGAGTGCTCATACAAGTACTTTCGTCTAAACAACTTTGAGATTGAACGAGGTTCAGCTGAGATATAGGCATTTGAATCAAATGTCAGCCAAGTAAAAAAAAATTGTGACTGGGATTTTTTTTCAATATCTTTTACGGCATTCTTTATCTACACTAATATAATAAAGAGGAAAACTTTGTTTGTTTTTTTGTTTGTTTGTTTGTTTGTTTGTTTGTATGTAATCGATAAACTCCGAAACTACTGGACCGATTTCCAAAATTCTTTCACTATTAGAAAGCTACAACATCCCTGAGTAACATAGGCTACTTTTTATCACGGGAAAATTCCTCATTCCTACGGGAAAATGGTTAGCAGCAGGAAAACGGGGAAATAAAGCAGATATTACCAAAATTAGCCAAACCGCTTTACCGATCCTCGCAAATTTTGGCACTGATATTACTATCATATAAAAGACGGACATAGTCAGCCCTCGAGGATCTGGAGTACCTGATGAAGACCACCAGCATCCCATATAAACTATGAGAGATACGGTCATGGCTTCATAGAAAAAGTTGTTCACCATGACAGGCCGCTTCTGCTGGCACATTGTCATCGAGGATCTGGAGTACCTGATGTAGACCGCAAGCATCCCATCTAAACTATAAGAGATAGGGTAATGGTTTCAAAGTAAAAGTTATTCAGCACGACAGGCTGCTTCTGCTGGCACATGGTCACGAGGGTCTGGAGTACCTGATGTAGACAACCAGCATCTCATCTAAACTATAAAAGATTCGGTAATGGCTTCAAAGTTAAAGTTATTCAGCATGACGGGCCGCTTCTGCTAACACATGGTCACGAGGGTCTGGAGTACCTGATGTAGACCACCAGCACCCCATCTAAACTTTATTAGACTCGGTAATGGCTTCAAAGTTAAAGTTAGTCAGCATGACGGGCCGCTTCTACTGGCACATGGTCACGAGGGTCTGGAGTGCCTGATGTAGACCACCAGCATCCCATCAAAACTATAAGAGATACGGTAATGGCTTCAAAGTTAAAGTTATTCGCCATGACAGGCCGCCTCTGCTGGCACATGGTCATGATGAGTAACTTCTGCTAGAATGGATTAATGGACTTTTTACTACGGGCAAAGATCCCATTTCTACGGGAAAACAGGTAAGTAGCAGCGAGTGAAACCGCTGGGCGGGCCGCTAGTCGTTACTAAACCTACCCTGAAGCTATGGCACACATTTAAAAAAACAGCCTAAAATCAGAATAATATTTTCAGGTTACACGACCAAATGTTCGAGAGTATAGCGCATTCTCCTATGAGTTTCTTCCACTCCAATCCTTCTGGTAGGATCCTCAACAGATTCAGTAAAGACATGGGTGCTGTTGACGAATTACTCCCACAAGCCATGATTGACTGCTTCCAGGTGATTGAGATTTGAGATAGGAAAGTTATTGAACGTCATGGAGATAGAAAGGGCAAACCTCTTCTTCCCGTGCAAGACCAAAATAGCTTATTAGAATTCCATAGTCATACTCGACTAATTCAGAAGGAAGTATTATGTAATACCATTATTTCAGTAAACACTATAAACTAATTGGGATAATAATAGGTTTACTTCCTATATCTAAGCAGTTCTGTCTACTTAATTGTTCTATACATACAGTACAATGTTGTTTTTATTTCTTCTAGATTATTCTGAACTTGGTAGGGGTGTTGGTAGTGATATTATTGACGGACGTTACTCTTCTGATCCCGATAGCCGCTTCGCTCATAATATTCTACATCTTGAGAGTGATTTACATCCGAACCGCGGGGGCGGTCAAACGATTGGAGGGGATTAGTAAGTATTTTGTTGTATTTCATCGATGTAAGGCATTTTTATGTTTATTGACCGATGACAGAATAACTTTTTTTTGTTTGTAAGAAAGAGGTGTACTCTGCGAATCGTACCATAATCTGATGATGCGGTCCTGGGGACCTCAAGAAAACTGTTCAAATTCCAGAGGCACAGTAGAAGTCGGTACTACTTTTTTGTTTTCAATATTACCTATGTTTTCATATCAATGTTTTTTTATATAGAGGTATCAACCAAAAACGGAAATTCATGTTTATCTTTTCTATCTTTTATTTAAAGCTTTCACATTTTCTCAATTACAAGCGCTATTTTATTCGCTTTTTGCAGCTCGCAGTCCAGTATTCAGCCACCTAAACGCCACAGTGCTAGGCATGGCTACGATCCGATCGTTTGGAGCGGAGAACCTCCTGGTGGCAGAGTTTGACAGGCACCAGGACCTGCACAGTGCCGCTTGGTACCTCTTCATAACCTGCAGCCGTGCCTTCGGATACTTCCTCGATGTGATATGTTTGTTCTTTATCATCTGCGTCACCTTCAGCTGTTTGATGAAAACTGGTTAGTACCATAAATCTAAGTTCTTATGTAGAACCTCCTGGTCGCAGAGTTTGACAGGCATCAGGACCTGCACAGTGCCGCCTGGTATCTGTTTATAACCTGCAGCCGTGCCTTCGGGTACTTCCTCGATGTGATATGCCTGTTCTTTATCATCTGCGTCACATTCAGCTGTTTGATGAAAACTGGTTAGTACCTTAAATCTTAGGAATCTCCTGGTCGCAGAGTTTGACAGGCACCAGGACCTGCACAGTGCCGCTTGGTACCTCTTCATAACCTGCAGCCGTGCCTTCGGATACTTCCTCGATGTGATATGCCTGTTCTTTATAATATGCGTCACCTTCAGCTGCTTGATGAAAACTGGTTAGTACTCGAGTCTCTATCAAATTATGTTGTTCGTTTATCTTCATCTGATTGATGAAAACGGTTGAATTGTATCAGTATCATTATCAAGGGACTTCAATAACCTGCCGCACATTTAGTTTCGGGTGTTGTATTAACGTAATCCGCCTTATATTTCCGTGCCTCATATGAACAAATTAGAAAGAAATTGAACTTATAAAAAATACATCACTCATCTCTATTTCACCTTGCTATAAGCTGACTACGCTAACTTAAAACTCGGCCTAACCATCGTTGCCCTAATTCTATAAATTCCAGACATGGAGGGTTGCTATGTAGGACTGGCGATCACTCAGTCGATATCTCTGACCGGAGTGTTCCAATGGGGCATGCGACAGTCCGCGGAGATGGAGAACCAGATGACCAGCGTGGAAAGGGTCATGGAGTACACAGCGCTGCCGCAAGAAGACGTTTTGAGAGTTGTAAGATATGGGGTTTCAATCGTTACACATCTATCATATCATAGTGCCGTAACCAGCCTAACTGGGAGTTCAAATGGACTCTAACTCTAAGTAAGATTAACGACCACTCAGTCGATATCCCTGACCGGAGTGTTCCAATGGGGCAAGCGACGACAGTCCGCGGAGATGGAGAACCAGATGACCAGTGTGGGGAGGGTCATGGAGTACACGGCGCTGCCGCAAGAGGACGTTTTGAGAGTTGTAAGATATGGGACTTCAATCGTTACACATCTATCATATCATAGTGCCGTAACCAGCCTAACTGGGAGTTCAAATGGACTCAACTCTAAGTAAGATTGACGACCACTCAGTGGATATCTCTGACCGGAGTGTTCCAATGGGGCATGCGACAGTCCGCGGAGATGGAAAACCAGATGACCAGCGTGGAAAGGGTCATGGAGTACACGGCGCTGCCGCAAGAAGACGTTTTGAGAGTTGTAAGAAATGGGTTTATTCTAATGTAGCATATAATAGAGAGCGGATTTCATTAGCAAACAGAAAACAAACTTTAACGTTTTTATTGTAACGTAAATAGTTGGCGTGGGGCATTTTTTTGTAAGCGAAGAGATTTGTTTGTTACACTAACAATATTTGCACCTGACAATATTTTTGTACGTGAAACAAAATAAACAAACTGAACTGAACTAAAAATATCTCTGATTATTAGTATTTTTTAAATGGCAAAATATCTGTTGCCACGAAAAACTAATACCTAGCAGCGATTAAAGTCGTCGGGACATCTAATTAACTCGGGAATATAACCAAATATTTAACGCAGGAAGAAGAGGACAAGAAACCTCCTAAAGATTGGCCGCAAGAGGGCGCCATACATTTTGATAACTTGAGCTTGAAGTACGTGCCACAAGGAAATTACGTGCTCCATAACCTGCAGGTCAAGATTGAACCTAAAGAAAAGGTAAACAAAAGATAAATACATAATACAAAATAGACCACAGACATAATTACTATGCTGGATAAGTAAACTTAGAAAATGACCATTGCGTAGGTAACAATGTTCAACGTTCCTTGTAAAACAGAGGACCTATTTTTTCTTCCAGATTGGCATCGTAGGGAGGACAGGCGCGGGCAAGTCATCAATAATTCAAGCGCTATTCAGACTCGCATACTTGGAAGGAACCATCTGGATCGACGGCGTCGATACCTCCACTATCGGCTTGCACGACTTGAGGGAGAAGCTGTCTATCATTCCTCAGGTAACAATAGTAGAACTGCCACTATAGGAAGGATAAGTGCGGGCACGTCCTCAGTCATACAAAGCTGTTTAGACTCGCATACTTGGAAGGAACCATCTGGATCGACGGCGTCGATACCTCTACAATCGGTTTGCATGACTTAAGGGAGAAGCTATCTATTATTCCTTAGCTAACTATAGGTAGGATAAGGGAGGGCACGTCCTCAGTCAAATAAAGTTGTTTAGACTTGCATACTTGGAAGGAACCATCTATTACAAAATTAAATTCGAAGTCTATTAACCAGAGCTAGATAGTCTCTCCCGCTCTAGTCATGGTCCTTAGCAAAAAAATACTGTTTTGCCGGCACAGTTGATGCCGCTTTGCTCAGTGATACTAGGGACCATTGTGAATGATTCCATCCGAGGAAATGAAAAATCCATCCACTGGATTTCAAGATGGCGGACCTTCGTTTTTTTGTATGGCACTAAAAAAAATATTCTTCAGGAGCCCATCGTGTGGGGTATCAAATGAAAAGGCTAGACGAGACGATTTCAAAAATATATCGTTTTAATACATTTCAGTTGCCCTCTTCGAAAAAAATCAAGTTACATTTTTAAAAGTAGTCAAAACATGCCAAGTTTGAGGTCCAGTAGGTACAAAATGGCTGACATATAGTTTCATAAAAGTATGCCAAATGATCCACCATATCCTCAACTCTAACGTGACGAAAGGAATTTTCAAAATAATAAGATTTAAAGTATATTTTGAAATGGAAAGTAGATTATTGGGAACTGCAGTAGGTTAGTAAGAACTGCTTGTGCGCCCTCATAAATGTTTAAGATGCAATTCTTCTCATGATTGCTTTTACACGTAAAGCAAGATTATGATGTGCCGGATCATTTTGAATCTGAGGGCACGGTTGTGCCCCCGCCAAGTCGAGAAAAAAGCGTATGTGCCATAGGTACCATAAATTGCTCTACTTATGAATGCTATCTCAGTTTAGTAGGCCTGCTGTAAAAAAAAAACATGTTAGAAATAAGTAGTGCCTGCTGTGTCGTTTTTATTTTTGTATTTGTCCTATATTTGTTTTTGTGTAGGTACAATAAATGATTAAATTAAATAATATTGTCTCTCTCGAAACAGTTCAGGCCCATTTCGACACCCAAAATAACGATATTTTGGATAACTTTTGAAACCTGGGTGTTAAGGACCCAAACAGTCATTAAATAAACATTCAATATTTCAAAAATTCATTCAATTCCCTTGAATCTGTTACTCATTCGACCGACCGGAAACTGCTAAAGCACTTTTAGATGACATGTACCTAGGTATATGAATGAAGTGAGATCAAAAAAGCCTTATGTAAAGATATGACATACCATTAAAAACACAACTCAAAAAAAAAATCAAGTCTCACCACTCATTTCATCTGCCGCAAAAAAATGAGAGTTTTCGTACATAAAATATTGACTTAGAGTACGGTCGTTCCAATAGGCCATATTTGACAGCCCATACTAAAAGACACATTATCAAAGAAAAATAACCGTACAAGTATCTGAAAGTTGTCAAATATGGCCTATTTGAGCGACCGAAATTATATAATTGCAAAAACAAATAATATACAAATAAAGACAGCCAAGTCCGCCACTCCAACAGAAAAGTTGTGCAATCCACGACGTCGTCGGTACGAAATAACTGTAGAATCACTATTAGTAATTAGTAATTTATACACTAAACACTAACATGATTCGACAATTAAAACTGCAATGAATGCTGTTCGCTGTAAATTTAAAATGGTAATCTAATACTGTGTATTCACATAGTTCATTGCTTTTTTTCTATTCTTAAATTTAAGTATTTTACTCCATTTAGAGCTTCTATATCTACTTAATGAAATAATTCAATTTTTATCCAACATATCGTTAAACTTTGGCCGAGACTGCTTTAAGAGAAATATGGCACGGCAAAGCCACTTTTTACTCGACTTGGCGGGTGCACAACCATGTCCGCAGATTCAAAATGATCCGGCACATCATATTCTTGCTTTAAGTGTAAAAGCAATCATGAGAAGAATTGCATCTTAAACATTTATGAAGGCGCACAAGCAGTTCTTACTAACCTACTGCAGTTCCCAATGATCTACTTTCCATTTCAAAATATACATTAAATCTTATTATTTTGAAAATTCCTTTCGTCACGTTAGAGTTGAGGATATGGTGGATCATTTGGCATACTTTTATGAAACTATATGTCAGCCATTTTGTACCTACTGGACCTCAAACTTAGCATGTTTAGACTACTTTTAAAATTTTAACTTGATTTTTTTCTAAGAGGGCAACTGAAATGTATTAAAACGATATATTTTTGAAATCGTCTCGTCTAGCCTTTTCATTTGATACCCCACACGATGGGCTCCGGAAGAATTATTTTTTTAGTGCCATACAAAAAAACGAAGGTCCGCCATCTTGAAATCCAGTGGATGGATTTTTCATTTCCTCGGATGGAATCATTCACAATGGTCTCTAGTATCACTGAGCAAAGCGGCATCAACTGTGCCGGCAAAACAGCTTTCGGGTGATATTTGACCGTACCCGCTTAGACTACTCCCACAGTCCCACTTTAAAACCATTTAGCTACGTTTAGTAGAATATTTTTTCATCTGTTTTTGTAAAACGTTTTAGAACTATGACATGTTGATTAACCGATGAAACTCGGTCAACCAGGTACTTTAATAATATTAATTAATATTAACATTAATATTAATGGTATAATATAACTTCAAGTGGTATAATATAACTTCAAGGTTGCCACCAAACGGTAACAACTTCTAAAAATAATAATTTTCGTTGACATTTGACAATTTGCTTTGGACAGATAACGAAGGAGCCGAGAGGTAGTCTTCGGCTGAAAACACACCGTTAGCGCGTTTTAGAATACTAACAGCGACATCTGTTGACATTCAGAGTCCCTAACATAAACTGCACTGGAAAGAAAACCTTACAATATGAATGCTACGAGACGCATCATGTATGACACATGAGGCACCAAGGATAACTAGACCCTTTTACCCGACTGCTTCAGGAGGGTTAAGTTTTTCGAGAGTATATAATATGTATCCAGAAATTCGTTTTCACGGGCTACAGCCCAAGCGGCTGGGCTGCACGATTTGCGAAAGGTGTTGTCTTTTATTCCTTATTTAATAAAATATCGTAAGTTTGAATTGTTTGTCATTGTCTGTAGGTGAACCGGCATAGATAAATCTTTTTTTTTCATCAAATATACATAAACAAATCTTACACAATATAAAGACACCGTTAATCCCTATTTGAGTTTGTCTCGATGTCTACATTCCGTTATAATCCGAGCTTACCAAAACATGTTAGGTTCAAATTTATAAAATACAAGATAATGTGACAAAGTGATTATAATAGATAACAAACAATTCATTACATTACACACCATTGAAGTAAACAACTCAGGACGGTCGGATAAGCAAGTACATGCAGCGCATACGGCACGGCTACCGACGACCGCCCGCCTGCCAACCGGTTTGCAAATTACATGATACGGCATGTTCCATTTTGTACTACACTAAACATACCTTTATCAGTTAACTTACTTACGTTCATTCTGACAAAAGCGATTTGATGTATTTAGACCACATCCTAATAGATCAAAGGGTGATACAACAAATAATGAAAAATAAATGCTGAGGTCTATGTGATGTGAACTGCCCATACCCATGATCTAGAAACCCCTTTAACTTACGTATGGCCAACGTGTCCAACAGTGGACATCTAGCATACGTCCAAAAATAGGTATACGTATAATTATTATAATAATATTGTCATTTTACTTGATTTTAAGTTTCCGTGGTTATTATCACTAAAACTACAAGACATTTTAAACGGGTTGTTACTCACGGTAGGGTTACTTTGAGCACCCAAGTTCAATGAGTTTACCCGTGATCATAGCAATTGTAACATCGTCGAAATATTGGGTGCTCAAAATAACCCTACCGTGAGTAAAAACTCGTTATGTCTTAGAGTTTTATTTATTATTTTAGCCTAAAGTGTCCCACTACTGGGCGAGGGTCACCCAAGGTATACATTGATGCAAATTTTCAGGAGCCAGTGTTGTTCAGCGGGACTATGCGCAAGAATTTGGATCCATTTGACAACTACCCCGACGCGCAGCTCATGAGTGCGCTTAGCGCCGTCGAACTCATTAAAGAAGGCGAAGGATATGGTAAATAAAATAAATAATAAATATCTCTGGACGAAACACACAGCGCCATCTAGCCCCAAACTAAACAAAGCTTGTACTATAGGAACTAGACAACTGATATAATACTTTTATTCCATTTGTAAATAAATACATATCATGCATAGAAAACACCCAGACTAACACAAATTGACAATTGACTTTACAAATATTTGTGTTCGGTGGGAATCAAGCGTAGTAGGCACGGGGAACTATCCACTACCTACGCCATCGGGACAGTCAAGCATTTATCATCCAACCTTCCAATATAAGCATCCAACTTTCTTATAATTATTTCTGGGGCCAGAAGGCAAGTCAGAAAAATCGCAGAATGGCCTCCAAAAAGCTGGAGCGACTGACGATTTTGTAAAGGTTGTAGGCCAGCCGTTGGATGTATGTAGCCAAATACGGTCTGTGCCTCTGTGGGAGCGCCTGGGGTAAGCCTAAGACCAGCAAAGCGCGTCTAACGGCTGTTGATGATAATGATGATGTTACATACATACATCACGCATAAATCCCTTACAGGCAGGTGTAGGCAGAGCGAAAACGACTGTAAAAACGGCCATTTTCACCACGTCTGACAAAAGTTTGAGAGTCATTCAGAAGTCATGATGATTGTACCTACTTGATAATTTATTGCACTGAATTGAAATGTCTGATAGTAATATATTGTACATTACAGAGGCACTTGACAGAGAAGTCCTCGAAGGCGGCTCAAACTTCAGCGTGGGCGAAAGACAGCTGGTCTGCTTAGCTCGAGCTATCGTACACAACGACAAAATCCTTGTATTGGATGAGGCTACAGCTAATGTGGATGCCCAGACAGACTCACTCATACAGAATACAATAAGAGAACATTTTAAAGATTGCACCGTACTCACTATAGCGCACAGGCTGAATACAGTCATTGATTCTGATAAGGTTAGTCGTATTTATGTTTCAATGATAATTCCTTATATTGGATGAGGCTACAGCCAATGTGGATGCACAAACCGACTCGCTCATACAGAATACAATAAGAGAGAACTTTAAAGATTGCACAGTACTTACTATAGCGCACAGGTTGAATACAGTCATTGATTCTGATAAGGTTAGTCGTATTTATGTTTCAATTACAATTCCTTGTATTGGATGAGGCATCAGCCAATGTGGATGCCCAGACAGACTCGCTCATACAGAATACAATAAGAGAGCACTTCAAAGATTGCACCGTACTCACTATAGCGCACAGGCTGAATACAGTCATTGATTCTGATAAGGTTAGTCGTATTTATGTTTCAATTACAATTCCTTGTATTGGATGAGGCATCAACCAATGTGGATGCCCAGACAGACTCGCTCATACAGAATACAATAAGAGAACACTTTAAAGATTGCACCGTACTCACTATAGCGCACAGGCTGAATACAGTCATTGATTCTGATAAGGTTAGTCGTATTTATGTTTCAATTACAATTCCTTGTATTGGATGAGGCATCAGCCAATGTGGATGCCCAGACAGACTCGCTCATACAGAATACAATAAGAGAACACTTTAAAGATTGCACCGTACTCACTATATCGCACAGGCTGAATACAGTCATTGATTCTGATAAGGTTAGTCGTATTTATGTTTCAATTACAAATCCTTGTATTGGACGAGGCAACGGCCAATGTGGATGCCCAGACAGACTCACTCATTCAAAATACAATAAGAGAACATTTTAAAGATTGCACCGTCCTCACTATAGCGCACAGGCTGAATACAGTCATTGATTCTGATAAGGTTAGTCGTATTTATGTTTCAATGATAATTCCTTATATTGGATGAGGCTACAGCCAATGTGGATGCACAAACCGACTCGCTCATACAGAATACAATAAGAGAGAACTTTAAAGATTGCACAGTACTTACTATAGCGCACAGGTTGAATACAGTCATTGATTCTGATAAGGTTAGTCGTATTTATGTTTCAATTACAATTCCTTGTATTGGATGAGGCATCAGCCAATGTGGATGCCCAGACAGACTCGCTCATACAGAATACAATAAGAGAGCACTTCAAAGATTGCACCGTACTCACTATAGCGCACAGGCTGAATACCGTCATTGATTCTGATAAGGTTAGTCGTATTTATGTTTCAATGTTTCTTATATTGGATGAGGCAACAGCCAATGTGGATGCCCAGACCGACTCGCTCGTACAGAATACAATAAGAGAACATTTTAAAGATTGCACCGTACTCACTATAGCGCACAGGTTGAATACAGTCATTGATTCTGATAAGGTTAGTCGTATTTATGTTTCAATGATAAATCCTTGTATTGGATGAGGCATCAGCCAATGTGGATGCCCAAACCGACTTGCTCATACAGAATACAATACGAGAACATTTTAAAGATTGCACCGTACTCACTATAGCGCACAGGCTGAATACCGTTATTGATTCTGATAAGGTTAGTCGTATTTATGTATCAATGATAATTTCTTATATTGGATGAGGCAACAACCAATGTGGATGCCCAGACAGATTCACTCATACAGAATACAATAAGAGAGCACTACAAAGATTGCACCGTACTCACTATAGCGCACAGGCTGAATACCGTCATTGATTCTGATAAGGTAAGTCGTATTTATGTTTCAATGATAATTCCTTGTACTGGAGGAGGCAACAGCCAATGTGGATGCTCAGACAGACTCACTCGTACAGAATACAATAAGAGAACACTTTAAAGATTGCACCGTACTCACTATAGCGCACAGGCTGAATACCGTCATTGATTCCGATAAGGTTAGTCGTATTTATGTTTCAATGTTTCTTATATTGGATGAGGCAACAGCCAATGTGGATGCCCAGACCGACTCGCTCGTACAGAATACAATAAGAAAGCATTTCAAAGATTGCACCGTGCTAACTACCTCTATAGCGCACAGGCTGAATACCGTCATTGATTCTGATAAGGTTAGTCGTATTTATGTTTCAATGTTTCTTATATTGGATGAGGCAACAGCCAATGTGGATGCCCAGACCGACTCGCTCGTACAGAATACAATAAGAGAACATTTTAAAGATTGCACCGTACTCACTATAGCGCACAGGTTGAATACAGTCATTGATTCTGATAAGGTTAGTCGTATTTATGTTTCAATGATAAATCCTTGTATTGGATGAGGCATCAGCCAATGTGGATGCCCAAACCGACTTGCTCATACAGAATACAATACGAGAACATTTTAAAGATTGCACCGTACTCACTATAGCGCACAGGCTGAACACAGTCATTGATTCTGATAAGGTTAGTCGTATTTGTGTTTCAATTACAATTCCTTGTATTGGATGAGGCAACAGCCAATGTGGATGCCCAGACAGACTCGCTCATACAGAATACTATAAGAGAGTACTTTTTACCAAGTTTGTACCAGTGCTCACTATAACGTACAGTTTGAATAACGTTATTGATTCTGATAAGGTGAGTCTGCAGAAATCACGTAATCAAGTATATTCATCTTTTAGTAAAGACATACAAAATAGCTCAAAATGTACAAAATATACGTTGGCCGAGCGGGTCAATTTGTATGAAGGTTTGTATGTTTAATATTTCGACCTATGTTACTTAGGGAAGGTTGTACAGTTTTATTGAGATGGACTGGTTCACCCTCTAAATGTTTGTAGCGAATTAATTTCCTAATGTTCCCGATCCCATTTCAGATTACCAAATCAATAGCTGTACTTTAGTTAAATAAAATTTCCATTGCCTCATAGATTCTAGTGTTGGACGCTGGGCGACTGATGGAATTTAAGCATCCGCATCTACTACTCCAAAACAAGAAGTCCTACTTCAGCAAAATGGTGGCTGAAACCGGCACTTCTATGACCGCCATGCTAACTAAAATGGCTCAAGAGGTATCACGTACCTAACTAAAAAATATTGATTTCGAACAACCAGGCTTATAACTAACTAGAAAATAATTGATTTCGAACAGGCAGGCTTATATTAGTTCTAGTAAAGAGTAAAAAAGCCTACTCGATCAAAAGTCAGTATCAGATCTAATATAATAACTCCTTGCAAACCACCTATACTATTGTAAAGTTTTTTCATAGGTCTTGAACTTTATGTAGTGGTTGTAACTATGTATGGCTCAAAATCACTAATCCTCGGAATTACAATTTAATTTAGCTTTTATTGTTTTTTTCTTGCAAGCGAAGGTCAGCACAAAATAAATATTAATTTATACCCTTAATTCATATACCTTTCAGAGTTACTCTAAGTTGAGTGGCATCCCAGAAGACGGAGAAACGAGATCCGAAGTAGCATCGGCATCATCAAAGAGATTAGAGAATAAACCTTAAAATCAGGGAAATCTATATGAAACTACTTTTGTATATCTTTATAATTTTGTATTTATATTGATTTTGTTTTACTTATTATTAAATATTAAATATATAAAATATTTTACTGTTTTACAGAATTTCTTTGCTTAATAATAATACTTTTAACAATAAATAGTTTGCTCACTCCGCTCACTACAACAGTTTAATATTTTAAATTTGCGTACTGATTGATTAGTGATAAGATCGCACGAAGCGATTTCATAACAATTTATAATAATTTAAGCGGTTTTATAATAGTACGTAAAATTTCGTGGAAATGGATTTATTATTTCTTTTTTCAGAATGAATTGAATCTTTCAACTCACGTCCTAGGTAAAAAATTATCCATCTTAATTAAATTTATAGTGAGTCAGAATTAGAGACCGCAATCGATCGAGTCGAAAAATATTCGACTATTCGATTCGATTAATGTGAGCACATAACATAATAAATAATACAACTTATTGGCTAGTAATAATTTAAAGCTTTAGAATAATGGAATAAAAGCTGGTACCGTTGTCCCATGGTGCCTTATCAATACTGCAGTATTCTGGTGAATGCCCCGAAGTCACATAGTTGGCATAGTCGCGTGGTCATACAGTCTCCATATTGCAGTTGAGGCTGGCTAGCTGTAGCTCCATTCGCTTCTTGAATCCTGCGATCAGCTTCTCCATGTGTCTGGAAAAAGAATAACGTTTTTCTAAATAGGAGCATATTTTAAATTAATATGCTTTAAATTAAATATTTTAGGGTCACGAAATCAAATTATTAATATTTTAGGATCACGTAATCAAACAATATACCTACAATTTCTTCAAAGTATGTAACTCACTTTTTCTCTTCTTCAGTCTCTAGAGGCGGTATTCCTGCTAATGCTTCCATTAGGTAATTCCTGAAAATTAAGAAAATTCACATTATTTTATGTCTACATTAGCTGTACACGACTATACAACAAACAACCAATAATCACCAACCAACAAACAACCAACCAAATTGAGTTCATTTTGTATGGGAGCTCCAGTTCTTTTTTTCTTATTTCGACCCATGCCATGTTCCATGGGCAAAGTTGTTCAGTTTTATGAGTACCTTGACCTCCTTTCAGCTTTATTGGTTGTTCTGTAACACCCAGTATAATTTTTAAACTTTAAAAATACCAGTTATAAATGTATTTGCAACCACGCTTTATTCAGTACCAAAAGCGTTATTGGCCAAGATACAATTGCACTATTTCACAGGCTAAGTTTGAGCCAGATGTCGAAAGTCGCAGGTACAAATCATACATGCGGAGAAAATTTTGCAAGTTTTACAAAAACACGCATTATTCTTCTCCTACCGAATCAATGGCATGTCCAATGCCCATACCTCAACCACTACAAGTGTTGTAACATTTCAAGTGGCTACTAGAAGTAGAAGGGGGTTGAAAAACTCTGATATCTAGGTTTATCGAGTTTCGTCAACTCGGTATTCCACCCCACATAAGAATATCGTGGTACTGGTATAGAATGTTACTCAGTCAGTTCGTCTGGTGCTCAGTTGTAATACTTATTATAAATAATAGTACTCACTCGGCCCTGTGGGTGCTCAGTTCTGCGCACGCATATCTCAGTATCGTGTACTCGAGCCGCTGCTGGAAGGCCATGGCCCGGGAGTGAGGCGGCGCGCACGCTGCCAGTCTTGACAGCTCTTCACAAACGGTCTCGCAAATGTCGCGCACGTAACGCACTGACGACGCGCCGCATACGCTGTCCACCTGCAAGGATAATAACAAAATAGAGAGTTTACAGAAGGTTCACTCGGCCCTATTTCGGATTTTCGCGATCGGCACTTGTTTCATAGCCAGGGTTGCTACTGTAAAAAAACTCAAAGTGTAAAAATATCAAAACAGCAAACTCTGATGAAGAACATCATATGATTCTGAGCCAATTTTTAATCCAAGAAATATGATGTTCGTG